>CM043718.1:29373497-30076285 GCA_023969325.1 Oryzias curvinotus
GATTCTTTTTTCCCTTGCAACCAACTAACAGCGACCAGCTACATTTACCAAAGCCTGGGTGATGTGGAATGGTACGTAAGATGAAGCAGTCGGCATGACAACCATGAGACGAGGGGGTCTCTGTCGTCCCCCCAGGCCCAACCCACCCCCTCCTGTGGGAGACTCCCGTGGTCTGAGCCACCGCGGGCACTGGGAACGGGGATGACAGGTTGGCCGAAGGTCCTTGGCCCGTGGGGCGCCTTGAGGACTCCTGTGGTTCTTTCTTAAGCTTTGGGTATCTGTCGGTCATTCTGCGGACTGTTGGGTAATGTAGATTTCTTCTGACTGCTCCTCACCATGCATTGTAATCGTGCAGTTTGCACACTAGTCCATTCGCTGGCTGTAGTTCATGGCTTTAAAAGAAATCTGTCTTTGTTGGGTTAATCTCTCATTTGTTTATCTAATCCTCATTTATTTTATTGTTCGTTTTTTTTTTTTTTTTTGAGAATTTAGTTTTTATTGAGGATCAGTGCATGCATGCAGTGTTCAGTTCTTATTTTTGGAGTCTAATGTTGGCCAATTTTAAGCATACTGTGTGTTGCTTTCAAGTTTTAGGTTGTGTTTCCTGCCCTTATTTTTTGTTTTCTCCTTAATGTTTATGAATGTATTCATTTAATGGCATTTGACACACGCATCAGATTTTCTAATGAGCATCGCTTGTGCAGAGAATGGCTGATCTAATGAGGACGGGGCTTTATTGCTCTTCAGTGACACACGCACTGACACTTGTTTTTGTTGAGCAACACTAAGCTCTTGCATAAATAGAGGTGATGGTTCATGTCAAATTGAATGAAGTCTGAGAATTTTTGTATTTTTTAAATTGGATTTGTGTTGAATTTCTTAGATTGAAGTTTATATTTGAAGTCTGGTAGATATTTACTCAAATGTATGAACATCTAAGCATTTTTTGAAATCTTGTTAGTTAGAAAATGTTCAGAATGGTTTGTCGATGGAAATGTCTTAATGGAAAGTAAAACATTGGTTAAATAATTTTGATAGCGTTGTTTGATTTAAGTTCTTGTAGACTTTAGTTTGTAACGTAGCACTGGCCAATGTTAATTGTAACACAGCATTTTAGGTTGGTAGTCATGGGGACAGCGTTTCTCCGGTCTTAAGTTTAACAGGTTACATTTCTGTTGAAGCTGTGGATCAGGGCGATTGAGACTGGGGCAGTCCACAGATTCCTAAAGCTTGGTTTGAAACCACAGGAGTCCACAATCCCACCACACTGTCAGGCATGCGAACAGTGTACCTAGTTGCTTTGAGTTGGTTGGAAAGGGAACCAAGAGTGCAACGATCCAAAAAAGCACTTTCTTCTCTGTTACAAAAAGACAAAACCCCCTTTTTTATTTGAATTCTTTTAAAAATAGGACCCCAAGTCCATTGATACTTGATCAAAACTACATTAATACCAAAAACCAAGTGATCAAAGCGGAGCGACGGGTCCTTAAGGAGCTGGGCTTCTGTGTTCATGTCAAGCATCCACATAAGGTGAGCCACAGCCACACTTTTACTCATAGCTTTCATTTTAACATATTCTAAGGCAGCTGCTCAGGACCATTAGTCATCATTCAGTTCTTAATAACTACACTTCTCTGCAAAGGGCTTTCTGCTGACATGTTTGCTGTGTGTTCTAGATAATCGTCATGTACCTCCAAGTCCTAGAATGTGAGAAGAACCAGCCTCTAGTTCAGACTGCCTGGTAAGTTTTGGTTTTTATTATAATCTAGTTGTTTTTTTTTCCCAAGCACCCTTCATGATCATCCCCACAGCGACAGCCTTTATCATGTCTGCCAGACGTACCGCCAGACCTAGGCTTAATGCGGAGTTGAACAAGTTTCAAACAGTTGAGTTCCTGGTGAGCACTTGATGACTCCTCAGGATCTTGTTACAGTCCTGCTCATCACATTAAATATGGCAGTCAGACGTTACTCAGGTTCTCATACTGGGAGCTAGCATTTTAAAACATGCTCAAAAACGGATTCACTCTGTCCTGACTGCAGCATTTTTCTAAACGATTGAAGTGTTTATGCAGCAAAGCCTTTTTTTTTTTTTTAACGTGTCTCACTCTCGTCTGCCCTTGCATAGCTTTCTGTGTAGTCTGTTTGATTTACCCAGAGAACTCGGTTTAACTTTGTCCTTTCTCTCTACTCTTTGATTAAAGGGTAGTCCATGCTGGTAAGTCACATAAAGAACCTCTGAACTCTGCCTCCTCCAACCACATGACCTCAGGAAGCTCCCCCCATTGGCTGGCTGCCCTTCTCCTGACAGCCATTCCCAATGCCGAGATTCACTGAAGGGGGCGGGCGAGCCTTTCCCTACAGCCAGCATCGTCTTGTTTTCTCTTGGGTGTCCAAAAGGATTTGTATTTTTTGGTCTTGCTCCAAGATCTGGGTTGTGATTCCTTTGTCCAAATAGCTGCAGATAGATTCGTATGCTGTCTTGTTTTTAGTTTACTTGCATTTAAAAATGAAGTAAACTTAGCCAGATTAAAATATATATTTATATATTTTTTAACTTACCCATTTTACCTGCCCAGTTTAACATTGAGAGTAGACTGATATTTCTCATGCCCAACTTACATGGTGTGTAGACGTGTCTGTCTTGCAGGCTGATCCAGTCCAAAGATTTTGGCTCCACGGATCTGTTCCAGCCGCGCAGCAGTCAGAATCCAATGGCCATATTGTTTCTTGAGGCTTCAGCATGTCGTTTTGAAAATGACCGGTTCTCTAGGCCATATTTCAATAACATTTTAACTTAGAGAAAAAGATTCTGACTGGAACCGTGTAAACACATAGGTATGACACGACACGCCAAACATGCTGCTTTCAATCAGGAAATGAAGCAACCTTTAGGATGTGGGCAAAGTCTCCAGAGTTTCCAAAACACCAGCAGCGTTTTTTTTCTCTTCACAAGTTAGGATTGTGATATTTTAGACTGTAATCATCTTTTTTTTTTTTTCCCCCCATTTTTGTATTTATGACTTCTATGTTTCTGGAGAGCATAGACGATCCCATCACTGTTTAACTCACAGTCGTGCACTTTGTGTTGTAGACTTCACCACTAGGGAATCCTTGGACACGCCATCTTTGTGTTTATATCACTCACCTTAGGTAGTGCAGCAGATTGTGTGACTGAACACACCACACACTGGGGATTGTTGCCTAACTTGATCTTTGTGGACCAGTTAAGTGTGACATGGCGTTGATGTCCGGTCCATACATTAGCTCATGCATGCCGACAAACATGCTCTTCATGTTTGCACCTATCAAACCCCAAATCTGGAACTGGTAGCTGCTTTCTGTTCCTGCATTTTCCCCAAACTTACAAGGCATGTATCATCATTACCCATCATTTGATTCCATCTCTGTGTCCTAAAGTTTCTTTTACATGTTTTTTTTTTTTATTCTTTACTATTACATTTCCCACATTTCTTTCTGTGACATGCCGTCTTCCTGTGGATGCCCGAGAGAGAAAAGGACAAAGTTAAACAGGATTCACTTTAAAAGGCTTAAGTGTGATGTTTGTATTGATGGATCAGGAAAGCTCTTTATTTCTCCAACTCAAGAAAATAGAGCATTTTTAATTTTATTTGATCAACACATTACTGAAGTAATTACTGATCAAAAGATCCTCCAGTGCGTAGTTAGGGGTGGTTTTAGGAATGAAGGAGAGGTGGCTTTGGTTAGAGATGCTATGTTTTTGTTGGTCTGTTTTGTTCCATTACAGGAACTACATGAATGACAGTTTAAGGACCAATGTGTTTGTGAGATTCCAGCCGGAGACCATCGCTTGTGCCTGCATCTATCTAGCTGCCCGAGTTTTGCAGGTACCACCACCAGCCAATCGCTTCAATGCCTTTTTTTTTTTTTTTTTTTTTTTTTACTTTTACCATAATATGTTTTCATTTTATGGGTACATCCGTGTGTGGCGAGTGTGTTTATTCATTTTTTTTTCTTCACAGATCCCTCTGCCATCCAAACCTTACTGGTACCTGCTTTTTGGGGCCAGTGAAGATGAAATCAAAGAGATCTGTGTGACGACGCTGAGACTGTACGCGAGGAAAAAAGTAAGTATTGCCAATGTCCTGCCTGATACGGAATAAATCCCACAGAAATGTGCTGGGAATTTGGATTTACTCTCAATGTAATTTTCATCCTATATAAAGAACCGCTGAACAGGTGAAGTTTTTGATCATAAATCTTGAAAGCAGCACAAACGTGTTCTTTAGTTCTCTTTGACTAAACCGTATTTTTCCTCTCCCAGCCCAACTATGAGCAGCTGGAGAAAGAGGTGGAGCGGCGGAAAGGTGTTCCTGGCAGAAGCTAAGCTGAAGGCCAAAGGCCTGAACCCTGATGGTACTCCTGCCCTGTCCACACTGGGGGGGTTCTCCCCCGCGTCCAAACCGTGCTCCCCGAATGTGGCCAAATCGGAAGAGAAGTCTCCAAATCCTCCGACCATCAAAGCGGTCAAAAAAGAGCAAGACAGCAGAACCCAAGTCAACAAAAGTCCACCCAACGGGTAAGAAACCTACACGACTGGCTGAGTCACGCGTGTGCTGGAACACCAGACGGGTCACTCAACTTTGATTTCAGTTTTGGACTCTTCCACGAGCTGATAATTATAAATAGCTGGTTAATATACATTAATCCAGATGCAGGAGGAACGGTCATTGTGGCGACAACTTCTGATGTGAATATTTATCATTTTTATGAACAAAAGTTACTCATATGATCAGCTCGATTCTCAACAAACAAACCAAAACTTCTCTTGGTGGATAATTGACAAATGAAGCATTCTGATGGTCTTAATACTCGACACCGTTTATAGGGGAGCCGGTTGTGTGGATGTATCAGATGAATAAAGCACACATTTTGGCCTGCATGCCCCTTCTTTCAGAAAACGACATTAGCTACGAGAAAAATCCTAAATGGCAGCCGTTTGTAAAAACAGCGGCCAAAACCGTCATTGTTACCAAAAAAAAAGGAGTGTCTTTTTGCCCCAGTCTGAACAATATGGGCTGTTCATGCACCAGTGCAGCCTCTAAACTTGAGGGGTTTATTATCTATTCTGTTTTCTCGTTGCCAACACGCTTTTCTGAAAGGGGGGGTCCTTCGGTGTGTTCGTGCCACATTTTGTGCTTCTACCACAAAAGGCACAATTATTTTAACAACTGCTCTACTATCGGAACGGAAACTACTATCCAAAGTTTCTTTTGAGAGAAATGTTTCATTTTCTTAAAGGAACAGGACGAGAACAGTTTTTTCTGTAGCCTGTCTGAGCTCATTATGAAACTTTTCTGAAGATGAGATCAGAATTTCCTCAGACCTGCAGTTTGTGGATAAATAAACGCCCCCTTTCAAACGTCTGCGTGCAGCTGTTTCAAAGGAGTCCACATCGTCTGTTCTGGCATCAGATTTGACAGTAAATATCAGGAACTCGCCTTCACCAACTTTAGGAGCTTCTGTTTTTTGTCTGTACAGTTTAAAAAAGGAGGCAAAGATTGGAAGGAACAGCAGAAGTGGAAGTCGTTCTCGATCAAGAACGCGATCGCGCTCCAGATCCCGCTCTCCTCGCAGACAGTAAGAACAATTCCTGAAAGTTTTAACAGATGCTGTGCATCACTTTGCTAACCTAGACCAGTCCTCGTGTTCCGGTTCAGCATTTTGTTTCTATATGTGAACCATCATTGACACCCCGTCTCTCTCCCATCCATTTTCTCGTTTTTATTCTTGTCTTGCAGCTGTCAGACTCATTTAACAGCAGTTACAGTTCTTTATGACACTGTTAAGAAAGGAAGCCACTCAAGTAGATTCTGGTATTTGTTTCGTTAACTGGCTAATGGCGGCATGCAAAGCCGCCTCATGAAACTGCTTTATAAAAAAAAAAATCTCAATAAAAGCAACAAGCTGGCTTAGATGGATCTATAGATCTTTATTTGGCAACGTCATACGTACAGTGAAATTAAAAGAGCCTTCTGGTCAGAGCAACATTCATACCTTTAAAAAAAAAATTAACAACCTACCACTAAAAGGATAAATAATGCATAAAACTACATTAAAAAGTGCTTGAATGTGTTAAAATAGATAAAAACCAGAGAAATAATAGTACAGATATTTATTATGAAGAGAGCTCCTAAAATATCATAATTTATGTGAAGAGATCCAGGTTTAGTATTTGACATGTTTATGGCGGTTGGATAAAAACCGTTCTGGAGTCTTTGTGTCCGTACTTGACCTGCAACGTTTGCCTGAAGGCGTCAGGTCAAACGGGGGGTGTGTGCGGGCCGTGAAGCTTCTCCACACAGTTTGGTTCTGGAGGTGTGTTGGAGGCGTACGCGCTGATGTGTGCACCGTTTGAGTCTTTGTTTCTTCTGGCGGTTGCAGTTATAACAGCAGGAGGAGCCACTCTGGGACTTACAGCTCGCGGTCCCGCTCCCACAGCCGCAGCCCGTCGCCTCGCCGGCATCAGCACTCGCCTCTCGTCCCCCATCTCAAGTCCAAATCCAGCCACCATAGCAACAGTGACTCCAAGCTCAGTGGCCGCCACAGCATCAGCGGGGGCGGGGGCTCCGGGCACAAGAGGAAGCGCTCTCGCTCCAGATCCCGGACTCCTGTCAAAGTGGACCGAGAGCGCGAGAGGGAGCGCGAAAGAGACCGCGGCTCGTTCGAAGTCTCCTTGAAGAAACACAAACACGAGCGAGGAATGGGACACCGAGACCGGAGGGACAGGGAGAGGTCTCGCTCGTACGACAGGGACAGAGACAGGGAGCGGAGCCACAAAAGCAAACACCATAGCAGCGGCGGTGGCGGGCACTCGGGACACGGCCGCCACAGGCGCTGAGGCGCAGCAACGGGCAGGTCTGGGGCTGATGCTCGCACCATTCACGACACTCGCGTTCAATTCATTCTTTTTATCCATCAGGAAAATAAAAACACACTGCCTTAAGTTCAACAAGCTGTTGAGGTTCCTAGAGGTGTTGACAGCAGCTTTGTGCTGCGGGTTCATGTGATGAAAACGAGGCTCACTCTGCGTGTGTCGCACAGTTTCTCCTGAATCGTTTGATTATAGTTGGTTCTGTCCATTACATCCATGAAAAAGCGAATAAACCTCAGCGGATAGAACCGTTCTGGTGATTGGATGGAAGCCCTGCAGAACTCGCGTTAACCACAAGTGTGGCGGCGCAGAGCAGAGCAGCATCAGCCCCAGAGCGGCCGCCTCCCCATGCAGTTCTACTCTTCAAACACCTAAGAAACCATCAAGCCGCTTTTTGTGTTTCGGGGTCAAAGGTGTAAAGTTACCATTTTTGGGGGAAAACAATTATTTACAGTGTAAACGATTGGTACCCACTGACTAAATATGAATGCTTTGATTTATAAAAGCGAACTCTTCAGTGGAAAGGTGGAATATGTTCAATGTTAAAAAACCTTCAGGAAAAGTCAACATGTTTGCACATGGAGGGCTGACGGTGTTTTTTGGTTCCTTTGTTTGTTTATTTTGTACTGGACAGGTTTATGTTGCTTCAATAAGAAAACTGGTTTTGCTTTAGTTATCTTTATATATATATTTTTTTTTCTCTTCCAGCAGGAAAACCGGACTTGATTTGGAAAAGAAAACTTTTAAGATTTGCTATTTGTAACACTGGTTTTTAGTCTGCACGTCTCTGCCCAATTTTTATTCATAAATAAAAGAGTAATGCCACTGAACTTTGACCTTTGTGCTGAGTGTTAACTGGAAATAATTCTCAGAAGTCTGAGAAACAGAAAAACTGAACTGTGACGGAGCAAGAGGTTTAGGAGGCAGAGCGACACAAGTGCAGTTAAGTTTTTCTGTCACCAGATGGCGCTGTTGGCCTTTAAAGAGACATGCAGTCAGCTGCTTTGTGCAGTGATGTAAACTTGATAGCGGTGGGTTTAAACCAGAGATTAGCAGATGAATATAAATAATGGTCTTCAACGCTGATTAAAAAAATAGATCAAATACAGTATAAAATAAATGGAATGTGAGCTAAAATGGTGTAATCTGTGATCATTGAGGTGACAGCTGTACAATCTGCAGGAGTAACTCACAAGATTGATGTATTTTCTATATGCTGTGGGGATTTCATGAAAGGAGGCGTTCTGCTGCGTTTTGCAGAAAAAAAATCAGGACTATGTGACAAACAATGATGGCGTTATGGCTGTTTATCAGAAGAAAATGTGTCCCCAAAAATCCCCTTCTGCCATTCCTATTCAGCTGAGTTTAAAAAAGCTGTTTTGGTTGAATCATTTGAAAAGTTTAGGAGTTTTGAAGATGAAACTTTCAGGCACCCATCTCAATGTTCAAAAAGTTGAATATTTTAATAATAATTGAATAAGTTAAATGGGTTCCAGATGGACAAAACAAAGTCCAATAAAGGCAGATTTCAAAACGGTCACACAACGAGGGTTCTCCTTCAGTCTGCGCTTCCACACGGTTCATGGCTGCAGATCCCTGTTTTTTTCGAACATTTGCTGCTTTCAAAAGGAGGAGCTGAAGAACTAGTTCACCCTGCAGATTTATTTGACGATCATCTCAGAAGAAAAATAAACATGCAACAGGCCAGTGCTCCAATCAAATTCAACTTTAGCAAATCATTGAAGTTGCAAAACAATAAATATAAAACAAAATCACATGAATTCAGTGACATACGAGAAACAACATGAATAAATCAGATCTGACTTGTTTAACTTAATCCCACCCGCTTCACACTGTTTTGATAGTCCAACATTGTTCCGGTTGGATGGTTCTGTGCTTCGGAGCAGGACGAGGCGTTCACTGCCCTCCAGTGTCGGACGTTCGGCTACAGTACGGCAGCTGCTCCCTGAACGGCTCCCACGCAGAAAACCGTTCACACCAGCAAGAACAGCCCTTCCAGCCCAACATGGCAGCTCCATATTCAAAACACAAGACGATCAACAGGAAAAGGATGCTGGGCAGAACAAAAAAATGTTTTTCACATTATGAGTTGTAAGTATTGACCTAAAGACCTTTCAAGCAATCAATGTGAGATCTTCTTGCAAACATTCATGTTTATATCCAGTTTTGACTTGAGCCGCCCTCAAACGCTTACGTTTGTGGGTCATAAATGAGAGGAATGAGGAGGGAATAAAGGAGGACAAATTTAGTGTATATGAGAACTGGACTGAGTGACTCCTCAAAGCCATAATCTTAGACTTCTATAGAGAAACAAACAGCTGTTACTCAGTCATTCTGGTGGTCAGAAGAACCATTCTTTCTCTTATGCCTTTTTTTAAAACATGTTATTGATTATCCAAACATTTTGTCATATTTATCTGTAGTAGTAATAATAATATTGATACATTTTATTTGCCATTTTATTTGCCCTGGTTTTATGTGCCCTTCTGGACACTCGTTGCCTTTCAAAAGAAAAGAGTCTAAGGAAAAATAACTACAACAATTAACACAATAAAAATACATGTTAAAAGGCAGAGTGGGTGGTAGAATCAAGAGTCAGCTTTTGTAATTAGAGAGGTTTAACCCTTGTGCTATCCTATGACCCCACCCTTACATTGAGGTTTTCTCTCTACCATGACAAAGGTGGATAAAGGTAGAGAGGATTTCATGGAATCCATGGACACCAGTGAAGATCACAAATCATTGAAGAAAAAAGGTTCAGCGCACTGTCTAGTGGGTCTAGATGACCCAACTCCCAATGTTAAAGTGCCTAGGATAGAACAAGGGATAAAGATCTCTGATCAGCTGAATGGGCTTACAGCGCTGCAAGCTCTCTAAAGTAATAATGGAGGCTAAAAGTGGCATTTAATCAGAGGTAACTTTATCAGAAAATCCTGCAGGAATGATTTCATTTGTGAAATTATGCGTATGTTTCTTTTTGGCTCATTAAAGAAAATAGAAAAAAAAATATAAATTACTTTTCTGGCAAAAACTACAGCAGGATCATTGAGAGATTTTTTTTTAAGATAGTTTAAGTTAATAAAATCATCATTTCAAATCATCTCACCCATCAGAGGTCACAGATTTGCTGAATGCAGCGCTGGGCTTTCTTAAGTATAAACACAAAATCACAGATTTACCACTGGGCAACAAAACGTCTCATAAGTGCAGTGTAAAACTTTAACATTACTAATAATTTTACCACAAAATAAAAATAAATAGCTTAACGGATCACTGAAGATGAAGCAAAAAAATCCACTGCAAGTGAGTGGATTTTTAAATGGAAACCATCATTTCTTTCCTTTTCTTGCATATTTGTATAAACCCCTTTTGTATTTGAGGCCAAACTTTATTTTGAAAAATCATAACTTCAATGTTATTTTACCCAAATGCGTCACTCTGCACAAAGAAATTACAATTTGAAATATGTTAATCGCTAACCCTGAAAAAAAAATCTGTTATTTTAAAACTAAAAAACCTACAGTTGCTTAATAAATGAAATCACAGACTTATGTTTCTGTTACTGAACCATCAAACCCTCAATGACACTTTGGCGTTTCTTATTTTACTTTAGGTTAACCACCACTAATAAAAAACAGACATTTTAGCTGTGTGCTGATGGAGGAGTAATCTTTTCCTGACATTGGGTAGAACTACTCAAAAAATTAGTTACATTTACAGGTTTGAAAACATGATCCAACAGAAATGAATTCACATTTTAGAACATTTTGTTTCTATTTTTTGCCTCCGACTGCGAGGCAACATTTTAACAGAGAACTGACACAAAAAGCTTCTTAAATAAGCTGGAAGTCTTCAGTTTTGCTGTTAATCTATTGTATTTCTCACTTTTTAGGTATTTTTCTGTGAGTTCATGTTCAGTGTGGGCAGAATCTGGCCTCTCTGTTGGTGTTTCTCTTTTACTTCTACTTAAAAAACAAAGTCTGCTGTATGGACCTTGGCACTATGACAGGCTGCACTGTAAAACGGTTGGAAATGTTATACTACACCACAGCTGAGAGCTGACCCAAATGTTTAACATGTCCCATTGAGCTGTGAGCAGTTTGGTTCCTTCAAAAACTGTTGGAACAGTTTATTGCATCTTTGTGGAGACCGGCCTCTATGGACTCATCACTGAATTCACTGTGGTGTTGTTTAGGCTTGGCTGTTAATCTGGTTCTGCTTCAATGCATTTGAACAGTGACATTAAAGGTGGAAGAGTCTAAGGTTGCATTCAGACGGGACACATTAGGTTTGCATAACCCTTGTGCTATCCTATGGGGTCCAGATGACCCGATCCTTACAATGACCTGTTCTCGCTACCATGACAAAGGTGGATAAAGGTGGAGAGGATTTCATGTACTCCATGGACACCAGTGAAGATCACAAATCATTGAAGGAAAAAGGTTCAGTGCACTGTCTAGTGGGGTCTAGATGACCCCACTCCCAATGTTAAAGTGCCTAGGATAGCACACCAGAGTTTGTCTCCCCTGATAATCTGGAACAAATTCTCAGTCTGAATACAACCCAGTAGACCCTGGTCCGGGACCAGGAACCGCTCTCTGACCCATCTTTGGAAGTGGTCTTTGGTTGTTTCCAGTCGGACTGATCTTCTGTCCGCTCTGAGATTCCTCTGTCTGCATACGTTCTGTGCTCAGAGCGGAACAACTGAACCAAACCGGCCACCGTAGCCGGGCATTGTGGAATGTAAACAGAGTAGGAAGGCAGCAAGCATGAGCAGGAGACAAATGTGGAACAACGTTGAGACAGCCACTCATTGAAATGTGGTCGGATCAATGCAGCCTCATTAAAACGACTTTTAACGTGATAAACATTGCTTCTCACGCGGTTTTCCCAACAATCTATGTGTCATAAACACTTCTTTGTGACCCTTATCCCTTGCAGCATGCCTCTACCAAATCAAAGTAGCAATAAAAAGGGACAGACACACAGACATTCAAAATTAGTCAGCGAAATATATAGTTTGAACAAGTGAACTATCCCGACATGGTCTGCAGAGCGCAGAACTTCCATTAATATTTCCTTGGTTGCTTTGCCCCGCCCTCATAAATCCTGGCTAATGACTAAAGAGATCTTCAGTCACATGGTTTTGTTTCCAAGGTTCAGGAATCGATCCTTATCAAATTAAGCGTACTTGGTCAGGACCAACTGACTTTTCCAGTCTCAATACACCCTAACTCTCTGTAACGAAGATAAAATCCCTTCTGTTGCACTAAAAGATTTCTTTACGAGCTTTCCTCCTAAAAACTAAACAAAGTGCCCCTCCTTATCTGATCATCACAAAACTTTGTTTCTCCTAAACCGACCAAAATCATAGGTTCTACCGGAACAGATCACATCCTTCCAAGATTTCAGCTGTTGTTGTGAATGACAGGTTTGCACATTTGCTGCTTCTGTTTGTGTGGAAATCTGAGAAAAACAAAATCCCATTTGCTCAGTTTGATCCGTCTAGGAAATAAACAACTGCAGTGACCCTTGCCGACTGTGACGCCAATCTCTGCTGCATAGATACTGAAAACCCTTGATACTTGTTGGGCTCATCCATCCAGAGTCTTGGTTTCCAATCTGCGTCTCTTCAGGATTGTTGCTCGGTTTAAACAATTCTGCTCCATCGTTGTTGAGCACCACAAAAGGGAGGAACTACCCGTGTGGGCGTGGCTCTCACAGGTAGGTGGTAGCCTCTCTGTTCTCCCTCTCTTTGGCCTGAGCCACGGCCACATTGATGCACTGCAGCCACTCCTCTGTGTGCTTCTCGTCCTGCGCCTTCAGCACGTACGTCTTGCTGTCGGTGAAGATCTCGAAGGCCCGCGGCAAACCCCGATCCCTGCGCTTTTTTGTGACCACCTAAGATAAAAAAAAAATAAACAAACACAACATGAAGGCGATGGACTCATCTTCACTTTGTGTCAGGATTTGGAAATATGATGAGAGGAAACAGACTAATCTTTGTAGATCGAGTTGACCATAAAGCAATGAGCTTTATGACATACATTAAATTGGTAAAACTAATATTTCTTTTATACAATAAAATTCAAAAAAAAGGATGGACATAAAAAAGGAAAAAAATAACAAACTAAATAAGAAGTAAGCCAGCATATCTAGCAATTAGGCCAGTATAATATATAGCAAATGTTTCATCATCACGATATCAGACTGTGCTTTACGCATATTACAAAAGATGGCGTAAACTGCCATAAATGGTTACCTTAAAAGTTTTATACTCATGGTAAAACAACGTCCTTAACAAATTGCATGGAGTATTTTTAAGCATTTGACCAATCAAATGGAGTCCTGTTATGGTAGGCACCAACCTCCTATGCTGGCGTGGTCATTTGGAGAATAATTTAAGTTATAATGACTTTTATTTAAACACAACTTGGTGCAGTGGATACGAAATGATGTATTAGTTTTTTTGTTTTGCTATTTGTTTACTTATCTTATGTCATAACGTCATTCCAATATTGATTACTTGTGCAGCCCTATTAGCAATAACTTCAAAAAGGAAAAGGAGGATGTCAGTCACCTTGACACTCTGCACTTTGCTCAGCTCAATAGGAAAATCCTCCAGCTCGTCCTTCTGTGGAGAGAACAGAAACGCTTCACACCGAGCAGCAGAAGGCACAAACCCCTCGAATTTGCATCTGGTCCCGTTTTGCACAATCGGAGCACAAAGAAAGATTTGTGTTGCTGATTACTCCATCACAGTCAGCATCCTTGCATTGTTTCCAGGATGTCTAACCTCAACACAAACCAAAAGTGGAATGAACAATACAACCTTTTTGTTCTGTGGGTTTTTTTGGGAAGGGGGGCAGTAAATTCAACAACACCAGTCTTGCCCTCGTCTGGTTTCTGTTGAGTGTTTGTTTTCTCAAATGTGGTTCTCTTTTTTTACCTCAGTTAGTAGTTCCAATCAAACATCCAGAGAAAGCTGCAGGACCCAGTGAAATGGTCCACATCCTTGCTGTGGTGTGTTTATGTGATTTCTACGCGTTCACATGAAGTTCCACTCGGATCTTCCTGCCAGCTGTGCTGAAGGTCTGTTTCCTACTAAAGTCTTATTGTGAAATTGTTGTTATGTGGAAACTACGAAACCTAAAGCTGTTGATCAGCTGACAGACCATAAAGAAAATCACAAGGACCTCATTTAAACTGTTAGATTTTCTGAAAATTAAGAATTTGATTGAAGCAAAACCTTTTTAGAAACAAGTTTTCCATAGACATAACAGGACATTGCCACATTAATCCCTTGCTGCTATCCTAGGCACTTTAACATTGGAAGTTGGGTCATCTAGACCCACTAGACAGTGCGCTGAACCTTTTTTCTTCAATGATTTGTGATCTTCACTGGTGTCCATGGATTACATGTGATCCTCTCCACCTTTATCCACTTTTGTCATGGTAGGGAGAACACGTCAATGGTCATCTTGACCCCATAGGATAGCACAAGGGTTAAATATTCTTGTGGGGGAAACAACTAACTGATGCACCAACAGGTCCTGTGCTGGCAGATTTTTGTCGGTCCCCCTTAAAAAGATCAGAGAGGTCTGTAATGTTCATCATTGATACACTTCAACTGTGAGAGACGGAATGTAAAACAGAATCCAGAAAATCACATTGTTTTTTAAAGAATTTATTGCTATAATGATGCAAAACAAGAAAAAGAATTGCGTTACACACAGACCTGTTAAGAAGCTCTTCTATCCTGTATTAATGCCAACTGTCTGAACTGGTTCTCTGTGTAAAAGACACCTATCCACAGCTTAAACAGTCAGACTGCAGACTCTACCATGATCAAGACCAGAGCTGTCAAAGGACACCAGGGACAAGTTTGCTGACCTGAACTGGACTGGAATGAACCAACCTACAATAATCAAGCAACTTAATGAGAAGAGATCAACTGTTGGAGCAGTTATTAGAAAATAGAAGAAATGCAAGATCACTGACAATTCTGTCTCCACTATGCAAGATCTCCCCTGGTGAGGAAGCAGTCCAGAACTACATGGCAGAAAACTGGTCAGTGAGCTGAAGAGAGCTGGAACTACAGTAATGTAGTCCCAGCTCTCTCTCATCAAATCTCTCTCAGTGTGTCAGTGTGTGAATGTGTGTGTGTCTGGGTGAATGGGTCTGTGACTGTAAAGCGCTTTGGGCCTTCGAAAGAGGGTAGTAAGCGCTATATAAGTATACGCCATTTACCATTAGTAATAAAGGTTACTATAGTAACACACAACATCGTCCTGCAGAGCTCCAGAAGTCCTCCTGCTTAAGCCAGCACATGTCCAGACCCATCTGAAGCTCTCCAGGAACCATCTGGATGATCCAGAGGAGGATTGGGAGAGTGTCATGCGGTCAGATGAAACAAAAATGGAACACTTTGGTGGGTACGCCACCCGCCATGTTTGGAGGGAGACAAATGCAGAGTTATATCTTGAAAGCACTAACCGACTGTGAAGCATGGGGGTGGAAACATCATACTTTGGGGCTGCTGTTCTGCAAAGAGGTCAGTCCAAAGTATTAAGATGAACTTTAGTTAATGGCTTATTTTCTTATATCATAGAACAAGTTATTTTCTTCACCACTATACAAGTAAATTCTTACAACATAAAACAATGTGATTTCCTGGATTCTTTTTTTGCATTCTGTTTCTTATGGCTGAAGTGTATCTATCATGAACATTACAGAGCTCCTCCCTTTTTTTTTTTTTTTTTTTGTGGACCATCTTGCAGACTTTGTGCATACTATATAAAGATGAGTCGGTCAGAAGTAGAAGCTCTGTCTCTTCAGAGTGCTAGCCACACTACAGTTCCCAGCACACCTGACTAATTCATGCATCAACCACAGCATACTTAAGCACTGCACTGAGCCACACATGGCGGCAAGTATGGTTTGTGCTATTCTGCCTTCCTTACCGAGCATTACATTTGGACCTAATCTTCTGGCTCCTGACCGTGTTTGTGACTCTGTTTGCCTGCCGACTGCCCTGACTCACGCCTGGATCCTGACTACCCTGCCTCTCCTCTGATAATGTCATGCCTGTTATTGACCCTTCCCCGCCTGACCCTGATTTAGCTTAGTGGACTTTTAGCTGAGCTAATAAACCTGCTGCATTTGGATCCAGCCGTCTGCCTGTTCCTGTGACAGAGTCAATATTGCAGCACATTTAAAATCATAATCTAGAAACCCCTCTGAACACAAATTCTCTCATCAAATCTCTGCTTAACGGTTAGTCAGATCACTTCTTAATCAACCCAAAATGAATTCTAATAAAACAAAGAAAGTCAGCCTCAAATGCAAAATTGCAACAAAATTGGAACAAATACAATACATGGTTTGCTTATTTTTTTGCTCATGATACATCCAAAATGTTTGCAATACTTCACCCAGCGTCACAGTTATCTGACTACAGAGACTTAAACCTGTCTCCTTACAAACACAAAAAACAGCAAAATTGAGATAAGAAAATCTGAGCCAAGTCTGTCTTCTGCGCTTAATCCACAGCATCCTTGCTTTATTCAGATGGACATTTTCACACAGGTGTGTTCACCATATCAGCTTTTAAACACGTAGATAATGTGCCAATGAGTGAAGTTAAGGGTTCCCAGCATGTCTTGTCTTGTGAGTCAGTGGAAAATAGGAGTAAATTTGTAGTTTGATTTGGGGATGTTTTAAACTTTCCAGAATGTGGAAACAGTTAAAACGTTTGTAGCAAAATTCCCAAAGGAAAAAAATATTAAATTGTCTTTCCAAACGAAAAAAGCTTTTGTCATTCAAAAGAATGAACTGGAAACATGAAAAAATCTTTTTGCTAATGTCCAGAAGGTAATGATGGCTTTTTTTTTAAACTACAGCTGGAAACTAATGTGTTTTAAATATTACACCAAACTTTTGTAGTGTGATAATATCATGCTGTAGGCCAGAGAGCAGTTCACCTTCACTCCTCCTTCCCTTTCCTCATTAGAATGCACAAAGATGAACCCTTTTTTCTCTGCTTCCTAATTGCTCACATCCTTTTTGTCATTTAAGGGTGAGAATGACTCATTGTTGCCGCATCACTCTTTGGCTTGAGGACCCACCTCCCTTAGAGTTAGCAGAGCCAGAGTTTGCTCCAGCTAGTCCCACTGCATCCTCCAGAGGGAAATCAAACCTTTTCAAGAGCTGGGATTTTCATGCTGTCATGGAGTTTCTTAATGTGAAAGGTTTCGCTTTCGGCGCCTACGTACCGATTTGCCCCGGCGGAAAAGCAGCTGATTTCCCGCCAGGGTGAAGTAGCGGGTCTTCCAGCGCTTGATGAACTTCCAGCGGACCTGCTTCTCCTTCAGCTTCCCCTCAATGAGAGGTTGACCTTCTTGGTTCACAACTGCAGGGATGCAGACAAAAGACCGGGAAAAAAAGGGACATGTAATGACGAATTCTTATTTACTCCTAGTGAGAACGTTACAGCAGGGCACTCATAAGATGGTAGAAGTCCACATCTGCAATCCATGAAAACCAGAGTAGAAAACACAGTTATTAAACTTTCATTTTTGGTTTATAAGGTAAGACAATCCATCCAAAACCTGGCTGGCCCCAGGTGGGATCTCCCAACCCCCCGCCCCATTGAATCATTAATGAACTGCGATTAGCCTCATTTTGTGGAGAGTGTAGTCTGATTTCCTAAAACACACCCAGACCCGATTAAAACCAGACGTTTTGCCTCCAGAAATGACTGAAATGGAAGCATGATAGAAGATGGAAAGGAAGTTGTGTTCATGTATCAGCCTGGAAAGATCCAGTTCTGAAGCTTTGGGACTCGTCTGAACTCCAGCAATATCCAGAAACTTGAACCAGCAGAAAGTTGGCTGACGAAAGGTTCCAACAACTATTAGTCGCTTGTCAGCGAAGCTGGCGTCTTCTTCAGCCAAGACTGTGACGAGCACAGAGGTACAGAACTGCCTTCAAGAACCAGAGGGTCACATGACCACATCTAACATCCATCTCCATCATTACCTCATGCTGCTTACAATCAGAATAATGTCTTCATGGGTGGTTTTTGCGCTTGTGTTGGGTGAACTTATAATGAGCTTTTCTTCAAGCTTGTTGAAGAGAAAATCAGACCCGATACCTTTACCCAGAAAAATGTATCAGATTTATTGTTCATCAAGGCACATCCTCCCATGAGGGATTCAATGTTTAAATTGTGGTCTAATTGTGTTTAGTGGCATCATTTGATATTTTCTATGCTGACTGAGCTCACACACATTTTCTATACTTGCTTAATCCCGTTTTGGGGTTTCTGGAGCCTGACCAGATACTGCTGGCCGAATGTGGGTCCAGTCTATCATAGAGCCACCCAAAAATAAAGACAATAAAGGTTCACAATGTACTTTATTTTATGTATTTATTTAAAAAATGTCCTAAAGCCTTCGTGAATAGCACAGACGGATGATGACCAAACGGACGCAGTATAAAAAAAGTTTGAGCAAAAAAAAAAGGTTACAAATAGAAAGAGAGAAAAATAAATGAGAGCGTTTAAAAAACTTCTACAAATGAGTCCATGTCTGACCTCTGAGTATTACTGGAAGTCAAACCTTTTACTAGTGAAGAGGAATGGGGAAAGGACAGTGCCCTGAGGTGCCCCATGATGCTCTATTAATTTACGGGTTTCTTTCTTTTTCTTAATTTTAAACTTTTTTTTTTTAATCTTTTATGGTTTTGTTTTTGACTGATAATCCTCAGACAAATAGTCCTCCATCCAAGACTCATCCAATGTATGGACACCTATCAGGCCTGGATTTAGTCAGCTCCACTATAGGGTGCAGGTAGAATATCAGGGGGGGGCAAGTCATCCCTAAAATGTAAAGAAGCCTCAGAATCATGTCAGTTCAGCTACGCATATACATCCATCCTCTCCTTTGATCCTTTTGAAATGTCTTATGTTTGTTTGAGGTTAACTGTTCTTCCTGACACCACAGGCACAAGCAGGACACTGGTTTGTGCCCTGTTGAGACTGCATTTATCTTTTTTTTCTTTTTATGTCTCTCTATTTGTCCATCCTTCCATCCATCCATCCATCCATCCATCCATCCCTCCCTCCCTTTTTTCCTTATTTTATGAATGTTTTGTGTTTGTTTTTTGTGGGTTTTTTCGTAGTAATTTTCATTTCGTTATTTAATTTTGGATTTTTGTAGGCCGTCACATATTAGGGGTAGTAGTAATGGCATGCGGGGGGGGGACTTGACACATATTCCAAACTTGGAGCCTGTCTAAATAGTGGTGGTTGTTTTGTTGCACTAGAGAAATAAAAAGAAAAGCATTATTTCTGTCCCATTACATCCTCCAAAACTGAATGATAAACTCCATCAGGTGGGCTCACATTAAGATCATCAAACCTCATTCATCAATTCCTGTCATTCAGGTCCTCGCTAAGTTGACCAATCCTCATCCTGAACTTTTTAAACAACCCTCTGTCCGGATTTTTTGCTATGAATTGCCTTTAAACCTATTTAATTATCCTCTAATAGGTTTTCATGTGTTTGCTCTATGGTCTGGATACATCTGCAGATGTTTTTGCACAAATCCACATGTTTACAGCTTCCCTGGATAACTATGGGCTCAAGCAGCAGTCACAAGTTGATCTGGAAAGAAGGTCAGGTTGAAAAAGGTCTTTGATATCCGGACAAAGTCTTTTTTCAATTCCAGATGATGCAGATGAATTTGGACACAACTCGTTTCCGTCCTTAAGGCCCACAATCTGAAACCCCTCAGAGTGAAAGTGGTCCAAAAACCCAGAGTACACACAACACACCCACACATACACACAGGTCATTAGCGTGCACTTCAAAGACATTCTGGCCATTAAAGTCGGCAGTATAACATCAAGTATAGTAGAGTTGCCGTAACTTCTGGCTCCAGTCTGTCCTTCATGATGGAAAAAAAAAATCATCATCTCGATTTGGTTTTTACGTCATCAACCATTAAAACATGAGTCATTTACGCTCATTCTGAAAGACTTTTGAGATTCCAGGTCAGGCCAGAAAGCTTTTATTAGAGTGCTGCATAAAAAAATCCCCATGTTGGCTTCGACAGCCTTCAAAACAAAAGCATGCTTACATAAAAGAAACTGAGATGTCTGGAAATTATGGAAAAATGACAGATTTCTCCAAGACTGACTCCAAATCCCTTGTTTGAGTGAGATGATTCCCTGATGTAATTTAACATAGTTGCCCTAATTCACGTGAGTCACATGAGCTGCTGTGCTCTTCAGTTTATGGACATTTTCATGTAAACAAACTGCACTGTAATCCTATCTGATTCCTAATTTTAGTTCCTGCAGAACCCTGCCAGATGGTTTATCAAAAAAGTGATGTTTCACTGCTGGTATAGTTCCTCTTTAAGTAAACATTTTCTTTACAGGTATTAAACTTCACTTCATAGCTCCCCACTTTGCAGCTGTGTATAATAAATCAAATGAAGTTAAACAAAGAACTGAAAAGTGCATCATCCTCAGAGACTATAAAATACTGTTGCGATAAAGCATCAGCTCACTGTTCTTCATTTTTGGTTTAATTTGGTTTTTAAAACCATCATTCAACTGTGGCCCTGAAGTGCAAATCAAATCAAGTAATGCAAACACAAAGATCACAACGACAACTTAAAAAGCAAAGCAAATAATAAAAAAACAACAATTTATATCTTAAAAAACGAACAAATTACAGAAACCAAAACGCAAAAAAAATAAATAAAATGTTGTAGAACAAAAATAAGTGAAATGTTAAAAAATGTAAAATAAATATTAAAACAACTAAGAAACTGAGTATGATGTGACATCAGTGGTTGGATGATGATGTTAGAGTTTTGAAGAAGAGGGAAAACAGAAGGATGTTTAGCCCACACTGTGATGAAGAGTTGATTGAGGAATCACTGAACTTTAATCCAGAAGCTTAAAGAAATATCATCTGTTGGAAGATATTACCATGACAAATAACTACTGACTGAAAAGATAAAAAACAAATGTCATCATCCAATCAGCGATGTCCCAGAGTCAGAGTCCCTACCTTTAAAAATGAAACCTTTATTTGTTTATTATTTATTTCCTTTTCTATTTATGGAAATTGCCTTTGTTAATTAATAAAGATAAAAAAAAACCCACCTGAGCTCAGCTTTGCTGCTTAAAGTAAAACGAAAATGATTTTAAGTATTTGGAACATGAGTGTGAAACATAAAATGTGTTGTTTCTAAAGCAGTGATGGCTGGCTCCTTAAAAATAAATAAAAAATCAAGAAGCAAACCTTAAAAATCAGTAAAAAATAAAAAATAGAAATTCAGAACCAATGCCATGATAATAAAATAACAGTTCATGTTGGATGGCGCTCCAGTTTTAAGGGTTTTTCACTTAAATTAACCTTAGAAAAAGGTTTACTTATTTTTTTATTTATGAGATGACTTTATTATTGCAGACAACTGTGAGAGATTTAAGTGACCTGGAAAACAAGTGTACTGACTGAATGAAGCATATATTCTAAATAATAATGATGAACAAACTACAAGTCCTGTGGAACCAATTAGGGTGTATTTATTTTACACTAACTGAGTTTTACCTAAGGGTCCATAGTTTTCAGATTTTTTATTTATTAGTTTTCGTAATAACCTTCATTCAAGGTATGTAAAGACATTTATAAGATCTCTTTTTTCACCTCCTGCTTTAAATAAACAAGCAAAAAAGAAGGTTAAATCAAACTTTTACTGAACCTTTATCCCAACTGTATCCCTCTCTGCCTTTGGCCTGAAAAACCTGCTGGCTTCTTATTAGCTGCCATCAAAGATCTGAGCGTCCAAGCAGAGCAACTTTAAAGCTACTCATTAGTGAAACATCATCTTCATTCCAAAGCCAGTCCCACTAATTTTTACCTCCATAATTCTTCAGAACCATCTGTTTCGAACGGCTTTACTCTACAAGTAAAAACTAAGAACTGTTTCCATTTAGGCTGAAAGACAAAAAAACAGACACTGGCAGATTTAAAACCTAAGCCAGTTCCTGAGGCTGAAACCATAGATCTATTGTAGTTTTACGATCATCACCTCTGACCAACACACAAAAATTAAATTACAACAAAATGCTCATCTTCTTACAAAAACAAAATCAAGATCACATCCTTCTTTCATAGCTACGATCATAACATAAGAAATAAACGCTTTTACACATTACAATATTTATAACTCAAGTCACAAATTCTTCCACATGTAGGCTGAAATACATTTTTAAGAAGAAGAACCTCAGAATATTTCCTTTCCTCTTATTTTTTCTCACCCAATGTCTTGGTTCAGGGTTTATGTGCACAACTCTTTCACTAAGACCCAGCAGAGGAATTATCTGCACATGACTCCAAATCCATCCAGCTGCTTCTGTCTTCGTCCCTCTGTCAATAAAGGTTGATTACCCAGTGCCCCTTAAGCTGTACTTAAGTTCACACTACATGGTCCCACTACATGTTTTTTTTTTGTTTTTTTACTTTTAATGCTTTTATTGTACTAAATGCATACAAAGAAAGAACTTTGATTCCCTTTAAACTTCATATTTTGGTTAAATGTTCTTTAGTCTAATTAACAGCAAAAGTGGTCCATTTCTGAAACAAAAACAACAACTACACAAACAGCAACAACATTTAAATTGAACATATATCCTGTTTTAGCAGTTTGAATTCAATAAAGTGTAAAAATAGTTACAATGGAGTCACAGCACTGAGACTGACCATTCACAAAACCATAGTTGAGGAGATTGTCTTTGCTCGGGTATCTTACATTTTTTTCAAGTAAAATGTTATTTTTCATTAAGGAAACAGCTAAAAGTAAAGTGAAAGTGTGTTCAAGCAAAAACATGTCGACTTCTGATCTTCAGAGCGCAGCTATTGTGTAGGTGTGTGGGCTACCTGTGGCCTTCTCGGGGTTGTTGCACATGAAGCAGAGCCAACTCCGCTGGTCTTCCCTGTAACCAAACAGGTCAAAGAATCGGACCTCCTCCAGCTGGATCTGAAGGTTCTCCAGCTCCTGAGTATGAAATAGAGGATGCTAGTTTGAGATGAAAATGTACTACATTCCATTGATGGACATAAATATGAGCATCATATATACATGCTTCATCCTACATGGGGTCACAGGCTGCTGGAGCTTATCTTAACCGCTCAAGTTTGCTTAAACTTGTTATTTCTACATAATTCTAGTTTTTTATTCATAGAACAAAAGTAAAAAAAAGTGTTTGCCAACTGCTGAAAAAAAGCTCCAAGAAGAGGGTGAAAGTTAAAGCATAACTCAGAGGTTGAGCAACAACGTGCAGGACTTTCTTTGGAGCTCAAACCCACCGCAAAGCATTAGGACAGTAGAGCGTTTGTACCCCAACATGCCAAAGCTTGCCTTCTGCACAGAAAACATAACCAGTACGTTATCCAAGTCATCCTTTATGTTACTCCAGGACCAAGATTCAGACCCCTCCTTAGATTCTACTAAAGCTTTAGTCATATCCAATCATCAGGGTGGTTGACCTGTACAGTTTTTTTGGGTTGTCCATGCCTGTGAAGGACTGTAGACATGGAAGGCTGCATCTTAAAGGGAGATATGTCTTGCAGTTCATAAAAGTACCATTGTTGTATGTGTGGTAAGTGTATTATGAAGTATTTGTAAGGGTAATAAAAGTTGCATGTACTTATGACGTATGGGTGATGCTGTCGTACGGGACCCTTATGCCACACTCTAGTCATTAGTGAGGTGCGAGTACTGACCCCTAGTACTGTTGCTACCCGATACAAGCGCATGTACCTATAGCTAGGTAAATCTTGCAATTCTTGATCCTTTCACAGCTCTATTTCAATATATGAAAGACTTAGTGTCAAAGAATTCTAGCAGGGCACAAACTGGCTCCTCCATGATCAATTTCAAACAGTTGGCACTTCTGCAAATTTAAAAAGGACACTACCCATTTGTCACTACCAAATCCCTGATTGATCAAAGTTCAATTGGTTTAACGTTCAACATGCGTTCAGTGAATGCACGTTTTGTACGTAAAGCCCAAAAGCAGATTTTTGCGTAGTGACGCATGAAAGCGATAGTTTTGAATGCGGAAGCCCGAAATGCTCATATACATGCGTTTTACAAAGACTTATGATTGGAAGTGGTTGCCTGAATACATGCGTTACCAAAGCCGGTGTGAGCGTAGCATAACAGTCAGGTTCCACGCAAGGAGTGGGAACTTATCACTTGATAAGGACTCTGTGCGCAATCAAGGGTTTGTAAAATTAAAAATCTGTACGACTGCATCTCGCCTACTTCACTCTTACTTACCCGCACATGTTTAAGTGTTCATTTCGAGCTGTCATCAGTATGCTTGTAGAAAACAAAGTACATGAATATTGTCGCTGGCTCACTGAGCTGTCTACAACTTTGCCATTTCCTTCGGGCCACCTGGGTGCCCTTCACATGTTTGACTATTTTGTGTTTGCAGACAGCCTATATTCACCCCTAAGGGTGACTTGTGACTAAGGCCTTAGTTTTAAAAGCCTAATTTCTGTCTTGTTCATCTGTAAGTGTGTTTGTGCACATAAGAGAAGCCATGCAGGAAATCCAGTATAAACAGTCACAGAAAGGGGAAACAATTCCCTGTTTTCCATCTTTAAACATCTTTATCTAATCAGCTTCTGCTCTGTCATTAAGTGGCTGCAAGTCACTTTCCTCGACTCTCCCAACCACAGTTTTGTATCAACAAAAACTGTTGGTAAAACAATTCATGTGGACTCTCTCTTTTTGCATATCTCTGCCCTCTTTTCCTTTTCTAGTTTTTTTGTTGCTCTTTAGCCATCTTCATTTTTTTTTTTTTTAGAAAAAATGCTTTGAAGGTTCTCCCCTTTTCTTTAGTTTCTTGAACTGTTTCTCTAACTTAAAACCATTTTCAAATAGTTTTCCAGGTTAATTGTCTTTTTTTTTCCAGCTCTATGATTAACTTTACTCCTGTGTGTTTTTCTTGTCCACGTTTCACTGATTTACCATAATGACCCATCTGAAAATGATTTAATACAAAATTGTTTATTGATATTCAGACTGTGATGTCTTCAGGTTACTGAGACTGGATTTTCATCTTCTTCACTCCACATCTTTCAAAGTGACGCCCCCCCCCCCCCCCTTTTTTGGGCATGCATTCCCCCTTTTGTTATCCATCCTGAACTGGGGTTCTTGTTGCCCTTACCTCCCTCCTTACCTCCCTCCTTACCTCCTGTCATAAAAGAGCTAAAGTGAACTGTCAGGAGCCAAACATAAATCCGGCTTAAATCACGGAAGCCTCATAAAACCCCCGCCGTCTCCGTTTAAACCTCCTTGCCGGTCCAGAAAGCGAAGCCTTTCTGCATCGTACATGTCAGACATGTGTTACTGATTGGCTCACGGAGGCACGAGTGAAGCTTCTCTGATTGAGAAAAAAACCTCATATGGAGGAAGACAAAAAGGTTGTGACCTTCTTCTCTATTATTCTGTAAAACTCCATCTTCTTGTTGTGATGTATTTGTGTTATTTTTGGCACTCATTGTCATTAAAGTACACACACTAAACATCTATTATTGCCTTTTTCTTAACAGCTCTGCTAAACCACTTTGAAACAAAAAAGGTAAATACTGTCAGTGAAATACACGACTGTTTCATTCCAGCAATGAGCAAAGCTCAGATGCTAAGTACAGCTCAACTGTTTCCCCAAAAATCTTTTTTTAAAGTATGCAAGCTGACGTGCTCCTAATGTTCTCGTATCATCTGACACTTTGAAATGGTGCAGCTCTTCCCACAGCCTCTGGATTTCTTGTTCTGTTCTGGTTGGTCAGATATCGTGGTCACTTTCAACAGATGTGTGGTCTAAATGAGTTTCAGTCAGTTTCTTTGTTGAAATGAATTTGTGGTTTCTGCATTTGGTTCTGTGCTGCTTGTTGTGGCTTACACGGCTGCAAACTAGTTTCTGGTAATTCTGAATGAAAGTTTGCAGGAGCTGGTTGTTTTACAGGATGTTGTTAGGAACAGCTACAAGCTTTACAACAGTGGTCCCCAACCACCGGGCCGCGGACCGGTACCGGGCCGCGGGACACTTGGCACCGGGCCGCGGAACGGTTCCAGGCCGCGGGAAATTTTTGCACCGGGTCGCACAGAAAGAAAAAATAATTTCCATTTCATTGGGTTTTTTTCCGACAAAAACGTTTTATTTTGAAAAGTGACCGGATTCACTTTGTTACAACTGTCACACTTAACGCACGTCAAAGTCGCGACACCAAACATTTAGGTGATACACCCCACTAAAATGAAACCCAAACAACCAAAATGAGCAAAAAACAAACTTCTTTAGAAAGTTGCTTTGACAAGGGGAAAATTATAATTATCATTGTTATTATCATTACTAAAGAGAAAATACCACCCCCGGTCCACGTTAAATCTATCTTGCGTTGCACCTCAAACCCCCCCCCCCGTCCGCGGTAAACGTGCCCTGCGTTGTACCGGTCCACGGTGACAAAAAGGTTGGGGACCACTGCTTTACAACACTGAAATCAATGATATGTCTGGAAATGTTCCTCTTAACACTGGTCTGTAACCCCCCGGCCGCATACTGGTACCAGTCCGTAGGTCACTTGGTACCGGATAGCAGACAAAAAATACAATTCTGTGATTTAAATAATTTTGTTTATTTCCTGATAATGAAGGTTTTATTTTGGAAAACTTCCTGATTCTGTCCATATCCATTTATGACTCACTCTTGATGCATGTTAACTCGTTCACATCAGTCACATGTCTCAAAGATCCACTCCAATCCTCTTTTCATCTGTTTTTAAAGCATTCCCAGTGGTCTTTTAGTTATGATTATACTTGATTAAACCTGTGTTGTTTTCTAGGACATAGTTTAAGCAGGTGTTCATCAGAAATTCGCCTCTGAGTTGTGGAAATGGCTAATTACCCATCATCCCTTTGTTTACACTCTTTCCCGCTAGCTTACAGCCCCTAACAATATCAACCTTACATTACTGGTGCAACAAAAATGACAAGCAATATTGGAACAATCCATCCGGACAGTTTGGAGCCAGATGCCAGTTCAGACGAAAAAAAACAAAGACATACGTGGATCTAGTCAGCTATAAGTGGATGCATCGGAATGGAGCAGAGCAGGGGGCTTAAACAATTTTTTTATGACTGCTGCTGATTCACAACGGTTTGAATAAATAGTCAGAAATGCAATTTTAAGCTTAATTTTCGTATCTACGTCCTCCATCATCAGAAAAAAGGCCACAAGACCATGTTAAAACCACCAAAAACATAATTTTCATCAAAATGGTTTTTTTCATATTTGTTCCTTTTGCATACATTTGAAAGGCTTCAAATATGGCTCGCGTTAACTCTTTAGGTAAGAGGATTCAAAAACAAGAGCGGGATGCAATCAGATAAAAGGAATTTATGAGGCTTTTAAAGGCAAATTCCTCAGGATTTATATTTGGTTTGTTGGTGTTGGTCTGAACTGCTGCGGCTCACAGTATTGCTCAAGATCATATTATACTTCTCAAAGTGAGTTTTATAATAAAAGCAAAGAATGGCATATGAGTTTAAGAAAACACTGTTGGTGTTATGGGGTTTTTGGAATTGTGTTCTGGTTTCTGGAATTTTGTTTTGATTTCTAAAATGTAATGCTGTTTTTCTTTTTTAAATTTTTTTTAACTATTTGTTTTGTGTTGAGTGATTTTTTTTTTTGGAGTGATTTGCACTTCAGGGCCACAGCAGGAAACAGTTGTGATAAAAGCAAGGGAATAGAGACAATCGCAGACATGGAACAGTACATAGGTCTGACTGATAAAAAATCCAATTAGCTCACTCTAAACGCAACAAATATCAGGGTTGACACTCCCTTTTTTTGACTTTTTTCTCCCAGTCGGGCAGTGACTTTATTCTCTTTGTTGGAGACAGATGGCCTTTTTAAGACATAGTACCTTCCTGTGTGGGGTGCTGTGCTGGGTCATGGCCACGAAGAAGCTGTGGGGCCCCTTAAGCTGCGTCTTCTCCCATAGAGCAGCCAGTTGTTGAATAGACTCGTCTCTGGTGCACAGAGGGACGCTGGATTTACTCTGATCGAGACAGAAATGGGTATTAAAATGATGCAAAAAAACAGTCTGAACAAAGAGAGGCCAGAAATGAAAGTGAAACAAGCATCTAACATCTAACGCGGGTCTGTAACCTGAGGCTCCAGAGCCTTTTATTCCTCTGCTTAGGCTCTTTGTTTTAAAGAAAAAATTGCAAATAATTAGAATTAAAAATCAATAAATAAATATGTAAAGACCCAAATATCAATGGGAAGAAGCAAAAAACATGATTATCAATTGAGGAAATACATAAATAAAAGACCCTCCCCTATTGGGCTTTATTCTCTTCTGAAACGTAGGGGTCATTGGGGGAACCAACAACCAATTTTAATGCACCCCCTCTTAGTGCATCAACATACAGAAATACACTCACTAGGGCCTTGTGGTGGACACGTTTGGCCGATCGGATTCCGCTGTTGAAGGACGGCGGAGTCTGTGTCACCCCAGTCCACCAATTTTAAGTGCACCTCTTTAAGTACACACACACACACAGCGTGAGGGGAATGGTCAAGTTGTTTCCTGTCTCCCCCAGACTTGGTGGGGCGGGTCGGCACGTCCTGCCAGGACATTGGTGGCGTCCCGAGGGTTCCTGCACCACTGACCTTGCCGCTCTTTTCCATGCGGTGAAGGAGTTCACAACATCTGAGCAGGGTGGACCGTCTCCCCCCGAGAAGCAGGTGGGGCCCCCCTTTTTTGGGCACACCAGGGCACCCCAATTTTTCCATCGTTGCTCACAGCAATTGGAGCCTGGTCCTCGGCAGGGCTGGCGGGCAGGTTGCACGGTTGTGCAGTGCGGGCTGTTGTCCCCAGCCTGCCTCTGGGGTTGGGGGTGGGTGGGGGCTCAGGACTCCCAGGCAGTGGCGTGCCCCTTGTCCGGGCACCGGCGTAGGTCTCAAGCAGTCGAGGCACTGGGTAGAGGCCCGGTGTGCCTTGGGGTGGGACAGGTACCTGCCCTGGCGGGTGCACCGGCTCTGCGCGCTCTCTGTTCCTCCTGGTCCTCGGCCAGATGGCTGCCGGGTCTATGCCTCCGGCTTCGGTTATGTTGTGGGGGTCCGGTGTGTGTGGGGGTGGTTGCTCCCTAGTATTTGTCTGAAGGTGGGCCTCTTGGATGCCTGGATCGACCGGGTTGCTGTGCTGTTTGTCCCTGGCTCTGGGGTGTAGGGCGCCGGGCCTCTCGCCTTTGCTGGAGCATTCAGTGTGATCAAGGTACACTCTAAGAAGCACACATTCATTCAACCCACCTGCTTATTCACTTTTGCACAAATATGTGGATGGGTATTGTTTTTACACCCCTCTTCAATAATCTTGGTGACGCAAATGTTGTGTGTACCTGTCTGTGTGCACAAGTCTTGTGAGATAAATCTTCCATCATTAATGTATGAATATTCCAATCTATAAATAGCTGTGTGCAGACTATTTGTTGGTGTGTGCATCTGACAACTAAGTCGTGCCATTTATTTATGACTCTCTTTTTTATGACTGTATTGTATCGATTGTCCCCCATCATCTCTAACATTCCCACTCTCTCACTCTCTTCTTTTTTTGCGTCCATTCCATCAAGAATGCATATAAACATAATTATTATAACTAAAGGTTAGCCTCAAATACAAATGGGTTTATACAAATATACACCTTGTTTGTCTGCTTAAAGCTTAAGGAAGACATTCTGATCATCTGCTGTGTCTAATTGCTGTTCAAAGGAAAAGTTCTAGAATTACATTTGCAGGTATAGATTTTTTTTATTGGATTCTTCACTTAAGTCAACTATTTAATAGTAAGAGGAGAAAATCTATTAAGAACCTCTAAAGTCTTAATTTTAGGAAATTCCATGTTGGAATTTCTTGCATTTTTTATTTGCTGTAGCAGGAAGATTTTAATTTAACACCGGGTTTATTTTATTTTGAAAGGAACTTCTTGTTGCTTTTGTCAAAAATAAAAATAAATGATTAAGGATGTTACAATTAGAAAAATGTAACACTGTTATAATTCAATGATCGGTAGTGGAAATATTTGAAACCAACATATCATAAACAAATCGCTTAATGTTCACAGCAGCATAAATAAAGTGTATTTTTCTACAAGTTGAACTTAGTAAAAAATTGGCCACAAATGGCTCTTTTAGTGTCAAAGGTTGCGGACGTGGGATCTAACGGAAATAAATTAACGAAAAGGTTTTAAGCCTTTTTTTTTCCTGACGTAGGTGTTCTCAGTAGACCAGTAAATTGGAAATAGAATGTCATCAGCAGATTTGCATGTAGGTCCGAGTGCAAACGCATCACTGGCTCACAGTCATGTGGAGGACAGATGGCTCGGGCTCTGCCAGTGGCAGGTAAACTAAGAAAACTGTCCTGCCCAAAATATTTATACTGGAAAAAGAATCCCATCATGCACTATTTGACTGAAAGTAATCATCTCCAGGTGTGGGTGCGTAAACTTAACTCAAAGCACATTTTAACCCAATCAAACCTTCACTCTTTCACGAAGATCCACTGCTTTAGATTTGCAGCGTTTGTCTCACCAGATTTAAAACAATGAGGAAAAGGCTTGACAATGCTCTCTTGTCTTCCAGCAGACAGCTCCAAAACTCTGCTGATCCCTTTTGTGGCTTCTGGCTTTTAATTCACAACGCATCACTTTTTTTTATTCATGAATGGAACAAAGGGAGACATTTTACTAAAAAATGACAATAGGAATGCTTAATTTTCTTTGAGGAATTGCAACACTATTTTCGGAATCATAGCGTTTGATGGCACTGTGCTTGACTGCTACGCACCTGCAGATGCAGCAGCATGATGTGAATCCACAGGTGGGGTTGTCGGCTGGTCAGGTAGAAGCTGGATTTGGCGTAGAGGCAGTAGTGGCCCTTGAGAGGGCAGGAGAAGGACAGCTTTGCCACGCAGCCTCGACTGGAATCTGTTTCACGTAAAAGCACAGGATGAGAGAAACAAGTTCCATTTTTAAGCTTTTTTGCACGACCTAAAGCAGCTTTAGTCACAGGGTTGAGCCTGTGGGTTTTTGGGTTGTCCAGGTCCGTGGAGGCTCGTAGGGAGGAGCGGCGGCATCTGAAGGGGAACGCAGGTGTGTCTTGCAGTTCCCTTGAGGCTCGTATGGACACCTCAAGAGGCATCATGAAAATGGAAGGTACCATTGTCGTGCATGTGGTAAGTGTATTCTAGGGTTAATGGAAATTGCACACGCATGACATCCAGTTAATACTGTCATACAGTGCCCATACTGTTAGGATCCTGGGCTCATCTCCACACCTGCAACCCATCATCTCATCAGCCTGCGGCCTTTATAAGGAACCACCACCCTACAGCCAACGTCAGTCCGTCTGCTTCACCTGGTTGAGTACTGACTTCCTAAGCCAAGTCTATAGCTCGTGCTTTTGTGCTAAGTGCTCGCAGAAATCTAACTGCCTTTATCTTTGCCTCTTCAGGAAGTTCCACCCAAGCCAAGAACCGTCACGCCAGAACCCCCCAACGCCACGGAGGACTTAATAAAACCCTCTTGCCTCATTCATCCTCCAGTCTCTGTCCTGCTTCTGGGTCCAGCCTCACTCATCCTAACACATACACCACACTCTAGTCATCATTCTGATCCTGATTCACAGCGTTTTGACTAAAGAAATACACAGAAATGCAACTTTAAGCTTAATTTTCTAATTTATGTCCTCCATCGTCAGAAAAACTCCACAAGAACATATTAAAAACACTATTTTCATCAGAGTGGGTTCTAATAGGAAGTGAAAATGCTCAAAAGTGTGACTTTATTTTTAAGAAAATGTCAGATCCCTCTGCTAAAGGTGACTGTCTAAAACAGTGTTTGAATCATTTAGATCAGGGGTCTCAAACTCAATTTACCCGGGGGCCACGGAAGGCAGGGTCTAGCTGAGGGAGGGCCGCAACTTCAACGCACACACTGCAACTAGTCAGTGTCTGAGAGCCAATACATTTGTATGGAACATGTACTATACTGTTAACTATACTCTATTATTAACTGTTTTCTGCACAGAATTTACTTATAAAACTCTCATTCAGATAAAATATGTAAATAAAAAAATCAATAAGTAAATAAATCAGTAATACATTTTTGTTTATTTATCCTTCTATATCTGCTGTTTTCTGATTTAAACATCCTTATTAACACAGTTCAGTTAACACTGTTGAATTATAACTATTAAACAGTAAAGAAGACTCCAGTTCTACAGTTGTGTAACCTCCATCAATGGTTCTTCTGAACACGGCTTCTCTTGTCTTCTTACTTCTGGACACTTGGCAGCACTTCCTCTCAAACAGCTGAGACCCTCAGTGTGGTTGAAGATGATTTTCATTAAGTCTGGACTGAACTTATTGAAATTGAAGGTGGAGACGTCAGAGATGATGTGCTCCCAATTCTGAGTCTGTGTGAATTTTTTTTTTTTTTTAAGTTTACTCTTTAAACCACAAATCAGTAAAGGAGAAACAAAATTCAGAAACCATTTTTGGATTTTCTATCTTATGACTTTTTGCACATTTAAACCCCGGTCACCAGTTATTGTAGAGCAGCCGGTCAGCCACTCTTATATTTTTATAAAAAAACGGATGGACATTCATGTTGGTGACACTAAATATGTGCCAAGATGAACAATAAGTGTCTTTGAGATCACCCAGGTGGACGAAACGCGGCAACAGATCACCGGGTGAGTGACGGATGTTTTTACTTTTCCTTCAACATCACCTGTCAATCATCACAAACATATCAGGAGAAAGGGGCGGGAGCAGCAAGGCCCCAACCTGAGCGAACGCAGCTGGAAATGTAGTACTGTACTGACTGCCAGCCGCCAATTGACTACAAAACAATGCTTTGTGGGAAATGTGTCCTGATGGTTTTTGTAGTGGAGTGATCAATTAAAACCATTTAAAATACCTATTGATTAAAAAAGGGTTACATACATTACAAAACATTCAAATAAATATAAAATATATAATAACACAGATCATACTGAGGGGGAGAGGCATATTAAAACTAAATTGAATTTTAAGGACAACTCCAACTTCCTGTCCTCCTTCAACCCCCCCCCCGCGTGCCTGGTCTCCCCAACATACAGGCGCGGCGCTGGTTCATCTTAAACACGTCTACCGTTGTATTTTTACACGTCACACGTATCTTCAGTGTGTCTGAGACTAAATCGTGTTGTTTTTTTGCACGTGTTTAATTTTAGAGCCCTGTTAGGTGTGACGTATGTACGTGTGGGACATTTTTCTGCGCAGCGACCAGACTCTCCTGCGGGAGCGGAGAGACCCGTTTGGTCGCGGTTGAACGCCGCCGCGCGCCTAACCGTAACCATACACTGTAAACCTGAACAGTCCAACTACCTCAAAAGTTTTTATAATCATAGAACTCAAAAGTAGCAACCAAGTCAAATCATCTTAAATATTATAAATCGATTCAACTTTGACTTGTTATATCTTTATTGGACTAAAACATTTTGAGTAAATGAAGCCTTGGTGTCAAAACTTATAAGTAAAAAGACGTGATTACATCATAGAGAAATCCCCTACATATTAGGACAATTTTTCAAGTTGCGGTGGCACAGTGGTTAGTGCTCCTGACTCGCAACCTGGATCAAGCCCCGGCTTGGGAACCTTTAACACGGCCTCTTTCTGTGTGGAGCTTATGTGCATTGGAGCTTTGGCGCACTCTCACCATAGGTCTGGCAGGCCTGAGTCCTAGAGTGGTATGAGGATAAGGTAATAGTTTAAATTTAGTTAAGTGTTAAATGACAACTCAAATATTCTAAGTTCTGATTAACGTATAATTTTTTAAGTAAGATAACTTAAAAAATATTATGTAATCAGTTTCCTCATAAATATTGAGTTGACTGAACTTATTCGGGTTTACAGTGTAACCCTCCTCCATGCGACCCTGAAACAGGTTCAGCAATCGCTGTATGGATTTAGAAAATTACGAGCGAATAAATACGTTCTAAAAAGGAAAGTAAGGAACTCCTTAATGTGGTCCCGGGAGGGGGCTGTGTGTTCTTGCCTTAAGTTAAATGTTTTCCTGCTTTCAAGCCCGGTAAATGTCCCGCCCCCAAGAGTAATTTACCTCACTGTGATTGGTTGGTTGTCAGCTCTGCAAACACTGAAAAGGTGTCATTCACACAGACTGGCGGGCCGCATTAACATTAAACTTTCATATTGAGGCGGGGGCCGCAAATAGCCCGCGGGCCGCGAGTTTGAGACCCCTGATTTAGATGATAATTGCACATATGCATGGACTTTTTTTTTCTTTTTCGCTTGCTTGAACCGCCTGAACCCTTTTTCTGCTCAACATCCACCGCTGTATCAAGGGCATGCATGCCCCCCATACATAAAATGTGCAGTTCATGTGTGTACACCATGTCAGCATGTCTCTGCATTCATCTGGTTCAGCTTAACGTCATGGTTTTCTCTCACGTCGCTCATTTTTCTCAGCGCGTCTGTTTGTCTTTACGTCACTGCAGACGGTGAGGTTACCCTTTCAAGTGACAGCAGCCGAGAATTTGGATCTGCAGGGAAAACTGGCGGCGCTTTGAGGCCGACTTTCAATGCATGCATCATAATCCTGTTCGCTGCATGCATTATTCAACAAAAAATGCAGAAATGGGTTTCAGGGGTATGACTTAGGGCATCACTCTCTGCAGTACGGATTTAAGACACAACGCTCTCAACAATTTCCACTAGAAAACAAGTTTCACTGCAAAAACTCCACAGTCACATGAACCTCGTCATCCTCTGCTAATGGATCCAGCTTTCAGTACTAAAATCTCACAGCATATGATGACTAACTGGACTAAAAATCTGACGGATATGTATAGACGTAACTGATTTGTTCACAGCGAGAATAATCCTAAACATTTGCCATCTGGACAGCATACAGACCCTTTCCAAAAAATAGTATATCGTGGAAAAGTATATTTACTTTCATAAATCCATTCAAAAATGAAACTTCATAGAATTTAGTTTTCGAGCCCACTTTTTAATGTATTTTCTTTTTTTTATTTGATTATTTTTACACAAATTGGAGTTCCAGCTTTTAAAACCCAAGAAAACAGGATTTCAGAACATTTGAAAACTGAAAGATTTTGCCCAAATTTAGCAGGACATGAATGTTTTTAACTGAGTTTCACCAACTTATCATCTACTAAAGTCAAAGCAGCTGCACAGATTCCCCACATGTCAGTACATTGGTTCAGTTGGGTTCAATATGGGGAAGACGACAGACTTGAATAACTATCCAGAAGACCATCATTGATTCCCTCCTTAGTCTGGGTCAGACACAACAGTTCATAGCTAAGGAGACTGGCCATTGAAAATGTGTGGGATATTATTGAGAGGAAAATGAGGGGCACAGGACCAGAAACAAAGAAGAGCTGACAACAAGCATCAAGAAAATCTGGGCTTCCATTATCATGCAATGCCACAAGCTTCCATCAATGCAACGATGCATCCAGGCTGTTATTAACGCAAAAGGATTCCCAACCAAGCAATGAGGATAGACATCATTTAGAAAATAATTTGTTTTGATTTGTCTCTATCTTTTTTGCAAAAACTGAGGAAGTAAATGGGGATTTCTTCACAGTTTTCAGCTTGATTAAAATTCAGTTTTATTGGGTTTTATGAGCTGGAAGCCCAATTTATGTAACAATAAACAAGCACTGGAAATCAATGAAACAGTAGCCCTTAATCTATATTCTAGGAAAGTTTAAGTTTTTGGATGGAGTAATGGAAATGAATACACTACTCCTTGATATTCTATTTTTTTGGTAGGTCTGTATGTCGTCTACAAAATCAAACAGAAAATGAAGCATTTGTCTCTTTCGGGTTGCAGGCTGCTTATCTCCAGAACAGAGAGAACGTGCAGCAACACTGACATTACCTTCAATCACACACTGGTCAGGTGTGGGGATCTGCTGCACCATGTCTTTGCAGAACTCTCTGATTGTCTCCATATTGTCTCTTAAATGGAGGAAGAGTTTATCTGTTTCCACCTGCTCTGCATCTGCTTCTCCGTTTTGACGCTTCTCGGCTTCTTTGTTGGACTGAGCAGCAGCAGGTGGGGCGCCATCACCTGTCTGCTTCCTCCCGGTAGGAGATACTTCCTGGTTTTCAGAGGGTCGACAGGGCAAAGGGTTAGCTGTTTCTGTGCTGAACTCCACCCCTTCACCGTCCTCCCCAGCGTCTGAGTTTATGGAGCGTGAACAAACTTCATGAAGAGCCAGGCTCTTTGATCTAGGAGAAACCATCAGTTGAGAAAAACATGATGCAGTATTTAAGATGAGTGACAAAACAAATGTTTTAGATGTCAGTAAGACTGAAAATCAGCAGACTGCAAAACACGCCCATACTACTATCCCCCCACTCCTATGCACGACCAATGGAACGAAATCCCTGAACTGAGATGATTACTTTCTGATTAATACTCAGTATTTGATAGTGACTTTTGGAGTCTTTTTTTCAACTTTTAAAGAATACAAATTGAAAGTTTGAAGAAATGTTCAATTTTGAGTGCAAACCTTTGTGAATCTCTGACTCTCATTTAATTTGTGCAAATAATAATGAAAAAAAAGGTTTTTTTTTTTACTTCAGCAGAGATAAATCAGCAGATGCTACCAATCCAAATCCTCAACCATAAGCTAACAGAAAAGTTACAGTGTGTTTTAAAACTTCATCAGGTACTAGAATAGTTTTCCAAGCAGCTCTGTTCCTATTAAAACGTTTTGATCTGATTCAATCAACAAACCCATAAATGTTAAGGTAAGTCACCTGTTAAACCTCATCTCTCTTCTCTCCTCTTTGACAGCTTGACTCAGGCTGTAGTGCCGCTGAGGAGCAGGGGAGTCCTCCAACACCTCCTTCTCCAACTCTGCCAAGTTGTCTTCCTCGTTTTGGATCTCCACCTGTAACCTCTGCTCTAAAATGCCTCCTCCTGCTCCTCCAGCAGCAGAATGAGATGCAGAGGGAGACAGACATGCCTCGTCCAGCCTGTAACATGGAGAGCAAATATTGAGAATAAAACGTTCATTTATCTTTTCTGCTTTACCTTTTGTCTTTATTTTCATGTTAACAACTGTCGGCTCATTTTCTCAGTTCCTTCTGTCTCCTAGCTCTTTATGGGCTTGTTTTATTTTGGCAGAAACAGGTGAACATAATGGAAACATTTGCTAAAAAAAAAACCATTATCCCAGTTTAGTTTTCTTGCTCTTTAACTTTTTTTTTCTTTCTTTTTTTTATCTTTTTAGTCCAAAAGACCCCAAACACAGATTTTGTAAGTATCCAGTTCTGCACATACTGTTCCTGTTAAAAGTGCGACCTTGCATTTCATTCTCACACTGAAGTCAGAAGAACTTTTAAATGTCAAAATGCAAACTGAAGCACACATACGCCCTCACACGTTTCCTCACTGCTGTTATTACCTTATACACCGACAGAACTCCATTGAAACTGATACATTCAAGAGCAAATGAGAATTTTTAAAGTTATAGTATGGGAACATCGTGTGAAATGGAAAAAATCTTGGTTGAAAACAATGATCTGATGTTTTCTTTGAGCAATAAGACATAGTTAAAATTATTTGTAAGATATCTTTTAAATTTCTAATTAGTTTAAATGGGTCAGAACAATGTAAAAAATAAAGATTTTGCATAAAGACTCATTAAGTACACAGGCTAAAGTCCAAAAATAAAATCTGTGTGTCTCTGTCTTTGGCTAATCCATCCATCCATCCATCCACCCACCCACCCATCCATCCATCCACCCACCCATCCATCCACCCACCCACCCACCCACCCATACATCCACCCACCCATCCACCCACCCATCCATCCACCCATCCATCCATCCATCCATCCACCCACCCATCCATCCATCCACCCATCCCACCCACCCATCCATCCACCCACCCACCCATCCATCCATCCCACCCCATCCATCCATCCATCCATCCCCCACCCCCCATCCATCCATCCATCCACCCACCCACCCCCCCCCACCATCCATCATCCATCCATCCACCCACCCATCCATCCACCCCCCCACCACCCATCCATCCATCCATCCCCCACCCACCCACCACCCATCCATCCACCCACACCCCCACCCATCCATCCACTCACCCATCCCCCCCTCCACCCACCCATCCATCCATCCATCCATCCACCCATCCATCCATCCATCCATCCACCCATCCATCCACCCCCCCCTCCATCCATCCATCCACCCACCCATCCCTCCATCCATCCATCCACCCACCATCCCTCCATCCATCCACCCACCCATCCATCCATCCACCCACCCACCCATCCATTCATCCATCCATCCACCCACCCATCCATCCACCCACCCCCCCACCCATCCATCCATCCATCCACCCACCCACCCCCCACCCATCCATCCACCCACACACCCACCCATCCATCCACTCACCCATCCATCCATCCACCCACCCATCCATCCATCCATCCATCCACCCATCCATCCATCCATCCATCCACCCATCCATCCACCCACCCATCCATCCATCCATCCACCCACCCATCCATCCATCCATCCATCCACCCATCCATCCATCCATCCATCCACCCACCCATCCATCCATCCATCCATCCACCCACCCACCCAGCCATCTATCCACCCACCCACCCATCCATCCATTCATCCATCCATCCATCCATCCATCCATCCACCCACCCATCCATCTACCCACCCATCCATCCATCCACCCACCCACCCATCCATCCATCCATCCATCCACCCACCCACCCATCCATCCATCCATCCATCCATCCACCCATCCACCCATCCATCCTGTTTAACCCCTTAAAGGCTCACTCTGATCTTCTGCTGATCCATTTTAAAAGTGTTCCTAGTGGTCTTTTAATTATGATTAAGCCAGTTATAGCTCAAATCAAAAACCTGTGTCATTTCCTAAGAGCAGCAGTAGTTCATTAGAAACCGAGTTGTGGGTGGGACTGTTAGCATGGAGCAACCCCACCCCCACTTCCCTTCCCCGTTGATGAGAGTTCGAAGCAAGGAGCTTGTGGCCCACCCAACCTATTTTCTATATCACACATAAGCTCTTTTTCAAACTGCATTTTTTTCATCTGCTCCTGATTCACAACAATTCAAATAAAGAAAGACTCAGAAACTCAGTTTTAAGTTTATTTTCTTTATATACGTCCTGCATCATCAAACAAAACAATGCTACAGGAATTTCAAAAACCTGATTGTCATTATAGGTTATTAAAGGTCACGGGGGTTGCTGGAGCCTATCCCAGCTACTGTTGGGTAATGGCTCAGTAGACTCTGGACAGGTTTATCACAGGGCCACACACTCACACATAAGGGACAATTTAGGGCCATTAATCAACCTATGAAGCTTTTTGAGGACTTTGCCCAAAGAAAACAAAAGAGAACATGCAAACTCCATACAGAAAGGATCTAGATGGGATTTGAACCAGGGCATTCTCACTGTGAGGTGAGGGTGTTAACGGATACACCACCAGGCAGCCCTGCGGTTTCTATTTATGATCTCATATTATATCCCCACTTGTATAGCAGGGAGCCCTCACACAGGTGTAAAAATGCAGGTTCTGAAACAAATTCCACTGGATGAAAATAATTACTGTGACAATTCCGAACGGTTTGAACTTCTCAGTTAAATGCGACTAACAGCTCTAGTTAACTCTGCATCTCCCAACCTGCAGTCAGCAGCCGTCCTGTCCTCAAGTCTTCTTCCCAGCTGCTTGGCTATTGCAGTGAATGAGTTGCTCATCCTGTAGATGTCTTTCCCGCAGCCCCCCAGCAGAGATGGGTATCGGTCAGTCAGCGCCCTGATCTCCAGTAGCAGCGTGTGGTGAAAGCTGTGCTCCGTGCTCCCCAGAAGGCACACCAGGTGAAGCAGAGAACTGTGAGCATGACTCTGGAGAAAAAAAGAGCAACAGATAGAATCTGTAGCTCTCTAAAAACCCTCTATAAAACCTTTGACTGGCATTATGAACTAAAAAGATAAACATATGAAGGACGCAACAAATTCAGGCTTTATCCACCATGAATGTCTAACTTCATCCTCACCCTTTTACATAAACAAAATTTAAGTTAAGGTCAGAGCAAAAAGTTCAACCTATTTAGTTTTGGGCAAAACAAACTCAAAGGAAAATTACCAACTGATTTTCTTTAGCCCTTATTTATTCAGTTAAAAATAAAGTGGAACACATATTAGAACAAGTGATAAGATAAGACCGTACTTTGGTCTTATCTGTCTAAAAGACATGTTCCAGATAAGACGAGCTTCCTCAGATGTAGACTTCATTCGTGCTTTTATCCTCTTTGTCTAAGATAAAAAAGAAAATTCCTCTCTGGAAGAAAGTCTACGGACTTGTTTAATCCTCTAAAGTGAGCGTTTAGATCATTGATGGAGCTGAAGTTATGTGTTTGAAGCAAAATCACAAAGTTTAAACTCAGTTTTTCCAAAGTTTAAAATGAAGAACTCCTTCGTTTAACCTCCCCAGGCTACATCTCATGTGTTTTCACCATTTGTGGTTAATTTTGATTCAATAAATTCAAGACAACAACCAAAAAAAAAAAAAAAAAAAAAATTGCATGTTGTTTATATGAGGTGAAAAGGTTTTCAGTTTAACTCAATCTCTGAAACAACAGATGAAAAAACTGTTTTTCAGGCAAACGTCTCCAGCTGTGGGCATAAATAAGGCCCTTTGGCTTGTAAAAACTCATCTTGACTGATCAACTGACACACTGCTGGAGGAACAGATGGAAAAAAACAGAGCCCAGCTCTGCTTACAGCTGTCACACAGTCTGAAATGAGGAGACAAGAATGTGGTCGTTTGACAGATTTCTCTGTAGGTTATATTCGAAAACGACCAGGGAAGGGTCGAGCTTGACCAAACACAGAGACCCCATGCCAGGCGGAAGGTCCAAAAATGAATCAGCGACTCATCTGGGACTATAGCCGTGTCATTTCCAAAAAGATTTGACTCTTTAAGGACTTACCACAATCTTGCTAAGCATGAGACCACAAATGGAACTCGTCTCTATTTTTCTACCCTCAGAAATACACTAGTTGCGTCACTTTAAACTTTTCCTCAGCAAAACATGATTCACTGAATATTTTTGTATTTGTTTCGAAATCGCCTACATTTCATGTTATGGGCCATAAACCCAACATTTTATGAGCCAAATGTTCTTAAAAATGCATCAGCGCTCAACTCTTTCAGTGTCTCCTTGTTCTGGAAGATATTTGCATTTTCTTTCATTATTATTTGACTTTTCGGTAACGCTTTCTTTTACAGTACAGTACTTACAGTGTACTTAAGTGGTATTTACATGGTACTTATTGTGTAACTACTGGGTACTTTCAGGGTACTTTTTATGGAATTTACTGGGTACTTACATGGTACTTTCTCTGGAATTCACTGGGTACTTACATGGTACTTTTTTGTGTCTTATCTGTACTTACATGGTACTGACTGTGTATTTATATGGTACTATTTGGTTCATACCTATGTGATACACACTGAGTATTTATAATATAATTACTGGGTATTTACATGTTGTGCAAAGGTGTCTTTTGTGGTACTTACCACATGTATGAACAAGGTAAGTACAAATAAAGTACCTTAAATTTAAGTCTGCACTCACTGCATGTTTCATGGTATTTACTATGAATTTACCACAGAAACTACCCCTTAAGTACACTAAAACTGGACTGTAAAAGAAAGTCAGCCCTATTTCTTCAGGGTTTGGAACTGCAAGAAAATTCACAATAAAAGCTCAAATGAACATAAAAAGCATAAAGACTTTGATGAAGTACAAAATATATTTTACTTATTTAATCATTTCTGTAATGAGTTTGATAAATCTCTGTGAATTCCTTATTGCTTTGACTGCAATGCTTGAAATTAATCAATTATCCTCATTTATAAACATGATAATAAATTATTCAAAACTTGACCCTCTGAAGAAGTCCTGCACCGTTACCAAACTCTGCTGATGGAATTTTGACGGACAAAAAGCACGACCCTCAGGCCAATAATGTGTTTTTTGGAATGCTCCTTTGTACTGTTTTGTACTTAAAACAAATTTCATTGTGATGACACTTTGTATGCTGCAGACATGTTTCATATTAAAGATAGTTGTTTTCAGTGCTGTATTGTTTCTCTTTACATTTGCCTCATGTTATAAGAAGTAGGAATATGTTTTTACAATGCAGTTAGTTCACCTTTACCAACAAGTTAGCATTGTCTCATTTGGTGAGGTCAGAAGACCAAGTGTGTATGTACACTGTATGGGAAGGTAATACGTGAACATACCCAGTATTTACTACTGAAAGTACCATGTAGTTGAGTGGAAATAGGGCTGACTTTCTTTTACAGTCCAGTTTCAGTGTACTTAAGAGGTAGTTTCTGTGGTAAATTCATGGTAAATACCATGAAACATGCAGCGAGTGCAGACCTAAAGGTCAAGGTACTTTATTTGTACTTACCTTGTTCATATATGTGGTAAGTACCATAAAAGACACTTTTGCATGACATGTAAATACCCAGTAAGAATATTATAAATACCATTATGTACCACATAGGTATGAACCAAATAGCACCATATAAATACATGGTAAGTACTGACTAGACACAAAAAAAGTACCATGCAAGTACCCAGTAAAGTCCCATAAGAGTACCATGTAAGTACCCAGTAAAGTCTCATAGAAAGTACCATGTAGGTACCCTGAAAGTACCCAGTAGTTACACAATAAGTACCATGTAAATACCACTTAAGTACACTGTACGTACTGTACTGTAAAAGAAAGCGTTACCGACTTTGTTTTATGTTTTGTTGCTATTATCATTCATCGCATGTTGAACTAAACTGCAATAAAATTCAACAACCACACAACTTTTTCTCTTGATTTATGAAGCTAATTTTCACTTTGTTTTTCTGTTGTGTACTTTAATTTAAAACCATATTTTAAAAACGTTCCTAAAATTCATTCAAGAATTAAAATTACAATAAAAAATTCAAAATTAAGCATAGTGTTAAAGATAATCACAGCACAAGTACTAAAAAAGGATTCTTCATTCAGATTTCAAAATGTTTTAAAAATGTAAAATGGTCTTAGACTTCTAGGCTTTCTGAAACTGGTCCATGAAAAAAAAAAAAACAGTTCTACAAAAACAGAGTTAAGGTTAGCTTCACCGATTAGCATAAGAACTTTATTTGTTGACCTCATTTAATATGTTTTTCCAGCAAAGTTGCATTTGACTGATTTAAAAAAAACATTTTTTTAAGGGAGAATCCTTTGGTTTTATCAATTACTTATCATTTTTATCTACATTTTAGAGTTTTATTCTTTTTAATGGGAATTGTTTTTAATTTTCTAAACACTTTAGCAGCATGGAATCTTTATTGACACTTCTATGGGATCAAATAAGGACTTCCAACAACCTCAGCTATCATGTACACAAAACCTGGCAACCCCTGAATGTACTGTAATAATGAATTTTTGGGGCTTTTATGAAGAGTTAGGACTCTGCTGAATACAACTGAAGCATTATTGTTCTAAATGGGGTTTAGCAGCACAGAGGAACTATTTTTATGTTCAGATGGTGTATCCAACAGAGTATAGAGTTACATTCACTGGTGATATTTTTTGATTTATAAAGAGTCCACATGCAGACAATAGACTTAACCCTGAAGAGGGGAAAGAAGCCAAGGAAGTTGTGCAATTGCATCCAAATGCATCCACAGATGTGTGTATGTGTGTATGCAGCGCACAAACAAAAACCCACAGGAGGTATCCTCCACTGCCATCACCAGGAGGCCTCTGCAGGGGCATTTTCCTGACAACCAGGGGGTATTTTCTGAGTGATTCCAGTGAGAACAGAGACATGACACTGAGGTCACACACACTCCATCTGTGCCCATTTGTGTGTGTGCTGGAGCTCGCTTGGCGGCTTCTCCTGACAAGAAGATTGAGAAGGAAGCTGCATGTGGAGGAAACTGGAGTTACGAAAGACTTGATACAGCTTCACAGTTCTTGTGTTTGATGGTGGCTGTGAGAGTGGAGGCATGATTAAAGTTTGGCAAATGTTCTGCTTTTGGGACACTGCTGAACAGTTTTTAAACAGTTTCAAATGCAGAAGGGGGAAAAAAAGGCTTCTGTTATATGTTGTTTTTTTATTTTACTAAATATCCTAACATAGTTGTTTTCCATGATGGGAATCTGCTGTCATGCAAAAGTACATTTGATTAATCCAGATGACACAACGTGATTGGTTGGAGCCATCATCTTCCGATCTGTTGTAAAACCGTTTCCAGTGGTCTTTTAACTAGAATTATGTTGTTTTTAGAAAAAATCAAAAAGACTTGTGTCGTTTTCGAGGACATAGTTTCTGCAGAGCAGCAGTAGTTCATTAGAAATTTATCTGTGAGTTGTGGGTGGGATTGCTGGCCCCACCCACAATCCCCCTAAAATCACCAAAAACATGACTTTAATCATAGTGAGTCTTTAAAGATGACATATAGTAGATTTCATATCCAACCCACTGTCTTTTATTTTGTGAACAGCACCTTTGTGCTTCTGTCTGCTGTAATAATTCGCATCACTTAGCCCATGTTGGTTTAATTGTTTTTAGGAAATCCAGAACATTACTGCAACAACTATTATAATCTGGGTTTAGGACAGCAAAAAGGAAAATTGTGCAATATTTTTTCTGAAGATGTTTTAGCCAACAGTTGTGACAGGAAAAGTTTAATCCTTTTGCTTGTTTCATTTATCCTCTTCTACCTTGACAACAGTTTGGAAATGTTTTGTGTTGTTTTTTTCGGAACTGATGTAGGTGTTAGACTGCAGCCAACTCCCCAAACAAAGCCTGTTTTTTTTTTTTTTTTTTTTGAAAACTGTGGTTTAAAATTGGCAGAAGAACAGAGAAAAAAACAAAATACAATAATCATGCACTCTTTTCTGCTGTATACAATAAAATAAGCCCCACTTGTTTCTATGAAGGTGTTTGCCTGTACAAAAAAAAAATCACCAGTCAAATCGCCTTCATGTGAGCCAGATAACCTGGTTTTAAAGAACCAATTGATGAATTAAAGTAGAGTGATTTTGTTTTAGATAATGCACCAGAAAATAGAATTTTGTAGGACATATTACACCGTTATAATTGACCCACTTGAAAAAAATGAAAAACATCAGCTGATCACATTTTTTTTTTCAGACAGAATTGTCATTCTTAAATATCTAAGGTTTTATTTATTAGAATTCCTCCTTTTCTTATTTTAAAATCTGACAAATGAGTTGATTTAGTATTAAGTGTCCTCCCCTTCCTCTGCATTCTGGCTCACAGCTGTTTGCTTTGTCCTTCTGATGCCTTAATTAGGACTTTACTCATCGCCTCACCATTTGACCTAAGGAATAAAAAACCCTGCCGACATCCGATACTTTTGTAACACATTTGAACAAATTTAATAAGCAAGCAGATCCAGGTTTTCCCCTATTTTTGTTTAATTAACCTTCTTTTATCATTTAGCACATAAACAGAGGACTTCTGTGAAGTAGCTACAACAATCAAGTATAAATGGCTAGAAAAAAATAGTTCATTCACTAGAACAAATAATAATAAATTTAAAACTTCAAATAATTGACAAAGAATATCTGGTGACTTAAACTTGAATATGTTCAGAACTATTAAACAAATTACATTTAAATGTGTTTAAAAAAATGTAAAGTTTAAAACAACGACTTTCTTCCAAAATGTTTGTTGTAGTATAAATATGGTAATGAGTATTAATTCAATGTAATTGAAGTTTTGGCTGTTTTTGAGAGATTACGGATTTTTTTTAATAAACCCCCCTTTTCCTTTAGCCTGCATTACGCAGCACCTGGATCATCACGAGCTGTTGGATTACTCAGCTCGTCACTATTGTAGATATTTTTATTACGTGTTTTTTCTGTCGTTTAGTTGGCTTCAGTATTTGACATAAAGACAGCAGGTAACGCAGCTGCACTTTATAAGATCATAAATAAACTATTGATCATTTGTTTATGAATGGATTGAGGTTTTTTGGAGGACTTCTACTGTTGGTGTTGCACAAAATTAGGGAAATGCCAAATAGTTTTGGAATAATCCCACTGATGAGTTCTATGATTTAGTTTTTAATGTTTTATAAGACCTAAAAATGATATTTACAATAAGTTTAGTTTTCAGATCCAATCCCACTGATATGTTTCACAAAGACACACACAGGACGTCACACACCAAGAAATGAACTGATTTCTAAAAATGAAGCAGGAGTCCAGCTCTAAAAAATGATAAGAGAGCAAAGAAAATGGAAAGACATGATTTGTTATTTCTAATTATTAATATTTCCAGCCTTTGTGTGTTTTGTTCTGCAGCATGTTCATGTTTGTATAATTTTGACAGAATATATTTTTATGGAGAGCAAAATATTATATGTTATCTAAAGTTTATGGGGCTCAGTTAGAGAACACTAAAACACATTACGGTCATGAATCCACCTCCTCTCAGTCAGGTAAGCTGTCAGAGCTGTTTGGGTTTCTTTTACCTCACTGATGATCCCTACAGCTCCGTGGATTTTGGCGACGTTTGCGAGGTAAGCGGAGGACCGCTGTCCCAGCGTTCTCAGGGCTGGAAGGAAGCTGACCAGTGAGGAGGGGCAGGCCTGGGACACCTCCCCCAGAGCCCCCAGCAGAGCCTCACTCAGACAGGGAAGGCTCAGGTATTTAACCAGCGCAGGCACGTGCGTGCTCAACATCTGAGGCAAAAGAGCAGAGACGACCATGACTCCCCACTCTCTGGAAAAGCAGCTTTTCAGTATCTGCTTTCTGAAAATGTCCTTTTCATTTAGGGCTTCTCCCTCTTTATGAGTCACATTTGGGAGCATTCTTGCATCCGCTCTGACAGAAGAAAAGTGACGGCTGAACAGTTTTACCGCCTCATCACTTCCAGTAAGTTGTGTAAAGATGCAGAACATCTTTGGCAACAGTTGTGATGAAAGCAGACTTCAAGCGCAGCTATTTTGTAATGTGTGAGAAAGCAGAGGAGAAAAATTCCAGAGGTCTTTTAACTATGCATGCTTTACCACCATGATGGATGGTAGTTGGTATGTGGTCCCTAGCTTTCTCCAAAATAGGCAGAGAAATGTGATGTGCTCCATAATTTATTGGATTTCAGTAAAAACAAAATGGGACCAACTTATATGTATAAAGAACTGTTTAAATATTTTTGTCAACTCATACGAGTGAGCTACAGTTATTTTCAAACTAGATTCACTCATAGCTCAGAAAAACCCAAAGCACTTACGATGGGATGCTGCTCTGCAACCATCTGAATGAGTCGAACGAGGTGCTGTTGTTCCGGGGGCTCCAGCTGTGGCATCAATGCTGTCAGGTCGCCAAGGTAACGGTGGATGGTGTCTGGTCTTCTGGGGTAGACTGAGGGCAGTACTCGCAGCAGCATGTAGTTTCCTGTTAGAAGGAGAAATGAAAACAAATAAGCATCAAGTTTGCTTTTGCATGACAGTCTCACTGCCAAAAACAAAAAAAAGAGATAAATGGAAAGTCTTCATGTTCCACTGCAACAATATTATGAACTAATTTAAAAATAGTTCCTAGTGGTCTTTTGATCATGGTTATCGTATTTTCTGGAGTATAAGTCGTGGGTTTGTTTTTTTTTCATTCATACATTGGTCGGTGCAACTAATACTCAGGAGTGACTTCTTTGGGATTTTTTAAAACATAAATAGGCTAATATATTCATTATTTTCTCACCAACAACCGGTTGCCCTCTGGCGGTTGTTTCCCACGACTAACCGCTAGAGGGCACTGTAGGTCCATGTAGCAGTATGTGCTGCTGACAGCAACACAGAAGAAGAAGCGCCGTTCAAAACAAACGTGGAAATAAAATAACCACTAAAATCTGTAATATTATTTATTAGGATATTTATTATTTCACAGAAGTGACCCTCTGCCAATATCTCACCATCCCTTTGTTTACATTCTATTCCAACATTGTTAAATCTAGAACTTTATGAGCATTAAACAGGATTAACATATTCATGTATAATAGAGAGGACATGAGGGTGAGAACTTACAAAGCTTTTGCTTCTTTCTCCCTGTATTTTTTTTCTTATCTTTCCTTTTTAAAGTAGATCTCTAAAAATATTCTCCTCATCATTATCATAAACAATATATATGTATTTAATTAACTGTTTAATAGCATCACAAAACAGCTCAAACCAGTGAGACAATTCTGTTGGTCACTAGTGCTGTAGAAGGCAAAGCCAGGTTGGATTTGAATCATCTCAAACTTTAATTTAGGAGGTTTTTTTTTTTTACACCTGGTTTCATCCTCTTGTTCTTATCAACTTACGATTCTTTGGTGTTGACTAATTTATGATGAAGGATTGATGCGGGAAACTGAAAAAAAAAAAAAAAGTTCAAATCCTTACTTTTATGTACTTGTATTTCAAATTCTCCTTTCAAATAAAAACAAAAACAGGTTAGAAAAAGTGATTTTCTCAGTTACATTGTGTTTGTCAGAAAAAAAGATGTCCAGAAACCAAAAGAAGAAATATCACTAAATACTTAAATAGTATAAAGTGGAGTTTTGGCTAATAATGATGGTGTTGAACCTGCATCCGGGTAAGGCAGTTCTTAGCCGTCGTCGTTGCGGTTTGTTTGGATGGATCACTGCAATAGCTTTGGAGCAACACTCAGGCAGCAATTCAAAGATGACACTGTTACTGACATGCTGAAAACTGGTCATTTGTTGCTGCAATTTGAAGAAATAAATACTTCTGGTTTCAGGCAATCAAAGTAAATCTTTACGAATTGGTAAATGTTACCGTTTTGCTTTTCTATTTCATAATGAAATAAAACCCTCAAGTGTCCTTTTTAAATGAAGACTGATAAAACACAGGGTTGAACTTTTTAAATTTAGTTTGTCAAATCATTTCAATTCAAACATTTCCATTTATTTTCTTTTGGTAGTTTCGATTGTAAGAAGGAAACTTGAAAGAGCAGACCTCCCTGCCTTCCTGCCTCAGCATCGAGTTCTATCAAAGTTGCAACAATTAACAATTAAAAATCCCTTTTGCTGCCTTTTTACTTTTTTTTTAGTCAAACGCACCTTTGTAGTGAAAATGAAATAGCAATTCCGGTATTGACATTTATTTTGAATTATGAGACACAAATGCTTCCATAGCTTCCAATAAGGGAAATGATGAACACATCTCTGTGATGTAGCTTAAGTCTTCCTGAAGCTGACACTGCAATAGTATGAAACGTACTCTACACTTAGAAGCATCTTTCCCGCTTTTCGTCATTAAAATAGAGCTATAAACAAGCCGGTGGTGGTCTGTTAATCCGCCAAACACAAGAATGAGTCAACACCCCCGACTGGTTCTTGATTCATGGCAGAATTCAGAGATTTGATACTTTCAAACTGTGTAATCTGCGTTTGGAGAGTTGGAGGTATGTGTTGTTTTTAAATGGAATGTTACACTTATAGAAATAATAATAAGAAAGAAGAAGCAAAACAAGGTCTGAGGATGGAATAAAACTGGAAACATCAGTGTGAGAAATGCAAAGGTTAAAATTTCTTTTGTTTTTTACTTTCAGCTCTTCTCTTCCGAGTTTGCAGCTTTTCACTACATATAAAAATGATAAAACCATTTGGATTTTTTATTTTCTGCCTTTATCCGACTTGAGCCATCCTACTGCTGTACTCATTGTGGACCCTTTCCATCCTCCTCCCTCCAAAAGAGAGCTGTTACATCCTCAGTGTCTCTAAACCAGTGTTTTTCAACCAGTGTGCTGCGGCACAGATGGTCAAGGGCGCCGTGGGAAATTGCCCTCATTCACTGATCTAACAACATTTCCCATCTCCAGGAAATCAGCTCTTTGTTCATCCAAACAGGCCCTGATAAAACACTGAGTAGTTAGGAATATAAAAGATCATAAAATTATTTTTTCTTTGTGTTTATTTGATTCTATTAAATACATTTTTGATAAGAACGACGGTACCGTGATTTTGCTGCAACTAAAGCTGTTTGACAGAATATATTTTTATGGAGAGCAAAATATTTTGTGTTATTTAAAGTTTATGGGGCTCAGTTAGAGAACACTAAAACACATTACGGTTCATCAATCCACCTCCTCTCAGTCAGCTAAGCTTGTTCAGGTTAGCTGTCAGAGCCGCTTGTGTTTCTTTTACCTCACTGATGATCCCTACAGCTCCGTGGATTTTGGCGACATTTGCGAGGTAAGCGGAGGACCGCTGTCCTTAAAACTTTTAAAGTAAAAAAAAAACATTTCCAACATTCTTCCATGCACCATTTCTTTTGATTTACATCATTGAGTCTAATACTTGAACTTCTCCTCCTCCTCTCTTAACGTGGTTGTTTACTGCTGTCAAAATATTGATTTGATTTGATTTAATCTGCAAAGGTTTACAATTTAATTATATGAAATATTGATGTAACGATTGATAACCACAGGTTCCAGTTATGAAAACATTGTTTTTTCAAATAACTGAACGAAGGTGGAACTTTCATTAATAGAAATATGAATTCCAACATTAAAGAATCAACTGAATGCAGGATTTTGCAATAATTACAATAAAGCAAAAACGAATAATTGTTGTTGTTTTTTTAAACCAGACCCAATTCTTTACATCTACCCCCAGCAACTTCCTCATTTCACCGGCATCTCACTTATCCAGACATATCTGTTTTTTCTCTCCTTTTCAGACGTTTCCTTCACCTGCTTCCTGATCAATAACAATGTGATCTGCAAAACAACAGTCTAAAGTCAGTCTGAATATGAATCCTTTAACCTCTTAAGACCTGGACGTCACATTTTGAGATATGTTGTGATTTTGCTTAACTATATATGTGGAGGTATTAGCTCAAATATCAAGTCTTCAGAGGTTAAAGAAGACACTGTGGCCAAGCCCTAACGTGAAGAAAGACCATTTACCATGGCACAAGTTTGATTCACTCACATCATTTTTAAAGACATAAATCATTCACTAAGTCTTTCCAAAGCTCCACCGTCACAAACGAATCTTTGGCATGTTGACAACTCAGAAAAATGGTTACACTTTAATAAATAACCCAATAAATGCAGACAAAGCCTGAAGGAAAAACTTAAACAAAAGCAGACGTGAATGTCATCGTCTCAGGTCACAGATCACACCTGACTGGGATCTAAAAGAAATCAAACATACGATCCAGGTGGAAAGGACAGAGGGGCCATGGAGAAGAGTGAAATCTGTCATCCATGACTGATTGTTATATTTTGAACAAAACGTGCAGAAGGCAAACAACTGCTGTTTGTTATTATTCACAGGTTGTGTGGTCACAGTGTTGGATCCATTTTTCTATAATGTAGAAAAATAATACCCAGCAGGTTGTAACTGCTCTCATGCGATGTCCTGAAACACGCCCAGTACAGCATCGCACACCATAAGAAGCAGACGGCTACAGTTCACGCACAGAAAGGGATAGTTGCAGATTCTCATAAAGCTGGAGGTGAAGACCTAAGAGGTCTTTTAGGAGGAATGTTAAAAGGCAGGTGGCGACGAGAATCTGCACTGGAGGATTTACAGCCTTTGACTGTACGCCGCCACGCACAGCAAGTCATCCGAGTGGATAATTCCTACACACCGTTTATGGAGATTCTTATCAAAGAGGCCCTTAAACTTTACAAATTTCTTTTTGTGTTTTCGCAAAATCTGACCTTCATGCCAACACCCAAATCCTGATGACGGCTTACAAAAGAATGAAGTGACCTTTTAGTCCTTCCTGCAGAAAGGTCACGTCCCCTGACAAGTTTATCCCAACAGATCTGTTTTGTGATGGTGGAACATCGGATTGTTTTAAACAACAACTTCATTCACAAAGAAGTAGCCAGAAGTTATTTTCACTCCAAATTTAAAAGATTGTACACTTTTAAACAAAGAAACAATGAACTGAAACGTTTTTCTTAACATTTCAAATTGTTTTGTCAATTTCTATAATGGGGCAAATTACTTTGTTTAAGTACTTCAGAGAACCTTCTCTCCAAAAGATGCTACATTTGATAAAAACAAAACCTTAAAAACCAAAATTGTAATCAAATTCAGGAAAGGCAAGAAGAGCTGGGATGAAAACACTGAAATGTACAGGATTCTGTAAAAAAGAAAAACAGAGGTTTGGCATTTTGGAAACCAATTATCAATTACAAGGAATGTCAGTTATTGATGGAAAATGTTTGGGAACCATCCAATCATAACTAAAAATGCATCCATGGTGCCAAAAGTATCTGAACTCCTGTAAGGGAGGTAACAGAACCATAGATGACACATCCAGAGGGATTATTTTGGAAGGTTTTACAGCTCAAACATGATTTCTGTGACTTTAGACACTCACTGAAGTGTCCTGGGAGTCATTCATCATGCACTTTAAATCACCTGTGGAAGGTGCAGTGGGTGGGTGGGGGGCATTAAAACTGTCAAGTCTAAATGTACAGTAAGAAGCAAGTCCTTCCAAAGTTGCTATGACATTTCATGACCCCCTCAAATTATGTGTCTAAAGCACTTTGAAATAATCTCATGAAGCACTAATGCCGCAAAGCCTTCATCAGAGCGTAAAGATTTGCCAAACAGACTCAGAGAACTGGTGCCAGCTGCTGTCTAATTAAAGCGGCAATCCCCTCAACATCCCAAAAACACGTCCTGGATGTTCTGACTCGTCTGTGCCCCTTATCTCACCTCCAACAAACAGGACAGTCATCGGTGAAGCTCACAAGAAAGCCTCGCGGACATTTGACCTACTCCTCCTCTTCCTCTGCTGAGTCAGCATCTGATTATAAGCAGCTGGAGACGTGCTCGTCAGCACGTTGACTTCTTATATTCCTTTGGTGTAAAGCCCTACAAAAGCTACGATCAAATTGTGTCACAAGCATTTCATCACAACATTATGATTATTTCATCAAATCTTCATGATGAATGACTGCTTTCTCTTTTTATTATGGTCCTCAGTACGAAGGCAGGCCAGCACACTGTCATCCTGAAATCAACACTTTGGTTTTCTCCAGAAACAGGCCCAAACTCGACCCCTTGAACGTCATCACAAATATGACTACATTTGGCACAAAGTTCAGCCTGGATAAGAAGACTCCACACATCACACTTCTATAGTGTGGGTGCAAAAACAGGGACAGCAAAGCTGCCAAAACAAAAATATGCATGCAATTATGAAGCTCAAGGAAGCTCTACATAGATGTATCCATGAGCAGGAACAAGGGGAATTACACCGACAACTTTGCTGTGACTTTAGTTTTGAATATTTGCAACCAATTGAACTGAATGGAGACAAGAAAAAAGAATAATTTCTTGAAACAAAAACATATTTTCACACGTTACATCATATCTGAACAGGCAAATCATCTTTGTCCGTCCTGGAAAAGATTTGTAACGAAAAGTTCTATCTATACGGGCCAGGAGAACTCACAGGATTTCCTCATGACCAGATGGTGGTTTGGGAAAATTAAAGTCATAGCTTACTCAATGTTGTTATATTCACCCAGAAATTAACATAAGACAGTACAAGGTGGAAACTAAGGATATGGAAGATGTAAACAATGGTTACTAATGCTTTAGTCCCATCTGCCCTTACAGCTGTGAAAAATGGGTAAACCTGTACGGGGCAGGCTGGTGGCCCGCATAAAATATCAAAGTCGTAGACCCCTTGGTGAGCCCGTAGACCAAAATGCTGGAGTACATTTTTCTTCGGGCATGCTGCCGGTGTAGGTTGTAGTGAACACTTCTACTGGGGTAAGTAAGGGTGAAGTGGGTGAGATAGAAACGTTGATATTTCCTGTTTTTTCAATCCCTCCAGAAACTTAAACATCGTGCAGGAAGCCTATTAGTGCTGTTCAAGTGAAAGGTGAGTGCTCCCTGGGAGCCCCTTGCTGTGGATCCATGTGTCTACGAGTGGATGCATCAGAATGCGAGTGGAGCAGGGAGCCTGTAGTTCAACCAGCATCCTGATCCACAACAATTTGAATAAAGAAATACTCAGAAATGCAATTTTAGGATTAATTTTCTTCGTAAATATCCTCCATCATCAGAAAAATGCCACAAGAGCACATTAAAAACACCAAAAAGACACACACAAAATAGCATCATTGCAATGGGTTGATAGCCTTTGGTGAAGGCATCCAACACTGTATGTAGACTCAACCACATGAGTGCAGGATTAAAGTAGCACTGAACAGAAACTTTCAATGTGACATCACAGAGACAGCAGCTCTGGTTTCATAAAAATAACCCTTTCATACCACCTTCTTGAAAATGAGTCTCAAGTTGTAAAGAACAGAAAATACATTTCTACAATGACACAATCTGGAGGGATTTCTGCTGGATGAGAATTCCAGATGCATTCATCTTCTCCTCAGTGTAAATCTAAAGGCAAAGTCAATATTTACATCACATGCATTAAATGTAATGCACACACACACCTCGCATGTGGAAACATCTGTTGACCGTCTGCCTTCTTTCTCTTGCAATATCCTCTGGGATAAATAACATTGTTTACATTAGGCCACAAAAGGCCTCTATTCTATGCAGTCATGCCACTGCCATCTAAAACAATGGCAGTGATTATAAAGAGAAGAGAAACTCAGTGATTGACTCATTCAATTATTTGTTTGTGTTTTAAAAAAAATGCTTTGGCAGTTTGGACTTCAATGTGGAATTAATTAGAATTCAAGCCTTCCCTGCTTTTCCCCTTTTGTTTTCAGTTAAGAGACAGATGACTGTCCTCCTGTGATCCCAGCCTCACATCTTCACCCACAAAAAGAGAAAGAGGGAAATTTATTTGACATCAGAGACGAAAGCACAACCGCACAAGGTCAAAGTGGAAAATAAACTTATTGAAAACTTGAACAGAATCTTTGGAATCAGACTTCTGACTGCAGCCAGCAGTGACGCCACACTATGCTGTGAGGGTGCAGCTTTTTTTAATTATATTTTTTAATAGAAGGACAATTTGTAGCACATTGCTCTACCTGGCAGGTTTTACTGGACACTCGATGGATTTTCCTTGATGTGCAAAGGATTCTGATCCACACAAGTTAAATTCCCAATAAGCATACATTTTCTTCAAGTGTCATTTAGCAACATCTTCTCCTAAAGCTACACCACCATGCAGTCCCTCATTTTGGGTTTACAAACCTATATGACTGTTATGCTGCATTGTTGTCACGTTGTATTTCTCCAGTATGAATGAGGATTACGACTTTCTCTGGTTTCTACATCACCTTTCTAGAAATGTCCTCTGCATGGTCATCCAGCTGAAAGCCTTTCTGACAGTTGGCAGTGGACATCCCTCTGATTTCATTGTCATTTCAAAACTCATAACTGTTGACTGGAGATAAAATAAAGCACCCTGTGTTTTGTCTCCTGCATGATTCGTTTTACCAGATGGAGAAAGTCAAGATCTTAAAACTTTACAGCTGGCAAACAAAGGTTTGTGTTTGTGAAAGATTAACATGTCAAATTCCACACTTCCTCTAAAGATGCTTCCTCCCAAAACTTGAATGCACTTAGAACAGAGATGCTGTGTGTCTATTTGTTCCACACAACTCCCTCCGTCTGTCAGCGCAGCTGTCAGCATGAAAAGGCCTTTCCAGGCAGATAACAAGCGGACAAGGGTGTTCCAGTACGCCAGACAAAGAAAAGGCACAAAAAAAAACGTTTTTTGGCGGACAGAAAGATACAAGGGAGGGCAGCAGGACTGTGGGAATATCCTAAAATCCCCTTCAGAAAGTAATTATTTCCATCTCATTAGAAAAAAAACGTAAACAAACACAAATAAATACATCCAGAGAACATCTAAATACGGTCTGGGCTGCATTCAAATTTCCTTAACTCACTCACACACACAGAACTCTGCATGAGGCAAACATTTGCAGGAGTGGGTTCTCTCTGCGCTGCACTCATATCTGATTACGACATATACCTCCAACGACGCATGACTCACGCGCAGAATGAGGCGCTCCTCCAGCTCTGAGGAGATCCAAATGTTTGCAGCGGGACAGAGATTCGCAGAAACGTCCTGCCTTTTTCTCTACGGGCGTTTAGTGTTTGTTTGATGTATAAATCGGTGCAATAACTGGAGTTGAGGCTTAACACTGTACATGATGTTCCGATGAATCTGCTTCATCAGACAGATAGAAGTGGGATCGTGGGGATTGAGGTCAGGTTCTACGACAAGAGTTCCCTATGAGTGAGCGGTCATCACATTTCATTGGAATCCCTAATTTCTATTGGCTTGCTACTGACTACTTTAATAATACTGACTTCAAGCAAATCCTAAAGCCTTGCCCTAAAGGGTCTCTGAAGGTCACTTGTTATAAACTGGTACTTTTATAGTCTGGCCCAGCCCACCTCCTTGAAAGCTGAGATTGTGTTTCTCTGCTCTGTTAGATAGTATTTACCTGGAACAGGTGTGTTCAGTCAGCCAGAAAATCAGCAGCAAAAAGTAGCAGAGTGGGAGCCCTCAAGGACCAGGGCTGGGCAGCCTTTCATTTCAACAACTGGTGGTTTCCTCTGAGTTGAAACTTTTTATTGAACTAAAATCGGAAAGAGCTGATCAGACAGCTGCCAACATCATATTTAATGGTTCTTTGTCTATAAAAGGAGATCAGAAGTCCAAGGATTTTTTTTTCCTCACAGATATCTTAATTTAAAAGCTCTGTTTTTGTTTACCTCGACAGAAAACCTAAATAGATTTTCCTCAGATTTATTACTGCAGACATGGCCAAGATACAGGATGACTTGAAACCAGTTCTCGTCTGCTAACGGCAACAGGTTTTAAAAATATTTTAGTCAGAAAAAATATATTATTGCTCCACTTAGCATTTCCTTCATCCCTTACAGACCCACATCAATGAAAATTATGCTTTTTGCATTGTTAACATGTTCACAAGGCCATGTAGAAATGTAAAAAAACATTTGTTTCAAGACAATATGTCTTATTTTCTATCTTGCAAGAAAAATAATCTTATTACAAAAGCTTCTCAATAGCAAAATAATCTTACTTTGTGAAAGTATATCTTAGAGACTAGACTTTTTTTAAGTTAGAAGTCTTGGTAAGAGAGTTTTCTAACCCCATTGGTGGATATAATTTGCTTTAATTTGTGCACATTTTTTATAATTTTTGAATCAGAATCCAAACAGCTTCCTATCGTAATGTATCTCCTTTCATAACATACCTGCAGCAAAATCTTTAAGATGCGTGCAGAAATGGATAAAGGCAAACAGGTTTTGTGTGAACTATATATGTTCATGTGTTGAGGATTGTGCAGAAACCACGAGGCTATGTGCTATGAAACAGTGGGCTTCCTGACAAAGAATAGCTCAGCATTTAACAGGAGGAAAAAAAAACCCAGCAGACACAGAGATGGGGGAAGAGGTGGAGAGTCATTAGGAGGAGGAGGGCTGAATACAGTATGAAGGCTTGAAAAACAGAGAGGTGGACGTGTGAGGCAGCCAGAAAGCAGACGCACTTGCTTACTTTCACAGGTAACCAGTCTCTCCTACAGTCCTGGGCGGCTTCAGCATGTTTTCGTGGAGGCTCTACCAGTTGCTGTGTGTGCTGCCCGGATTCATGAGCGCAACTCCTGCCTTTGGAGATGATTTTGAAGTTAACTACTCTTACTTCAATGAAATCACAGATGGAGAAACACCAGAACGTAAGTGTTCAACCTCTTTATGTGGCTAAACGATGCTTCTTTCTATGCATCCTGCAATGTAGAGCAGTTGCAAAGCATCAAACTGTTGTTTGGGGTGTTTTTTTTTTGTTGAGAGGGAAAAGCAGGGCATTGATTTACATCAGGGATTGTCGTCACTGACAAACAGCACTGCAGGCAAGCAGCAAAACACAAATTACTTCAGTGTGAGAATCAAGAAACCCATGTTGGGAAGAAACGGCAAGAAGTGGGCAAACAACAGATTTTTTTTTTTTTTTTTTTATGATTCAACTATATGGATTAAAATAGAAATGTCCTGCTATATTTATTCATTCTGCTGACATCTGAACTCTCACCAATCATTTTGCTGCAAACTGTTCACTGATCTGTTCCTGAAATGAACCATTTGCGTGCTGAACAAGAAAGCGTGAATGTGTTGTGGAAGGGGTGACTGCCTGGGCGCCCCCCCAAGCACAGCTTCCATCCTGCATTTGTTTGTTGTTTCAAGTCTGGGAGGAGGTATAATTGCAGCCCCAGAGGTTAACAGGCAGGAAAACAGTCACGTCGTCCATAATATGACTGGAAGTGATTGACATTTCGAAAAACGAAGGCATCCGGCATTTTGGTGAGCTTTAAATTATGTCCACACATTAAAGGGAAAAGAGGGAAGGAGGGGATTGAAAAAGACATCATAAATGTTGGATAAGGGGTAGAATAGCTCCGATCACGTCTGCTTGCAGGTGTGTGAGGGAGACTGGAAGCGAGGGGGTGGGACGCAGGTCAGTGCATCTGACCCCCTCAAACATCAGAATCTGTGAGTGGAATCTGAATTAATGGCCAACGTGAAGGAGGTCATGACTCAGTTCAGTTTCACACGGATGTCAGGCTGACATTCAGCAGACATGATGAAACATTACATGTATGTTCTCTACCCAAGCTTTATAACCAAGAAAAAAACATGTGTGTAGATTAAACCTCTTTTTGTTTCCAAGAATCAACTCAAAGCAAGTTTTGACCCATGGAGACCATCGATTGGCATTTTAAAACACCCACCGAGCCCTGAAATAAAGTCCCTCTGGAATAAGTGAACAATGAAAGACTCAGAGCTTAACCATACCAGCATGTGTAAACTGCACCCCCACTCTTAGGCCCTTTTACCCTCCCCAGCTTTGTCATATCCCTCCACCTTCTTGTGTTATTTCTCGCCATCTCTCATCGAGTCCTCCCATCTTTTTCCTTCCATCCCTCTCCTCAATCGCAGCACAAAGATAAGCTCACAGGAAAAGCAGGAGGCTGAGGCCATTCTACTGCTTTCTAATGCTCTCATGGCTCTCCCTGCAGTTTGAAACCCCTCTTCGTTTCTTCATTTTACCTGCTTGCTGAGATTCTTTTCCTGGACTAAGAACTGACTGTTCCTCCAACAAAATCCTCCCTAAAGTTCAGTTGATTTACAATGAAAAGGGATTTCTCTTCTCATCACATGCAAATAAGAGAGACAGAATTACACAAAATAAATGATGCCTTTGGCAAAGAAACAGTAGCAGAGGTTGTAGGAAGGAACTCATAGATTTTTAAAAATTCCATAAATATTCCAATGTGATCTAAGTGTGTATTGTTGCATCACTGCAAAAATCTCCATTCATGATTATGAGTAATTACACTGTTATTTCCTCTTACATTGTTATTGATTTTTTTTAATCAAGGCATTTCTTTATTTCTGATTTGAGTGTGATATATATGTGATTTCTTTTGTCATATTGTCAGTTAATGCTTATTATAAACTAATTAATCAAATCCAACATTTGAATGCCTTTCTAACCAACTCTTAAATGATTCCTCTCTGTAGCGACCATGAGTTCGGACCCCTGCGGTTCTCAAGACCTGACTAAATGGGATAAAATCTTTACCATGCTGGAGGACAGTCAGATGAGGGAGAATATGCTCCTTCAATATGCCGACGACATGGTTAAGGTGAAGATGGATTCACTTATAAGGTTGGTTTAAGAAGAAGAAAAAAACAATGGGAATTTTTACAACATGGTCAAAAAAAATAGTCAGAAATTATTTTACATCGTAAAAATATCAATATCTAAGATTTTATACCTAAGGATTTCACCATGTCACCATGGGTTCTTAGGGGGAAAACTAAGACGTGCATGGATCTATTTTGTCCACCAAGAATGGAGCGGAGCATAAAGCGTGTGGCCCACCCAGTTCGATCCGTGATGTCCTCCATCATGAGAAAATGCAACAAGAACATGTTCAAAACACCAAAAACATGATTTTAATTGGAGGGGTCTTTAAAAATGGTTTTTTAATGCAAATTGTTTCCGGTTTTCTCCATATATTTGGAGAAAAACATTAAAATGAAAGTAAATAAATGTATGTTTAATACCTAACAGATTGGTGCTCCTATAGACATCAAAACAAGGAGAACTCTTTTAGTTACACTATAAATTCCAACTAAGAGACATTGGAGTGACAAGTAATTAATAAAAAGAAGACAATTTTACTTTACATAATTATTGTTCCTGTAAGCGCCATTTATGTGTCACTTTTATAGAATATTGCTGGCGTTGTTCTAATTTAAATTAAAAGAACAATGTATGCTTTTATTTTGAAGTCAGTAACTTTCATTTAGAGACTGGAAATGTTTTGTTTATTTGATGCAATGTGCCGCTGATGAATTCTGAATAAATGAGTAGACGGCGGAGCCTTACAGTTTTACCGTTGTTGGTAAGGATGGCCTTGTTGGCACCTCTACAGAGCCATTTAGACGAGTAACACAGTCTATTGTTGTTTATTAGGTTTGTTGAATTCAAGATTAAATTAAATTCAATTTTATTTGTCTAGCCCAAATTCACAACAACAGTCGTCTCAATGCGTAACAAGAGATTTCTATGAAGAAGAAAGATTAACAAAGACAACTCTACAGTTCCTTTTTGTCATCATTCTTTAAAATCATTTGACATTTGGGGCATTTTAAATTGCTCAATATATTAAAGATAAAAGTTCCTGAGCAGAGAAGCTGTGTCTGTGTGTCTCCGGTCAGGTTTGTGGCCCAGAACGGTGGGTCCTGTGGGGCTGAAGTGGAGACAGCGCTAAGACGGATAGCCCTGGAGCTGGAGGGCCGTCTGAAGGAAACCCTGGAGAGCTTTAAACTCAGAGGCTTGGCCTCTGCTGCTGACCATTCCAACTACGCGGACACAATGCTACAGCAGCTTCTTACTGCAGCGCAAACCCAAATGTCCCGGCTCAGCAAGCTAGAGAGCAGCTGCTACGGCGGCCCAGGAAGCGGCACGGGGATCAACACCAAGGCTGGGTTTCAGCTCCCAGGAGGAGGAAGTGGACACAGAGATCAAGAAGTCACTTCACAGTGTGCTTTAGATGTTGTGGAGACTCAACTGCAGGAGCTTCAAGCGAAGCTGGAGGATGTGCAGAACTGGTCCAGGCAAAGATACCTACCAGCAGGTAAGACATCCATTATTTTCACATCTTTCCCTGTTTTTTATCTCCATGATCGTTCTACATTTAGGTGCTTTCTCTCCCTGTTTTGACATATTGAGGCCAGTTCCTCATCTCTGTCTGGGCTTGCTTTGAAATTAGGCATCAAACATGTTTGTGTCCAAAATAGTTCTCCTTCCTCTGTCTCTGTTGTCCTGATTTAGTAGTAATCTACCTTTTAAGGAGCCACTCTGATAGAAATCATGTTTTTTGTGTTTTTAACGTGTTCTTTTAGCATTATTCTGATTATGGATCACATGTTTAAAAAAAATTAAGCTTAAAATTGCCTTTCTGAGTATTTCTTAATGTGATATTGTTGTGAATCAGGAGCAGACGAAAAAAAGCAGTTTGACAAAGAGGGTATTTGTGACGTAGAAAATACGCCAGGCGGGCCACAAGCTCCCTATACTCTGAGCCTTTAACAACAGGGAGGAAGGGGAGCGGGCTTGCTCTGCACCAACAGTCCCACCCACAATTTAGAGGCAAATTTCTAATGAAGTCCTGTCACTCTTCAGAAACTATGTCCCAGAAAACGACACAGGTTTTTGATATGGGCTAAAAACAGCATAATCATAATTCCCACTTCATGGGAACGCTTTTAGAATAGATCAAAGATGATCAGAGTGGGACTTTAATGGGCTCAGCAAGACAAAACCCGTTCTGACAACACGTTCATCCACGAAGGAATTGTATCTTCATTACTACTGTCTTAATTTTCCTTTTTTTTTACGACAAGAAATGTTGGCCACCACAGTTTACAGAGCTCAGAGGTGCACTCATTAGCTGGTCCCAACAGAAACCTCATGGAAGCACCAGGGGAAGCAGAGAAAAGCAGAGAAAAGCAGAAACAGATGGAAGCACACTTTCATTTTTTTCCCCTCCATATTATTCCTGAGTGTAACCTGAGCCATGTGCAACATCAATATTTGGGACCTACAGCTTTAGGAGGCTGGAAGTGTGTCAGCGAGCAGTATGCTAGCCAGAAAGTGCAAAAAAATAAAAAATAAAAGCAGAAAGTTTAGATGTGTGGAAGTCAGAACTGTACTTTAAAAACTAGACTGCAACAAAATGAGCTCTTGTGAGTTTTAGTTAGACAAAGACAGTCAAAAGAGTCCATAGCATATTCACAGTGGATGACCCGGGTCCTTTTCTGTTTAATTTGGTAAAACCTCATGCCTTAGTCACAACAGATACAGGCTATCTGCAGCCGAAAAATGTGGCAAACCTGTGCGGGTCAATCATATGGCCCACATGAAATTTTAAGATCGTAAACCGCTGGGCAGCCTCTTATTTTACCGCCATAGAGAGAAAATGTTCATGGCGAACATTTGTACAACACACTACGTAAGAGTGACATGGGTGAGACATAGGCATGTCGTACTGATTTTTTTTAATATTTTCAACCCCCCCAAAATCCTGCGCACTGTGTAAGTGATAAGTGTGGGCTCTTTGCGGGCACCCTGACTGTTGGAAATGTGAAAGTTAGATAATCAGAGCTTACATTTGTGTAGGAAACCTACGCATCACATACACACTCCATACGTCCAGCATTTGCACGAGTTCAGTGAGGAGCCAGTACATCCACCTTACTACTGACTGCAGTGTGGTGTAATGGCACCGCACAACAGCATCACCTGTAGGTCATAAGTCATATGCCTTACATTATTAGCCTTAGGAGTTCTTCACAATACATTTACCACAAGCATGACAATGGTACATTCCATTTTCTTGAAACTGTATCGGTCAATCCCTGTACAGGTGCCTGTGATTAAAGGCATCACTAAGTAAAAGTTTTCCTGGAAAAACAGTTTTAAGAGTAAAGAAGACAATTGCTCACTTTGTCTTTCAATAAATCTCAATAAAGTTCTTAGTGGACAAAATGATGTAATTAATCATGTAGAAAAGTGTGAATTCTGTGTAGATGTCAAACAATAAACCAGAACTTGTGTTTGCTTCAAGAGTTCCAGAACCAATCTTGCTCTTCATATGTCTTCAGTTTATTTAATAACCATTTTTTGTCTTCAGGCTGTGAGATGGCCCTCCTGTTCCCTATGCGCTCTCGCCGGATCTACGTTATGGTGATTCCAGATGCTCCTCTCTCCCTGTCCTCCTTCACGGTCTGCATGTGGGTGAAGCCGACAGCCATGTCCAACAAAACCGTGCTGTTCTCCTATGGAAGCCGTCAGAACCCGTATGAGATCCAGTTGCTGCTCGCTCAAACCTCCCTCCTCTTCACTGTTGGCGGAGAAGCTCACCTGGTGGAAGCACAGGGCGTGGTGGTGCCAGGGCAGTGGAGCCACTTGTGCGGGGAGTGGTCATCCGAGCAGGGTCAGGCAAAGCTGTGGGCGGAGGGCAAAAAGGTGGCCTCTACATCTGGAGTGGCCGAGGGACACGTCTTACCTGATGGTGGGTTGGTCCAGCTGGGGCAGGAAAGAAGCAACTGCTGCGGAGGCAGCATGCCAGGATTCGAGGGAGGGTTCGATCCCAAGCTGGCATTTGTCGGGAAGATGACGGGGGTGAACATGTGGGACAGGGGGCTGACAGAGGAGGAGATTTCTCAGCTGGCTGTGAGGGGGGGCCAGGGCTGCCAGCAGAGAGGAAACATGGTGGCCTGGAGCATTAGTGAAATGGTGCCCCATGGAGGTGCACAGTTTGTCTACTGAATCCCGCCGTCAAAATAGTGAAACTGAAACACTGGGATCCGATTTTAAGCTCATGCTAAAGCTACCACTCCACCGTTTCTTCTTGTACTTACATATTTAGCATTTCCATGCTGCCCCCCTCAAAGAAAGGAGCCTTGAACACCACCAGTCTACGAAACAAACTGCCTTAAACATCCATCGCTGTGAGAGACGGAAGCAGTTACTTCAGAACTGATGCCGCAACACCTGGGCTGAGCTGGTGACATGGGCAGAATATCTTGATCGGATCAATGGTCGGATTAAAATCCAACCGTGTACATGAGATCAGAAAAACGTTTTCCGATTAGAACGAATGTTCACATGGTCACACTTTCAGTCGGAATAAATCATTTGGGCATGTGCAGTGGTGTTAAAAATTCCGGAAGAGGGAATGAGTCCCACAGTAAATAAACCCCGCTGCCATATACATTCATGCAGCAGCTCTGTAAAATACGAGATGATCTTCTAAACGTGCTTCTATTAATGTTATGAATATTATGAAGCGCCTGTTCGCTCATCATTTTATTTTTAATCCGTGTGGTCGGTGCTTTTTTGTGGAAGAACGGAGCTGGAAAAAGCCAGGGCTAGAAGAAGGCTAAGACGGGCTAACAACATTAGCCTTGTTTGATGAACATAAAATCCATGCGGGAAATGCCGCAATCTGCATCTTGGCTGCACGTAAACTTGTGGGAATAACATCAGATTTTATTTTGTCGTGACACGACTGGAAACACAAATTCACGTGATTGTTTAAATGGTTTCTAAGGACTGAGCGGTATTTCTGCTTTGAAAAATTTACGCACACCGCCCCAAAGCCACTGTGTGAGCTGGAAGTCTGAGCTCTGCTCGGACACACGGTTCTCCTGAGTCCTGCAGCCGCTAACCCAGAGCGGCGGGACGGATCGCAGTCCGAAGTCTCCCACACATAAAAAAACAACAAAACGCACACGTAACAATACATTCTCCCTTCCCCTCTAAAAAAAGTTATAAGTCCGACTGCTCTGCTGAGAGACACAGTTCAAACAGAGCCGTCAACTGACAGCCATGCAGAGGAGGTGAGGAGGAGGAGCCAGACTGTGAAAAGAAATGATCCTGTAATATAGTTCTTTAACGTTTACATACAAACGGCCTTTCCAAATTCATCAAATTGAAACAAATTCCCTTTTTTTATAGGGCTCGTTAACACAGTGATGCATTGAAGTCTTGCAGAACTCTTAGTCATGACATCAATGCAGCTGCAGGCAAAAAACAAAAAAAAGTTTTAAAAATTGATTCAATAGCTTATCTGATGTGGATCTGTTCTCGAGTGACTGAAAGCTGCTGTATTTTTCCTTTATTATTCCCTCATTTTTAACTTTAATAACTTGAGACATTACTATTTAAAACGAGTTTTCTTTAAAGTCTTTACCATTGACGGTAAAACTTGTTTTCATTTCTTGTTGGTTCATTTAATTTAGCGTAATTTTTGAGTGTTTTTTTATGTAAAACAAGTAAAGTGTTAAGGAAATGAAAGACAGTGAGGTGAATGTTTACAGTGTATTTGATTTGCTTTCTAACATAATGTCGATTTCTTCTTGTGGAAAAAAAGGATCTGAATGTAATTTGTGCATAAACATAACCTGTAGTAGATGAGAAGAAGATTAGAACATTAGCAATGAATGAACATGTAAAAATAAAACTGCAGTGTTTAAGAAATATATGTATTCTTTTATACTGTGTTATTAATCTATTCCTGTTTGCAGTGAAATACTGTACTTCCTTTGTTCTGTCAGAAATAAAAAAAATGAAATAACTTTATATATACAGCACTAAAACACCTTCAGGGTGCCTTGATTATGTCAAAGTGCTATATAAATAAAGTTATTTCATTTTTTCATTCTGTCAAGACTACAAAAACATAACTTTATTTATATAGAACTTTGTAATATCATTAAGGCGCCTCAACAGTGTCAAAGGGTTATATCAATAAAGTTATTTCATTTTTTCATTCTGTCAGGAATAAAAAAATAAATTAAGTTTATTTATATAACACTTTATAATATCATTAGTGTGCCAAAGTGTTTTAACTGCATGACTACCACAGAAAAAAACGAAACTCAATTCAATTTTCTTTAAATACCACCAATGAATAATTCCCAAGCCGCACCCCTTCACATTTAGTATCATTGGAAAGCCCCAAATCCCTTCAATAGTTAATTCAGTAGGCAGGAGTAGTTGGGAGATATTCAGGTTTAGAAATGCCCTCTACAGACAACAAATTTACATTATTAATAAAGAAAAGGCAAAAAAAGATCAAACAAATTAAAGGAACCAATACACCACAAACTCCTGAATAATACTAGCCTTTTAAAACAAGTTTGTTTGCGTTGTGACCTGAGTAGATGACAAAGATAAAAGTTGGCCGACCTCAAAACTCTGGAATGGCTGTGAACAGTAAGAAACTATGTTAGACAAACTTGGGCAAAACCATTAAGAGCTTTAAATGAAATTAGATTTAAATGAAAAACAACGACTGACGTCCCACACATTTAGTGATAATGTTGGGACACGTTATTTTTGTTTTGTTTTTTAACTCAAGGAGCAAATGTGAGTGTTGCTGCTTGTTATGATAATCACTCAGTAATTTAATCTAAAGCAGCTGGGAAAAAAAGGGTGTTACCGTGTGAATCTAAATAAATGTAAATCTCGTGTATCAAAGGCCAGAAAAACTGCTTATTTTCCAACTAAACCGGGATTTGTAGCTTCTTACCATCAAAACAAACCTGTTCCAGGTAATCAGCAGGTAGGGAAAGGTAAATAAATAAATAACAGGATGACAACCCTACAGACATAGAGTTCAGTAACTGTGGTGTAAATATGGATGAAGATGGTCTAGACAAAAAAAAAAAAAATCATGTGGTCGAATACCGCCTAAAGGCATATTAGTGCTTCGCATTTGTAATTCAATGAGCACTAGAAATTTCCCAGAATTCTCTACGAAAAACCAGTGTGGATCGATGCTCACTCGATCGGTGAATATTGTCCAGAATGCACTGCGTTCATACCAGAATTCATTGCGTGTGACCTATGCACTGCCTTTGAATTATTTGAAGATGGGGACGTTGCGCGAGAAAGAGGACTTAAAATGTAAGTATATTTAAAAGTATCAAGTATCTGTTGTAAAATATATTTGTAAATACGTATGATGATGTGTTTAATATGTTATATTCCTCAATCGGCAACCTACATTGTTTTGAAGCTCATCAATTTCGGTAATGCTAAAGCTAACGCTAGCGCGAATTAGCGCCGAAGGCTAAAAACAAACGCTGTTGATATTACATCAAAAAAGGAGTGAGTTCTAAACGTAGTCATAAGTTATTAACACGTTTTTTAAATGTTTATATATGTAGGGACTGACGATGATGAGGAAAATCTGATTCATCTGTGGATGGAGAAAGATAGCCTGTTTGTTTTTAGGCAAGCTAGTGCCGGATGGGAGTAAGAGACACTTGATCAGATTGGTATTTATTTATCATTAAACTGTAATAGTTGTCATATGGGGTAAAGGTTGTTGTTGAAAGAGGAGAGGAGGAGGAAAGAGCAAGAAGGGACAAAGAGTGACAGGAGAGTCTGATAAGCTTACCTGAGTTTAAAATATTGTTCACAAAATGTAACGTCATCGCTGTTTTTGCAATTTGTTTAATAAATGCAGGAACAAAAATGAATTATTTACATGTATTATTTAAATATGAGCAATTTTTTAACAATCTCAAAATGATTTTTTATATAAATATCAGATGTACATATTTACAATTTCGTTTTATATGTTAGCATTTTATATTTAACAATAATCCTGGTCTTCTAGAGTCATGTGTGTCACAGTTGGAGCTGAAAAGAAAGCAGAGATTTGTCCTCGCAGACGGACGCCACTGCTCGTCCTACTGGTTCCTGGTGTGGCTCAACATCTGTGGCTCCCAGCAGTCCCCTTTGCTGATGCACAGATTGTGCAGAACTGAACTGCAGGCAATGATTTTCATTGCAAAGGTTGGTTTTACTTCCAGTGCCCCCAGAAATATTGCTCTCCTCTATCTTAATGCCAAATCCTCTCTCCACCACAGAGCGTGCTGTGGTGCTGGTTGTAATGGGCCTGAACCACATTCTCATGGGTTCCCTGTAGGGTGTCAGCAGCGTGATGGGATGAGCAATGCAGGGATACCCACCATCACCCAACAGGATCCTTCAGGTGGGTTTGTTTGATTTACATAAATTGGGCTTTTAAGTAGAACCTGTGAATTATGGACTGATCCTTGATTCCCAACAAAAATATCTATACATTTGGCATTAGAGTCACATACAGCCTGCAGTTGAATGGAATAAAAAAGTTTCCTGTTAAAATAAAAAACTGCATTTTCTTTTAGGGCCTTTATTCTTCAGTGGCAGCCATCGATGCTCCCCACAACCTTTTGGAAGGTGGAAGACCAAGCGAGCTGCTAAAATCCAGAGGCGACTTATGGTAGTCATTCCCACTGGGAAGCTGGACGACCCTGCTCATCAGCTGGAGGATGCGGTCTGCCGTCCTGTGGACAATGTGGCTCACAGTGGACCGCGGCATGTCAAAGACTCTGGCTACCACACTGTAAGATGTGCCACACACCAGCCAGAAAAGGAACACCAGGACCTCGGTCTCCTGTGTCCCCCCCAGAGTGTGAGGAACCCGAAGCTCGATGGTCCTGCGGGTCAACCGAATATCTGGTTTTGTGTCAGACTGAGCGTCAGCGTAAAGGGCCAGAACAGAAACCTTTATGTTGGCAAAGCAGTAGAGATGTGGAAGACCCTGTAAAATGCAACAATAATTATTTCATTGAGAAAATTAAATCTGATTTTTTTAATGTTTCATTGTATTTTGATGTCTTACATTTTAGTTAATGAAGTATTTTTGAATGCTGGAAAATCTCTTTTTTTTGGGCTGGGTTTTTGGATTTTTATATAAATATTTAAAAATTAAAGTATTTATGTTTAAAACAAGTGATTGACTGTGAATAAAAAATACTAAACTTTGAACTCACAAGTGTTTCATGCAATTAGACTATACAACTCATAATCCAATGTTGAAAAAGAATGTTAAACTCTTACCCAGCAGACTGTGTAACCTTGAGCACAATTAGTAACAAATGCTTAAGTTTAACTAAACAACGTTAAGTTTAACTTACAGGTTGTTCATGTCTGGTCAGGGCATCCAGAGGAAATCTTCTGAGACGTCTGCTTCTCCTTGCTGCTCTGTGATGCTGCATATCTGCTCGTTTTCGGTTTGATCCCACGAAAAACGGTTGAAATATTGCCAAGAATACGGACAGATTCATATTCAAAGCCATTTTCAGTAAGGTAGAAGAGAAAACTACAGAAAAAAATGCCTCCTCGCAAGAGCCCGTAAATCGTTCAGCGGCACAAAATAAATATTGCAATGGAGTAATAACATGGGGGTTTATTTATGAACAAATACATTAAATCTACACCAATGTCTTTTTAATTTTATTATTTATAAATCAGCCACTTTTTCCATGACCAGAACACAGTAGATGCATAAATAGTCTTCGTAAAATGTTAATATTTATTATGTTTTTACTTTGACAAATAGGTGTCATTCTCCGTGTTAAATAGAAGTAGTTCCCCTCCAGACCAGGTGGTGGCGGTAATGCGCCACTTTGTTTCCGTGGCATGCGCCTTATGAAAAACACCCGAAAGAGAAAAGTAGTGAGCATGGGTGTCCGAACTGCTTCTAAAATTCAGAGAACTATATAGAGAACTATATAGTGCAGCACTATATAGGTTTTTAGTAGTTAAGGGTTAGGGCGGTAATTCGGACACAGCCATGGTCAGAACTCCTAGTCCAGCTGGTTTTCTTCTTCTGTTGTATATTGGCAGTTACCATTCAGCTTTGTGGTTCATTACTACCACCACCCAGTCCGTAGTGTTGTTCCAAGGGACAGGCTCGGGACACATCCAATGTTCGCGACGAACGACGCAGCCGAACCACAATCCGGATTTGAAGTGCGGCGCAGACGTTGCTTACTGTGTAACATTAAACCTTGCCCTTTCCTCCTCTTCGGATCGCCTGGATCCATTTGGGTTTCAGGTTTGGATCACAGGAAAATAATGAATTAACGGTTGGGCTGTTTTTGGCGGGAAGCCGAAAACAGCCTGGAACAAACAGAAACTGTAAACTTTTGACTCTGCCATTCTTCATATCTGCCGCTATGCTACCAGGCAGTTTGTTTTAACGTCAATGACGTATTTCCGGTCGAAAAATGCGGAAGTGTGAAAAAGGTCTATTAACTTCACTATATTTCTGTTTTCTGGCTGATTTTCTTCTTCAGTTGTTCTTTACTTCCTGGTCTAACTAGTTTAAGGCAATACTGCCTCCAGGTGAGCAGCTTTTGGAATTACAAGACTTTTTCCTGCAGTTTGGAGCATCACCGCCTTTGTTTTTCTCCTGAGAGTGTCCTGTATGATAATAAACTAGATCAATTAAAGGTAAACCTGCACTTCCTGTCTATACAACACAAGCCTACAGAACAATTCAAGTGTAAAAGCAATCAAATATCTGCCCAGCATTTTATACCATTGGTTGGATTAGCAGTAATTATACCAAATTCATAGAAAAGTACCTGATAAGTGTCACTTTAAAAACAAATCGGTAAACTCAAACAACTTTAGTTAGATTTAGCAATAATTAAAAATGCAGAACTCCTTCTTTGGATGTTTTTTTTGTTTGTTTTAGAAAAACTAAAGATCTTACCTATACAAATGCCAGAAAAGGATAATAAAATGCACATATTTTACAGAGTGGGGAACGGTTCACTGCATTGTGTGCCAATATGGGCACATGAAATTTAGTCTTTTAGGTGGAACAAACCCCAGCCTCTAAATCTACAAAAGCCCAAAGGAAGGCCTCCTGAAAGTCTGTCTGTGTGTGGGAGGCATCCCATAATGACTGTTGCAGCCATAAAAATCTTCGCCATATCCTGCTGCTGGCGCCACACCTGCTGTTCAACTTCCTGTACACTGAACTTAAAAAGACTTTAAACAACATCGTACAAAAATGTTGCTTTAAGACCAACATGTTGCTTTTAAAACAATTTGTTAAAGATATTTATACATGCGTGTGTGGTCCGGATTTTTTTTCTGAACATATAACCAACCCATCAAGCTCACCCTTGTGTTTATACTGAGGTTTCAGAGCTGAATTGTACAGAAGGCCAGTTTATAAGAAACACATTGTGAGGTTGAAACCGTATAGTTGCTGGACCTGGACAGGGGGACACAAAGTGGTTTTTTTCACCTTTAAAAAAATATTACAGCAGGACAGCAGAAATCTTTGTAAAGGGTCATTTGGACTTAGTTTTTCAAAGTTAAACCTCTTGTCCAAAAGACTTCACGGAACCATACCGAATTAATAAGCCTTCATAGATACTGTATCTCACAGCAGGATGTGCCCAGCCTTAACTCTTTTTTACATTTTCAGCACCTGAAAATGTAAAATTCAGAGAGACTTTCTATCAATTGGTTAATCCCATCCATCCATCCATTCATCCATCCATCCATCCATCCATCCATTCATCCATCCATCCATCCATCCATCCATCCATCCATCCATCCATCCATCCATCCATCCATATGGGGGACACAGTTTATGCAAAGATGCCCTGACTTCCTTCTTCCTGTTCTTCCTCCAGCTCCTTCTGAAGAATCAATACAGTGCCAATAACATAATTATACCTTTCTAAACAGGTCCCAACAAAAAAAGTCTGCAAAAGGATTCAGTTTTTGCTTTTTTTAAATATTCTTTTCAGTATTCTTATCGGGTAACCACAATGAAGCTTTTTTAAAATTTATGCTAAAATCTTCAAAAATGTTCAGTAACAAAAATATATGAGTAGCTTATAAATTTGCATTAAAAATTTTAACCAAGAAAATAATTTCAGCTTTAAGGTGCAGGCTCTTCTTTGGAGGTGATTGACAGCCAGCCTGCTTTCTTTTTTATTAGTGAAGCTTTGGCGCAACTTCAATCAAGAAGATTTTCCTCATTTTCAGGTATGCTAGGTGATTCTTCACTCCACATGTCACTCATCAATTGATCTTCACTCTAAGCCAATAGTTAAAGTGCTCACTTTCCTCACAGCCAATTACTAATAAATTCTTGCCTTTAAATTCATTTTATTTTGTTTATCTGCATTCCAGACATTAGACCGGCCCACCTACGCCCCGTTCTCCTTCCGGCTCTTTGCTTTGGTTTGGTTCTCCTCACTTGGACCAAGGTCATCCAAAGCATGCAAAATGTCTCCGGCCCAGAGCCTAACCGCCAAAGACTACGGACTATTTCATGCATAAACTCTTGTTTTACTCCAAAATATCAATCATACTTTCAAGGTCTCTCCTTATTGAAAAAATGTTGGAGGCTGAGTTACAGTGTCATCCATTCTCAACACTTATTAAAGCAACATTGGATTGGACTGAACCAATATTCAAAATTGATACCGACTTTGAATATTGGATCGTTGCATCGCTACTCTTCAAATTAAAGTAAAACTGCAGCATCAATTTGTAGTTCAGTTTTAATTTTAATTGTTACTCTAATTCTATCAATTAATGTAATGCAGTAAAGAAAAAAAAAACAGAACAAAAAGACAATGAAATTTAGTTTATTCCAATCAAAATGTGATTTTATGTGAATTATTGAAATACACCGAACAATGCTAAATATGTAGATCAATGCAGTATACAAAATTCTGTAGATCAACTGAAAATATAGAACTTTCCCAACATGCACTCTGACCTGAGTTATTAAGGTCTACTTGTCTTCTAAAACAAATTCTTTTTTTGTAGATGGGTCTACAATAATAGATTTTTTTGAACGGCTGTCCTAATTTTTTTGTAGAAGAGGTAATGGTTCATGATCTTTTCTTATTTAAAAAACGGATTCACAAAGAGCACAGAAGAGCCCCAAACTACACCTAACAATAAAGTAGAAGCAACTTCTGCAGAAGCCTCATCCGTCACAAAACCATGTGTGTGAGTGTGTGTTTGTTTGAGGCCTGGGGGGGTAAACACATCAAAAAATCCAGAGCATCTGTTTCAAAGAGCCAGAAGGAGCTGTGTTTTTATAGATAGTGCGTTCATAACAACTGGCTCGAGTTCAAATTTGCTTTCAACTCTTGAGTTTTTGAGCTAAAATGTTTTCATTGTGCGTTTAGTGCCATCCATCCAGTGACGAGATGACAACAGATTTAAGGAAGTAAATTAAGACGTTTTAAAACCACTTTAAATGTACTGTTATTTTCTATTTGCGGTTTCACGTATTCGCTGATTATTTTTCCGTCATGTGACTGATCCGGTTCATCACAAAAACTCAGCTCAAGACGCTTGTATGAGACTTGTGCGTCTGAAAGAGGTGCTGCAGGGGAGGATGGGAGCGCAGATGAAGAGCACACCGGTCTTTCAGCTTCCTTGGCAGCTGCTAAGGAATATTTCACTGCTTATTTCCACCGCTCTCTGAATTGCTGTAACTAAAGTTTGTATCCCTTGTATGAATTGCTGTTGACACGATCAATCACCCTGCATGGAGAGATGGCATCAGTGGACTCAGAAGCAAACAGCAAATATCCAGAAATGCTGAGGAAGATAATCCTAGAGAATAATTATCATCCAGAATGCTGGATGAAACCATATTTGGATGAAACCGCACAAACTAAAGTGATTAATGGGAGGCACAGAGAGACAGAATGACACTTCTAATATGCGTTATAAAGTACGCTACGGTACAGTCAATTGCTCTAAAAAAAAAAAACTCTTTATTATGAGCAATAATCCAATGTATTTAAATAAATGTTTCACAAAGCATCAAAAATGTTTTATAAGGATTTTGATTACGTAGTAAGGATCAGTGATGATAGGTGAGTATTGGAACGAAGATCGACCAGTAAATTGAGAGATTTTTGGTTCAGCTTTCTCTCCACCACAAAAATACGGTACAGCGACCGCATAATACGGACGCTGCCCCGATCCGCCTGTCAATCTCACGCTCCGACCTTCCCTCACTCGTGAACAAGACCCCAAGGTCTTTAAACTCCTCCACCTGGGGTAAGGACACTCCACAAACCGAGAGATGACAAAGTACCTTTCTCCAGTGGAGAACCATGGCCTCAGATTTAGCAGTGCTGACCCTCATCCCATACAGTCACCTACAAGTTTAACGGTTTATATATTTTTTTCTTTTTTAAATGTAAAGGTTTTTGTTTTGCTTATGGTTTTTAGGTTTGAAAGACTTTTTTATTTTGTACAGCATTTTATATTACTAGGGTATCAAAAGTACTTTATAAATAAAGTTGGATTTGATTTTTAATTTATTATATATAACTGAAGTTCTCCTCAGAAAGACAAATACTCTTTTTACTAAAATTTGTCGGACCAAAGGAAAAACAAAGAACAGATACTGATATATGGAAAAGTACTTTATCATATTAATTACTATTTTAATTGAATGATTTTTAAGCCCTTTTAACTTACATTTAGACATTTTAAGGATTCGTGACCACCTGTAGACATTCAAAGAAATATTTTTTGCTCATTAATTACTTTTTTTTGTTTATTTGCAATTTTGCACTTGCTGCATCGCTGAATAGTAAAAAGTGAAACAAAATTTGCTAAAACCAATGCTAACATATGACAAACATTTTCAGCAAGTTTAAGCCACGTCAGCTACCAACAAGTTAACAGAATTTGACCCATAATGGACTTATTTTTCACCTTTTAAGGTGAATTAAAAAAACGTTTGTCACCAAAATGCTCCACGGTTAGGGTGACTGACTACAAGCAGTGTAATCTGCGACTGTCTCTGCGGCAACAAAACTGGAGGAACATGTGCGACTGCCCCATACCTTCCAGCACGCTGACCGTGATGGCCTCAGTGTGTTCAGCTAGCAGATCCGCCTTGGCGATGGCAGCGAGGGAGAGATAGCTGGACATGTTCCTGCTCAGCTCTCTGTTCCCCCTCTGCAGGAAGCGTACCGCCACTGGAACAGCCAGCACCATGACCGAGGGACTGCTGTAGTTCTGAGGAAACATCAGAGGGCTGGATGGTGACGACACACACCAGAAAAAACACATCTTTCAAGGTATATCAGACATATGTGTGATTTTTGTACTATCCACCGATGAAAGGGCACACATCAGGGATGCAGCATTAACGTTTTTGCATCACACTAACATTTACTTTTATGCAAATTGTTGTCCATCCTATATCTGCACATAGAAAAAGCTAAATGGAAGGAACAATAACAATCCAAACTATTTCTGAATGAAAGCTGGTTTAGTGAGCTGCACACTTAAAACAGATGAATAAATTGTTGTTGATAGAGATTAATTTGAGTTTTTACTTTCCATTTCTTCAGAAACGTGTATGTTTCATTTAAATGAAACAAGTTTATAAAATACTTTCAAACTAAGAATCTGTGATTAGACAATCTGCACCAAAAAAAGAAAAAAGCTAGAAAGCAGGTCAAGTATGGACAGCCCACTTTTACATGTAACACATCTTTGATGTAGGAAGGTGAAACTCATCAGGCCAAACACCATAACTGTTTCAGCAAAAAGACATTTATCTGAAACTTTATGTAACTTTAGTGGTCTTCAGATTGATGTTGCAGGCATTTCCTTTCAGTGTAGCAAAAATAGGGAACAGAAAGGAGTGGAAGCTGTAGGGAGGTGGAACACACACACATATTGGTTCTGGATTTTGGAAGAGGTAAAAAAAAAATGGGATTTGAGAGGCAATTGCACCCTCTACAGGACAACTGGACAAAGGTGTCTCTTTCAAATACCAAATAATCTTGTTCTATCATTTGTTTTTTTAAAAACAGGCCTGTCCTCTGTCAGCCTAATCTTTTACCTATAAAATACTAAATATCTGTTTAATTGTTTTTCCGTTTTGATTTAGAAAGGAACAAAATTTTAAAGACCGCAAAAAGTGGTAAAATTCTGCTGTGAATCTTTCCACATGCATGAATGTGCAGATTCATTCATTCATTCATTTTCTATTCTGTTTATCCCTTTCGGGGTCACGGGGCTGCTGGAGCCTATCCCGGCCACTTGTGGGCGAAGGCAGGGGATGCCCTGGACAGGTCGCCAGTCTGTCACAGGGATGTACAGATTCTTCCTTCCCATATCTCCCACTTTCACACTTTCATCCCAAATGTCAGACTCAACACATTTCGAAAATGTCTAGTTAGTGAAAAAAAAAAATCACAGTGAGTCAAGAAATCCAGTCATTTAATAAGAGTACATGAAAAAACAAGTAACAGAATAAAAAAATAATCTGTTGTCCCATTTTAATGAACTAGTCCAATGACCATGGACCTTATTTATTGATCTTCACTACTGCAAAAATGTCTTGAGAACAGCTGAGGTGGGAGAGTATCCATAGGACAACAATCAGTCATATACTATACTTATCTGGCCTTTTTGGAAGAGTGGCAAGAAGAAGATAGATAGAAAGATTTCTTAAAGATATTCATAAAAAGTGTTGTTTAAAGTTTGCCACAAGCCACTTGGAAGACACACCAAACATATGGAAGAAGGTGCTCTGGTCAGATGAAACCAAAACCAAACTTTTTGGCAACAATCCAAAACGTTATGTTTGGTGTAAAAGCAACACAGCTCATCACCCTGAACACACAGTTCCCCACTGTCAAACATGGTGGTGGCAGCATCATGGTTTTCTGCAGCAGGGTCTGGGAGGATGGTTAGAATTAATGGGAGGATGGATAGAGCCAAATACTGGACCATTCTAGAAAACCTGATGGAGTCGGCAAAAGACCTGAGACTGGGACGGAAATTTGTCTTCCACCAAGAAATGATCCAAAACTTAAAGCAGAATCTACAATGGAATGGTTCACAAATAGACACATCCAGGTGTTAGAAGGGCCTAGTCAAAGTCCAGACCTGAATCCAATTGAGAATCTGTGGAAAGAACTGAAAACTGCTGTTCACAAATGCTCTCCATCCAACCTCACTGAGCTCCAGCTGTTTTGTGGGGAGGAATAGGCAAAAAGTTCAGTCTGATAGAGACAAAACTGAGAGACAAACCCCAAGAGACTTACAGCTGTAATCACAGCAAAAGGTGACGCTACAAAGTATTCCCTTAAAGGGGCTTTTTGTACGCCCAATATTTCAGTTATTTATTTGTTAAAAAAGTTTGAAATATCCAATAAATTCCGTTCCACTTCATGATTGTTGTTGTCCTCCTCTATAAAATTTAAAGCTTCAATTGATTTTTGTTACTTTGACCTCTTTTAAGGGCTCATTTTGGTTAGTCTAGATTTTTTTTTAAAATAAATTATATAATATTTTTAATGTAATTTTCATTGTCCTTGCCTTACACTGCATGGGCCACACACAGCCAAGTTATTGAGTGATTGTTTAACTTGGGCGGCACAGTGGTTAGCGCAATTGCTTCACAGCAAGAAGGCCCCCGGTTCAAGTCCCGGGTGGGGAACATGAAAAACATGGAGGGGGTCTTCCTGTGTGGAGTTTGCATGTTCTCCCCGTGCATGTGTGGGTTCCTCCCACTGTCCAAAAACATGCTTCATAGGTCAAGTGGTCATTCTAAATTGTCCCTAGGTGTGAATGGCTGTGGGATTGTGACCCTGCGACAGAATGGCAACCTGTCTAGGATGTCCCCTGCCTTCACCCACAAGTGGCTGGGATAGGCTCTGGCAGCCCCATGACCGCGAATGAATGTTTAACTTGCATAACTTGACTGCATAGTTTTCTATTATGCAACTGATTATCTAGTTATATTTTCTTTAGGGGGCGTCCAATTAAACGTTTCCTTTTTCTATCCATAGAGTAAATAAAACTTTTCTTTTTTTCTTACCCAAAACCTTTTGATAAATAAAAAAGTGACAGCAGAAAAGAGAGTGAAAGAGATTTGTTGTAAAGGAAATGAGAAGATAAAAAATGATGATGCTTAATCAAAATCTGGTCTTAATAATGCATATGTAGATGGAGTTATTGGTGCATGTAAATATGTGAGTACCAGAAGGAATAGCTTCTTTTGAGTGATATTGCATTTCCATTTCTCTAGAAGCAGACGAAGAGGGAGGTCAAAGGTGAAGAAGGGCGTCCCTCAGCTTTTAAGCCAATAAGCTTTACAGGGCTTATGGGGAAAGAAAGCAATAATTCAGTGTACCTGTTTAAGTCCCTCAGAAAGAAATACAACATAAGATATCAGTGTGATTGAGCACTAACTTTAATTAAGTAAGTAAATTTCAGCTTTTCTCTTTTGTTGTTGTTTTTTTGTAGTTGCATAACAGTGATTGCTCTCTTTTCATTTCCAAACTCCTATACATTAACTTTTTTAAACTAAAGTACACCGCAAGAAGTGGCTGTCTCTTATCACCTTCCTCCGAAAAACCTTTGTGTTTTTGTTTATCCTTTTTTCAGTGCTGCAAATAATTTAATCAGTTCTATGACATAGTAATAACATACTTTAAATATGAATAATAATCCATTTCTTTAAATCAAAAAAACTTAATGCAATTAGAAAAATAGGGCAAAAAAAGACCTCAGGTACTGAACAGTTAGGATCTTGATTGACTTTTGGGATACACTCACATCATCATCATCACTAACTATAAAACACTATATCACCTGGAATTATTTAACAATAATGTAAGTGAATAGATTAAAAACCTATTTGAGGTCTTCTTTACATCTGAGACCAGATGTACCTGATCCTAAAGCTGAGCAGTGTGGAGCAGACTTACTGCAAAAGGAGTATAAAATACTTTGCAAAACATTAAAGCAACTGTGCAAACAATAAGCTGCTAAATTTATAAGGAATAAATTAACAAGAGTAAAGGACAAGGATTTTATTAGAACCCTGGCAGACACTTGAAATACATATTGTCTCATCAGTCGACCTCAAAGCTAGACATCCAGATGTGGCGTTCTAAACCTGTCGGGTCTCGCCATGAGCAGCTTTACTTTACATCCTACCAAACATTTAGTATGTTAAAATAGAGGATAGGCTAAACTCTCCCTAGAATGTTCAAAGACCCACTCCAACTAGAATTGTGTTATTAGTATTTTTAACATGTTTTTGTAGCACACTTCTCATGATGGGGGACAAATATAAAGAAAATTTAAGATTAAAACTGCATTTCTGAGTATATTATTTCATTGTGAATCAGGAGCAGATGAAAGAATGCAGCTGGAAAAAGCTTGACATTGTTATGTACAAACTATAACAATTGGCAAACCACAAGCTCCCCATTCTGATGCCTCCATTGTAAGACAAATAGATCCATGTACGTCTTCGCTTTCCTCGTCTGGGCTGACATCTGGATCAGAACTGTACGGCTGACAGCTCCAATAATGCTCAGCATTTTTGTTGCGCCTCTAATGTTAGCTTGGGGTGGGGAGGGGCTTGCTCCCCCACCCCACCCCACCCCACAGCCCTGCCCACATTTCTAATTTCTAATGAACTACTGCCGCTCTACAGAAACCATGTCCTAGAAAGTGACAGGTTTTTTGATTTTAGCTTAAAACAAAAGCCTTGTGACTTCTGAGAAACTCTTTTTTTTGGACATCTTACATCTTCTTGCTTTTTAATTTCATCTACAATCAAATTTCTCTTATCAGCTGCAGACGCTCTTGTCCATGACTGCTGATATGGATTTAAAACAAAGCCACAAGCATCCCTGCTGCCCCTCTCCAACAACATCACTAAGCACCGCCTTCTCTGGATTTTGTTCCTACAGACAATAGGAGCTGCGGTCACCACAACGGTATCACTGGACTGTGATAAGGTCATCTTCAGTCTCTCCTTGGAACATTTAAACTCCACCGTTGGCCCCTCTCAACATTATGTGGCTGATGGTACAAAGAAAACTCAACACTGTGTTTAAGCGAGCCATAAACCAAGCCTCTCTTTGTCTGCATCCACCCTACAGCTCTAAAACACAGGTTTCTCAGCCAGCAACAATTTCGTTTTTTTTCTCTCATCCCACAGTGACATTAAACATATTTGAGCCAACGGCCCTATGACATGTCACTATCAGCTATTTGTGATGAATGTGGCCAGCCAAACAAATCGTTCAGATCTACCTAGGCCACCAGATCTTCCTCAGTCTGGTCCGAGGAGAAAAGCTTTCCAAGTGAGTGAGGATGTGGCTTTCTATAGCTTCTTTGGGGGGGTAAACCTTTTTCTGTTCCTGTTACTTTGTTGACCCAGTTCATGATGTGATTACTTTGCAGTTATTCCAAATTGCTGACTTGAGGTTCTGTTTTTTTCTTTTTTTTATCCTGCTAGTATTCCTGTTCTCTCCATCTCACATTCTGTTGTGCTCTCGAGTTAAAGACCAGCTCAATGAAAATAGTGTTTTGGTGTGTTTTTTATCATATTTTTGTGATATTTTTCTCATGATGGATGACATAGGAAGAAAATTAAGCTTAAAATTGTATTTCTGAGTATTTTTTTTATTCAAATCAGTGTGAATCAGAAGAAGAAGAAGAAGAAAAAATGCTGTTTATAAAAGCTTGAAGGTGTGATGTAGAAGCTACTATGGCAGGCCCTGATGCATCCACTTGCAGCCAAATAGATCCATGCATGTCTTGTCGTACGTGTACGTCTTTGTGTCTCGTCTGAGCTGGTATCTGGCTAAAAACTGTACGGCTGGATAGCTGTGGGAGAGGAATTTCTAATGAACTACTGCTGCTCTGCAGAAACTATGTCCTATGTAGGCTAAAACTGCATAATCATGATAAGAAGACCACTGAAAACGCTTTAGAAATAGATCAAAAGATGATTGGAGTGGGATTTTAAGCATCTGCACTATTTTGAAATTACATTTCATTCATTTCCTTTTTCTATTTTGCCTTTTGGATGAACCAATTTATTAAGCTTTATGTGACGTTTATTTGCTCTGTTCATGGTTCTTTCTATTGGTTCTGTTATTATCAGAATGTATGTAGCCATTATATTGTCTTTGCAGCTGTTCTCCCCCTTCTTCTTGTGTTTCATGTTTTTTCTTTGGCTCTTTATCTTTAATTTTCAAACTTTTGTTTTGCTTTATTTAATGCCCATTCGGTAGCATTCTAGTGTACCATGGTGCTGTCCCCTTAACCGTGCAGATGCTGGTCTGTTCGTACAGACTTCTAACAGCAGCTTGTTTTGACAACCATAGCAGGTGCTGGTCTTTGGCTATGTCCAAACTCACTCACTACTCTTGGTTAGTGAACTCGATAAGTCTGCTTGCCATTTTATTAGAGTGTCTGAATCTACAATTTCAAAATCCAGTGCCCTGAAATCTCACAGAAGTCTCTGCAAATAACCTGGGGTGCATCTATGCCCAATAGATTGGAAGATAGAGACCACAATGCATTGGGTTTGAACAATTTGTCATTTGAAAGATGGCAGAAAGCGTGTGTCCAAATTGCATTTAAATCCAGGGCAATAGTCCCACATTTTACTGTCTTTTGGGGGTTATGGAGTTAATTCAGACATAACTTTAGTCTGTGGGTTTCCCACATACTATCATTAGTATCCTGTTGTGTTGGACCTTCATGTACAGGAGGGTTATTATGTTCCTGTTTCTTCCTTGTGGCTGAACTGAATTTTTTGCTGTAAAGTTCAAAGTCTGGACACGATCACAAACATCTTGTGTGTCCCCTTTTCCTTTTTTTCATGTATTTTCCATGGTGCGTCTCTTCATCCGTCTGGTGGTATTTTAGTTTAGCTACCTTTTTTTTAAGCTGAAACAGGTGGATTTTCAACAAACCTCATAAAGAGGAAAGGCCTATCACAAACAGCTGATAGTGACAGTCAAACGTGTCAAAGTACGTCACCTCACTGATGCCTGACAAAATGACAAAATATATTAAGTATGAACATGATTTCTCTTGAAAGCAAGAGCATAACAAAGTAGTTCTTGATGACTAGCACTAGGATATTGGACAAAGTCATACTGCTGGTGTCACTTAAGAACCGTGCTGTTACAATGACCATGAGCAATAAGCTTCAAGCATGTGTGGGACTTTGTTTAGGATACCTGCAGTATACAGCTGGTGATGTCAGAGGCTATCTTTGCATGCGGCGTGTCCTCTGTGTTTTCTCCTTGAGGGGTGAGGTTATGCTCCAAACACGACTCCCACAGTCCCACCAGAGCAGTGCTGTGTCGCTCCACAGAGCCTGTCTCCCTGATGGCTGTTGTGATGCGTGTTATGCAAATCTCCACCACAGCTTGGTCATTGTCATTGGTCAGGTAGTCCTGTCAGCATACAGGCAGCAATAGGATGCAAACTTAGGGACACAATGACAATCTAGGGACAAAACACAGTAAATATGCATCAAAACATACATTATTCATCACTGCTGTGCTTTACTTTGCATGCCTTGGGTCATTTTCAAGTTTGTATCAGTTTAAGTAAATATGCATGATAAATATGCATGCTGACCGGTGAGCAGGAGATGTTCTTGATCTGGTCCAGAGCTTGAGACAGGCAATCCTCAATGTCAGAGTCCTCTAGAGAGAACAGATCTCCTGCTCTGGACAGATCCCTCTGGCTCAGCACCTGGCTGAACAGCTGATGCATCCTGATCCAGGTTCAGAGTCCTCTCAGTCAAGCTGATGTTGAGTCATTTATGTCCCACTGGGGAGAGCAAATAGTAGTTTGATCAGAAAAACTCTTTCATCGTAACCGTGCATTCTTAACACAAACAATTAAAAAATGTTAGCTTCTTCACATTTTGATCACAAATGAAGAAGTGTCGTACATTTTAAAGTGCTTTAACGTCAAAAAGACATGCAATGTTAGAAATATGTAAGATAAATCCTGGGATCAATCCAGCAAATTGGGAAAAAAATGCTGATTCATCAAATACAAGAAGTGTTGGTTCAGATGGGCTGGATGTAAAAGTTCAGGTCAGTCTTTTCTTTAGCAACCAAACATGAACATTAACAAACCCTACATGAATTTAAATAATAAAATATATTTGTTCATTATATATATATATCATTTGGTACTAACAAAAATACTCTGATCTTTACTAGATATAAAATAAATCAATGTCCTGGTTTTTGCAACATATTACTTAAACAAAACAAACATAAGTAAAAATGTAATTTTATAACAAAATTAAGCAAATTTCTTTTATAATTAAACTTCCAAACATCTATTGTAATTCAGTTGGTAAGTTGAAAGCACAGCAATAAGGAAAAATTATGACCACAGGATTCAGACTTTTCTTTTCCTACATATAACAAATGCAACACAAATTGAGGGATGAAGTAAAGACAGGCATGATATTAGTTTTCTGAAGTAGATACACTCTAAAAGTCTGCACATCTTTCTCACTAAGTGCCTAACACATAATAAATGTGTTTTTATGGACTGAAAGTCCTTAAAAATAGCAGAAACTCATTCAAATGCTTAGCTCTACTCCTTCCTGCTTATTTTTTACAACAGTCTGAAGTGTAAGTTAATATGTGGCGACAAGATCTAAATTAACTATTGATTATATGTCACAAAACTACACACCTACAGAAATACACACATTCACCTCCATAAAAGTGTTTTTTTCTTTAATCAGACTGTCCTTTTCCATTTGATACGCATTTATTTCCACACATTATTTTATGAGACCATCATATCTTTAATTAGAAAGGAGTTAACAGTCTTTTATTCTTAAGGTCAATGTAAATAAGTAAAGTTCATAATTTTATAGGCCCTGTGTCAAACATTTACTTATGTCAGCCTCAATTAAATACTATAATGTTGGCAGTAAATTGGGTATCAGAGAGGAGAGCAACCTCACACATATGGATAGAAACACAAAAAATGTATGCAATTTAATGCACTAATTGCTGAAGTTGGCCTTTTCTGGTTTGTTCTCTTTGAAGCATGCAGGCCCCCTGACCTGACAGCAGGCTTTGCAATCAATTGGGATCACAGACATTGGCAGCTAATACATTTAACTGTGTCATTGTGTGTTTTCCTGTACACACTGTTCTCTCCAGTCAGCCTTCACCTCATCCTCATAGTACTTCCCTAAAATAGACACTGGAGGGAAAAAAAAACTCAAAAGGAAGCACAAATTAGAGCATTTGGGAGACTTTTGTCTCCCAACCCAAGCTGGTGAGGAGCATGCAATCCAAAGTGTTGCCAGGCTAAGCTGGGCCTATAGAACCAAAGCATGAAGACAAAGAGAAAGAGGATTTATCTCTCACGCAGAGACATGCCAGAACACACGTATTGTCCCTTTTGTGAAGAGAAACAATGAAACTCTCTTTTCATTGTCCAATAAAACACTGGTACATCTATCAAACTTTAGTAACCCCATTTTTCATGAGTGAAAGTTGGTACCATCCTCTTATTGTGCTTTGTGTGTAAAAACATCAGACAATATTTGATGGTGGTGAGTCTTAGTATTAGGAAAATACATTTAGTCACATGCACACGGGCTCTGCAGGTTTTTGGGTTTTCCCGGCCGGAAGAAGATCATAGACCAGGAGCAGCCGGCTCTTAAGGGGAGCGCAGGTGTGTCTCGCGGTTCCCTTTAAGCTCGTCCAGCCACTATAAAGGACATCATAGAAATGGACCATTTGAGTGTTGTGTGTGTGTGTGCTAAGCATTCATAAGGCTAAGATGCACGTACTTAATGAAGTACAAGCGATGCTGTCTTACGGTGCCCTTGCGCCACATTCTAGGAAGGCTGCATGCATGGGATGTGCATGTGATACCTAAGCACTTGTAGGACGCCCATAAGAACTACCCTCTGGTTCTCTAATTTCCTCATTTTAAACAGTCAGGTTGCAAACACCAATCATGCAACAGGCACACAATAAGAAGCACGCACTTATCACTTGAACAGCACTAATGGGCCCCTTAGTTTTCAGGGGGTTGAAAGAATGAAAAATCAGAAAAAGAGAAAGTAGAAAAAATGTGGATGAACATATTCGCTCTAAGAGGGCACTGAACGGGCTATGACCTTGCTATTTCATGCAGCCACCTGCTTGCAACGTACAGGTTAGCCCATTTTTATGGGGTAAGGAATCTGTCAACAAGAAACCTATTCATAAAGACAAAGTTGGGCACAAATTAAAACTTTCTGCACAACTTTTTAGAAAAAATATAAATACAACATTTCGTTTTACCAATGACATTTCTGTTGTGAATATGATTTGTCTTTGTCTTAAATACAAAATTTCCCCGGTTAATAAACTGTCTAAAATACGTCACGGGTCACAGGCATATGCATCGAGTCCCAAAACATAGACTGTTCGAATTTGCTCATGCGTATTGAAGTTTATCTAGTAAACTAAAAAAAAGTACTTTTTAGAATATTATTTATCCCATAAAAGGGACATCATCTTGTTATCATTGCTCAGTTGAAAATTGAATAAAACAGCTGGATACAGATACAGCGATTTCTGGCAGCATTTTGTCGCTGTCAGGCGTCAACAGCTGATCGTGTAAACAATGCACCAGCGGATCGCTTCAGACCCAAAAGTTGTGGAAAACCCATCAGAAAGCGGTAGCAGACATGATATTAGGTGTAAAAAAAGATGCATGTCTGTCAAAATTGGTTGATATTAAGAGGATGATAAAAAAAAGGTGTATTGCAAAACAACAACAAAAAACTAAAAATCTAGAAAAATACTCTATATAAATAGAGTATATAATTTGCTCATAAGCAAGAAACAAATTTAGGAAAACCAGTTGGCCTATACTAAGCCTGGTGTAATGTAATAAAACAATATTAAAAATACTGAATTGAACAAAATACACGTTTGATTCTTTCAAAGTAAACATATGCAAACGTGTGTACTAGGGATGCAACGATTCGGGGCAACAATGGTAAGACGAGAATTGTGGCGTCCCTATTTTCAGGACACGGGATGGGCAGACTACATTCCAGTCAAAGTGCCCCTCCCCCTGTGGCAATCAGAAATCCTATAGGTGTTGTTGAGATTACCCATCCATTTTATATATATGTCTATAACTGGGTGTTGAATGTCTCCTCGTTTGCTTTGACACCAGCAAAAACACTCATGTTCCATACTTATATCCACCATGTTCTATATTACCTGTAGAAATAAGTGCCTTCACTGCCTGTGACAAGTACAGAAAACCTGCTGAGCTTGCTTCATTCCACCCCACAGTTCCACAAGGAGTCAAGCTGAAAATCCCTGTCTGAGACGGTCGGTACATCAGCATACCTGAGTCACTGAGAAGGTGTGCATTAGTGCGCTTGCACAAAAGCAACGGGAAAAGAAAAGGAGTCTGAGGAATTTCAGCTCTTAAACAATCAGCAAGCTACTATTAATCACCCAACTACGGCTCAGCGAGCATAGGAATGCAGCCTTTAAAGGAGCACACACTTGCAATCGCTCTTGACAGAGGACTTAGGGTCAATTTGCCTCAAGAAGCACAAAAAAAAAAAACGTAATTATATAAAAATAAAAATACAAGCATTGATGATAGTACAAGGAAAAATAAAAGTTGAAAAAAGGTGACCATACCAAAACCTCCAAATAGGGGACTGGTATCTAAAAGTGCTGTACCTTACATTGATGAGAGTTAAAAAGATATTATAAGACTTTACACTGACTTCAGTTTCAGATTAACACTTGCCAACAGAGCTGTTGTAATACTGAGAGAAGGCTTAAACCCTGAATATTACAACGTTAATCTCCTCTAACATGACCATATTTAAATGCATACATTTCTGCTCCTTGGTGTCTTGTTTTTGTGTTTCATTTCAACTAGGCCTGCACAATATACCGCAAATTTATCAGTATCGCAATATCCAGCTCTGCAATATGCATATCGCAAAGGACGGTGAGAATCGCAATAAATCGTACACCTTAAATGTGTTAAAACAATCTTATGGCAACTTGAAGCATTTAACAAATCAAATAAATCCCTTTATACCATGGTCCGGGTGAATACTCGATTCTGATTGGCTGCTGGGTATGCATTAAAAAATGATAACCGCACGGTGAAAAAAGAAGTTCCGGTCGGCTAGCTTAAATGTTTTGTATCACTGCGCCGGCTTCTGTAAAACAACCTTTTGCTTCATCATCTGAGCAAAAACAAGCGGTAAGCGATTAACTTTCCCTCTGAATTGATGCTTTATTCAACCCATCGGGACGATCAGCATATATATATCGCCGAATCTTGACTGCAGCGGTGGTGCTGCGCGACGCGGACTATAACCTGGTTAATATGTATTGCTTTTGTAGGTGACCATGGTATAAGTGGGTTAATGGCCTTCGAAGTGTGCGGTTATTACTTTATAACGCACTTCGCGGAAGCAACCGCCCTCCGCTTCGCGTCGGACGGTTCAGGCTTCCACGTCGTGCGTTAAAAAGTAATAACCGCACACTTCGTCGGCCATTAACCCTTACTTATGCATTTGACCAATCGGTTAGACGCCTTCAAGTTGTTGACCAATCAGATGGAGGCCTATTATGTGAGATGTTTGTCACCTATGTCGACGAGGGTCATGTGGAGTATAACTTTTAACTGTTGCAATGAAATGGGAATTTTAGTTTTTAGTTATTTTGCTATTTGTTTATATACTGCAAATTATATTGTTATGGCAATATTAATCACTAATATCGCACATCGCAAGTTTTCCTCATATCGTGCAGCCCTAATTTCAACACTTCCAGTGAATTCAGCTGAAGGTGACCCCACAGGAGACACCTACTGTCTGCTGTAAGTGAACCACTGGGAGAGAGAGGTGACATGTGTGTGTGTGGGGGGTGTCATGCTAGGGAGGCCAGTAGGAGGGTTACAGGTCATGGGGGACAATCGGGACCGAAGGGCTCCTGTCCTCCCTTGCCATCCCTCCGTCTTTGGTCAGCACGCTGGGAGAGGTGGAGGAAAACACTGACTCTTTTGTACGAGGCGTAAGGACAGAGCAACCCTTCCCCTCTCCCGCCCCCTCGCCCTGCTCACTGGGCTCTGTCTTTCTGTGTAATGTGCACCTGCTCAGCCTGCACAAAGTCTCACACACACACTCACGCAAGAAAAGGAGCTGAATGAAAGAGACACTCAGAGGAGAAGAAAAATGCCTGCATTCCTCAGTTTTTTTCTCAGAAGTTGTCTTGAAAAAGTCTGTCCTACTTAGCGCACTAGTGTGATCCTGTGGATGAAATGAGCTTTCCGAGCTTTTATTTCTTAGCTTTTGTGTAAGTTATAACCTGCAATACAGAATAAGAACAGAATACCAACCGAACATTTACACCGCGGGTTTAACTAGGATCTGATTTGGAGGTTACGAACAAATAATCAGGAGCTACATCAAGAAAAACGACTTAAACAGAGCCTGGAAGTGAAAAACTGTTAAGAGGGCTCAGCTGTCTGCTCGTTCCAAGTTAAATATTTCGTCCGGAAATATCCTCCTGCCGCCGCGAGAATGGAAAACCACTTTACGTTTAAAGTCTGGCTAAGTTGGCAGTTATTCTATAACTGGGCCAATCAGTTATGCAACTGATGCCTTGAATTTCATGAATAAGTAAGATGAATAAGCTACCAAGCAGAGTTTCCCTGAAGATGTTTGTGGAAATAGATTCACACACTGCAGCACGAAGACTGACTTGAAAGAAAGACCCCCTGAGGTTCAGCACTGGAAAACTCTGTATGACTATTTGAATGTGTGTGTGTCCCATGAAGAGGAGGAAGGAGGGAAGGTTTTTCATCATTTATGCCTTGCAGTTATGCAGCTGTGGAGGAGCGACTGGGAATTTCAGCCTGACGGGAGCGGAAAAAAGTAGTGACAGTAAAGCACTCAAAGCTACAAAGATAGAAAAGAGTGACAAAGTGCAGAGATACAGAGAAAAGAAAAAGAACTGTGTGAGGAGCAGGAAACCAAGTTACTTGTGTTCACTCTAAGCAGCAGTTCCCATAGGTCAAGCAGACCACAGCAACATTTAAAGTCCCACTCCGATCACGTTCTGAGCTGTTTTAAAGCGTTCCCAGTGGTCTTTTAATTACGTCTGTCGTTTTCAGCCCAAATAAAAAATTCTGTGTTGTTTTCTAGGACATACTTTCTGCAGAGCGGCAGTAGTTCATTCAAAATTCACCTCTGGGTTGTGGGCTGAACTGTTGGGGCGCGCCGCCCTCAAGTCCCATCATCCATCTGTTGACACGCTCTAGCGCTAGCTTACAGTCCCTCACAACCCCCCACATAACGTTACCGGTGCAACAAAGATGGCGACCAATACTGGAGCTGAACAAAGACGTACATAGATGTAGTCGTCAACAAGTGGATCCATTGGAATGGAGCAGGGAGCTTGTGGCCAACCGATTGTAGCTTCTGCGTCACTGCTACAAGCTTCTTCCAAGTTTTTATATATGTCCTCCATCATGAGAAATTTGCAACAAGAACATGTTAAAAACACGAGAAACACCATTTTCATCAGTGGGTCTTTAAAGTGACATGATCAAGCCAAATACAAGTGTCAACAGTTTGATTTTTCTGTTATTTTGAGGACAGATTGTGTTAAAAGAAACTGTCTTATCTTAAATGAGTTCATTCCACTTTTCATTGTGGGGGTGTGCCATTACTACGGGTTTAAAGAGCCATGTGTGCCAAATTTTCCGCAGGCTCAACTCTGTTAAATGCCAGTGATTCCAATCCACTAGTGTTAGAGGGGGGTGGCGAATACTTCGCTGCAGCACTTGGGGCGTTTTGAGAAGCCGCACTGCTCCAAAATGCCTCACTCAGCCAAAATAACTTTTTCAAAAGCATTCTTTTTTTTTACCCAAATCCTGCTGGCCAACCGCCTAAACTCCCAACTCTAGAAACACGTTGTGGTTTCAGCCTGTTACTCTGACCTGGAAGGTTACAATGATTAAAGGGATATTTTCTGTACCTGAAGATGGTTTCGGATGCTTTTAGTGCTTCAAAATAAACACACACACAAAAAGCAGGAGGTTACTGAGCTCTGTCCTAAAATGACCCTGGACAAGAGACCTCCAGCTCTGTGAACTTCATGTCAGATCAAAGTAAAGTCATCAGAAATCCAGTGAGCCTTGAACTACACAACAGGACAACCTGACAGATGAAAAGGTTACCTGGATCATCATGGGGGGATTTGACAGGAAAAAAAATTCTAACATATTCAGTCAGACATGTTTGCAAACTATATTTAAAAAAAGAAAAAAATTCCACGGACACACTGACTGTGAAAGTCTGTGACCTTGAAGATTTCCCACCCGAAAGGCATCCCACTCCATCCGCGCGTATGAGCGCACGCTGCGTGTGGAGCAACAGTGGATTTGGACTTAAACAGCAGGGGGGAAACGTGAGCGCGTGTTTGTGGGACACGCACAGGTAGACGACAAAACAACAACAGGGACTCCCAGAAACGCCTGGCCGTCGGCTCTGCGCCTGCCAGGAGCGACTCCTGTCGATGCTCTCTCTCTCTGAACTTTCCCACCCAGCATGAAGTGAGGCTGGACGCATTCCTGCTGGCCGCCGTCCCTCGCGCGCGCTGACATGCTTTCTGTGGAGCAGCTGAAGTGAAGCTGGAGCCTCCATCATCACGCTTACCTTCTGGACGTCGAGCGGGCAGGGAGCGTCACGCCGCCTCCAAACTGCTCTCCGTAGCGGCTCATAGTCACACAGAGCATCCGAGCACCGCGGCGCATGCCCCGAAACAGCGGCTCTTATTATAGCCGTCCTTTCCTGTCTGACATTGGAAGCGCGCCACCCTGCGGTGGACTGAAGTACAGGGCAACAGGTGGAAACGGACACCCACCATGCAGGCACGCCCCCACGTGGTGCCCAGGGGTGGTACTCTGTAAAAAAAAAAAAAACTAGCCACCCCTGAAAAAAAATGTACAATTTTTATTTTTTTTATCAACACAGAGAAAGAAAAAAAGGGCATAGAAAATTCAGAATTTTTAAAAAGTCTGAATTTTCTATACCCTTTTTTTTTTTTTTTGGCTGAAACTGATGTGACCTAAATCAAAGATAGGAAAAGCGCGAGATGAGACACAACGCATGCAAAAATATTTGATTTGGAAGCGCAAAAATATTTCTTGAAAGCAAAATAAATAAATAAAGCAAAAAAAATGTGAATAAAAAAGTATTAGAAAGCAAACATTTAAAGCAATTATAAAAGTTTTGTTTGCAACGTGGTGACATAAATATGGCTACATAAAATTTGAAAATGTTAATTCATTATCAACAGTTTTTTCATCATATGTGACCATCGAATAGATTTCAATGTTTGGGCAATGGTCATATTTAAAGTCATCCAGAAAAACTTTAAGTAAAATGCTTTTTCATGTACTATACAAGACTGTTTCACAAGAATATGACTTAAGTCTATTTTATCCACAAGTGTTGTTGACAAAAGTTCTTGAAAAAAAGAAAGAAATAAATACATCCAGGAAGGTTATCATTTACTGATGTGACGTGTATTTAAGTCTTCAAGCTAAATGAAAGTCGTTAAGGTAAGTTAAGAGCTTTTCTTTGGGACTGAGCTCCCTCTTCACTACAATCCTCCTGTTAGTCTGGCGCTCTGATCTTCCCTCTTTGTGAACAAAACTCCTTCATCTGTGGCAGGATCTCTCCCCGCACCAAGAGAGGACTTTCTTTCTCTGATCTAGCCATGTCCTCAGGTTTGACAGTGGTGACCCACCCAGCAACTCCACACTTGACCTCCATGCAGAGGCAGAGCTGCCAAGGACTTGACCTGTCAGCCCCAACCAGAGGCCCTGCTCCAGAGAGGGGTGACACTGATCTGGATGAGAAAACAAAAGGGAATCTCACTGTTGCTGATTCATAAGGGGGTTCTAGGCCCTGTCTGCCATTGTTCCTTTAATTTTATTTATTTATTGTGTTTTTTTATTTTGTTGTTTTTGTTTTGCTCAACTGATCCTTTGGTATTTCTCCAGTTTCTCATGTTCCTTCTTCCTGATGTTTCCATCGCTTGGCACTGCCAAGGATCTGGATCTGGAAGTCCCACAGGATCTTTGCTCACTCATTCTCTACCACTTTTTTTTACTTTAAGGTTTCCAGTTCATATTCTGCACACATGTTCCTGTATATTATTTCAGCCAATGATTGTGGCGCTCCATGTATGCTTTACCTGCTAGCATCTTACATCCTGCAGTTATGTGCTGGATTGTTTCAGGTGCCTCTTTGCACAGTCTACACCTTGGGTCTTGTCTGGTGTGGTAGATCTGAGCCTCTATTGCTCTGGTGCTCAGGGCTTGTTCCTGAGCTGCCAGGATGAGCGCTTCAGTCATGGAGAAGGAATAGATGTATAACTCAATCAATAAGTTTTAAAAACAGAATTGTACTGAATTGTACTTTACTTTACACCTGATTGATAATTCATACAGTTACTATATTATTAATTCTATAACAATGTGCCTAATAATGGATATCAATCTCAATAACAATGTCGTGGTAATAAAACCAACAGTTTTGTTGCTTTTTGTGGTCAATAGGTGGCAGTATTTACCTTTTATGGCGAGATACAAGCTGGGGAATGCAAAACACAATAAATTTCCTTCAACTTCTTGTGTCTGTGTGTGTGTGTGTGCGTGCGTGCATGTGTGTGTGTCTGTCTGTCTGTCTGTCTGTCTAGAGAGGTGTCTGAAGCCTTTAACACTAAAAGAGCCATTTGGTCAGGTTTCTTAGAGACCGTAACCCAGCCAGAGAGTCAAAGTCCCACTTCACCTTTTACAAAAACACAATAAATGGTCATTTGTTTATAAAATGTAGCATTGAAATACTTACAATATTAAATTATACCGGTGTTGTATTTTTATATCAATAACATCTTTAATATAAATCTTTTACTTTTGATAGTACATTTACACGTTCCTGTCAAAATAAAGTACACCCTGTGTCAAAATAAGACATTCCTGCTGCAGCAGATGTACATGAATTAAAAATGCAAGAAAGTCAAATCACATATGGATTTATCTATCATTATGACTTTTTTGCACCCTCAAACCTTTTTTTCTCTTTTCTCCTTTTTTCTCCAGACAGACAGATTGGTTGTGTTTATTTTTAGTCTTAAATTTCACTAATAATAATTAGTAAAATAATTGATACATTTTTTTTGGAAGTTGGTATTGTGACTTTTCTGCTATCAAATAGATTTTTTGCATGTTTTAACTCAAGTGTTGTTCAGTCAAATCCTTTTATTTCCCCCATATCCTCCATTCTTATCTCCCCCTGTTTCCATTTTTAGCAACAGTGGTGTTTTTCCTGCACATACTTGATTCTTATCTCCCACTCAAAACCAGCTTGAGCAGTAGTGCGATTCTTCTGGAGTGTGAGAATGAGTACCCAGTTTTCTAGTTGAATGTGGGATGACACCTTCATCTCACAAGTCCACAGCATCATATATGTTGAACAATGGATGAGCTAGGCAGATTGACAGAACTCCACAAGCCCTCAAAGGTAGTTTGAATTAGTTAAGCATAGTTGTGGGCATAGTGCAACAGCAATCACATTTAGCCTACCTCCACACCTTTTAGCATTTCTAAAACTCCAGATCTGTACAACTAGGTGTGCGTAATCGTTTTGTTTTCGTAAGTATGAATTGCATGGAAGCTGTTTGCTTTGTCAGAATGAAATAAGAACGACAAAGAACTGTGAACTGTGACCTTAAAATGAAGCCACAAGTGTGTTTGTGGCACCGCACTCAGATCTACACTTAAAGCAACATGCAGGGAAAGCAGTCATCCTCAAATCCTCTAATAGAATAGAATAGAATAGAACAGAGTAGAATAGAATAGAATAGAAATTAAAGGATCCCCACAATGGGGACATTGATTAAGTTTCAGCATTGTTTAACGGTTATTTAAAGCAGTAAGCAGTTAAAAGCAGCAAGTTCCTGGTTTTTCAAGTTTTTCTATCAGCTCCTCTGAGGTTTTATGGTATGAAAATACTACAATGTAAAAACCAATAATAATTAATTTGGCATCTTTGTCATGTTCAGAGAAAAGTCATGTAAGCGAAACAGTGAAACAGTGCTTGTGGGTAACACAGTGGTGGAAACCACAAAAATGTGAAAACCTTCAACCCCAACGCTGATCCAAAACTACTGAGTCATTTTTATTTCATCCTTAAACATGAGCTGAATTTGACAAACAACAGTTTTTTTCCAGATTAGAAGTAAAAAAGCTATTTTAGAATAAGAGAGTTAATGCACATAAAGACATTAAAAACAAATTGAATACACTGTTACTGTAGTTTGAGCAATGATCTAAAGAAGGAAGGAAATGGTCTGGGGTAATGCTTTTATTGGTTGTATAACTTAATTTGGTGTTGCAAAAATATTTGGACGATACTTTCATCATACATTTGTCTAGACACTTTTAGAACAGTTTTAGCAGCTTATTCAAGTTAGTGAGGGAAAAAATATGTATATAAATAGGTAAGAACATTCAGTTAAAAACATGTTACATGTTAGCATTGCGAGATTAGAGCCATCTTAGAAATTGAGTGTAATTTCTTAACATATACTCTCTTTTGCTGCTTTCTTTGTGCTGTTGATGGTCAACCGCTCTCAGTTCGTCAGGAAGGATTTCTCCTCCAGAAACAGTACTCTTCTGAATGTCCTGGACACCAAGCTTCTTCTGTTTAAGGAGTGAGAGCGGTCACTCCCCATGCAACACTCAATGGACATCATACAGCGTAGATTTCTGCCTGTTTAGGCTCAAGATGTGAGTGAGATCTCAAAGGTTGTAAAACTATGACAGAGCTGAGTCACTAAAAAAAACGACCTTATCTGTTCTGTTACAAAACATCAGGTTCTTCAAGTGTTTTAAAGCAAATTAGAGCAGGAACCAGCATACTGAGTCAGGTCAAAGTAGAATATAAAGATTCTCCTAGGTGTTCAAAACTATAAACTATAGCTCCCCCATTTCTTTTTAAAAATATAATCTTATGGTTCACTGTTTAGAAAAAAAAGTATTAAACCTGCATTTTTTTTTAAATGCTGTACCAATTTGTTAGATGTCAACCAAATGAGGTTCAAAAGCAAAAAATTACATTATGATAAAGGAACATTTACAATTTTTCAATATTATAGTAGCCTCTCGCTAATGTCAGTTTTTGCTGTCTTCTTGACTATAGTCAATAAAATTGTTACGATAATATTACAAAGGTGGTGATTAAAAAATATGAGAACTTCATCACATCATCCACTGTAGTACACTTTTCCTGAACGTTTTTACTGTAAGAGAATGTCTAAATCTTTAAAACTACAACTCCTCGGTGACAAGTTCCTGTATGTTGATTTTAATCGATTGCTCCAGCGTCCAATCAGTGACGTGGATTAGGGGCGGGAGTGGAAAAATAATTGACTTTTTGTAGGCGGGACTTCCTCGTCGGGTGTGATTGGATGGCAGGCCGCAGTTACTCGGCTGACACGTAACTAAGATTAAAGGTGCAATGGAGGCCTCGTCCTGACTGGAGTTTATAACTTCTGAACCAGCTCGAATTCGTCGAAAGCACTCGGTTCCAGGCGGGAAGCTAGAAAGGCTTTCGGGTGTTTTTTTTCCTGTTTTAAACTACGAGACAGAGCCGGACTTTGAATTGAAGTCGGGCGAAAATCTGAGCGGCGGCTTTGAAGTTAAAATAATGCACACGCGAACAGTTCCTCGCGCCTTAGTCGTTGCGTCCTAGCAAAAATGGTTGGGAAGTGAGGGGCTGGGTGGAGGGGGGTTTACAGTTGAGGTGGAAGTTTCCTGCGGCAGCGACGGGACTCTCTGGCGTAGACGGTGGGGGGGGTGCGAGGGTCCGACATGGGAAACGGGGTGTGCTCCCGGAGGCAGCGGAGGATCTTCCAGTGCCTCGTCCTGGTCACGGTGGTTGGCGGGATGATGTACGGAGGGATGATGTCGTTCGAGATGCACAAGCAGCTGAAGAGGACCGAAGCCATGGCAGTGAAGTATCAGCAGCATCAGGAGTCTCTCTCGGCTCAGCTCCAAGGTACACAACAACGACAAAAGTGATTGAAAGTTGATCACACCGCTGACAGAAACTAGCTCTGACTCTGAAGGCATTGACGTTAAAGTTTGTCTCTCACCAAACACACACACGAAAGGTGCGCTTCGTTTAGCCTCCCAAGACCAGGCTTTTGTTTGGAGTTCAGTTTTTTTTTTTTATGTAACTATATTTGCAACTAGGGTGTAACGAATTGTTTCAACAACTATTCGATTCAAGTCATAATTTGTGTTTGCAGATACGATTTATAATGGAACTTGGTTCATTTTGCACGATCCGATCCTGTTCACTGACCTAAAATCTTACCTGGACATCTTTTCTAAATTCCTTGTATTTCTTGCTAGAATAATCAAGTGTAAATTAAATATGTGGGCAAACAAACAAGTAAACCAGAATAATGGCAAATCCACTCACATTTTAGTTTCATGTTGTTTTTCCACATCAAAATAATCCAAAGGGAACATTATTAGAACATTCTAGCACACTGTATGGTCACATGTTTGCTAAATTCAAACGGTTTCCTCACATTGGACTGGAATGATGGACTGATAATTGATCATTCTACGTTGTAAATAAACTTACCATACCTCAATCTGAAGGCTATTTGAAGATCAATATAATTATGTTATTTCATCTTGAAACACATTTTATACTGGTATTTTATTTGATTAACAACTTGCCTCAGGCAGATCAATCTGGATGGATCATAGGAATATGAACAAATTAATTAATTGATTAATCTTTGCACTGCTACACACAAGGTCTCAGGAGGATAAAAATAAATTTAACCAACAACACAATGACATTCAATTTTAAATCATGCAATTGGACTGGAGTCGCTCTAATGTCTGTGATCCCAAAGAATTTTGTTTTTAAACTTTGCTGTTTCACCTTACAACAAAATGTTCAACAATACTTATTGTATGTTGTCCTCAGATTTAGCATAAGGGATTTAAAATACATTCAGTCGTGCTTTTCCCGTACCTATAGTATTAGCTCCAGACAAAATAGATCTTGGGGTCAATTAGGGTTGGGCGATGTCCCCTAAATTGGCCGTTGACGATGTTTGCTGTCAACCATCGGGATGGACGATGACATCGTGGGGGGTGGGGGTGGGGGGGGATTTTTTTTTTTACATTTTTCGGTCTTATATAACTCCTATTCGTTATTTTGCTTTTTTCATTTTATTTCCCAACTAATGACTCATCCGCGATGATCCAGTATAAACTGAGGGAAGTGACTTCAACAAAAATAGTAACAAACAAAATAGAAAAGAAGTGGTCCGCTCCCGCACTTAACTAGCGAAGTGGACTTGCGGAGTGCAGACTTACAGCTTTGTGTTTGATGGGAAGGGGGGGGGGGGTACATGAGCAGTATGTGTGGGAGATTTAAGACTGCGATCCGTCCCGCAGCTCTAGGGGTACGAGCTACCGAACTCAGAACCGGGTCTAAGTGTGTGTCTGAGCACAGCTCGGATCGTCAGCAGACACAGCGGTTTGGGCTTCAAAGCAGAAATGTCGCTCAGTCCTTAGAAAACATTCAAACAATGACGTGGATTTGTGTTTCCAGTCGTGTCCCGACTAAATAAAGGCTGATGTTATTCACAGCATGCAGCGCCACCCAAAGCTAATGTTGTTAGCCCGTGTTAGCATACTGCTAATCCTGGCTTCGTTCAGAAAAAGCACTGACCACACGGATTAAAATTCAAATGATGAGCGAACAGGTGTTTCATAATAACCGTAACATTATTAAAAGCACGTTTAGAAGATCGTCTCGTATATTACCGAGCTGACATGTCAATGAATATAGCCGCTCCGCGCTGTCGTTTTGTATTGAATTGTTACATTCAATAAAGTTTGAAAAAAAAAAGCCGCTCGGCGGAATTTATATCCTTCCGGTTTTCAAACCCTACTGCGCATGTGCGAATGATTTATTCCGATGGAAAGTGTGACCTTAGTGAACGTTTTTACATTCTGAAAACATTTTTTCTGGGCCCATGTACACGGTTGGATTCTAATCCGACCATTGATCCCATCAAGATTGGGTCAATCAAGCTCCAAAGCATGTCCACGATCCAGTGAAATATTAACTCACATACAGTAAAATAAACACACATAAATAAGTACAATTAAATTCATTAGTGTAAATAATGCAACATTCACACCGCTCTCAGCAATGCTCACTCAAGCCAGTTCCAATGAAAAGTCTATGTAAATGCATGTTAACACGCATTCCAGGCTTCTAAAACTCAAAACTCCCCAAAGTCTCTACAACCGTTTTTGGTTTCTGCATACAAAACACGATGCCTTTGCACATGTATTGCAAGTTAAACCAGGCCAAACTTTGACCAGTCAGGGACTTGGATTTGTTAGTGACGAATGGATGGAATCCCCTTTAACCCTTGTGCTATTTTAGGCACTTTAACATTGGGAGTGGGGTCATCTAGACCCCACAAGACAGTGCGCGCTGAACCTTTTTTCTTCAATGATTTGTGATCTTCACTGGTGTCCATGGATTACATGAAATCCTCTCCACTTTTATCCACCTTTGTCATGGTAGGGATAACACGTCAATGTAAGGGTGGGGTCATAGGACAGTACAAGGGTTAATTCAGTGAAGCGGCAACCTTTTAATGGTGGGTTGTGCCCGCCTAGATTTATGACCCAGAGTCTTTCATATTATTCGCAATAGAGCTAGGATAGAAAAGGTCTGGAGCAAGATTCAGCAGATTTGCACCACTTTAATCTTTCACACCAAGCCTCTTCCAACTGTCAGACATGCACCAGGAAATAGTTGAAAAATGAAAAAAAAAAAAAAAAAAAAAAGAACAAGCCCATCCCCGCTTATCCACAGTGAATACCATGGGTTAAACGGGCGTTCAAGAACCTGAATTTAGCTTGTTCTTGAATGTGCTTCACATGCTTAGTGTGTCTGCAGCTTAAGCCTTGATTGCCACCTCAAACTTGTCCGTCAAGGGAGACCCTACCAGGTGTATTTGCTCCAGACAACATTGTCTTTAGAACCACTCAAGCTCTAAAGCACAGGTGTCAAGCTCCAGGCCTCGAGGGCCGGTGTCCTACATGTTTTCTAACCAACCTGCCATTGAAGCTCCTTATTGGGTAAAAACACCTGATACAGGTGATCAACTGCAGATGAGGCAGGATTTCTGAAAAACCAGCAGGAGGTCGGCCCTCTAGGCCTGCAGTTTGACACCCCTGCAAAAGCATTTCCACCTGCTTCAGGTGGCAGCTTACAAAAGTTAAAAGAGAAAAAATGGTAAAAGAAAATGCATGGGGCTAAGTATAAAAAAAATATTAAGACATCCGGGATTTGCTCTGGCAGTGGCCAGAAGGAATTTCTATACAACACATGGGTTTTCATTAGGACCATTCTTACCAGTGTGACTCAGCCTTCTCGTCAAATGGTCTTTAAAAAAGCTTTACTTGAAAGCTCTGTTAATAACATTACAAAAAACAATTTGCAAAGAATATCTATTTAATGTGTTTACTTTCATTGTTTAGATTATTACTTATACATAAAACTGATATTCAGTATGTCAGAGATTATAATAAAACATAGGTAAAGTAGTATACAGTTACAGTATATGTAGCACTTGGTTGTGAGTCCTTTGCAAGGATTACTACTTGTTGTCATACCTCTCTGTAGATATGAGGTTTAGATCATGTGAGTTTGCTGGTAGTAGATCACAGGCATAGTAGGGCTCATAAACCAGAAATGTGTACTTTTGTAGGCAAGTCCTGCTGGAAAGGGAAATCATTTTTTTGTTTTTTTGTTTTTTAAATATTCTTAGCAGTTGGAGGAATTTGCTGTGTTTTAACTTCCTGGTAGAAGGCTGCCCCTGCCTTTGACCTCAATAAAACACAGTAGACCAACACCAGCAGATGACATAGTTTTCCTAACCACCACTGACTGGAGAAACTTCATGCTGAAACTCAGACAACTTTCTGTGATTTTGCCCCACCTTCTTTCTTTCTTGAAGCCATGGGACTTAGATTACCAAATTAAATGTTTATTTTACCTTGAATGGAGCCCATTGTATCTCTAAAACATGCCAGTATTCTTCTTTACTCAGATACTATGCCTCTGATGTTGTCAACACTTTAACTGTTTTTGATATAGAGAACAAGAGGGTCCTTCGAAAAAGGAATACAGCTTTTTGATGATCGGTAATAAATTGTGATAAAAGCTTATCTAGTACAATTTCTAATTCAACAGATCATTTTTAATTAAGTCAAGATATTGTCATTTGAAACAAATGTCATAACGTCTAAAGTACACTTATCATATTTTCCAGGCTATAGAGTGCACTTAAAAATAACTTGCACAGACCAAATTTTAAAATAAATTATTTGTGCGCTGCACCTGAATGGAAACCAAATGTGTCAGATGAGCTTCTTACAAAGAATGGTTAACATAAAGATTATTTAATTATCTATTTGCATGCCTTTAACTGCTGAAACATAACAGTAGCTCAAACAGTATGACAGATTAAAGAAAAGTCTTTGATTGCCATTTTCCTTTTCCCTGCTTTGCACTGAAACCAGAGAAGTTTCCTACTTCTTTGAAAGAGTTCAACAGTCATGAACCTTCTTAAGTTCTCTTTTGTTTTTGTTCTCATTGTCACTTTCATGGTGAGAAAAATTATCCCTGAGTTTGTTCAGTTTGTTTCTTGTCAATTTTCTTCCTAAAGTGTTAACATACTTTTGAAGAATCTTAGGGGTGCCTTTTTGGTGGTGTTTGGGTACATTTTTCTGCCCCAGTTTTTTCTATTCAGCTTTGCATTAATTTGCTTGAATACACCATTATGGGAACAACCAGCTTCTTAAGCAATGTCCTTGTGTGCCTTAACCCTTCTGGTGTCAGGGATTGTCTGAGCAACTTCATTATCTGATTTAAAAGACCAAAAACACCATAGGCCACCAACTGGGTCAGCTTTCTGAGAAAGGCCTCTTGCTGTTCTAATTGGTCTATAACAGGTCAACTTGTATTTGACCTGTCATGGCTTTTTAATCTTTTCATTCTAGGTTGATCACAAATAAGCATCTCTGAATATGTAGCACATTTGGGTAAATGCAAAATCAGTGCACTTTGCTAGTGAACAACAAAAATAAAGGCAAAGCGGTCAAACGACGATGTAAAACTGAATAGTGCATTCTAGCATCCTTGAAGATCCAAAGCACTCACAGTCCCATTCACCCACATACATTTACACACTTATGCTTAGACAAATTTTAAAAAGTAACACAGTTTTAATATAAAATCAAATATACTCTTGGTTGAACTTGTGTTATTTTGTTTGTGCTTTCAGTAAAGTGGTATAATCTCATTGCTTCCTGGAACTATGGTTTATTGTAATTTAAATCAATCCAGACACCTAATCATCATTATGGTTCAACTCACCTTATCAGCAAATATTAACAGCCATTAGGTCAGATGCTGGAACATCTGCTGCCACCATGCACAGCTGGCAGGACAGCACAGTCGCTTCATTTTCCAAGCTGTCACAGCTACCTAATGAGGCTTAGTTTAAGCACAGCTTTGTTTACACCCAGCCAAGGCGGTTCCTGCTGGAAGTGGTGTCATGTATTAGCATGAAATTATTGCTTTAAAGAAAGTTTCCTATGCACACAACCTAGCATGACGAAGCAGATAGCCTTGTTTGGTTTTGTTAAACCTTTTGACATTATTTTGCATTTCAAGCGTGGGACAATTTTCCTAGCAGCAAATGTTAACTCCCTTCCTTTTTTAAATTCAGCAACTTGAAATCATTTTTGGTAATAGAAAGAATCTGTTTATGTGCAGTTTGTAACTTCACAAAAACATACAGACTTTCTTTTAACGTATTATAATAATGAAAAAATATTTGCTTCACACACTTTAATAGTCTTAATGAGCCATGAAGTGCCATCAGACTTTGGTGAAAAGACATATCAATGTCTCATAGCTAGCTTTGGGGGTGTTTGGGTCCTTCTCCACACTGTTGATGGTAATGGTCCTGCATTGAAGAGATCTGGAAAATCCAATACCCAATTAATTGTTCTCTAGTCTCCAGGACTCTGTTGGAAATGTCCATAATTTGGTGTTATTGGGGGATAGCTTTTGCTGAACAACATTTGACAGGCTAATGCTTCAAGAACACAGAGGTATAGCTCTGCTAAACATGGGTGTGTACTGGTTTTCTGTGGAGAGTCAGAAGAGATGGAATGTGGAATAAATTGTCTTTTTTGCACTTCCCTTTAGCCTTAAAGCTGCATTTGTACATATAGAGCTGGACGATATGCCCAAATCAATTGAAACCCAAATTTAAAACTGAATTACAAATCCATTTTTCTAATAAAGAAAATCCCAGCTGAGAATCTTTTTTGTTGTGTTTGCTCTGATTCAGTTTTTTGGGCATAGACCTACTATGCCTGCACCAATTCAACGCTCCTGAATTGACCTGAAAACAATATTGGTGTGTTGCAAACACAAAACGTGACGGAGAACATTGTGATGTCAATTCACTTCAAGACAATCCAGCAAACTGCTCTAGAAATTGCAGATATATCTACAGATTTACTTCAAAATTCACAGTTATGTATTCTTTTGGATTTTACATCCGCATGGACAATGATGGTCAAGACAAAAAAAAAAACTGCCTCCTGTTGACTTGAAGCTGACAGTAGTAGTAAACACCACTACCCCTGTATTGGTGTGAGCATGGATGGGAGGAGTTTTTTTTTTTTTTTTTAGTGGAACTGGGTATCGTGTTGCTGTTTTGTTGTTAACACAACTGATGGTGTGCAGTAAGTAGGCCCTTAAAAAATACTGTCTCTCACAGTTGAAGTGCACCTATAATGAACACTACAGACCTCTTTTTCAATTGGACACAATTTGCTAAGTCTGTGACATCTGAATACCCTTTTGCCGTCACTGTAAGTCCCACGGAAAACTGGAAATTTATTGGATGAGTACTTCTCAATCCGTTTTCATGGTAGTAATCTAATGTAACTTGGTAGAGTAGTATCACATCTTAAGGAACTTTCCTACCACAACTACTCTGACAGGAGTTCAAAGAGCTTTGTGCAGCAGTTACCTCAATAACTTACTTCCTTTAGGTAAACATGCTTTACTCTGCTTACATGACATGAGGTTTTGCAGAATGTCCTAATGCATTCAGCTTGAATTACTGGGTGGGGAGTGCTGTGACATATAGCTTTCCAGGGAAGGGTTTTTAGTGTATGTTTGTGTTAAAACTCAAACTCTGGTGAGAATTAGTTAACCTGGTCTTTCACCATCCTAACCCGTTTTTATTTCAGTTGTGTGCTTTGTTCAGTTTCAACATGAAACATTTGCAAAGCTAATCCTTGTTTATCTTTAAGTATGAGTGTATGAATGTAGTCTTTTTTTCTATCATCAAGACATAATACAATTTAACATTGATGAAGCTGCATTTCAGTTCATTTTACTTCCACTGCTTAGCTTGAGCTCTGTGCTAAACACTCCCTATCCTGCCTTCCTATCGCTGTAGGTCTGAAGCAGCTGTAGTGACAGAATAATGTCACCCTTTGAATGCAGTGGTATTTCTTGACTTCATGTTGCTCAACCTAAAAACCACACCCATTTTAGTTGGCTGTGACGCAATGGATCATTTTGACAAACTCGATGCCTGGCCTCGTGTTCTTAAAGCCAACTGTTGGCTACTGTTTCACTCTGTTTGGATGTTGGTTAAAACTGGGGAGATTGCTTCTGCTTATTCTGCTGCTTATTCTCTGTAAAAAAAAAAAAAAAGGGTTGAATATAGTGATCTAGCTGACTTGATGATTTGTCTCTGACAAACATTCTTCTCTCTGCAAGTCTCTGCAAGACTACATCTAAATTATTCTTTAATAATAAAGGATATCTTTGCTATACACGATTGTTTGATTAATATATCAGCTAATAAATGACTTTTTTTCTGAAAGCCAGAAAAACAAATGATACTTTTTGATTATCTGACATGAAAAATTACACTTTGCTCACAACAGATGACATTTTGCTTAATTTATTTGTTTAGATTTTTGTTTATACTCCTTTAGTTTATTACTGTTCAATTAAACGTGAAGGCTATGATCAAAAGAAAACTGTTTAAATGCTGCATGTGCATCAGTGTCATAACAAGCACAAAAACGGATTTAAAGAAGATTAAAAAAAATAACTAGTATTCTTTACTCTAATATGTAAGCTTACAGAAAATAAAATAAAACATTGACCTTTGAATTTTTTTTATCCAAAATGTATTTTTTGTTTTGTTTTCTAGGTTAACCCTCCAACTCTTGAAAAGAAAGTAGTGTAGCCATTTGTCAAATGTCTGAGCTATTTGACTAGTGTTAGCATTGTTTTTCTCTAAGCTTTCCTGCAGGCTGGTTACTCTTGAGCAAATATATTTCAACCCAGAGGCTGGGTCTTTCGGAATTATTCCTGCTAGGGTACGAATTCTTACTGAATGATAATTATATATCTCCTCTGAAAAGGATATTTGAATTAAATGAATTGGAAGGAGGAAAGGAGATCAGATGTCTCTTTTATTTTCTTTAGCATAGGAATCACTGGGCCTTCCCTTCTGAAAGAAGAGAGGATGATTTAATCACACAATTCTTTGCAGTCACAACATTACATAGATAACTGACCATTTTTAAATTGTTCAAGATGAAAAGCAGGAAAGCATCAACAGCACACTGATCAACTTTTTATTTAACTTTCTGCTCTAAAAGTTTGTTCTAAGATCCACTAGTGTGGATGAACTCTGCAGCTTCTGTGATTCAATGTTGTTAAAGGACGTTCTGTTAAAATGAACTTACCAGACAGATCGTAACCAAGACTTTAACCTTTCTTTCTAACCATTTTGGATTAAACGTTTGAGTTTTCCTGCATAACATTCTCCTCAGACTCCACTTCCAATTCAGCATCTTGGACCAAATCTGTTCAAAACAACCTTTTCCACATCTCACAGCAGTAAGCGGGAAGAGGTCTCCCTCTGCAGAAAGCTACCTTGTCCTCACACCACACATGCTCTTAAACCACAGTGTGAGGAATGAGTTTCATAGGTGTTGGAGGAAAATCCTCTGCCAAAAAGGCAGGTGTCGAAGGGATTAGTTGAAATAGGCCTGTTTTCTTTCTTTAAACACATTTGAGATGTTTAACCAGATAGATAAGAACTGTCCAAGAAGTGGAAAGTCTTTAATGTAAAGTAAAAAAACATGTCTTCACTATATGGTATTTTGAAAATTATTTGTGCTATTTGCTATTTATTTGTAAGGTCTTCACAGTTCTTATGAGTTTACATAGTTACAAACGAAATATTTGAATTTTGGATCTTTATATAAATTTTCTATCATTGGTGTTTCACCATTTGCATCCTTCTACAAGTTCCCTGTCTATTTATTTTGGAAAAAAGCCTCCAGATGCTGTTGCTTCATTTTAACTCCAACAAACACTTCCGTCTCATATTAATGCCAGAAGATCACTTTGTGCAAAGCTGTTCAACAAGCTTCCATCAGAGCAGAGGGTAGAATTTTTGCAAAGTCATCAAGATACAGGGCACAGTCACCATTTTTTCAAGACCATTAACCAAGGAAAACATTGTTGTTGTTCATAAGGTCACAAATTGTGAACGTTTCAGTCTGCAGCTTTTTGACAGCAACACATAGAATTGACCTTTAACAGAATTTCTCTTCATTTGTTGGGTTTTGAGTCGTCTTACTTTGTATGTGTCAAAACAAAGGTTGCATAAGATGAAATAAAGAAATCTTCAGTGTTGTGGGGGTTAGGATATTAACATTTAGGTCAGGTGTTTTCTTTACTCCCACACTGCAGTCAGGGAGTTATAATTAACCAGATTCACTCAAAACAATGTGCTTATTGTTGACTTTTGATGGGATGAAACTCAAGGTAAAGCCCGAACTATCCTTTTGTTTTTTTTAAATGTTTTTGTATTAAACATTTCTCTGAAAGTCTGCAATCTTCTTTTAGGATGGGATTTGGGGTTTAAATTGTTGTAGCTTGTTACCATCTCAACCAATGAATGTTCGTATTTGTTTTTTAACTGTTTCATCATGTTAGGGTTTTTCCTAAATGTGTCAAACTCAACTCAAAGTAGTCACTAAATCCTCTGTTTTCACCTTTATTGAATCTCTTTCTTTCCTGTCTGTGTTTGTGGTTCAGTGGTGTACGAGCATCGCTCTCGCTTGGAGAAGTCTCTTCAAAAGGAAAGGTTAGAGCACAAAAAGGCCAAAGAAGGTGAGGAAATACCGCTCGCTTTACGTACTGCTGACCATCAAAAATTCCATTACATGTCACACACCAAGTCGTGCAACATGTGTTCTCTATGTTTGACCGTAGTTACACCTGAACCCCCAATCTAACCTCTTAATGCTGAGTATCAAGCAGGGAGGCATTGGGTTCCTTTTTTAGTCTTTGGTATGTTGGTATCATTAGGGTTCTATCATTAGAACCCACAACCTCCCAGGCTTAAAACAACCACTTAGACCAGGGGTGTCAAACTCATTTTCACTGAGGGCCACATCAGCATAGTGGCTGTCCTCAAAGGGCCAGATATAATTTATACATGAAATTAAATGTAATGAAAAATAAATGTAACTACTCCTTAATGTTAAATAACTCATTTATTTATTTATTAGAATGTTTTAAAGTGACAAATACAGTTGCATAGAAAACATATGTTTGCTTGTTATTTTAGCATAAATCCTTTTACATTTGATTCTGTCAGGTTAGGTTATATGGACAGTGTTTAAGTCCTGATGTATAGTTGCCCAATCCCATATTTCAAGTCCAATTCCCCCTAGATATGAATAAAACCAATTTTTATCTTTTATTTTAAGAAGTTAAAAACTTTTATGCTCTCACGGGCCACATGAAATGACATGGAGGGCCACATTTGGCCCCCGGGCCTTGAGTTTGACACCTGTGACTTAGACCATTTAGTGGTAGGAGAAAAAAAACTCTTCTTTGTCCTCCACATCTGACTGTAAAGTTCCAAACTGATGGCTGTCTAAAGGTAATCGGATTCTTCAATATATGTATATATTTTTTTATCAGATCAACGGGGTTTCCTCCAATAGTCTAATGTTTGGTCTTCATTGAGAAAAATGTTCTTGGTGTCACCAATGACAACTCTGAACAGGTAGAAGCATTTACTGCAGCACATTGTTTTATGTGTTTGCTTAAGAATTAATGGATTCTAAGTTTTTGCTTGAAAAGCTTCAGCAAAGAAAGCCTTCAGCATAGGTTATTCTTATGTCTTTAATAAAAACTCAAGATTGCTGAATCCTAACAATCTATATTTATATACAAGTTAAATTGCATTTGTTGTAAAATATGGGGGGGAAACATATTAAAACTTTTTAAGTGTTTCCAGTGATATTTAAATTATGGTTATGCTCATTTTAGCAAAAATGAAAAAAAGTGTTGTTTTTTTTCTTGGACATACTTTCTGCAGAGCAGCATGAATCCATTAGAAATTCACCTGTGAGTTATGGGCGGGACCATTGGCACAGGAAACCCCGCCCCCCTGCTGTTGCTCAGAGCAGGGAACTTGTGGCCCATCCAGTGTATTTTCTATGTCCCAAATAAGCTCTTTTTCAAACAGCATTTTTTTTGTGTACTGCTGATTCACAATAATTTAAATAAAGAAATTAAATTATGAGGTTAATTTTCTTTATAAATGTCCTCCAATATTGAAAAAAAGCCACAAGAACATGTTAAAAACACCAAAAACACAATTTTATGGTCATGTAGCACAGTTCAATGTGATTAAATGAAGTTCATTTCAGGTCACTTAAGACCTCTATGAAAAAAACTTTTTGGAAAATCTTTCAGAGTCTGATATAATATGAACGACGGAGCAGAAATATAATATTTGTATAAAATAAAAAGTGTTGTACTGGTATAATAATGGAAAATTACCACTCCCAACAGCTAAAATTAACTTCTGATAACTTTTTTGGTTTGTTTTTATTTCAGATTTTCTGGTTTATAAGGTTGAGGCTCAACAATCACTTAACAAGGAGAAAGTAAGTCTTGAAAACAGTCACCTTTTTAATTTTTTTAAACTAAAAAGCCAGCTTTAAGTAAATGTATTTTTATTGTCCTGTTTTTTCAATGGAATTTGAGTAACTTGAAGCTTATTTTTATTTATTTTTTCCAAATGTTTTTTAATACGCCAGCTACCGAAGGACAGAGAAACCTTTGTGTAATTTTTGTTACTATCTTTTACAGCAAGAAGCCAACAGCAAGTTAAACTCTTTACAAGGACAACATCAAATGTTGAAGGTAGGAAGATTTGTCATCTCAATGAAGTTCACCAAGTCACAGCTCAAACGGCCCTTCTCTGTCTTCTCGTCCGACACTCTTGCAAACTGCCCCATCATATACCACATCCTTCCTGTTCAAGCCCTATGAAATGACTGTGTGTTTTTCAAACGCATGACGAGAATAATTTGTTTCTGTAAGAATCAGCACGAGGAGCTGAAACGGCAGTACTATGAACTGCACGAGCAGCACCAGCAGCAGGGCGAGGACCACAGCCGGCTGCTGGGTGAGCATAAGGAGCGCTTCGATAAACTGCAGAAAGCCAAAGAAGTGGAAGTCTCGCAGCTCAAAGGTACTCATGCTCTGCTTTTCCCCAGAACTTCTTAAGTCAACTGTTTAAAGATGCATTGACGAGGTTACATCTTGCTACTAAAACAACCAAAACAGACAGATGATCTTGTTTTTGAGAAATACTCACCCTGGCATCTGAATTGATAAAAACAATGAAAATAGTGACATCTAGCGGCCAAGGTTGTAATTAGTGATGCACACAATTTCTGAAACGGGAAATTTCAATCACATTCTACTAATTTATTGTGCTGTAATATCCATCATTTGCATTATTGTGACATATCTGGCTGTTGAGTTTACACAGTTTCTTTATAATCTCTGTTGCAAAGCTGATGGATGGATGCCTTATTCATCATTGTCACATGTATAATGACATTTAAAGGGGTCTTAGGTCAGTGCATCATTTATTAAAAAACAAAAGTATAGAATTTGTAACTAATTAATAAAAAAAACTCATCATTTAGTCATTGAAAACAAGAAATGACAAACTAATTAAAGACAATTAAACAGTTTGCTGTGTTTTACAGAGAGTGTGTATAACTTAAGAGAAGAGAATAAACAGCTGAGGAAAGCTCACCATGACATTCACACCCAGCTCCAGGAGACGCAGGTGAGGAGGAGACTGGCAGGACCTCTTTTTGCTTATCTGAAATAGTTTGGTTTGACATCCAAAGATCTTACACGGCAGTAACTGATTCAAAGCTGCTTTTTGTTTGCAGGTCCAGCATCAGGACCTGAAGGCGGCCCACGAGCAGCTCAGGATGACTCTGGAGGATCACAAAAGTGCTCTGTCTGCAGCTCAGGTGGTGAACAGAAGCTTTTTTTGTTGTTTTTCTGCATAATTACAGCTGACTTTGAATGTCTATTCTCATGTATGTTCATGGTAACGCAGTATTTCTTTACAAGGTTATTTTATAATCTTTTTAAAGATGAATAAAAGCCGACCTAATTTTCTCCGGATAAAATCTTAATACAAAGCAAATTTCCTCTTTAGTCCAAATTTCTCTCATTGAAAGGAAAAACTTTCAATCCTCAGTTAAAAGGAGGAAGATGTCCCAAAGGGGTTTCTTGGCTTTCGGTTAATGAGATTGGACATTGCTGTTGTTTCTTGAGGAAAACCTTTAAAATGCTCAAGCGGTTTATTGAATTTAAAGCGCTCTGCTGATTTCCTTTGGAGCTCCAGCAATAAAGTAAAGTAAATGTGTTTATCAGTAAATGTGCTCATTCTTGTTTTTTCTTTTTTTTTTTTTTCTCTCTCTGCCTGCTGTCTTCAATTGCTGCCTCTGGGTGTCCATGGGCTCTCTTTACCGCATAAAAGAGCTTTAATTTGCTTGTCGGATTAAAATCGGACATGAAATTACTGCAGAGAAAAATATAATTAAACTGGAAGGAAGAAAAGTAAAAAAAAAAAAAGAAAATTCTTCTGTCGGACTGATTAAAGACCTCTGCGTGCCTGTACATTGGTACTGTTTAAAAGCAAAAATGAGTTTAAAAGGTCAGATTACCTTTGCAAATAAAGAGGGTTGAATAGTGTTTTCACTAATAATGCCCATAATATATGCAAATTAGTTGTTAATTAGCAGATTAGTTGTTAGTCAGGAGTCTTTAATTTAACAACAGCACCGACAGTTTTTCTTAATTCTAAAACAAAGACAGCAAAAGTTTGATTTTGGAATCCTCAATAATATTTGCATATCATCTGTATATATCTATATCTGCAGATAAATCCATAAAAATGAACTGATGTGAAGATTTTTTTTCCAAGTCATCACTGAAAGAGTGATGATGAATTCGAGCGCCTTTAACAAGTTAACCATGTCAGCCGCGTTGTGATGACGGCAGTTCACCTGTGGCCTTTTAAACCCCGCCCACTGCTTCTGTTTGATTTGCCGGCCTTTGTAGCAGACACCAAACCCAAAAGGGAGCTAAAACGCTATGGTCCAAAAAAGCCCTTTGAAGTGGGATTAAATGTGGTTCATCAGGACATATGCAGATGTTTAACAGTTTAACACTGCATGATGTAGGGATGTGAGATACGCATGGCTTTTTAAACGTCGGTCTTCATGTGCTTTTTAGCTTTTCTGTGTTTGTTTCTGTCATTTCAGCAGCTCTTTTTCTTTCTTTTCCTCCTGTTTACTTAACTCTGACATTTTATTCTCTGCCCGTTCCCTTTGTTTGCACTGTATGTTTGTATTTATCAGCTTTTGTTGACTTGCTTAGAACCTAGATAAATATTTGCTCGATCTCACAGTTTTAGCATTTCAAATTTGCTTTGTAAGGGATCCACAGATGCAATATTAGCTTTGAGGAAGCTTCTGGGGAAGAACAGAGCTGCATTGAGTCTTGGTGGATCTAGAGAAAGTCTATGACAGGATACACAGAGAGGAGCTGTGGTTTGGAAGAGGACTTCTGAAATTGTAGAAAAGAACATTGGAATTGTTCATGGGCATGTTTGAGAGCTGGAAGACGGTGGTGAGATGCTGTAGGTGTGACAGAGGAGGAAGTTAGACAGGAGCAGGTGTAATTTGTGACAAATAAAAGTCAGACAGACTCTGAGAAAGAGACGAGAGGCAAAGCTGAAGGTATCAGAGGTGAAGACGTTGAGGATCTCTGTAGGATTGAAGGATGGATGGATGGATGGATGGATGGATAGAAAGGAATCCATCAGAGGAACAGTTCATGTAAGATTTGTTGGAGATGAATGCAGGGAAGCAGACTGAGATGTTCTGGACACACTGAGAGGAGAAACCCATGATGTTGGTAAAAGAATGTTGAGGTTGGAGATGCCAGGAAAGAGGAAGACCAAAGAGGAGTTTTGTGGATGTTTTCAAAGGAGGACATGAGGCTGGTTGGTGTAAGCCATGGGGATACAGTTGTTCACCTTTTGGCATATCCTGTAACCCTTGTGCTATCCTAGGCACTTTAACATTGGGAGTTGGGTCATCCAGACCCACTAACCTTTTTCAGGGCTCCAGACTGCGACCAATTGGTCGCATTTTGCGACCAAAATTTGAGAGTGTGCGACTGAATTTTACATCCAATCGCACATGCGCGACCAGTAAATTTGCCTCCCCCACCCTACGTATTTTTTATACATTAAACGTGGAAGGGGCACGTCAATGATCAATTAAATAATCAATGTGACGCGAGCGCACACGCACGCAGGCAGACACACACACTCGCGCACATACTCATGAAACGCGAGCACACACTCGCGTGATGCCCGTCTGTGAGGCGGCCACTGCGTGTGAGAAGAATAGAGAAAGCCACTGTAAGTGGCTAAAATGCGTGGAGGGGGAGGGGCCTAGAGACAATCGAGCGTGCGTTAACATCTGTGGGAAGGAAACGGAGACAAATATCATCACAACCTGACATGTGCGTCTGAGCTATGAGTACGTGAACTATTGATTCATTCTTCCAACCTGCGGCTAGTGTACCAGTGACAGAACTACAGCAGGGGTCTCAAACTCGCGGCCCGCGGGCTATTTGCGGTCTCCAAGATGATATTTTGCAGCCCCCGCCTTAATGTGGAAGTTTAATGATACTGCAGCCCGCCAGTTTTAATGAATGACACTTTTTCATTGATGTGCACGGAGCTGACCAACCAATCACAGTGGGGTAAATCAGTGGTCCCCAACCACCGGGCCGCGGACCAGTACCGGGCCGCGGGACACTTGGCACCGGGCTGCGGAGCGGTTCCAGGCCGCGGGAAATTTTTGCATCGGGACGCACAGAAAGAAAAAATAATTTCCATTTTATTGTTTTTTTTTTCCGACAAAAACGTTTTATTTTGCAAAGTGACCGGATTCTCTCCTTTACATCTGTCACACTTAACGCACGTCAAAGTCGCGACACCAAACATCAGGTGATAAACCCCACTAAAATGAAACCCAAACAACCAAGATGAGCAAAAAACAAACTTCTTTAGAAAGTTGCTTTGACAAGGGGAAAATAATAATCATTATTGTTATTATCATTACTAAAGAGAAAATACCACCCCCGGTCCAAAATTAAATTAAATTACATTATATCTGTCTTGCGTTGCACCTCAAACCCCCCCCCCCCGTCCGCGGTAAACGTGCCTTGCGTTGTACCGGTCCACGGTGACAAAAAGGTTGGGGACCACTGGGGTAAATGACTCTTAGGGGCGGGACAATGACAGGGCTTGAAAGCAGGACACCTGACAGCCCCCAGGTGTTCCTTACTTTCCTTTTTAGAAGGTATCTATTCGCTCGTAATTTTCTAAATACATGCAGTCCGTGCTGAACTTTTCTCTGGGTCACACAGAACCGGAGGAAGGTTAAGTTGGAGTTGTCCTTAACATTAAATTTAGTTTTAATATTCCTCTCCCCCTTAGTGTGATCTGTGTTATTATATATTTTATGATTATTTTAATGTTTTGTAATGTATGTAGCCTTTTTTTAATGAATTGGTATTTTAAATTATTTTAATTGATCACTCAACTACAAAAACCATCAGGACACATGTCCCATAATGCATTGTTTTGTAGTCTGTAGGGCAGCTTTCAGTCAGTTCAGTTTCCAGCTGTGTTCGGGTAGGTTTGCCCCTTGCTCCCACCCCTTTCTCGCGATATTTTTGTGATGATTGACAGTTGATGTTGGAGCAAAAACAAAAATATATGTCACACACCAGGTGATCTGTGCAGCGTTGAGTTCACCTGGGTGATCTCAAACACGCTTATTGTGCATCTTGGCTGCACTTATTTGGTGTCACAAAGATAAATTTCCATCTGTTTTCTTTACTATTTGTACTGTCATGACAGCGATGGTTCTGTCAGTTTACCTTGATGTTGCATCTTCAAAAGTGCAGGATAAAATGTGACACTGAATTTGAAACAGCTCATTGTAATTTCTGCATCTATTATTAAGGTATTTATTAGTAATACAGTGGAAATTAGTAGATTTGGTTAGCATGTTGGTTTACGGTATGCGCCCCTAAATTTTCTGGTTGTGCCCCTAAAATTTTCAGTTAGGGGCCACTGTGCTCCTAGTGAAAAATGTTAGTCTGGAGCCCTGTTTTTTCTTCAATGATTTGTGATTTTCACTGGTGTCCATGGATTACATGAAATCCTCTCCACCTTTATCCACCTTTGTCATTGTAGGGAGAACACGTCAATGTAAGGGGGGGGTCATAGGATAGCACAAGGGTTAAGGGGTCGCCACAGCAAATCACCTTTTACTGATTGGCATTGGCGGTTTGGCAGAGAGTTTTACGTCAAATGCCCTTCCTGACACAATCCTGTATTTTATCTAGGAGACCCAGACTTGTGCTCCCTTGTGGCCACGTAATTAGACAGCAGCACAAAGGGGCTTGCCCAAAGACCCACAATGGATGAGGCTCATCGGGCCACCTGGGAATCAAACCTTGTTTTTCCATGCTCCAGTCATGCACTTAACCAACTGGACTTTACAGCTGGGATAACTTGGGGGTAAATGTAGGTGTGCTTTGGCGCACCCTAAAGGTAGCAGCGGAAAGTCAACGAAGTGGATTATTGAAAGACCCACTTCAATAAAAATAGTTTTTTTGTGTGTGTTTTTAACAATTTTGTGGCATTTTTCTGATTATGAAGGATATATGTTAAGAAAAGTAGGCTCAAAATTACATTTCTGAATATCTAAGTTTGCAAATCCATGTGAATTATGAGCAGTCAGAAAATATCATTAGAAAAAACGACCTATTTGTTACGTAGAAAATATGCTGGGTGGGCCACAAGCTCCATTCTGATGCATCCCCATGTAGACAAATAAATCCATGTATGTCTTTGTTTTCCTCGTCTGAGCTGGAATCTGGAGATTGCTGCAATATTGCTCACCGTTTTTGTTACACCTGTAGTGTTAGGTAGGGGAGTGAGGGGCTCCAAGCTAGCGGGTGAGTGTACAAACCGGGATCTCTCAGCAATGGGGTTGCTCTGCGCCAACGGTCCCACCCACAACTTGGAGGTGAATTTCTATTGATCTACCGCCAATCTACAGAAACTTTGTCCTAGAAAACAACACAGGTATTTAGATTTTTTGGCTAAAACTGCATAATTATAATTAAAAGGCCACTGACAACGGTTTTAAAACCGATATAAGGAGGATTGGAGTGGGTCTTTAAGTTTACTAGTTCTCATGCAACCCCCTCACATTATTCATATTTATAAAATAAATGTACCTTAAAGTAAGTTTGTTACTAAAATATGGCCCAACATGCTCTGGCTGTCTGTGCTCACAATGGTTCCCATGCTTTACTCTCATGCTGTTTGCGGAAGGAAGTCCAGAAAGATTCAGATGGAGAAGAAAAGCATCCACAGTAAACCGCAGCGCTGACTGTTCATGAGTGATGCGTGTTCTAAACTGTGTTTACCTTGTAAAAGAGAAGAAACCATCAAGTTGTATATGTTTTCTGGATGCCGAAGATGTGATGACGTAATGTGATCCCTGTTCTGTGTGTGGGCTGATAATTGAAAAAGCTGCTGTTGGTAAGAACAAACATACCTTTTAAAGAAAAAAAAAAAGGGGAATTTTGCAAAGACCTTTCTGGTTATTTTGGATTGTAAAATGAAAAAAATGATGAATCTTGTGATGAAAAAATAATTTTAAACATCACAAGAAATGAGTAAAAGACAGAACTAAGTTTAAGGATGTAAACACACTGAAGGAGAACATCAAGTTGACTTAGTGAATTGGTGCCTTCTTGGTGTTTTCTTGAACCTCCCAGGCTCAGGTGAATGAATACAGGCAGCTGAAGGAGTCTTTGGACAGGAGGTCCCTCATAGCTCAGGCTGGTCCAAACCCGGCCCATCAACAGGCACAAGCGGTCACCGCTACACCAAAGCCTGACGTCCACGAAGACCAGCCGCCAGCCATGTTGGAACAGGCACACAAGGAGGGGGGTGTTCAACAACACCCCCATGCTCAAAGAGACGCTGAGTCACAGGTAGCGTGGCGTTATTGGGGATTGTCTCTCACATCAATCTGGAGAAGATTTGGAAAACGTTGACAGATGCAGGGTAGCATTTATGTGGTTTCCTCTCAGGTGGACCGTCAGGAGTCTGAGGTCATCCCCCAGCACGCCATTTCAGAGAGGGAGGAGGACGGCGAAGGAGAGGCGGAGCGGAGGAGGGAGCTGGCAGAGGAGGAGATGGCTCAAGCAGGAAAGCCTGAGAAGCTGGAGGAAGACCTGGACCAACCACAAGTGGAGCAACTGGAAGAGGAGGAGGAGGAGGAGGAGAAGGAGGTGGTGGGGGAGAAGCCAGACGAGAATGCCCTGGATCGACAGAAACGTCACCCACAGCTGGTCCGATTTTTACATTTGAAACGCATTTGATGACATTTAAATTGTTTCAGCAAATATGCATTTAACAGTATCATATTGAGGGTTTACCTTATTTACAATTATGATGGTTTTTTTTTTTAACTCAATGAACCTCAGGTTGGGAATGCCAAGTCCCCCTACGAGCAGCAGCAGGAGCAGCAGCGCATCGAGGCGCTGAGGGCGGAGGAGCGCCGGCAGATCCAGATGCGACAGCAGGCCCTGCAGGCCCAAAGAGAACAAGTGCTGAGAGAAAGAGAGCAGCGGCTCAAGGAGGAGAACGAAAGAGAGGAGCAGCACCACAGGGAGGCTGACAGACGGGAGCAGCTGCTGAAGGAGGAGCAGCAAAGGTTGGATCCCAAATCACACCTATTGACAAATAAAAAGAAGCCTCTGTCTTTAACAAGCGTGCACTTCTCACGGTCCCTGTTAGGAAGAAGACGGAGTATGAAAATTTGGACAATGACATCGTTCAGGGAGAAGAAGACCATAAGATCAACGATGTGGAAGGTGAGCCATAAAAATCCTCTTAATCCATTTTTATACAACAAGAAGTGTCAGTTATTAGGATTCAGAGAGATTTTTCTTCACATGATCCAGTCGTCTAATGTTTACTAATACAGAGTGCAGTGTTCAACCCATTGTCTTTATGTGAGATCTAGACTGAGTGACCCCTCCCCCCTGGCGTTTTAAACAGGAAGACTTCAATAGAGAAAAAACAGCTATTACTCATTCTATTGGTCAGAAGAACCATTCTTACTCTACCCTTTTTTAACAAGTTCTTGCTTATTTTATTTTTTCATAGTTTCAGTTTTTCAAGTTATAAACTGACCAATCAGGTGCCTCAATAAATGTAGGTGCTTCCTGCTGTTCGATCTTTAAAAGGTTTGACAGATTGCATGTGGTAGGGGTGAGAGGGGGAGTGATGGGTGGTTGCCGTAGAAACGACGCCTCAGACTGACTTGAAGCAATTGCTGCTCCAACATGTCGTTTAAAAAAATGGCGACCGAATTAACTTCATTTTGTTGGAGCCAGAATTAAGCCATTTTCTGAGGGACGTCACACTTACTCGGTCCAGTTCTCACATACAGTCAATGGTTGAACCACAGTTATTGAAACAACTGAACTGCTGCATCAAATATAGGTTTCATTGGTTTAAGTGTTTCTTATAGTCAGGTTTAACCCCTTCACACTGTACGTCACTAATCAGCAATGCACCATTTAATCCACTGAATTTAGGAAAGGAAAGGAAAAAAAAATGAAGGATGTTTTTCTTTATAGAACTGGAAATAAAGTCAGGCGTGAAGGGGTTAAAGCCACCCAAAGGTTTTTCTACGTGTAACTGGTTTCTGCGTTTTTCTTCACAGAGAGGGACGTTGTGCTAAACGAGGAAGAGGAGAAACAGGAAGTGGATCACAGGGTGCAGCCACACCAAGTAACCTCTGACCCCTCCTTCTGTCTATAAAGTCTCAAAAAGCAAAAAAGTATTTTTGGCATCAAATCATAGCAAATCATCAAAACAAACAAGCAGAGAAAATATGGTCATGGACGACATATGAAAACGATCTGCAATGACGCGTGATGCCATTATTTTCCTATTATTATGGATGCTGTTTAAAGTTATGTTGTTGGAATAAATGTAGCAATTTGTCGTAAAAACTACAACACATGTAGTTTATTATTTTATTTTAGATGAAACGTTTGCCCCTATTCTTCTATCGTCACACCAGTCTTATCTTCTGATCAGCACAGTCCTCATTCTTAGTGATGATCCTTCTATTTGCCTCTTCTCCAGGGTGCTGCTGATGGGGAGGTGGACCCGGAGGAACGACCCCAACAACCAGGGAGAGGACGAGTTTGAGGAGGCAGAGGACGAGCGGAGGCCGCACAGGGCGGCTGAGGAGGAAGAGGAGGGGGTAGAAGAGGAAGAGGAGCCGGCAGCGCCCGCTCAGCACAGCCCCCTGCGTCCTGAACAACCTGCTGCAGACGAAGAGCTGGTGGTGAGTTGACAGGAACCGTCTCAGCGGCCTTGTGGTAGAGCGTCCACCCTGAGACTGGAAGGTTGTTAGTTCAAATCCAGACAGTCTAAAAATGGGACCCAATCCCTCCATAGGGAATGGGTCAAATGCAGAGAACATTTTTACACCTCTAGGTGCGTCACAGCTAGTGGGACTCAGTTTTAACTTTAAAGAGATGAGAACAAAGCAAGCAATACCCCGCAGAGACTGAAGAGTATCGCATCACAGTGCAAAAGAGAAACAGAAATGTGAGGACAGAGTAAGAGCTGAAGGAAAGAAACCTGTGACTTTATAAAAGTTGAGCCTGACCATGCGTTTGCAGATTGCTGGAAACCCAGATCAGCAGGAAGATGCACTAGATGATCAGTACCAGGAAGAAGTAGAAGATGAGGTAACACAAACACTACCCGCTTGGTACTGCACAAGATCAAAAAAGCTGTGCTTATTTTTAGCTGACGTAAACCATGAGAATAATGTGACTAAATATATGAAAACACAGATGAAGAACATTTATCTGCATGATTTAACTTTTTGTTGTCTTTCAGGCCCAGCAAGACACAGCTGCAGAGAAAAAAAGAGAAGAGGTGGAGGATGGGGTTGAAGAGGAAGGGGAGGATCCTTATAACGAAGAGAACATAGAACAGGTGGGTTCTGGGTTCATTCTTTTGTAAAAGATGCACCTGGACTAAAACGTCCCTGAGACTCGCCGCACTCACTCAATCCAGCCCCTAGTGGCAGTTAGTGGAACTGCAGCCAAACCTTTTTATACAGACTGGATCAGACAAAGGGACTGACATTAAGAGAAATAAAATACAGCATTTTTACTTTTATTTGTTGTTGCCAATCTGAGTTTCCATCATTTTTAAGGCCATAGAAAACATATTTTAGGATTTCTCTTCCAGTACTGTCATGCTAACATTGTGCAGCATTGATCTGACCTTTGAAGACATATATAAACTGCTTTTGTGAGACTTTGTGGAGCAACCATGAGCAGGCAAAAAAAAAAATCTTTGGAAAAAGGTCGCATTTGTTATGTAGAGGAAATAGCTTTATTCTGATCATCCACCTGCAGACAAATAGGTTCATGTCCGTCTTTGTGTTCCTCGTCTGAGCTGAATGGGGAGTGTAGGGGGTTGCTACATGCCAACAGCGCCGCCCACAACACGGGAACATTTCTGATGAACTGCTGCTACTACCTAGAAACTGTGTCCTAGAAAACAATAGTTTTTTTTTATTTTGGCTAAAAACAGCATAATCAGAATTAAAAGACCTCTAGGATCACTTGAAAAACATTTTAAAAGATGATCGGAATGTGACTTGAAGTCACAAGAGCCTCTTGAAAGAGGTTTGACTCCTTGCTGCTTGCAGAACAGCAAGTGTATCTTTATTTCCCAGTCTGGATCAGAGGTTTTGCTTCTGTTTGACTGCACATGATTGTTTTCAATGACTTCACAGTAACCAGGTTCTGATCCTCTTTGCTCCTCAGCTTTACTGAGTTCCATTTAAAGGGATTCTAAATGTCAGACTCCTAAAGCTTGAAGTAATCACCTCTCTCCTCTCTTCGGGATGAAATTCTTTTGGTTTGGTTTCAGGATGAAGAAAAGCACCAAGAAGGGCCCAGAAGAGAGGAAAACCCCCCAAACGGCGCAAAAGAGAATGAGGAGGAACATTACGAGGAGGAGGAAGAGGGAGTGGAGGAAGACGGCGCCGCTCCAAACAGAGGAACCAACCGGAGAGCAGAAATGTAGGAGGAGCAGAAGCGCCAGCTGCAGTGCCTTTCTGACCGCCGCCCGCCTCACTCTTCCACTCGTTTCCAGAAGAATCTGCCGATCATTCAGAGTTCCTCTTTGGAAAACTGGGAGAGTAAAATGTAAACACTGTACTCTGTGAGAAGGACTGGATTTGCAGTGCAGAGCCTGCATGTATACTGTATATTTTTAGACTTAGCTGTTTATCTGCTATTTTTGTACCTGTTCACACATCTGCCTGGTTGTTTAAGTGCCTCACAGCTTATGTTTTATTATTGGGACATTTTAGTGAAACAACAGCAAAGATAAATCATATTATCCGTTTGTTTTCTTATTCAGACTTCTGTTATTTTTCATGCATGTTTTTGAGCAGGAATTTCAAACTCCAGTCGTGACGTTTAGTAATTTATTGCTGATGACAGCCTTGACAATCAGAAAGCTGTGGCCGTCATCCGTTCTTCAATGCCCAGGATCACAGTGACTTGTGCCTTTCCACTTTTGGATATCTGGTTTTTGGTCAATCAACACTTCAGAAAAGCATTTTCAGCTGAAGAGCTTTGAGGTGGCAAAAAAGGTGAAGATTTCAAGTTTCAAGTGTTGGCTTGAAGACTAGAATGTCTACTGTCCAATGTAAAGTAAAATATTTGTAAAATTTGTACACCAGCTATATTTAATACAAAATGAGGGATTTTGAGTGTGTTGAATCATGCTTTTGTGGATGAAATGGAATAAAAAGATTGAATGGTTTGAAGAGAATTGTGACTGCAGTCTTAACACTGTGTGTCCGTTTTTACGCCTTTTTTGTGTCTTTTGACAAGACCTGTCAGTCTCAAGTTCTCTATCTGGGTTCACTGTTGGCTTTTTTATAACAATCTATTGCTTTCAGTCTTTGAATGACCCTGTAATCTTCTCGAGACGACCTTTTTCTAAAACTTTGTTGTTTTTTTTTAGAGATCCTCTTCTAGATCTGGGGGGGTCAAACTCATTTTCACTGAGGTCCACATCAGTATGGTGGTTGTCCTCACAGGGCCAGATATAACTTATACATGTAACTAAATGTAATAAAAAGTAAATGTAACTACACCCTAATGTTAAATAATTCCTTATATATTATAACGTTTTGAAGTGACAATTACAGTTGCTTATACCATGGTCCGGTTGAATACTCGATTCTGATTGGCTGCTGGGTGTGCATTATAATCTGATAACCGCACGGTGAAAAAAGAAGTTCCGGTCGGCTAGCTTAAATGTTTTGTATCATTGGGCCGGCTTCTGTAAAACAACCTTTTGCTTCATCATCTGAGCAAAAACAAGCGGTAAGCGATTAACTTTCCCTCTGAATTGATGCTTTATTCAACCCATCGGAACGATCAGCATATATAAATCGCCGAATCTTGACCATATTTCAAGTCTGATTCCCCCTAGATATGAATAAATACACATTTTTTATTTTAAGAAATTAAAAATGTTTATGCTCTCGCGGGCCGCAGAAAATGGCTGGCCACGAGTTTGACACACGTGATCTTGAACTTTCATTCTTCTGTCATGACTTGTGGTCTAAAAATAATCTGCCTTGCCTTCTGTCCATCCATCTTTAATTCTGTTTTATCCCTTTCGGGGTCATGGGGCTGCTGGAGCCTATCCCGGCCACTTCTGGACAAAGGAAGGGGACACCCTGGACAGGTCGCCAGTCTGTCTCAGGGTCACAATCACACACCCACGCACTCTCACATTCACACCTAGGGACAATTTAGAGTGACCAGTTAACCTATGAAGCATGTTTTTGGACTGTGGGAGGAGGCCGGTGACCCTCCAGGAGTCCCCGGAGAAAACCCACGCATGCACGGGGAGAACATGCAAACTCCACACAGAAAGGTCCCCCATTGGTGGTCTGTTTCAGGTCTCCCAGCCAGGACTTGAACCGGGGGCCATCTTGCCACAGTAAAATGCTAGAACAATGCATAGAAGACCAGCATATTCGTAAACTATGCTTTTGGGATGCTCAAATTCAGTTAGTTTGCTTTACAGAACATCATATTTGGCTACACAGAGGTTAGTGCTCTTGCCTAACAGTAAGAAGGCCCTGGTTCAAGTCCTGACTAATTATTTAGATCATTCATTCATTAAACAAAAGATTAAAAACAATTGGGCCTGACTCCGTTTAAAAAGTGGTTTTCAGCAGCAGGTTCCTGCTCTGCAGAACAATTAACTGGAGACGTCCAAGATAAAACAGAACAATTATGCAATCATAAACCATTCATAAGGAAACAGCATGAGAGGAAGTTAGAAGCAACGTCATCTGTGCAGCTGTATCTGTCTTTTAAATTAAGTATAGATGCTCCTTTAAATAGTCTTAGTGATGTCAGAGTCCTGATGGTTTATGGGAGTTCATTCCAGATTTTACTGAACACAAAATTGAACCCACTTTGGACAATTGGTTTGGAATTCTACTAGAAATATTCAGAAGCGAAGAATTGACTTAGCAATTAGGAATTCAAAAAACACATTTTTACCAAATTTGGCACAAATACCTTTTATTAATTTCCCATCAAGAGCAGATTTGATTGAATATTACTGGTATCTTTATTCTTGTGACTTGGTATTTATAAAAACAGCATAAATGTAACCCTTAATTCTTATATTCTTTCCCCACCACCACCTTTATGGGTGTATTATGGGTTTCTGGGTATTACAAATATCATATAGACATATAAAGATGGACATACTCCTCTTATTAATTATTAGTGTTGAAGATGTATGCTTTCTCCCATTTTCTTTTCTATTTCAAATAAAAAAGGAAAAAGTAACCAGCACTTTCACGCTTCATGTATGCAGATATTTTAGACTTTAGCATGAAACAAGAAAAATAAAGGCTTTTGAAAAGAAATGTCTAATAAAGGGCTCGTTCTCTTCAGCACTGCTCCTCCTGGTTCTGTCATTCCTGTATTTACCCCCCCCCCCCCCCCCCTCTAAAATGTTCCCTGCCCTTGGGCTTTCATGAGATTTGCTGACAATCCTCTCCCAGGAGGAATGTGCCACTGCCCGGTGTCTCATCCCTGAGATAACAGCAGGCCAAACAAGTGTGTTTTCAGAGACCAGCAATTGCTGAGATGATGACTCCCCCTTTACCCCTGACATCCTGAAAACCCCCATCGGCCCAGGGGCTGATCAATTAACTCTTCTAGTGGCTGAGAGTCAAAATCTATCTTGATAAAACTGTCTTGTCAAGCTGTCCATGTGGCACCAGCACAAGATCGAAGCACAGTGTTCGTGCTTGCATCCACAGAACCGCGTAAAACGCCACACACGCCGCCACATACCACAACCGTGCGCCCCGTTTGACCCGGACCCTGCTGGCAGCGCAAAGAGCCGCTGAGCTCATTATCCTGTCTCTGCAGCTTCGCTCATTTATCAACTAGACAGGAAACCAAGTCCCCAAAGAAGCATCTAACAGACAGGAGGCGCATTCTCACTGCTGCTTAAAATGGGCTTTTCTCTGCAATAATGTGGAAAAAAAACAGGAGTGCTGTGCACGTATGCTACACTGTATTTACATGTGTGTGCCAACATTTACATGTAGGCTCACTGTAAAGTGTCAAGTGGCCGTGTGTGTTTTTTGCTGCAGGTGCATGGGGGAAAGTGAAACCATTATTAAAGAAGAGGACTGCGCTGCAGCATATGAATAAATCAGGACAGCAGCAGGTTGCATAACCCCTCCAAATATGAAAATAACTCATCTTTAGCGCACAGAGTGAAGCTTCTGATGAACCAGGTGAAGTGTGTTTACTTTCACACAGTAGCCGCTCATCTATACTGGAGTCTAAAAGTGTAAATTGCTTTGAAATCAAGGATGACTCTGCATGAAGCTTACCGGATCATTACCCAGTCAGTGGGAGGACACAAAAGAGTGTGGACGGTAAATATTTGATGGGTTAAAAGCGGACGTCCTGTTACTTTTCTCATACATAACAGATGCAGCTGTGAGTGTTTGCGTGTGGAGCAGCTGGGGGGGGAAAAAAAAGACAAACTGTCCTATGAAACTGCTCTGTGGTTGAGCGATCCTCATGAAAAACTCAAGCGTGAACATTGCATTTCTGCAGCAGACGAAGGGGAATTCCCCTCCCACCTGTGAGATGCTGGGAGCACAAGTCCATGTCAGGCATCGAATGTGGATCAAGTTTCTCCAAGCTCCATTCAAAAAGCTGTGTGCAGGGAAGGGAGGGGAAAACATTGAACACTTTTGTTTATTACAAAAATACCTTTAAAAGAATTTTACAAAAGACTTATTAAAAATAGGAAGAGTGTCAAAATTCAAGTTATAAAATGTTAAAGTATAAAATATTTTAACCTATTAACCCTTGTGCTATCCTATGACCCCACCCTTACATTGACGTGTCATTCCTACCATGACAAAGGTGGAGAGGATTTCATGTACTCCATGGACACCAGTGAACATCACAAATCATTGAAGAAAAAAGGTTTAGCGCTCTGTCTAGTGGGGTCTAGATGACCCCACTCCCAATGTTAAAGTGCCTAGGATAGCACAAGGGTTACATAAAATATATTAGTGTCCTCTAAGCAGAATTTTGTGTTGAGTCTCTAAGTATCCAACTTTAGGAGTGTCACAAAATGTTACAGATCCTTGTGGTTTCAGGGGCTCTTATTCTGAAAGGCAGCGCATCAGCTGGCAGCTTTGGAATCCCGTCCAACACCTCCAGATTTGGCAAACAGGAGAAAACCCTGTACACAAAGAAAAGGGGAATGAAGGCGACGCCAACCAACGGCCGCAAACGCTGGCAAAACGTCTCTGCAACTTGAATGCTGTCACCGTGCGCGGTAGTCCTGAGTAAAGGCCACTGGGTTGCGGGTCAGGTTGAGGGAGCGAAGCCGGCTGTGCCCCAGAGATCCCAGTCCACCCAGGGAGGCGATGGCGTTCTCCGACAGACAAAGGTGCTCTACCGCCGGGAGCTTTGGCAGCTGATGTAGATACACCAGGTGGTTACGGTGCAAGTTTAGCATTCGGCACCTGCAATAGAAAAACGACCATCAAAAAATACCTAAAGAAAGAGCAAAATGTCACAATTTGGGATTTTTTACAACAAAATAAGCTTCTACCTTGGCAGACGCACAGAACTCAGGTTGATGAGAGAATTGTCGATCAGTTGTAGTTTTTCCACACGGATTAACCGACGGAGGATCCGCAAAAAGTTCTCCAGCTGGTAGGGGTCTCCCAAGTCTTGGTAGGACAAGTTTAACTCCTAGGGAAGCGCCAGACACGTGAGCAACCAATTCTCTTCTTCTGCCCATTCCAACAACATAAAACACCCAAAAAGTTGACTTACGAGGCAGTTTTCCCAGTTCTCCTGCAGCCTCTCCTCCCACCTCTGTCCTTCTTCCTTCCTCCTCCTCCTCCTCCTCCCTCTCTCCAGTAAGACATCGACATCCTCTACTAGGTGTAGCTCCTCTTGTGACGGCCCTATGCAGGTTGTCCAAAAGGAAACCTTTAACAATCCTACAGTTTACACTTAGAGTGGAGCATATAGGAATGTGGGTTTTCCACCTTCTCTGACACGAGGACAGGCCAGCTGGTCACCTGTGACATCACACTGCTCCAGACGATGCCATGACACAAACCTGAAGCGACTCGATGGAAGCTAAGAGGAAGAGGAGAGCTTTTGTTTACAAATGCATCAAAGTCAACATAAAAAGTCTTTCTTAGCATCTTTAGAGCACTGAGAATACCAGCAATTACTCTATTCCCTACCCTAGTTTGATGGTCCTTTATTGACCAAACTGCAGGTCTACTGTAAATAAATAAAAACAGCTGCATATTTAAGTTTAATTTTGAGACATTTCTCGTCAGGATTGGGTTCTTTGTCCTTGACCTTTTCAACCCAGTCAGTCTGTTCTCCTTCCTCTGCCTGTGTCACTGCACACCCACCAGCTGTCTGTCCACTACTGCTCCATCACATCACATCACAGCACAGCACAGCACAGCACAGCACTCCAAAGCTACCATTTACGGGAGCAATTAGGATGTTAGCAGCCATATTTGGCTGTCATCTGTCAGGTTTACAGATGAGGAACGGCACTTCATGCCCGCCATCCCACATTTTTCTTCTATGAGTGACAGCTGAGGAAGGATCAAAGACCAAGTGAGAGACCGTTCTTCCTCTTTACTAGTTCTGAGAGTAAGGAGGATGAAAAATGAATGCTCAGCAGAGCAGCAACTATGAGCTGAAAGTCAGTTTCATCCTGCACTTATGTTTTTTTAACTAGGTTCTATTGTATAAAATATCAATCTGTCGCTTCATGTGACAAACGTAGAAACTCTGGGTTTTTTTTTATTTTGAAATTTAGCTGAAAGAAAAACCAAAAATCTAAGTATATATGCAACAAATGTAAGACGCTTTTTTTTTTTTAGCTACATTTCAAAATAAAATATAAATCCAAGTTCTTACTTTTGGAAGTTTCTAAATAAAACTAAATCTGAAGCTTTCATATTTACTTAAAGTAAGTTCTTACATTTGTATGGAAAATGAAACTTGGACTTTGGATTTATTTTGAAACAAAAACCTAAGTTTCTACATTTATGTTACAAATGTAGAATGTTTTTTAAACTAAATTTCTACAAAAAAAAGAAGAAAGAAAAAAAAAGTTTGTTCAAAAAGTTCAAATTCATGCATTTATGTAACAAATGCCGAAAGATGTTTTTTTGTTTTAGTTTGAGCCTAATTTCAAAGCAAAACATAAACCAAAAAAAAAGTTTCTACATTCATCTGACAAAAACAGGAAGCTAATTTTTTGTTCTTACATGAGCTAAATGTTATAATAAAACAAAAAAACAAAGTTTCTACTTATGTCACATATACACATTTCAAAAATAAAACAAACTCGAGATCTTACATGACAAATGTAAAAAAAAAATCCAAGTTCCAACATTTGTCGCATAAATGTAAGAACTTGAGTTTATGCTTTATTTTGAAATTTAGCTCAGCATCTGTGAAATAAATGGAATAAGTGTGAGATGAAGCCAGAACAAGAAGCAACCATTTTGGTGAACAGCATCAATGAACTGATCATTGAATCTATAAGAGAACTGGACCAAACACGAGTGACGTCACCCATAAAAAATGGATTACTTCCGGCTCCAGGGGAATGAAGTCAATTCATTCGCCATTTTTCTGCGATACAGATGCCGACATTTGGAGCCAGATGACGTTGCTAAGCAGGGATTGGTCTGAATCAACATTTTTATGGAAACTACTGTAGCCATTTATGAGTGAGCTCAGGAGAATCTAACATTTTATACGTTAAGTGGGGGCCAGCAGACACCACATGCTTTTATTAAGGCATCTGATTGGCCAGTTTTACAGCATGAATAACTTGCACTAAATAAATACTATTATGGGGAAAAATTAATATCAAGAACATATTTTTAAAAAAAATCAGAGCAAGAACGGTTATTCTGAGCTGTGACATGACAGGAATAGCTGTTTATTTCTCTATAGAAGTCTATGGGTTTTTGGCTTCTTGGAGCCAGCGGGATACTTCCGGTTTGGAACAACAGAGGGGAGGGGTCGCTCAGTCCAGTTCTCCTATACAGTGAATGGACCTGACCCATGTGCTTGTGTGCATGTGAGGCACTCACAGGCGTAGATACCAGCCCAGAGTCAGGACTGTGGTCCACGGAGAGGGGTGTGGCGGTCACTCCGAGCTCCGAATCCGGGGAGGAGTGAGATTTGGGGAAACTGCCGCTGTTCACACCTGAGGAGCTGAGACGGAGGAATGAGCAGGTGAGCGCGGGGTGCTGAGCGCGCGGCGCTGAGCCACGCCCCCTGCCTGGACCTGCCGGTTTCGAAACCTAAACCCTGTCCGCGTGCTGACACCAAGAGCAGCGACCGGGGGGTTTGCGTTACAGCAAACTGGCTCTGACGTGGCGGATTAGGAACCGTTGCCGTGGCAACAGCGGACACTTGATCAGCCACTGATGGTCATTAAAAGTCACTGGAAATGGAGAATTTGGACCGCGATAGCTCCAGTATGCAAAGTGATGAGGAAAATAAGCAACAAGACGTGAAGAAGTTTCAGCTCACCTTTCTGACATGTCCTCAAAGCCTCGTGACCGATTCTCGCGGTCATCCACACATTGTGAACGGCTCGCTGTAGCTCTGTGGTCCTGCAGCTGTGACACATACAGTCCGCGGGATCGACTCCGCCGCGGGCCGCTGGAGAGGGCTGCAGAGCCGCTCCAGACGGAGCTGCATGATATGGGCCGTCTGAGGGACGCTGGTTGCCTAGCAACGCCGTCCAGGTGTACGGTTACTGCTTTACGAGTTTCCTGCACGACCGACTTTTAACATTATACAAAGTTTACTACAGCATATTAAAAAACAAACAAATAATTAAAATACAAATGATCAAATAATATTTAAAAATTTAGTCTCAGTTAAATGAAATTATTTGCATTTTAATCAAATTGGTGCTGATTTAAAAGGAGATCTACAATTTTTCTACAAGGTAACAATTTCCAATGTGTGATAAATAAATCACAATATTCTATTCTATTCTGAACATTTTTTTCCTCTGTTATGAAAGAATTCATATTCTTTTTCAGCATAGATAACTTAAATATGTCAACTTTGTTATTTTATCAGCTCAGAATCCATTCATCCAAATGTGAAAAACTGTAAACGTGCAGAAAACACTTTTCCTCATCCAAAAAGGCTGTTTTTTACCTCCAGACTAATGCAAGTATTGCCCTGCATGAACCCTGACAAAAAACAAAACAAAAAGTAAACTGTAAACATTTCTAATTTTAGGATTTTATAAAGCAGAACACATTTGGTTAGTAATGTTTTACATTTTTCACAAGGTCATTTATTTCTACATTAAACCTCTAGAATGTTTTCATCTCACAAGAAAAGGGAGTTGAGAAGGGAGAAATGTGAACAATAAATTCTACAATTCCTCCTGGTCAACAGATATTTAGAAGCTTCCTGTTTAATGTATCTGAAGTGTTGGTTTTAGGTCAACAAAACATTTCTTTGCTGTAAAAGGTGAATTACTAACTATTTGAAGTCATTTAAATGAAGAACTTAAAGTGAAACAGGAACCTTGATAAGGTTTGTTTTCCCAGTAGGTGCATCCCAGCTGCTTTTCTATAACTTCTATATTAAATAAAGAGTAGGAGAAATTAGGATGGCATATTTTCAAAATAAAAGCATGGCACATGTTGTGAAACAGTATCTATTATTTTTTGACGATTAAAAAATGTCTAAGCGAAAAGAAATAGAAAAAAATATTTAATAAATATAAATGGAAAACTGAAATGTCTCCTTTTGATGTGTTCTTGGTTGATTTATTGTGTAAAGTCTGTTATTTGAAGCAATCTGCATCATCTTACACTTATTTGCAGAAAGATTGCAATCCAATTAACACTTTGTTAACAGTTTATTTACACTTACTGAGTCAAAAGAAAATACAGTTTGAAAATACTGGCAGGCTGTCCTGCCGTAAACCTGGGAAGAGATTCTTTTGGTTTGTGTGTATTTGAATGTGAGTGCATACGGAAGCTAGCCTGAATTTGCTCCAAGAATCTTTGGCAGGACACTATCAGCACAGGAAAAAACCAAAACACAAGCTGTAACTGAAATGACATTTCCTGCCATGCTCCTGTGCTACATGGCTGACATCATCCCCAAAACCTTAAATATTCCCATTAATAATCCTGTTGTGTTAAAGCTGCAGTGTCTAAAAAACAAAAGCAAAGATACCCTTGACAAACACACAGAATATATATTTTTTAATGGAAAGGCTTTTATGTTGAAAGAATCCATACAGCTGGTGTTACTGCTTCTCCTCGTATGTACATTCACAACAGTGCTGCAGATCTTTTTTAGCGCTCCTTTATGCTCCACGTCGATCGCTATGGTAACTTGCCCTAGTTACATCATCCCCCTCTGTTCACCTGTAAAAATCCCCAGATGGAGCTTAATCAACCAGCCAAATATGATAAGGCATAACAATTCATCTGCAGTGAATAAATTCTATTTGTGTGTAAAAATGTCTCAATACTGTCTCGATGAGATGTCTTACTAAGATTTTTTCCACATAGGAAAGGTGTGTGTTTTTCTGCAATAAAATAGTGAGGATATATAAGAGTGCAACCGTAAACTGCAATTGCACCAGACGAAAGAAAGAAACTGTGTTTGCAGGAGAAACAGTAACTCCTTTGAGAAAAAAAAATAAAAATAGGCTTCGTTTTCACAACATTAAAGCAGCTGAACATGAAGGTGCAGTGTGTGGATTTGGAACCTCAGGTCCTGTTTGTTAATTTGAAGCATTTACTAGAGAATATTTACAACTTCCTCTGTGGGCAAATGTATCCAAGAATTTAAAGCTTACAGTATAAAAAAACTCAAACTTATACACACACAAACGCTATATTGCCAAAATTGTTGGGGTCTTGGGTTGCACTGACTAATGTTAGATGAGAAGGTTTGGATCGCAGTCTTGCTCCATGCCTTTTCATGGACTGTACACCAGAAGGAAGTCATGTTGGAACAGGAAGGGACCGTCCCCTATGTGAAGCCTTTTTAACATTGAATCCATACCCTCACTGTCAGACTGTCTAGCCGCCAAACCCAACACTCGTCCATCAGATAGCCGGATAATGAAGTAGAAAACTGGACCTTCTGGAGCAGGGCTGCCCAATCCTGGTCCTTGAAATCTACCACCCTGCTTGCTTTTGCTGCTTTCCACTGAGTAGCAGACTCTTTCAACACCAAAAGAGACATTCAGGACGATTTGTCCCTCACCAAAACCAACCTGAACCCCACAGTCTTACCTACCCTTTAAAAAAAATCCTAAAAGGGAAATCCTTTACTTTTGAAAAAGAGCCATATCAATTATTTTTCAAATCAAGCACCCCTGTGCAAAATATGATCATCTTGCTCAAATGAAAACTCTATACAAGCCTAAAATGTTCTTTTCTGTTGTTATTCCTTTCTGTTTCCTTGATGTATCTTCATCCTCGTTCTACCACTGCTAACCTGAATATGCGCTGTCAGCTTTTTCCAATCCTAAACAATGCTTACAGAAGATCGAACATTCTAACTTTCATTCTACAGAAATCTGCTGGTTGTTTGCACAAAGCCCATTGGTTTAGTGTAATGCCAGCAGTGGTGTATACAACTTTACACCACTTATTCTACTGTTATACAAGTACCTCAGTCATAAATACATACACTCTATTAACTAAAATTAAAACTGTACTAATTAAGGAACACTTTTGGAGGGGTTGCAGTCCTCTGCCTTATTCTGACTGATTTAACACCTGATCCAAGTAATCAGCAGAAAGGTGTGCAGGCAGGGTGGTAGATCTTGAGGACTAGATTTGGGCAGAGAAAGCCTCTCCACAGCTCTAGAGTTCAGGGGTGACGTGCTTTGCAGATCAGAACACATCGCCTTAATTTGGTGATCACCAATTCCATCAAGCTCTGCAGGTGCGGCAGACAAAAAGCTCTGCAGGAATCGACTTGAATAGAAAAACTGTGGCTCAGCATCTACTGCTCTGTGGGTTAACATTGGCTGATGGTTGATTGTAGAACATTGTCATAGTGGAAATTTCCATGATTTTGTGCACCTGTGAAGCGATTGGAACACCTGACTCAAACACCTGGATGGAGGATTGAACACCTTTGGCAATATATTGTAATTACAAAGATGTTTATATTTAATTCAGCATATAATATTTGGTTATATCATCTTGTCAAAAGTATAAAACACAGTTGTAGATGGTGGTAGAGAATAGGTAGCTTTTGTGATGCCAGGATCTGATTGGCTGACAGGGAGCGCCCTGGTCATTTGGTTAAATGGAGTCAAAGTAGCTGTCATAGGGCTCCACGACCTCTGGGGTCATCACTCTGCCCATGAAGAGGACTGAGCCTGGAGAGACACGGCACAGACACGGTTACACGTTGAAGGTGAGAGACACTTATGACACACAGGGTGAGAGACGCAGTCAGGTGAGACACTTCAATCTGTATTTTTCCAGGAACCAAAAGTGGCTCACCTGTCCTTCTGTTCCTGATGACAAAGAAGAACGGGTGATCGGCCATGACTTGTGGGTATAACACCAAAGTCCTGGTCAGGGCAATCATTCCTGTCAGAGAAAACACAAAAGACAATTCTGATAAGTTCTCACGAAACGAGAAAAATCAGAATTTTCTTTATTTTTATTTTATTTTTTAGGAAAAGTGAAGCACCTGAGCCAACAGCTCCCTCGGCCCCCTCCTCAGTCACCTCCAGATAAGCTTTCTGCACAGCCTTTCCGATGTACAGGTCCTTACCATCTGGAAATGAACACTATACTGTCACTTTTTATTAAACAAAGCAGTTAATTTGAATATTTGGTGGATACAAAGAAATGGCTGTTGGTGCCTTGACAAAAAAAGTTGTATTTGATTTCCTGATACAGCGCCATCACAGTAGGTTGACTTTTACTACATCAACACGCACTCTGCAACCACATGGGAATAAAGACCCCCATTACTGCACTGTTCTAGCTATGTACAAGATTAGATCTGCCTCAGAGTGAGAGGATTGATTTAAATGGATAAACAAATGTCAGAGGCAAAAGTGGTCCCCAAACCAAACACTGATCTCATCCAACAGGACATTTCTAGAACATATTTGTTTTTTCATAAAGAGAACCATCTTAATCGGCATTTTTTCTACTTGTAGAGGGTCATTTCACTGAAATAATTCATGTTTATGTTTAATTTTTTTGGACACACTTCTTGCTTTGAATCTTAATTGTTCCATTTTATTTTGGTCTCACTGTATTTTCACAGTTCTCAGGTGTCTTTCTTTGGATCTATTTTTAAAGGATGGTTTGACAGCTCCGACCTGCCCACACAGTGCCAGTTACCTTGGTTACCTCAGAAGGTACTGAAAGCTACTGCTTGCTGCCAAGATGAGAATTAAGTGCTGTACAGGTTTTTCTTTTCTATTTATACATGCTTATATTTGTCTATTATCTGGCAAACGTCAAGCTTGTGTTAGGACCTGTAGGGATCTGTGTCACCTGTCATGGCGGAGAGATCAGCATCAGTGGTGAAAATGCTCTTGATTCCCAGCTCCTGCAGAGTGTCCCTCAGATCGATCTTCTGGTCCACCTTAAACCTTAAGGAGGATCGTGTAGTTGAAACAAAGCAAAGATGTGTAGCAGATCATGATTTTTCGATCATAACAAACATTTAACTTTGGTGAACTCGGATTAATCAAAAGTTATCACCAACATTGATGCAGACAGCGTTAAGGCATTGCACAGGCAGTCAAATGAAAATCTCCTGAAGCTAAATAATGCCACAAATGTTTAACGTAGAATGCAGGAAAAAAAAAAATCCAACTTAATTTTGATGTATTGGAATGTAGAAAACTAAACAACATTGTATCTCTTTTGCTACTTTTCCTACAGTTTACTCAATAAGGACTGCATCACTGAAAAAGTTGCTTTTTTTATGTTTGAACTCATCTTTTCCTTTCTGTCTTCTAAGAAACCAACTGGGGAAAAAGAGGGCTGTCTTGAAATGCGCTGCTCCCTCAGTTTGCCAAATCTCCCTGAATCTGAAAGAGCTAATCTCAAAAATATCTGCTTTTGGACTTATTGAAGTGATTTAGTGAACTTCCTTCCTCCTGCATGCATTTCTCCATGGAGTGAGCTGCTGGGTGTTGTGCTCATGACTGAAGTTGGTTTGCCCCTGGCTGCTGCTGCTGCTGCTGCATGCCAACCCGTCATCAATTTGCCTCAAAGTTCCTTAACTGCTAGTTCATCTTAGAGTCAGCTTGCACTGCATGCACAGCATCAACGATTCATCCGGTCCTGCATTTTCCCTGCATCTCCATCAAAGTCTCCCTGTTTACTGCCTGCTTTTTTCACTGTTAGGCTACAGACACACTGAACATGTGATGCATGTTCAAGCACGCGCTAAAAGCAGGTTCTTGAACATACATGAAGTCCATGGTGTTCACACTGGACAAGCAGGGAGGGGCTTCTTTTTCTACTGACTGGCGCATGTCAGCCACCTACAGTTGGAATCTGGGGAATCTTGCTCCAGGCTCTGTCTTTCACTGCTCTATTCTATTCAGTATTGGTGTCATAGAATTTCGACCGGGTACAAACCACAATTATTAATTTGTCCATGATCAATTATCACACAGTTGGCACTTCCATGAATTTGAATGGGTCATCCATAGGTGACTACTAAATATGAGTCCCTCGCGTGAACGGGAGAGTTTTGAATGCGGAAACGCGCATTTACGTGCGTTTACATAGAGTTTTCATTAGAAGTGGCCGCATGAACGCGTGTTACAATCGTGTGAACGTAGCTTTAGACTAAATGAAACACAACTGTCGTTTCAAAAGGACCTCGTGATTAAGTTGCACAAACAATCACGAAATCTCAGTAGACACAAAGCTACATTAAGCATCACACTATTTCAAAGCCTGCAAACGTCTGACTGTCTGAGATCTTGCTAACAGAGCTTTTTAAAGGATAAACTTAAAGACAGAAAGATAAAAACTGAGTTATAAACTTTTTCACCCTTTCCAGTACAGTTTAGAATGCCCAAGGGCGGGGGTCGGCAACCCGCGGCTCAGGAGCCGTATGCGGCTCTTTAGCGCTGCCCTAGTGGCTCCCTGGAGCATTTTCAAAAATGTTTGAAAATGTAAAAAGATGGGGGAGAGAAATACATTTTTTGTTTTAATATGGTTTATGTAGGAGGAAAAACAAGACACAAACATTTTTAACATTTTCCAACACTGTAAGAATGTGTAGAATAAATATTAAATTTCAACATTTCTGTCAACGAAGATTTGCGTCATAGACTGCGACATACGTTTCTACCAGCAGGGCAGCGGACCGCCAGGCAGGTGGCTGATGGAAATCGAACCACCGTCAGTTCCGTGCGTTGCTTTGTAACAATTCACCCTCCACTCAGCGAGGGGAACGTCACAATGCCGTTCTACGGCTGGGGCATTAAATATCAAGACAATCTGCCCTCTAATATGACCAAGAAAAAAACTCACAACACTTAGTTTGTGCAGCCGTGTATTGTGTGAGCGTGACAAACGTACATTAAACACTTCGCCCAACAAACATCAAAAACCCGATTTCCCCAAATACACAATATATACAAAAAACCACAGTTCAAACCCAAGTCCCGCAGTTTTGCTAGCAAAAAAAAGAAATGTTCTGGAGGATAAATGAGTGTTCGACAATCTCGCCCGTTTGGGGGGAGGCCGCTCCGCCTCCCTCGCGGGAACGCATTCCACCCATCAAAGAAGCTGGCACAGATCCTCGTACCACACAATCCGAGCTCTTCTGGAAAATATATTCAGTAGGCAAATAATCCGAGCTGGGAAAGGTAATCCGTATGAGAGATCGCTTGCTCCTCTGCGCTCCCGCGACTCCTTACAAAAAAAAGTGTGTCGCCCTGTCACCTGACTGTCACCTGTCAGCTGGTACCGTTGAACCAATGGGGTGATGACAAATCCAACACATGACGACAAAGTTTCATTGAAATAAAACTTTTAAATAAATAACCAAGTTTTCAATCTTTACGTCTTGCGTTGAAACTCATCTGTAGTGGCAACCATTACAGCTTGATGAAGTTGAAAGCGAATATTCTGATCTCCTGCTACACAACACAGTCTGACGGCTGTCCAGGGGTGACGTTTTGTGTCACTTTGTCGTCTGTTTCGAACACGTGAAAACATTCCTGAAAAGCAAAGACCTGAACTACCCGCAACTGGAAGATGCTGAGTGGCTGGAAAAGCTGCACTTTTTGGTGGATGTGACTGTGAGGAGCCACCTGAACGAGCTGAATGAAAGTCTCCAGGCACCGCAAATGCTTGAAGCTGTTCTGTCATTGGAGCGCAGCTGACTGTCTTTAACAGAGATGTACAGCCAAAGACGAGGATGCTGCTGCTTTTTTACCCGTGCACTGACTTGCTTGGCATTTGCACAGAAATCAAACTTAACTATTAATTTGATTTGATATACTTTACCTTAAAAGGCTGCTGTTTTCTTTTTTATAAAAGCAGACTGCGTTTTATTGCACTCTGTTTAATTCCCAGTCACGCACGTTCCATTTAATTGTTTTTTGTTCGAATCCTCAAAATAACAATATGAAAAATCGGATTTCTTTATTACATTTCTTTAATTTTATCAAAGCAATGCAACATAATTCATTGATATTGTAATGAAGTTAAACTTGCACAACAGAGCAGTCATGTGATGCGTCGTTCTCCCAGAATGCACTGCAGGGCAAATATACATTTAATCATTAATGCTCATTATGTATTTGTAGCAACTTAGTCATTTTGATAGTAGCCTAAGATAGCTAATATAGATACATATCGCATACATTGCCTTCATTATAAGGCTTAAATAGGGCTTTTAATATTTTGCGGCTCCAGACATATTTGTTTTTTGGTTTTTTCGTCCAATTTGACTCTTTCAACATTTTGGGTTGCTGACCCCAGCACTAGGGGAACTGATTCTTGTCAGTAACCCCTCTGAATGAAAACTGCTTCTCATGCAAGACAGCTCAAACGCTCTGAGGCTGATGCTTTCTATTACTTTTGGAACAGTCTAAAATTTAAAAGGTTTGGGATTTGACCTAAAACGGGCAACCACTAAGCTGTAGTTTTGATTGACATGAACATCTCGGGGTGAGGGTGGGGGGTTTCCAATTTATCAATTGAGAGAATGTTGTAGTTGCAGGAATCAAGTTAAATGGTCCATTGTCAGTAACTATGACCTGTAGTTTTCTATATGATACCTACAATCCTTACAAAAGAGCAATTTCATTGCACTCAGATTCGTTGCAACGACAATCAAGGCAATTCTGTTCAATAGCTTGCAGTGTTTTAAGTGTGATTTGGGTTTTACGATCAACTTATGGTTGTTAAACAAAAGCACGGGAGACACATTCCTGCCAGAAATATCAAAAAACCTATTTTTGCTTCCATCATCTTAAGTAATGCAAAAAAAAACAAACAAAACCTTAACGTTTTAGAGGCATTTGAGATGCAGAAACTGTCAGTAAATGATTGCACCATCCTAATCTAATGCAGATAAATCATACACAGAAGGTTTCCTTTTCTTTCTCTACCAGATAAAGTTAAGGGTATAAGATAAAGTCTAATTCCATTTTTTTTCATGGTAAAAGAGAGCATGGGGCAAAGCAGACCATCTGTTTTAATTTCTCCTCCCACCTGGGTAAGTAGACTTCCACCTTCTGTAGCTTGACATTGTTAGCCCATTCCTCCAGCAGAGGAGCCTTGATGATGGGCTCCAGCGAGGCCAGTGGCACCTCCTGGCGTGGCAGCACGATCATCATGGACATGTCCTCTCCTTCATAGGGCATCTCCAAGACTTGGTACACTCCGCCAGCTTCCTGCGAGCCATCGCTGAACTCACCTGAGAGAGAACACACGTGCACCGCTGCATTAAAGGGTGAGGAGAAACGTGCTGAAATGGGTAAGGATGGGGGTTTTTGGTTTGTCTATTAATGAACCACTAACCTGAGCCCTCAGTTAAACATCACTTTGGCTTAAAATTAAGGGATTTGGTTAGAAGTAGAGCAAAAAAAGAATGTACCTAGTGTAAAATCCACATTTTTTTTTAGCAAATTGTATGTCTGGAAATGGTGTAAAAACTATTTTAAAAAGCATTTATACAAAAAACAAAACAAAAAACATCAATTTGCCCCATGAAATTATAATTCCCTTAGTTTAAACATTGCTGGGTATTTTACTCTTTACTAAATAACAACAGGTAGTTGAAACTTTTATTTTGGTTCTAGGTTTTGGCACGCTGTGCTGTCTACAACCTTTAGCCGGATATTTAACAAGGTTCTGTCTAAACTAATGAAAACATGTAACTACACTTAAACCCCAGATGATTATAAATATTTGATCTTTTTCCATCCTTTAATTCTTTACTCATAATAAGTAAAATATCTCTTTTCTTTTTTACATTTCTCACCACTGACAAATGAACAAAGTGTGCTCTGTGACTGAATCCTGCCCTCCTCATCCTCACTGCGCTCTGACGGACCTCACCAAAAGCTTAACAAGCAAAACTACCGCTTTGTCTGATGTTTTCGCGCAACAAGATCCATCAGCAATGAAAGGAGTTCAATTAAAAAGAAGAAGACTGACAACTGCAGCATATATTCATGAATGTAATTATATTTTATTCAGGGAGCAACACAAACTCATGAGCTGCAAGAAACAGGAATGATTGAACTAGCTGCCTCAGAAAGAGGATATGTGTTGATATTTTATTTCCTCAGATACTTTCTTCCCCACCTTGGATGTTTACTTGCATTTCATTGAGATCTGCAACTACGAATTATTTTGGTTGTTGCCTTACCCATCTGTTTATTTTTTATTTGGATTTTTGTTGATCAGTCAAGAACAACTCACTGTGTTTTGCTGGTAGACAAGAACATGTTACAGCAGAAAACCTGTGCCTTTTAGATGTCTCTTTATGGTGATTTGGAGTTTATTTTTTAGTTTTGTAAAGATTATAACTGCATTTTGACTTACAAAACCCCCCAAATGTGTCACGTTTTTCAACAAAAGATAAGTTTTGCACCTCCTGCTCCCTCGGTGGCAGCAGCCATGTTTAATAGTTTCTCCTGTCTGCAGGAAGTCCCTGCTCCTGCTTTATTTCCTCTTAAAGTTTTTAATGTGCACAAATGTATCCTTGTTAAATGTATTAAAGAGCATGGCTACAACAACATAAGTCATTACCCTTTTAACTTGGTGACTTTCTGCTGCCAAAAAGGCTTTAAAGACTCACTCTGATCATCTTTTGATCTGTTGTAAAAGCGTTCCCAGTGGTCTTTTAGTCATGATTATGCTGTTTTTAGCCAAAATTAAAAAATGTGTAGTTTGTCTGGGGACACAGTTTCTGCAGAGCAGCATTAAATGTATCTCTAGGTTGTAGGCTGGACCGTTGGCACGGAGAAATCCCCGCCCCCCTTCCCCTCCCTGTTCCTGAGAGCATTTTCTACGTCACAAATAAGATCTCTTTTACAAACTGCAATTTTTCATTTGCTCCTGATTCACAATTTGAATAAAGAAATACTCAGAAATGCAATTTTGAGCTAAACGTTCTTTCTATGTGTCCTCCAACATCAGAAAAATGCCACAAGAAAATGCTAAAAACACAATTTTCATCATGCATTGTGGCCAGTTAGGAGCTAAAGCCAGGGAACGATTTTTTTATTTAATACCTCAAGCATTAAACAAACATGCAGAAAAACAGTCATTTAATTGTGTTGATCAATTATATGGGTCATTAGTAGTCAATAATAGTCCTAGTCGATAATCTGGTTTTACTGGAATTATCTGGATTTATTTGGATAACAACATCAATCCATCCTCTATTCTAACACAAACTCAAACTCCTTTATGGAAGAGAATGGAGTCACCAATTGACCAACAATGAACCATGTTTTCGTGGGAGGTGACCGCAGTGCCAGGAGAAAACCCAAAAATCCACCTGGAGAACATGAAAACTCCACACAGAAAAGTCTCAGCTGGGATTCAAACCCAGCCTTTCTACATGTAAAGTCCTAACCGATACACCACTGTGCCACCCCTGGACTGTGACCATCATAATTCATGCAGCTCTGACTGACGTGTTTTGGTGATTAAGACAATATCAGCTGTAAACTGACCTTTTATTTAAAAAAACAAAAAATTGTAAATAAATGATTGTTCGCTGTTTTTACTGCTATATTTTAAACTATAGAAATAATCAATGAAAAGATGAATGAATGACAATGCTTTACCAGAACAAAGAAGACATCTTAAGTATCACACAGCATTGGATTGTCCAGAAATAGCGGGTAATGAAAGATAAGTTAGCAGAAAAAGACGGAACATTTAGTGAGAATTGTAGCCGCTCCATCAAAAAAGAGCTGATGAAGCTCCACAAGCCTTTTAGCAAAGCATGACTGTGCTTCAGGAATCAGAGAAGAACCCTCCCCCCCAACCCCCAATGGACCTGTCCCTGTTTCGCAGTTCTCAAACACAAAGGTCCACACATGCACCGGCTGTGCTCGCCGCACAAAACGCACACACGTCTCAGTCCTTGATCGCAGGCAGAAATATGAAAGAGTGACCAGGCATACACACATAAGCCGTGTGTTGCAGCTGCAGAACACACACACATGTAAACAAAGACCGACAGGAGGAATTCGCTCTGACTTCACAGACGGTGCAGACGTGCAGCGTAACCAACTTTCAAAGATTCATTAATATGAATTGAAAAGTATTTCTGCTATAAGTTTATTGTTCACACCAAACTCAATTCAAGCGTTAAATTCGTGTTCTCTGCCTTTCATCTGATGTGCGTCAAATGTCATGCTCGTCCAAAAATGTGTTTATAAACTTGACAATGCTGATGCGTGTGGGAGGAGCTATTGTCAAACGTTTTTAGCCTCATCTCTACATGGAAGCAGTGACTGTATATCTGTTTCTCAGTTACAAAGCATAGAAGACATGGATGATGTTGTAGAGATCATTTTTATTTATTATAAAGAGCTCTATCCATAAAAGCATTTGTGATCACGTCTCCATGTCTGGGTTCATTGAGCTTAACCGTCTACTGTAGGAGCTACATCTGAATGATGGTGGCTTTCAGCGCTACTTCCGTCTCTCTGAGACCCGGTTTGATGACTTGCTGTCCCGCATTAGTCCAAGGAGGGAAAAAAATAAAAAAAATCCAATTAGAGAACGTTTTATTATCGTCTCCATACAAATAAGAAAAATATCATAAAGTTTAGGAGGAGAAAGATCCGTTTCTCCTCCATGTTGGTTTTGAACTCCACCCGTTGATCCTGTCACAACACGTCATGAGCCAAAGCTGAGTCCCTGATTGGTTGACATCACTTCTTTGCCAAAGTTCAGATATTTGAACTCTGAAAACATTGCACCACAACGCTCAAAACAGGCTGCTGCCTGACCGCAGTGCGCGCCCCACACTCAAAACCCGCCACAGAACCTCCGATCACGTCTGTACATTGACTCAATATTGAAAATGGACGCCCACTGACGGGCGAATCCTGTTTGGTGGAAACGCAACTTAATTTTGTTAAAAAAACTGTTTACAACTTAACAAAAACCTTTAACAAAGAATTAAAAAATAGATTTGAAATGAACACATTAGAAAATGATTAAATGTAAACATTTTGTGTTAAAAGTTAACAAATAAAACCCGAGTAACTTTGAGAAGCATTATCAGTTAAAAGAGCCTTCATTCACAAACTGACCGTAGTAGAAATCTCCCTGCTGATACATCATGAGGGTCTGAACTTCAGAGCCGTCATCTCTGCTGAAGGAGAAGCTCCTGGTGTTCTCTGGTCTGAACTGGTTCTTCCAGGAGCCCCGAAAGTAAATGGCGTTCACCAGCGTCAGGCGCGTCACGCTGCTGAAGTCCCCGGCTGACAGCAGAGACCTGATTTTACCTGGAAGCCGAGACTATTAGTGAGTTCATTCGTTCGCTGTTCTCCTCCCATTTGCCCCACCTCTCTGACTCACTCTCTGTGTGGTTTTCCACCCAGCTGTTGATCTGATCGGCAACTGCCGGGGAGTCGCTGAAGTCCACCGTCTCCGCCTCGGCTCGGAAGTATTTCTTCATCAGGTGCAAGAACTCCGGGTTAAAGGAGACGCCTTCCTGCAGGTAGAGGCTGTTTGCGCATCGGATCACGTGCTGGGCGTCGTCGTCCAGAAGAGCTGCTGTGAGGTTCTGGAGCAAAGAGAACTCCACGCCTGGAGAACAGCACAGCATTTACTCAGAGAACAACTGCAAACTTTGCATTTCTTTACTTTTCCACTGAAATATGAAGAATTTTTTAAAAATTTACCATTAGATCAAAGTAAATAATACCAACAAAAGTAAGAACAAAAATACATCAGCTAATTCATTAAAATGACATCTGCTTGATGGTCACTTCTTGAATATTGTGTGAAAAAATTATGAAAAAATAGATTTTAAAAATAGTTTTTACACATTTTTAAACAAGAAAAGGGCAAGAAAAGTGATATGAAGGAAAAATCGGAAGTATGAACTATATGGTTCAATGCAGCTGTAATCAAGTCTCATGCTGCTGTTGTCGTTGCTTCCTTCTTCAGACACTCCTCTCTCATGTTTGCAAATCTCTATATTCTTCCTACCAGGAAGCAGGTTGCTGAATCCCACAGTCTGTCGGATCTCTTCCAGTGAGGCCCCTCTGGCTCCCAGCTCCACCATGCCCAGGGAAACCGCCACACTCAGAGGCGAAAAAATGATGTTTTCCTGACCCCCCTCTGCCTGCAGTTGGTGGTACAGTCTGAAGGAGAACTCTGATGTAGTGTCCTCTGGAATGTCCGCCGCCCGGCAACCGTAGCCCGGCAACAGGATGGAGAGGAGGAGAAGCGGGGCCAAAACGTCCAACCTCAACATTTTAGAAGAGCTGAAATTTAAAATAAATAAATAAATAAATAAGTAAATAATAAAGAAAACAGGGAAAAGAGGAAAGTTGGAAAGATGGATAGATGAGGTGGAGGCTTCAGGAAAGTGGATAATGTGAGCGGGGGATGGGCAGCCACAGAGAGGAGGATGACAGGAAAACAGATGGATGAAGAGCAGGCCAAATGAAAGGAAATGATTTGCAGAGAGAAGAAGAAAATAAGAACAAAGAGGTCTTTTTAGGCTAAGCGAAAAAGAAAGTGAGAAGGTAGGAATACAGGCAAAACACACAGAGAAGATTGCAGTGTTAAAGGAAACCGAGAAATCGAGAAGGATGAAAAGAAAGTTCCATGAAATGATTAATGGTTTTACAGATTCAGTTCTAGAGGATCAAACAGAAGAGCATGACTGCATGTTAACATGAAGAAATTTCTCATAAACAGCATTTCAAAAGTTTGCTTCAACCTTTTACCTCTCTGCACCAAGAGAAATGAGTTTTGAGAAGAATCTTCTACACACTACAAATACTGACTTGGTCATCTCTCAAATTAAAGTAAATTAAATTAAAGTATTCTACAGTGTTAGAAATAAGGGGGGGGGGGGGGGGGGGGAGATGGTTGTCCAGAGGAAAACCAGGCAAGTAAACTTGGTTGTCCTCCCCAATTTTTGGTTGTCCTTGGATGCCAATATTCAACAGCAGCGAAACCTACTCAGATATCAGTACTTGCATCTTTATTTCTATACATCTAATATCAACTGCCTCTTATCATGGACATTTAAAAACTCTTTAAATATAAAAAACAAACATTTTACTAAATATTGAAGTATCTGGTTACACAAAGTATTGCCAAAAACTTGAAACTAATATTTTTATAACTAGTATCTTTACACAGATTTAAATATATTGGTTCTTTTTTTCCTTTGGTTTTGATAATTGTTGTTTAAAGAATATAAAATACAAAGACTGTTGAAAAAATTTAGAATATCATAACAATCCCATGGAAAAAGGTTTTTTTCAGCTCATGTCAGTCTGTTCTGTTATGAGTGAAAGTTATAGTGTTTATGAATATGTTTTAAATCTATTTAGGGCTGATTATTTTGAACGTGTTTTTAGAGACCTCTAGCGGTCGTGCCAGGTACTGTTCAGCACATGTATTTAAAAAATCTTTATTGAAAAGTGCAGATGTACAAACAGAAAGGATTGGCTATAGCATGCACGCACTTCGTTCGTCAGTGGAAAGACTTTGCTGCATACGTCTCAGTTCAGAGGTTGGCAAAAACTAACCTTTGCAACTTGAAAAATAGTCTGAAAATACCAAAATGTTGAATAAAAGACCAGGTTGTCACACGGACAACCATCAGGAGTCCTCCGTGAAATCTGGTTGTCTCGGTCGGACAACCGGATAACCGCTTATTTCGAACGCTGATTCTAATATAAAAAAAAACAAGCATGATGATAAAAAAAACTGATATTTCAAATGTTCTTGTCATTAATTTTTCCTTGTTGTCTATTTGTTAGACGCCTCATGCTTACCTAATAATGAACCTGCAACACTTCGAAACCTGTCACTGCTGCTGTTGCCAAGCAACATTGTTATGGGGGGGGGGGGGGGGGGGGTTTGATAGCCATAAAGAAAAAAAAAAAAAGAAAAGAAAAAACATTGATATATGACAGAAATACAGAGAAAGATGTTGATGAATGAGTAAGCCAACACTTTTGTTTGTTTTTTGCCACTGCGCTGCTGGCCTTAAAGCCTGTAAAATGATCCAATTAGCAGTCCCACAGCGCGCTGGAATCTGCTGGCTAATGGGATGTGTGAGATGGCAGGTGACTGTACTGTGGACAACAATGGGCAGCGGCCAGAAAATCAGCGTGCTGTCATTTTCTCTGTTGTGTGGAGAACAAAATCTCTTCCCACACAGAACGGGCTCAGCTCGGTGCATTTCAGGGGACGTATCATTTCTAAAAATGATGCATCGTTTCTCCTTTTGTCAATATGTCCCATGAAAAAGCTTTTTATTAAGATCCATTGCGAGTGTTTTCAATGCCTGGTACAGATTAGTCCTGTAAACTACAGTGGTTTACACTGCATTGGTGCTGCACTTGGAATCCACTGCAAATACGTTGCAATCAATACTATCATATTTATCTGACCATAAGGCACATTGGGTTATAGGGCAGAATACATGAAACAACAGTCATAAAATATGGTATGACCACACTACCCATAATACCTAGAGGAGTCAAGGGGCAGGTGATTGGTCAGAGCGGCTGATGGGAGTTTTGCTAGTTAACCGTGCTGTTCTTCATGTGCTCCTCTTTTATTTACAATTATCTTCATTTGCAGAAAGAGCAACATGACATTCAAGTTAAATTTGTAAAACATAAAAAGCAAAACAATACGTCTACTTTTTCAATTTATGAAGTAACAGCACAGTGTGTATTATTCTGGCAGGCTACCGACTACGCTACCCATAACACCACAATAACCCATCAAGTGGTAGAGCTTCATAGTTTACCATAGTTTTACTAAAATATTATTACAGATTCTTGAGAGCTGTGAACCACGTCAAGTTGGTTCCAAGTCAGTAAGCACAAACACAATTCACACATTTGGTGCTTGTTGTGAGTTTTTTTCAAAAATGAAAGTATTTTAAAAATATTTTAGGACCCAAGAAATTCAGTAGTCTGTGACTGAAGATCAAACAACTGCAAGCCTTGCAGAGAAAAACATTGTCTGCAAGAGCTACGATATGATTCAAACCTTAAAGACCCACTTTGATCCTCTTCAGACCTTTCTTTAAGTTATTCTAGTTTTAAATTACAATTTGCTTCTGAGTTGTGGGCTGGACTGAGTAAGCCTGCCCCTTCCCCTTCCTGTAGATTAGATTAGATTCATTGATTGATTGATTGATCGATTGATTGATTTGCGTTTTGTATTTACTTCCCACTTGGACAATGAAATTTGTAGTAATGCAAAAAGAAATCTAACAAAGCAGAATACAAAAACATGTCAATATGTTATGCATTCTCTTGCTAGCTAGCGTGTCGCCCCTCACACCCTCAACCTAACATTACTGGAGCTTGTAGCCCACTGCTTCTGATTGACAACAATCTGAATAAAGAAATACTCAGAAATGCAATTTTATGCTTGATTTTTTTAATTCCTGTCCTCCATTGGAGTGGGCCTTTTAAGGGTTTTAGTAGAAAAATGAATGTGCACATAGTTATGTTGGATATACCAAACATACCAGATCAAAATGTGGCACAAAACTTGAACTACTTTTTACAGATTTTATAAAAGCGGATGCCTCAGTAACCATGTCCTTATATGTCAAGCTGCTGGTCAGATGTGGGATAAAAGGGGTATGCACAACACAGCCAAAAGAAAGTAGAAGGCGCCTTGCAGCCTTGTAAACACAGGTAATGTTTTTGACCTTTTCGTGGGAGCTGAACTTTTTAAAGACAGCCAGCCTTGTTTTCTGTAAGAAAAGACCCAGTGAGCAGAGTTCCACATTTCCATGTGCAAGCAGGTGTAGACAGACTGCAGCATCATGGCCGGCTGGCTTTTCCTTTGTATTTGTGGTGCAATGTCAGCAAGGGGGCGGTTAATAACTATGCGAAAAACCTGAGATCTGCTCACAATTCTTCCTAAAATACCTTGCAGGTACCCAAGGAACCCAAAACCCAACTATGAAATAAATGCCCTAAAAGGACAGAACTTGTCAGAAGATCTCCTGTTGTTGAAGTCACGTCATTTTTAATCCTGACAGTGTGATTACTTTAAACTCATTGGCCTCAAAAGGCAGCCTTTCATAGCCTTGATTGCGAAATGCAGCAGATTAGAAGTTGACATTTTGATAGTCGAAACATGATGTCATCCAATGCCGCTACACACAGCTAATCCTTACTGCCATTTAAACTGGACACCTTGAGACGGCCGGCATTAGAGGGCCCCTTCATTTACGCACCAAGAGCAAACTCTTTCATGCTCTACACAGGTTTACAAAAGCAGTGTTACTGTGGCAGCAATGATTGTTGTGATTTCCATCAGACACTTTGTACCCATCAAAACATACCCCAATACTTTAAGGAAATGACCTTTAAGCTTTTAAAAATCAAAAAAGATCAAAAACAAACTGTGGGTTTTGTTAGTTGTGCTTCACATGAGGTCTGCACAATAAATTGAACATTTTTCAACATCAATAATGATAATAATAATAATAAATTGTATTTATATGGCGCCTTTCTGGGCACTCAAGGTCGCCTCAGACTACAAAAATATGTAAAAACATAAAAACTCCCGAACACAAAATACGTTAACAGTTAAAAACAGCAATTTTAATATTATGAGCTGAATGCATGATGGAAAAGCTGAGTTTTGAGGTGTTTGGAAAACTGAGATATACAATATACGCAAATAACTAGGGTAAAACTGGGACAAATGGTTACTTCAATGGAAATGGTGCTTTTGGCATTTTTAACACGTTCTTGTAGGATTTTTATCATGATGCAATCCATATATTAAGTAAATTCAGATTAAAATTCAAAGTTGCCTTTTTTGAGGATTTCTTTATTCACACTGCAGTGATTCAGGAGCTAACCAAACAGTGTTGTTTGAAAAAGCTTGCAGCTGTCACATACGAACTACAACCAGCAGGCCACAAGCTCCCTGCTCTGCTCCACCTCACTGGATCCACTTGATCCATAGATCCATGGCATGTGCATCTTTTGTCGCCTGAATAGCTCCAATGTTAATCGCAATTTTTTGTTGCACTGCTATTGTTAACTTGGGGTTGTGAGGGGCTGTACTGGGAGAGTACTGGGAGAGAGTGCATGATGGGAAATGGAGCACATGCGTACTTCGTACCACCAACAGTCCTGCCCCCAACTCAACTACTGCTGCTTTGCAGAAACTATGTCCTAGAAAACAACACAGGTTTTTTGATTTTGGCTAAAAACATCATCATCATAATTAAAAGACCACCAGAAACACTTTAACGACAGATGAAAAAATGATAAACAGTGTGTACTTATATAGCACTTTACATTTTCGTTGATATTAAATCCACCATTTTTACAGTTAGAGAAAAACATGAAATAATAGACTCCTATTGAATTTTACTAACAACCACTGATGTTTTGCTCAAATATTAAGAACAATCAAATTAAAAAAAGGAAAGTAAAAAAAAACCAAACAAAACCAAAAAAAACAATTAAACACTTTAGGAGTTTTAGTTTAATGTATTAGTCTATGATGAACAAATTGGAAATTGTTCTTGTATTTTTACTTTTCATGAATTTAGAAACAAATGTTCCTGTGAAATATAATAAAGAGGAGTCGGATCAAAAACATGTTCTTGCGAATATAAAATGTAGTATTAATAGTAATTTAGTATTAGCTTTCAATTAAACATTAACATGATCAGTCTTATGCAAGTTCAGTTATTGAATGTATTTTTTCATGACAGAGTTCAATAATAATGGGCATAAATTTTATTTTAGACATTTTTATTCAGTGTTCAGCTCGGGGCCCCGGGCGATCACCTAATTTTGCCTGATGATGAGTCCGTCCCTGTGTTGACTTTGATTTAAACTGTTGCAGTAAAATGAGTTAATTTTTGTTTAGCCATTTTTTTCATGAATCGCAAGTCATAATGATCACTAATATCACACATTGCAGGTTTCCCTCATATCGTGCAGGTGGGTATCTCACGAGTCAAAACCCTCTGATCTCTATGGAAGAACAGGCAGATGAAAGAATGCTTCCACAGCATCTTCATTTTCAGGCCAAAAGCAAACTCCTTCACTGCCCCTCTTACACTCTTGAAGCACTTCCTAAAGTGCAGACTCTTCGACAAAATTTTGTGAAAATGCTACTTCGCCATGTTTTTTTTTCCTTCTAAGAAAAACCTCCAGGGACAGATGCTTATGATAATATCTGGCCTTGGATTTCTTTTATTTTTGCAAACGGGTGCTCCTACAGAAGGAAGGGAATCTTGGCATGACTGTGAATGCGTTTGACTTATCAGGGGCTTTGCGGCACAGGGATAATGGATTCTGATTATCATTCATGAGTTTTTCCTTAGAAGTACCATAGAGGCCATTCTTAATTTGGATTTGAACTGAGTCAAATATGAAAGGAACGCACGCACATCCCTGCTGAAGATGATTAAACTTGCATAAAACCTACATTATCGGCCTTAAATCCCTCCTGTCTCTGAGTGCGGTTAAAGCCCTCTGCAGTCATACTCGGCTTTTGCAAGGATGCGGGTGATGCACGGTGATTAGCAGCACCTTTTTATTTTCATAAGCTTTTAAGTCGTCCCCCATTAAAGACTTCTGGTTACAAGTTATGTCATAGCAGTGAACAATCACTCATTTGCAGCCTTCTGTTTGCATGCCAATACGGATACAGTCAAATATATATTTCTATACCTTAATAGCATTGCAAAACAGGTAAAAAAGGAAGATTTGAGCCCCTGTAGTGGGTGGAAAGTTTTCCAACAGTGCACAATAACATGGATGTAATTCTTTCACCTTTCATGAACAAATCAAGCTAAATTTCTGTATGCTATATTGGTTTAAGTTGTTTGATGAATATATTCTTTTCATATTAAAATGTATTAAATATTATTGGTGATGGTATTAAGACTAAATAACTCAAATTAGGGCTGCACAATTCTGAGAAACCCTCAATTCTGGCTTGAAGAGAGAAAAACATCACCCGAATCCTTACAAGCCTGTTGTAAAGAACAGCCTCACGATAACCCTAATATCGTCAGTCATTGTCCAGGCATGGACAATGGTACGCAGCTCAAATTTACATTAAAACCTCTTTTTTCCCCTTCCTTGGCACGGTGGTTTTCCCCCTGCATCATCAGAAAGATCCAACTCTACCTTCTCATCCAACTTCTTCACTCCAGTTGCTTTTATTTAACAGGGATGCCAGCCTGCATAAACAAGTCTCTGCATTTTATCTATACCGTTGCTGCAGGTTTCCTTTCTAACTAGTTGAAAGGGCATGTAACAGCACTGATCAGATCTCTGCACTGGTGTCTACCAGCTGCCCTCATCTACCTTCCAACTTGTGACTAATCCTAGTTTACAACTCTTCCTGCTCACTGCGTTCTGCCAACCAATGGCAACTGGTGTACTCTGCACCACAATACAGAAATGACGAGAACAACTAGTTCTGTGATGCCACATTGATAGAATGAGCGATCTGACTCTACAAGCACAGCTGTCACACTCCAGATATTCTGAAAAAATGTTCAAGATTGGCCTCTTCTGCAGCTTCCTGTGCACTCAACTCGACCCAGGTTTTGGCTGTTATGTGGATTATTTCTAAGTCATTTTGGATTTTTAAAAAAACCATGATAAAATATAATAGCTAGACATCACTGAACCAATCAAGGGTCTGTACATATGCTCAATGATGGACGTATTATTTTAGCTAAAACCAAGCCCTCACCTTCTGTTCCCAAATTTGCCATCAACTCAGAAATACCAACCCCTGCAGTCCCTCAAATGACCTCTGAAGTTGATTCTGACCTTTTGATTTTACTGAAACTCAAATTGCTGCATTGCTTAAATCATTCAAAATCACCTATTTAAACGTTTAAGTGTATTATAATGTTCATTCCTCACTAAAAACAAACCAAAAGCGGTATTTTGATCCGTTCCTGTGTTTCTGAGTATTCAGAGTATTCTGAGTATATAAAAGCCCCCCCCCATCCACAAAAACGAGCGGCTTCTCACATTGTGACGTAGATAAGTAAGAACAGCTTCCCACACACACTTTCTCCACAGACCTAGCAGTGATCAGCAAAATGCTTTCCTTTAATGTGCACAGAATGAACGTCCATCTTTGCAAAAGTTCGGATGGATGTTGTTTGTTTTCGTGCTGCCAAGGCCGGTTCAAGGTTGACGTCATGGCGGCACCCACACAGAGCGAAAGCCGATGCCTCAGAGATCGAGGGAGGAAAATGAGCTGCGAAAACAACTCATTTATTTAAAAAAGAAATCGTTCTTTAGTGTGCCAAAGGAATATACCATCATACATATGAATAGAGTTTATTCTGAAAGGCTTAAGAAAAGCATGATATAGGTCCTTTAAGGTAACGTATTTAATTTTTCTTTTAAAACAATCAATCTCACAAAAAAAACATTAATTTCTTCATTCATCCAGACCTAAAAATTGACTCAAAACCGGCTCTATCACTACTTTTTGAAAATACATTTAAAGTCTTTTCCCTTTCAGACAAAACACAGACACCAGTAGGAAGCAAACTGGAACACAGGATGAGCTAAAAGAAAAATGACCATCATGAGGAGTTTATAGGAAGCAGGGAAAGAATGGAAGTTGTTTGAGCCAGAGGTGATGCAGAGAAAAGTCACTCTGCTCTTTCTCTGGATAAAATACTAATTTACATTTGCCTGTGTTGTTTGAAAAAAAAAACAGAAAACAAAAGAGTATTTTGTGCACTCACTATATTCCCATTGGAGCTTTCTAAATAAAATGTTCTCTTTTTTCCTGATTAGTACCTCATGGACGTGCAAAAAATCCCAGCAGGCAACAAAACTCCGCCCCTTAGCTAGTCAAAATAAAAAAAAATTTGCCGATCAGAGGTTTTGCATTTTGGCTGTGCAAATGTAGAAATGATTCTAGGAACTAGGAACAGTTTTAAGTTTGTTTGCACTTTGTTTTTTGTTTTTTTTTTCAGATACGACTGGTTTTCCACTAACTGTTGTGTTTTTTCCTTTTCTTTCTCCAACCTTATTTTATGATTTTCTCCATCAACTTTTATAGATATTAAAAAAATTTGGAGTAAAATGTGAAGAAACAGGTAGCTTCACTGTGAGGTGAGTAGCAGGTTTGGTTTGTTCGGAAAAAAATTTCCGTATTTCATGTGTTAAATATTGGGGCTAAGATTCTCCCTTTTAGCATCTCTGTGTTGTGTGAAAAGCTTATTTAGGATACATACCTGTGCTAATCCCTGTATTTTTTTTCAGTCAAATAAGTAAAAAAAAATTAAAAAAGTAAAAACTTAAACTTTATCCAGTGCAGAAGTGCATGATCTACCAACTAATTATGCAATGATTGCCGTTCTGTGGAGAAAGTTCACACACACACACACACCTACACACACACACACACACGCACACACACACAGGCACTTACACACACTCACACACAGGCACTTACACATAAACATGCTCTCAACCTGAAGGCACCGGACAGGGACCAGAAAGAACAAGCTATCAACAGAGATTAAGAGATTTGGCTGCATATGGGATTAATTCATTGGGATTAGGATTTAAAAGGTTGAGCCAACTCTAACAGCAACCATAAACCTAAATGAGAATTTAGGAGATTATCTTTTTGGTGGCAAAAATGAACAGATGAGAGGAAAACTGAGATCATGATGAGATTTTTTTTTAAAGATAAATAAATAAATGATTTGCATAAATAGCGCCTACATGTATTAAAAAAAAGTAATAAATATGTGATTCAAAAATGCTTTTTTTTTAACAAACAAACACCAGTTGGAGACATGTCAATAAATCAAAAAGCATGTTTAATCATGAAAAACTGTCTAGATATCTGAGCAATAACTACATTCCTGTCATTATGATGTAAGGAAGGTTAAGGATTAAAGCGGGCCGCACATTCCCTCAATGCCTTCATCATGTCAAGGACAGGAGTCGGCGAAAAACAACAGAAGCATCAACAATCCCCGATGATCAGAATCCAACGGCGGTGGCTGGTGCGGTGCGCACACATGGGCTCTGAACGCAGGCTGGCATTAACGTGACTGCTGCTCTGCATCCCCACTTGTTACCGCAATCGCAGCCCACACATGCTGATCACAATATCGTAATCTCTTAATTGTAATTCATAAAACCCCTATCACACCTACACGTCCCCCACACCTTACTAAAATTCTGTTTATCAGAATTCCGCAGGGGAAAAAAATGTATTTTTTTTTCTCTCTCACTCACTGTATGAATCAAAAGAGACATTCTTAATCATATAAATGTATAAAAGGTTTCTTACTGATGAAGGCGAAATGTAAGAGCTGCACGGATGGATGAAGAAGTGCGGTTTCTCTCTGCTTCTCCCATCCGCAGTTTACTGCTTAATTTACCGCAGGCCACGCCCTCCTCACTGTGATTGGTCAAAACGAAAGAGAATCAAAGAGGGAAGACGTGGGATGAGATGTCTCACTGCTGCGTCACCCCGCTTCGTTTTCACTCCTGTTCCCCCCAGATTTTGCATTTTAATGACACTTTCAAGAAATCAAGTTAGAGGTGACACACGAGGAAACGCGGCAAAGGAAGATTTTTGTAACGATTGGAATCGTATTTTAAAGGTAGGAACAGTTTGTGTTTGTGTTGTCCTGGTTACACTTTACGCTAGCAATCTATCTATGGTGCTGTGATCTGAGGTTCGAGAGTCACTCGAGGCTCTTTTCCCCCTCATCTCTGGCTAAAGAGAAAAATAAAATGATCATAGTTTTTAAGAGTAAGGGTTCCTTAATTGGCATTGATTTAGTTTAGATTAGTTAAGTTTATAAATGTATGGCACATCCCTGCTGACCTCAAGAGTATGGTGGCCCTGAAGGGCAGATTCCACCACTGAACGCAAGATCACAAGGTCATTAAAAAAAGCAAAACAAATAATAATAATGATACTAATAGAAAAAAAAGTTACATTTTAGATATCAAAACACCAAATAACAAAACACAATTGCAAAAAAAAGAAACAAAATAAAAATAAAATGTTGCAGAAAACAAACGGAAGTACCAGAAATCAAAATGAAATGGTAAACAATGAAACACTATAAAAAAAAATAAACAAACAAAAGAGGTAGGCACTAAAGGACATCACTGATTGGATGATATGATTGACAAACGTCATCATCCAATCATTGATCACCCATTAATTACCTATACCTTTTTCAGTTTCTTGAACACATTTTTTTTAAACATCTGCCACATAATCTCTAGTGTTAGACTCCTGGAGTTTTCCAAGTGTTGTGGACATTTCTTGTGTGTAGTATTTTATTTCAAAAAGAAGTCTTAAAAAAAAAAAAGGAATACATTTTGGAAAAATGCTACTCTTATAATTCGGTTTTTATTCATGCCAAAAAATAAATATAACTCATAAATATTTTTTCATAAAAGTAACACTACAATGAATGAAAAGCAGTATTAAATTTCCCCAAAGGGTGAGCTGGACCCGGGTGCTAGGACATCACATCCAAGGAATTTAGGAATATATCAATCCATCCTGTCACATAACATAAAACAGAAAATTGACACATAAATAAAATAAGTAACAAAATTCCAAACTACCAAATTAATATATTGATATATAGAATATAATCATTAAAGCATCGATGACCACAGCATAGAAAAAGATCATTGAAGCAGGGAACAGGGAGGCGTTCATTTTTTCTTCTGGCTGCTTTCTAACATAAACAGATAAAAAAAAGGTCTTTTAAAAATTACTTAACTGTATCTTTTATTATTGTAGCCCATATTTAGTGTTTTGCCTAGAAAAGGCTGGGCTTTAAAAGCAGACACACATTGAGGTTTGTGTTCTGAGTTTATCTAGCTGAAGCTTTCATTTGAGCTGCAGTTTCATAGATTTATAGTTTAGTAGTTTTCTGTCTAGGAGAGTAGGAGAGAACATAAACTTTATGCTAGTGTGGCTGTTCTATAATGGAAAGAAATATTGTCTTTATGCTTTTTTTAGGTAGAGGTTTTTGGTTTTCTTTTTTGAAATTAAGTTTGAAATAAGTTTAAAATCTGTAAAGCTCTTGCTTTATTATAAAAAGTGCTTTATAAATCTAGTTTGATTAGATTACATTTGAGTAGGCCTGCACAATATACCGCAAATTTATCGTTTTCGCATTATCCAGCTCTGCAATATGCATATCGCAAAATATGGTGAAAATCGCAATAGGTGGTAAACCTTAAATATGTTAAAACAATCTTATGGCAGCTTGAAGCATTTAACAAATCAAATAAATCCCTTTATGCATTTGACCAATCAGATGGACGCCTTCAAGTTGTTGACCAATCGGATGGAGGCCTAATGTGTTAGATGTTTGTCACCTATGTCGACGAGGGTCATTTTGGGTTTAATTTTAAATGGAAACGGAATGATGTTTTTGGTTATCGCAATATTAATCTCTAATATCGCATATCACGAGTTTTCCTCATATTGTGCAGCCCTAGATTCGAGTAAATTACATCCGGGAAAAAACAGCTTTTTTATGTAACATTTTCATAAAACAAGCATAAAGAACGTCTGCCCATTTTTTTATAAGAGAATTATTTGAAGAGTTGGCATGATTCTCATGTAAATAATACTGCAACTTCTGTGGGTTCAACCCTGCTTGCATTCTAGTGTTGATCTTTTCTTTTTCTGATCTTCCTCTGTGATTCTGTCATTCCTTGTGAGTTATTTGGTGTGATAAAGTCTGTATAATAGGACGAACACACACTGAGGGTCACTTATAAGTCAAGGGTAACCATGAAATACCTGAGAAATGAAGCTGATACGGTCTTGAGTGTCTGTGGCTCTCATGTGTCTTGTGTGTAACCAGCCAAATCATTCACAGCCTCAATTAGTGTGAAAGTGAGCAAACGCAGATGCAAAAAGGTTCTGGAGAAAGTTTTCAGTGTGACATACAGGTTACTACTGCAAGCCACAAGCTCCCTGCTGCGCTCCATTCTGATGACTTGCAGACAAATAGATCCGTGTACATCTTTGTTTTCCTCATCTGAGCTGGAATCTGGATTCAAACTGTACGGCTGGATAGCTCCAATATTGCTCGCCATTTTTGTTGCACTGGTGATGTTAGATTGGTTGTTATAAGGGGCTCTAGGCTAGCGGGAGATTATGTAAACAGAGAGCTCTCAGCAACAGGTAGGGGAGGGGGAAGGGAAGAGGGGTGGGGTTGCTCTACTGCTTCTGTTGCCAATTCTTTGTTTCCTTTTTATGGAATGTTCAATAATGTATTTCTTTGTTTTGTTTGAAGGACTTGCATTTGATTTTCCTTTTCTTTAAATTGTAACAAATCAGTGGTGTGTTTTTATTCCTGGGCGTAATTTTTCAAATGAGCGATAAAAGTTAAAAATGTTTTGTTCTGTGGACAAAATACTTTTATGAAGGCTGAATTGCAATGCTTGAATGACAAACGCACAGATTTACATCATACCAAGAACAATGTCACTGGATTTAGAAAACTGAACTCCAGTTGTATAAAAACCATATATGTTGCAATACTGTTTCTCAAAACCTTAATGTCCTGTTCTATATTACTGAAATAATTTATTATTTGTTTAGTTTTTATTCAATCTTTCTCAATAATTTTACAGAATTTTCTGTTTTTTAGGTCTTTAATTAGAGTTCTTATTGGTTTAACCCTCAAAAGCCCTTTTTTGGAGTCCTCAATCTTTTGGTGTCCTTGACATTTGGCCTTAAAGTCCCACTCTGATCATCTTTTGATATATTCTCTCAGTGGTCTTTTAATTATGATTTATAATGTTTTTAGATAGAAGCAAAAAATCTGTTTTCTATTCTAGGACATAGCTTCTGCAGAGCAGCAGTAGTTCATTAGAAGTTTGTGGGTTCGACCGTTGGCGCAGACCAATCCCTCCCTCTCTTCTCCTCCCTGTTGCTGAGAGCTTCTCTGTTTACACACTCCCCCCCCTGTTAGCTTACAGCCCCTCACACCCCCAACCTAACATTGGCGGTGCAACAAAAATGGCAAGCAATATTGCAGTTTAGATCCAGATTCCAGCTCAGACGAGGATAATAGACGTCCATGGATCTATTTGTCTGCAAGTCATCAGAATGGAGCGGAGCAGGGAGCTTGTGATCCACCCCAATGTATTTTCTACATAACAAATACGCTCCTTTTTAAAACAGATTTTTTTCATCTGTTCCAAATTCACAACAATTTAAATAAATAAATACTCAGAAATCTAAATATAAGCTCAACTTTCTTTAAAAATGTCCTCCATCATCAGAAAAATGCCACAAAAACATGTTGAAAACACCACAAACAACGTTTATTGGAGTGGGTCTATAAACTATAAACATCTACTTTGTTGCTTTTCAATCATATTTTAACACTGTAACATGGTACACTGACCTTTTAGAAAAAAAGTTATTCGTTTCCTAAAACAGGATGTGTCAAATGTCAAAGGGTCATGATCATGCTTTCCCACGTGCACTTATCATGCATGACTCATACACCACCACACGTTGTCATAAAAGATAGATCCACACCTCTTTACCCACAGGGGGGTCAGTGTTCATCATTTCTGCAAACAGTTCATATTGTTATTCATCAGAACCAACGTCGGTTTTGTTTTTGCCTCAGTCTATTTTAAATTACTTTTGGACCTGGAGAAGGCAGCAGCACTTAGGGAGCTCATTTATATGTTTTTTACATATTCCAGTTATAACTTTCATTTGCAGATGCAGCCGCTAACTGTTCTCACTGACATTGGTTTTCAGAAATATTCTGTCCACTGATTTCCATTGAGAATCGTGTCTGTTTCTGATGCAGTGCAGCTCTCAACTTTTTTATTTCCCTTTAAATCCTATCCAGCTTTAGTTGAGGTATGCAGCTATGCAGTCTTGGAACTGGCCTTGCTGAAGTGTTTACTTTCAAAGAGCGCCGAAGCATCTGTGTGTGTGTGTGTCTTCAGCTGTCAGCGTCTCCAGGATCCTCTCTTATTCACGTCTTGTCCCCGTCTTGTTCTAGACTTTTGCGTATACTTGTGAAGTACTACTTTCTGATACGGATGCTGCAGGTTTTTGTGTTTCTGGGCCCATGGAGGGTCATAGATAGGAGCGGCTGCATCCTAAGGGGAGTTCAGGTGTCTTGCATTCCCTTAAGGCTCGTATGGCCATGAATATGGAACACGCCATTGTTGTGCATGTGGTAATTGTATCTTGCAGTAACTATGATGTAAGTTCCATGCACTTATGACGTATGGGTAATACTATGGTACGGTGCGCTCACGCCCCTCTGTAATCTACAGTAAGGTGCGCTGTGGCCCCTTAATGACTGCATGCACAGAGTGTGCACGTGATACGTAAGTGCCCATAGGATGCTGACAAAAAAACAACACTCTGATTGTTTGATTTCCTCATGACGAGATTTGGAGGGAAGAGTTAAAAAATTAAAAATCTGCGTGACATGCCTGTGTTTTACATACTGCACCCTTGAACGGTTATATAAATGTTTGCTATGGCCCCTCATTTGGAGCATTTACACTTAGTAACTCATAGCTTGTACGTCACATGTACACTTCACAACTTTTCCAGTATGTTGGTGAGAAAAGTTTGGTTTTCTCTGATCTTTTGCAGTGAGACTGAAGAGCATGATAAGGTAAGCTGCGCTGCTCGCTCAACTGCTGCATGCTTGTGTGTCTTTGTGTCAGAGCTTTGCGGCTGGGCAGATTGAATTTATCTGTAGCTCACACCTGGAGAACAGCCTTTGTGAGGGGCTGATTTCTTTTTGTCTGTTTGTTTCGATTTTGTGTAAGCTGCCATCTCTGGTGTAATAACTCTGCTCTCACCTTTCTACTTTTTTGAATTATCGACAGAAGCAGCTCAGTGGGTTGAAGCATTGGTACGTGGTGCCATAAAACGCCAAAGTCTGACGGCAATCCTTCAACAAGGCTGTGTGTTTGTTTATCGCAAGGAAGTGAGGGAGACGCAAAGTTGTTCTGAATGGGAAAATCCAGAGTCTGAATGTGCTTTTTAAGGCAGCAAATAAGGTGGAAGCTGAGTGAATTCAAAAGCAAGAAAGAGGAATATAGAGTCTAAATAACAAACATCAAAAACGCCATTAATGAACAGCAGAAAGAAACCTGTAGAAGTGTGGACCAACATTCTGGTCTTGCAGGGCTTTGTGTTGCACAAATGTGATTGTCCACCAGGGGGAGATGTTTCACCACAAATAAACCAACGTGTTTTTTGTTTTTTTTTCATCCAGTCCCTCGTTTCTGTCAGTAATTGAATTCCATTTGGCCAGTACAGTGATTGATGGCAGTAATGAATTCACACACATGCACGCACACACACACACAGTTTGGGTGAATTTTAAATATATCTCCAGCGCTGTAAATCCTGAGTTTTGCCTTGATCTTGCTTTCCCTTAACAAACTCAACACCTAGTTTAAAGTGTGCATGCTCACACACACACACACACACACACACACACACACACACACACACTCCTTTCCTTGATCTTTTGTGCAGTTTTTACATTTGTGATGAGGACTTTTGTTTTTCTGCCACAGATATTGATTGCTTCTGTTTCAGCATCCCACAGAGCCATTTGCATGTGCGCTGACGAGCTCATCTCCAAGGAGTTTCAGAGAAGTATTATTGGCTTCCTCTTGGTTCTTTCAGCGCTTGTGACTGACACATGAGGCGCTGAGTTACCCTCAGCTCTGAAACTCATCATCAGCCCGATAGCAGATGAGATCAATGACAGCACAGGCCTGCTGGAGACCAAGCAGTAAGAAATGGTGTGACTGTTTTGTATCTGCCATGGATCCAGTTTAAAATTTCTCCTGCGTGTTTATGACAGCAAAATGCCTTCTGTTGTAGATTCTGTTCTTTCTTATTGAGAAATTAGTCAGCCACAACTTTAAAGCAATATAAAGAAGAAAGTTTGCAGTAAATGACTGCAGCCTTCTTTATTCTCCTAGAAGATTCACAGAGACTGTTTTGGTTCTAAAAACTGCCGGATTAATCATCAACGTGGTGAAAAAAGGCTGCCTGTGGCATGAGCCTGAAACATGAGATCCACCAGTGGTTAACAGTTTGAAAAAAGCTCTTTTCCCTAAAATACTGCCTTCATTTTTCTCCGGTGTTACATACTTTTCTAGCAGCAACAGCAGCAGCGCATGCAGCCAGGAAGAGTTGTCAATTAGCTCATTTACAAGCCATTTAGCTGTCAGTACGGTTTTAGGACAGCTCTGCAGGAGGGATAGCTGAAAGCCACTGGCTGGAAACGAAAAAAAAAAGCTAAAAAAAACTCAAATAATCTAAAGATTCAAATGGAAATTGTATCAAAACACATTTTCCAATTAAATGAGTAATACACATTTGTAAGTGTTTACCTGCAATTTTCTGATGTGAAACTTGCTCAGTTTTGAACCCCTGAAACATTCCTGAAAAGCCAGTGTTGACTTTATTACATTTTAAAAGTATAAAAACTAAAATAATTCTAATAAATTAAACTGCTCAAAAGTTCTGTAAAAAATGTTACAGAACTCAAACAAATTGACAAAAGGAGAAAGATGGCTAAAAAAAAGCCATAAAAATGTGAAATGATTGCTGCAGTTGATGCATATCGGGTCTGTAATATGATTAGCCATAAAACTAATGTCTTTCAGGCTTTGAGATGGGTAGAGGTTCTCCAACCTGTAAAATATGCCGAAAGAAATGTGGGAAGCTGTAAAAACCCATTCTCTCAACATCAAATTACAACGACCTTGCAAATATTGTCAGGAAAATAAACTGTTTCAAATGTGTCCAGACTGCAGAGAAGGGACAACTTATGGGGTGTTGCCAGAATGGAGTTCAAAAGTATTTTTGATGGTATGGAGGTATGTGAGGCTGCAACCAGCAGGAAAGACAGCTTGCATTGTCTCCAAAGATCTGTAAATACAGAAAACAATAGTTTTAGAGTATATGTTGCCCTCCGGATAATGTCTGTTTCAGGGAAAGCCTTGTGTACTTAGTGGGATTTTCCAAGTGTTTGGCTGGCAGAAATGTTTTCTAAACTCTAGTTTCATCTGCTAATTCTCTGGGCTTATTGAAACTGTGTATTTTCTACCATTATGATTATTATTATTATTATTTTGAGATTTGATCTGTAAACCCATCACAGCTTTAATTAAATATACAGAGAAGGCTTGAATAATATTCAGACATATGCATTTGGTGAGGTTTAGAATGTTTGCGGTGAGGATAATGCAAACCGTCTAGCTTTTCCTGGGAGAGTCCGGTTGTTGATTTGGCCCGGAGACCAGGTTCTTCATTTATAAAGAATACACATGAAGATGGCCGCATCTGCATATCAAGCTAAAAGGAGGCTAATTTCCAAGAAACTCACATGTAGGCTATATCTGTGAATGCACCCCTCAATGCATTATGGTGTGTATTCGCTGATCTAGAGCGCATTGACGCACGTTCAGACATTTGGAGAATTTCCAGGACACTGGCTTCTGGGATTGTAGATTCAGACTCAACTATAATCTTTCTAGCTACCCCATGAGCAACCCCAGGAGCGATTCATTTCCTCCTGAGCCCCCAAAAATTCCCTTTTTTAAACACAGCTTTTTATCTAAGCAGTCTGCTCTGTGAACATTAGTTAATTTCATTTTATTGGGGATTTTGCCTCATAGCTGCTGAGATGTGTTTTTCGGTAGTAGAGCTCCTGTTTTAGACATTGTTGAAACAACAATATTTTAACAAGAATTTATTTGACCACCAACCAAAAGTTTACATGCACTTCCTGCATCACTTCATGTGTGCTTCTTTATCATCTACTAATTCAAAGCTTGAAAATCCATCAACATACGATCCGAGCGGTGCTTCTGAACGCCTCGCTCCATATAAAATAATGTCCACATAAGTGCATCAATGCCTGCAATTAGAAATGCTGGTCGCTTCTGCAAAAGGTCAAAACTTTAGAGACCCACTTCGACCCACTTTAAAGAAAAAAATGTGTTTTGGGTGTTTTTAATCTGTCCTTGTGTCATTTTTTCTCATGATATAAAGAAAATAAGTCCTAAAATTTAATTTCTGTGCATATATTTTGTGAATCAGGAGCAGAAAAAGACATGTTGTTGGAAAAAGCTTGTTCAGCATGTGTGCGGTTGAAGCTACTATACGGCAAGCCACAAGCTCCCTGCTCCACTCCATTCTAATGCATCTGTCTGTAAAAGACTAGATCCATGTACCTCTTTGTACATGGATCTAGTCAACTCATCCGAGTTGGCATCTGGTTCAAAACTCTACAGCTACATTGCTCCAACATTGCTTGTTATTTTTCTTGAAACTGTCATGTTAGGTTGTTGGGGGCTGCAAGCTAGAGGGAGACCGTGTAAACATATGGATGATGGGGAAGGGAGCAGGCTTGTTTTGGGCCAACAGTCCCACCCACAACCCAGAACTACTGCTACTCTGCAGAAACAATGTCCTAGAAAACAACACTTTCTCATTTTGGCTACAAACTGCATAATTATTAACTAAAAGACCACTAGGAGTTATTTTACAAGAGATCGAAAGATGACCACAGAGGGAATTTAAACACTAAAATATGCATCTTAACCACACTTGCATGATTGAATAGTTTGTGAATGGCAGCAGACATTTGGGCAAATTCCTGTCCATGTGCACACTCCTACACACAGAAATGCACATCCTGAAAAATGTGAGACTTGGCCCACTTTGCCATTATTTAGATTGAATTCAATACTTCTGGCCAGCCACTGCTTCAGTTACTTACTCAGCAAAGGGCTTAGAAATAAAACGAGCACCACGGGAGGAAATGAAAGTTAGGAAACCAGAGATTTCCAGCTCACACGAAGACGAAGGAAGTTGAAGGTGAGTTTGTGAAAAGTCTGAAATGAAAGGAGACAACTGGTGCGATCAAAGGAGCGTTGTTTCAGAAGACCGCAGATACAAACAGACAGACTGTGAGAGCTTGCTCTCCGTCATGAGTTTGCTTTTCCACAGACACACTGCTGGAGCCATCTCAGAGCTGCTGCACACTTAATACAGTCTTTAAGAAATTCCAGGATAAGAGCAGATACCCGAGCAAATACATTAGGAGGAAAAAAGAAGGACCTCCGCTAGGAAATGAGCGGAGCTGAAAATCTGTCTGCATTTAGTGACTGCAACAGCTTGTGAAATACTCAAAAAAGTTCAAAGTCAACTTTATTGTCAAATATGCTGCATCCGTAAGACATACAGCACAGATGAAATTGCTCTCCTCTCACCCCACAGTGCAAGCAGCATATAAAATAATAAATAAACGACTTAAAAAATAGATAAAAAGACACCAATAACAAGAAGAATGACAGTAGTCTAAACAGAGCAAAAGAGCAATGACATGGTTAAAGTGGTGGTTTAAAGTGACAACAGTGCTGAGAACAGTAAGTGGATGAGTCAGAGGTGGCAGTCTTTGGTGAAGATGGTGATCTGAACTGTTGTGAAAGTTTTCAGTGTGTGCTTGTAGGACGGAGAGGAGGGGCCAGAGGGGGGAGGGCAGGGAGGGAGTTGAGTGTCCTTATTGCCTGAAGGGGGAAACTGTCTTTTAGTCTGCTGGTTCTGGCCTGCAGACTTTGCAGTCTCCTCCCTGATGGCAGCAGGTTGAAGTGTCTCTGGGATGGGTGGGAGGGGTCCCCTGCAATCCTGATGGCTTTGCGGGTGAGGCGGGAGCGATAAATGTCCGAGAGGCCAGTAAGAGGGACACCAACGATCTTCTCAGCTGTTCTCACAATGTGCTGCAGGGTCTTCCGGCAGGACACGGCGCAGGCTCCGTACCACACGGTGATGCAGCTGGTCAGGATGCTCTTGATGGCCCCCCTGTAGAAGGTCTGCATGGTGGGGGGAGGAACTCTGGCCCTCTTCAGTTTGCGGAGGAAGTACAGGCGTTGTTGGGATTTCTTGGCCAGTGATGCAATGTTGTGGTTCCAAGACAGGTCGTTGGAGATGTGCACCCCCAGGAACATGGTGCAGCCAAGCGTCAGTGACCCCCTCAAGACCCACTTCATAGACGAAAACTCCATGATTCCCCTATTTTAGTTGTTTCTTCCGTCTCGGCCTTCTCTTTTTCTGTATCCACCCACACACTTAGTGGTTGTACACCCACACACACGCTGAGCGTCAGCACCATGTAAATGGGGTTTGTTTGATCACAGTCCCACTTCCATCAAATCCACCAGCGCTGAATAATTCCCTTGACCCATTTCCTGTGAATTCATGCTGGCTTGTATTCTCTGAAGCCTGACATTCTCCATTCCAGCCAGATCAAAGTGTTTCCTGGATCAATCCTAATATCGTTGCCATGGATTCGTTGCTGTGTGATAGACACGCGTGTCCTTTTCTCTCTGTCACGCTTGTTTCCAAAGTGATAAATGTTTTTGCCAACCTCGGCTTGCCCAACAGACCAACGTGAGACTGCAAGGCGTCAAGCCTGCAGCAGCCTGGGATCGTGCAGTCTCTCCCTGAAACCAGCGCGTGCCCTTCTAAGAGGAGAAGCCGGAAAACTGGGTTTTGTGAGGCTGCATATTTTCTGGAAAGATCAAGTTGATGAAAATCCAGAAAAGGTCATGCTGTCAGTCAATCTTTGTTTTAAAGTTTCTTTTTTTTTTTTTTGCTGCAGTTTTTAAAATCTAACACAGGAATCCCAAAACTTCAGGCCAGGTTTAATGTTAGACAATATTTTCACGCGCTGGTCTGTACGAGGGTAAAGAGGGCGTCCTTTCTATTTTTTTTTTTTTTTTTTGTACAGCTTCAATGTTCCCTTAACTTTTGGTGGTAAAGTTCATCTTCATCCTCTGTAAAATATCTGTAGCTGCTTTAAAATTTTAATGATTACCTGTAGGCACCAATTAAAAATGTGATAAAGATTTTTTCCTTAACCCATGACTGTCAAAGGGGAAGCTAAAAAATTCAGAGGCCATCATCGACCTCGTCCAACTAATAAGGACGGATAAAAACAGTCATTCAAACTGGTATTTTCTAAATAAACGTGTTTCCACCTTTACAACAGCTTTATTAGCATTATCCTTGTAACATTAGACAGCTGGCTGCTGAATATTATGCATTATTATGGTGTGTGGGAAGAACTATTGTCATAAATCCATATTTGGAGTAAACACTCCTGGTTTTTGTCTGTTAAATGCACATTTCTTCTATTTTGAAGTCAAAGATGTCTTCTCTTGCCTCACTGACTATTTTCAGCAAAAAGAAACTTTCTTTTTTGTTAACTTTGCTAGTTTGGAGGCTTCAATTTAGCGACTGACGCTGCCGCTTTAAGAAAGTAGCGGATACATTTAAGACATGTGACTGAGCAATTGGACGTGTGTCAAGAGGGAGTTGGATGTAGGGGACAAAATCCAGTAGTTTTCCAAAAAATTAAAGAATTAGGTGATAAATGAGACCAAAAAAAATGTAGGTGGGGACCCCTGGTCTAACAGATGTAAAAGCCTCTAAAAGGTCGTACCATGAGCATTAAAAACTGCCAAAGACATTTGGAGTTCTGATCAATCTTTCTGATGTTTTTAAAAAGAAAAAACATTATTTAGTTTGCTTATTTGTTTGTAAATCGTAATGATTTAGTTTTCATGTTTTCTTTAAGAAGTGTATGACTTTTTTTAATTTTTTGAAATATTGTTCTATGTATTATTTTAACAGGATAACAAAGAAGTATTTCTGACTCAGAAAAAGCATAAATGTTTGGATACAGAATGATGCACACTCTGTTCAGACCAAACACTAAATCAAAGTAGGTGGATGTGTCCCCAGATTGTTGCAATAAAGTAAACCCAGGTTTTTCCATTCCATTTAAATTCAAATTTGTGTTTGGATAAAGTTAAAATAAAAATAGAAAAAAGGGCTAGGACTCTAACTTCATTTAAAGCCCTTTTTGAAATGTGAATGAACTGTTGATTCAACATTATACTTCTGTATTTTTTATCTTTCTCATTTGAAATAAACTAATTCAATAAAATGTGAACAATAAACAGCTATAATAAAGACTTCTTTTAAACCGATTAGTGCAATTTCTACATATTGATACACTATTATACTAGTGTTTCCATAGTGCATTAAACTTTTTCTGATACTTACTAAAGACGATGAATAAATAAATAAAGTGATGGAATTCCTTGAAACTTCCAAGAGTCACAAAGACTAAAAGCCGTTTCTCTTTTTTTTTTTTTAACTACAAATGAAGGAGTTCTGAGAGGGATTTTCAAAAGTGGGTCTCCCGTCAGATTTGCATTGTTGAGCGAAAGTGCTTCATTTCCGCTCAGTTGCCCTTGCCTTCTTTTTCTTCGATGGCACCTCCTCTAGCGCTCAGATCTGGACCAATTTTTCCCCATTCCAGCAACTTCATTCTTCTCCCTGTATAATAGTGGATTTTCCATGGTGGATTTGTGCTGAGCTATTTTGAGTTCTGCACTGGCTCCTATGTTGCTGTAATCCAATTGTGATAGTGTTAATTTTTAAAGCTTTATTATTGAAATTGCTGAGACCTAATTTTCTGATCCTGTCACTGTTGACGACTGCCATAATCATCCCATTCAAGTTATTCCAGACCATTAAGGCTCACGCGGATTGGATATGGTCACCGAGGCAGGAATGATGGGAAGGAAACGTGAAAATCCACGTTGAATGCAGAATTTGTGGGCATCCAAGCGGACGGTTTATTTGTTTCAAGTCTAGGAATTATAGTTTTTTTCTTTATTGTTTTCCAAAGAAAGGTTTTTATGAGAATAAGGAAGACACCATGGCTGCTTTTGAGCCTTATGTGAAACAGTGTGTGTTCCCTTTTGAGCCCAGAATGGGAGCAGAAAGACCACAGTAATAAACCTGCATGCTTCTTAATGCTCCATGCAGACAATAGCTCGTGAAATCAACTCTTTCTGAATACTTGGTTGCCTGGAAACTTCAGCAGAGTCTTTCAGAGTGAGGACTGTGTGTGCGGCCCTCGATACTGTCTGGGCTTCAGCTGGTTAACACCGTGGGTGTGTGAGCGCGGCAGACGGGGCGACCGTTGATTGCCTCTCGGATGAACGTCTTTGTGGACACAAAGCTCAGGCTGTAATCGGCTGAATTTCTTTCTGACAAGACAAAGATGGACCAACCGGAGGATTAGGATTTATTTGAAATGTCACATGTGTGCTTCAGCACCTCAGAGCACGAGGACTCGGGTACACTTTGCTCGGAGCTGAGAAGATGAAACAACCCATTTTGGTAGGTTTGGATTTACTATTAGTGAAGAACCTTTAGTTCAACTCTATTTTAACTTTATGTTTAGAAATGTTGGTGTAACCATGTGTGAGATTGTGTGGGTAGCAGCAAGTTTTTTATAACCTTGAGCTAAAATAACTATTTCTTAAACTGCATCAGCTTCAATTTATGAGATTACTGACTAACAGACAGGTTTGTGCTAATTTACGGTGTTTTTTTTTTCTCTTCATGATGATAAAGGTCTTATTTTTACTCAGACAGGACGTGGCGCCTCTATGACTGCATCTGTCTCGTCACATCCCAGACTGGTGCCAGCAGTTTGCTTCCCAACAGCCAGGATGTGGTTGATTAAAAGTGATCACGCTCATAAGCGAAACGTGGACAAACAGTGCAGCAAATCCCACCATTCCCCCTGTTTACTGGAGCTGCAGAGGCGCATCGTTGTGCAGGATGCAAATCAAAGGTGGCCTAAAGTATCATGTCAATATCACAGTGTGGTTAATCAGGCTAGTAAAAAAACAATATTAACTGCAGCAAAGCATTGATTTCTGCTTTCATTACACGCCTTTCATCTACATCTCCAGCCTCACTCGATGAGTTTGTCTCATAAACGTTGGGTATCAGGCTCGCTCTGCTGCTTTTTGAAGTGTCTAACAATGTTGGAAAGAAATCTCATCGCTGCACATCTCTCTCATAGACTTCAATTGTCCTCTTAATTGCAGCGCAGCCTAATTTACCAAATCCCAGCTTTCGTTCACGCTGCTTGTCAACTGTCTGACTGCTTTTCATGTGACGCAGGCTGACAAAAAGAGGAGACTGGTGACGCCTTGGCAACCCGCAGCGTGCTTGAACCATTCCCGAGGCCTGATTTAGAGGCCTATTCACTCACCTTCAAAAGCCATCGAGCCGGGTGCAAATGAAAGACCTTTGCATGCTGTTCCACACAGGCCCGTTCGGATTAAGTGAAAGAGCCAACAAAAATAACAACAACCCTCCACTGTTGTGATCTGGCTTTATGACCACTGCGCCATGACAACCCGTCGTGAAATAGATTTTAAAGGTTACTAAGGGATCGCTCCAGCCAAGAACATGCTGTTTTGAGATGTAACAACAGGAAATGCAAGAGACTTTTTACATGACGGGGATTTCCAGAAGAAACGGCAAGCATACTTCATGTCTCTGACTTTGTCTGGTCTGTTGATGATTGATTGATAGGCAGGCCTGAGCTGTAACCATGGGAACGGCGATGGACGTGGGGCAGCTTGAAAGTCGCATGAACGCTAAGGATTATATGTATTTGCAGAGCATTGATGTTGTAAGTAAAAATTTTTACCACAATGTTTTGAAAAAGTTTTGAACACTTTGCTTTAAAGAGACACTGTTAGACAGAAGTGCTTTCATTTGCACTTCTAATAGTGCAATTAAACACTCCTGCAGGGAAGAGTTGCATTTAACAAAAGCTTGTGCTGTGACTTCCTCAAACAGCCTGTCACATGCAGGACTGTTCAGGAAAACCCCGCTCCTTGTCCAGAACTGAATTCATCCATCTTGGATGAATCTTGGAGATCAGCAGACCGTGGATCCAAACAGGAGTATGGCCTCCTGTTCGACAGCGTTGTGGTCTCTCAAAAGCGCAGCAGCTTCCTCCACAGCAGAGATGAGGTGAAGAAAAAGGGCCACGTCGACTGGGGAGCACTGTGCTCTTTTCTGCTGGAGGAGACTTGGAGGAAACTTCACCGAATTAAAGACTTTAGCGTGCCTCTATGGAAACCGCCGTGCACCCTGACCTGTCCACACTGAGACTCTGTGCAGGAGGTAAAAGATCTGCGACCTTGCAGGGACTTGGTGGTCTGGGCACGTTTCTCATTTTAAACCTGTGACCCACCGCAGCATTTTATCTGAAAGCTTTCTCACATTCACCGACTGAAGATCCAAAAACTCTGCTGACTAAAGGTAAATCCGTGTTATTAAACACACTGCAAAACGCTGAAAAGTATTAGAGTCTCGGTCATCAAAATGGCGCACCTCCTTCCAGATAAATGACTCTGGACCGCTTTAACATCTATCAATTAATATGCAAATGCAGGAGTTACCGCAAAGTGCCGACTGCTACGGATAAATGGAAAACTCTCCGCTTCAACTCAAAGAATGTCCAAGTGTTAGAATGTTTTGTCAGTTGTTTTGCTCATGGCTTGAAGGTTTTGACCTTTGAAAGGAGACAAACTCAATCGGGGTTGGAAATAGCACACAAAAATACAGATGATCATTTTTTGTATGTTTAAGGACATAGCTCCTTAACTGGTTAATGATCTATCAGCAATGTTGTCAAAACCTTAACCCATAAGAACCCAGTTTTCTTTAACCTTTTAAGATCCGAGTTCTTCTTTGATACGTCCCACAGACCAAGTGGTATAACACATATTTCCGATCTTCTTTTACACTGATGTCACAGTGGGTTCTAATGGGTTAAACCCCAGCGATCCCCAACCCCCGGGCCGCGGACCGGTACCGGGGGTTGGGTCATTTGGTACCGGGCCAAACAGAAAAAATAGATAACTTGCATTACTTCCATTTTATTTATTTCGGAATCTGAAAGATGTTTTATTTTGAAAAATTGCCCAGTTCTCTGTTACATCCGTCTATTCAGGAGTGCTCATTATGTCGATCACGATCGACCGGTCGATCTTCAAGACATGAGGGTAGATTGCAGGCCAGCATAGATTAAAAAAAAAAAAAAAAATGTACTTCCAAAAAACCCACCAGTCAATCAAAATCCTTACAGAGAAGTGCAGGACTTGATTGACATGCAGAACGGCCAATCGGACATCTTCTAATACATACGTCACTGCACATGCGTGTTTACACTGAGCGCAAATTCTGTCTGTCATCAGAAAGTCGCTTTCTGACCGCAGCGCATCAAGTCCCCGGGAGAAAACCACTCTTGACAACCGGAGTGTTTGTTGAAGCTGCCCCGCATGTCTCCTCCTGCTATCAGCTTTGCGGTTCTCACCTGATAAATACGAGCTCATTAAAAAAAGCTGTTTTTTTTCCATGGCATGTGCTTCGTACGGAGCCAGCAGCGCCTTTGAAATGCCATGCTCCCCCCATTGCACGGTTTACAACAGAGCACGACTTGATAGTCGCTGCTTTCTGTCTTTGTAATAAAACGCCTCATATGTTAATTTGATTAACGGATTTGTTTTTTTTTTTTTTTTTTTTCTTTCACTTGTTCTGTCCAACAACTTAGCAAACAGATTAGAGCTGCAGGCCTTTTGTGTTGGACAGGTTTTACTCTCACAAAAAGAGGTTGTAGAACTTTAGAAGCCAGAGTGTAGATCTGAATCAACCCCTTTTTGTTGAATTATTTATTTCTTTATTTGTTATATTTAGTGTGTGTGGGGAGGAAGAGGGAAAATGTGTGTCGGGGGGGGGGGGGGGGGTGGAAGAGAGAAAAGGGAAGAAGGGTGAAAAAAGGGGGGATACAAGCACTGATTTGGATCAGTTATTCTTTTAAGCTGTAACAATTATACTAGATCTGCTGGAAAGACAAATATTTCATCATGGGTAAAAATCTGACAAGAAGATGAGTGGAAAATATCTGTCCATCAATACACTGTAGGTTAGAAGGAGGGATGAAGCAGACAGGGAGCAGTGTGGCAGTGTGCGCGTGCACGTGGGGGTGGAGATACATGCATGCTGCCGAAGTGAACCTTGTGTTGTGGGGAACCAGATCCTACCCAGCCAGAGCAGCCAGACCAGGAAAGGGGAGGAGAGGCCCCCAAGGCCAGCGCCCCCCCCACACCGGACCCAAGCAGCCCGGGAGGGGGGGAGGCGGGGACCGCCCACCCAACCAGCCAGGCGCAGAGAAGGCCCCCCTACAGGGGCCCCCACTACGCCCAGAGGCATAAGCGAACCCGGCGTCCGGCCCCCAGGCCACAGGACAGGAGCGCTTAGCCGTACCAGGCGGCAGCCATGGGGGCCGCCGGGCGCCGGACGCCGAGACAAGGGCCAAGGACGAAGCCAGGGCCCCAGAACCCGAGAGCCGCCCACCACCCGACCAGTGCCCCGTGTCCGCGAGCCAGCCGCGGCACGCGACCCGAACAACCCAGAGATCGCCACGCACCCACAGCCACCCCCCATAACCCTACCCACTACAATCCCCCCCCTCCCTTACCCTTAAAGTGCCCTACCCCTCTGTGATGGGAAGGGAAAGCCCCAGAGGGTTCCAGTGAGCCAGCCCCCAGGTCCGTCCACCCATGCACTCACGCACACATACTCACAATCATCTGGTTACCTCCCCACCCCCCGCCGCCACGCAGTAACCCCCCCCGCCGACCGACCCCAGCGCCGTACGCCCGACCATCACCGCAGCCGACATGATACCCCTAAGCCCGGCCGCCCTGAGAGGACCAGGCGGGTGAAGACCGGCCGCCCCCCCCCGACCCCACCCATGTATGGAGGTGTGGCAGTGCTGTGTGTGTGCTGCAGGTAAAAAAAGGAGGTCTCCAGTGTGGGGTCCCTACCGCTGCTAAACCGCAGAAACCCCACTCCGGGAATCCTCTGTGGGTGGAGTGTATTTGCTGTGTATGTGCTGCTAACATGCAGTGTGTGTGTCTAAAGTGGGAGTTAAAATTGTGGGGGGGTCACTGAAAGATGAGCACGGATATTTCACCGTGCCCCCCTCCACCAGACCCTCCCCACAAGGCCCTAGATGAATCAGGGTGTCTAATATGCAAGTAAAAAGCGGGGTGGAGGGCGGGCACCAACAGAGCGCCCCAGAGAGTTACCCCCCCAGAGAGCCCCGCCAGCATAACCCACCCATCCAGTTCCCGGAGCCCTATGTGCCTGTGTGCAACATTTGTTTTGGTGAGGGCGGGGAGGAGCAGGCGGATGGGCACAACCGGGGGAGAGGCTCCCCCGAGCGACCGGCCCCCCAGCCGGCCGCAGTAGGCGCCCCCCCTCCCAGGGCGGCCAGGCGGCCAAGAGGCGGCAAGCCCGCCGCCGATAAGGCGAGAGCCCCGCTGCGCCGAGAGACGACCGGCAAGGACGGGTCCCGGTGCCAGAACGGAAGGGCAGGGAGTCCAGCCCCACCATCCATGCCCTGACTTCCCCAAGGACTGCACACCACCCCCCCCAGGGCCCCCCATCCATCCCCCCCAAAAAATAAAAAATAAATAAATAATAAATAAATAAATAAATGAATCAAAATAAAAAAATAAAAAACAAATAAATAAATAAATAAATAAATAAACCCAGAATAGATTAAATCATATTAAAAAAAAAAAAAAAAAAAAAAATTGTAATATATATATATATACATATATTAACCATATAAAATTATAAATTACATATATATATATATACATATATGTATAATAATAATAATAATAATAATAATAACAACAGTCATAATAATAGAAATAATAATAATAATAATAGTAATATTAATAATAATAAATAAATAAAAAAAAAAAATTATGTAAACCCACCAAAGTGAACCCTTTAACCCCTGCTGTGAAGGCGGCGTCGACCCCCAGGGGGGCCGGGCCACGCGCCAACCACTGGCCACGGGCGAAACACCGGCCGCGGGCAGACGACCCCAGGCCCCAGAACCCAAAGCCCCCCCCCCCAGCCCCCGCCACGGCGACCAGCTACCCAGCACGGCACCCGGCCGCCGTTCCCGGTCAGCCGCACTGCCTACCCTGCGCCCAGAAGGCACCAGCCCAGGAACCCCTGCCAAATTGCCGGCAGAGCGCGCGCCCCCACCACCCCCCACCCCGGGCAACCAGAGCCCCGAGCCGGGGGAACGGTAGGCCCAGCAGAGCCCACCCCCCACACCCGCACCGGCCCATCCAACCAGCCAGGACCGGCTCAACCCATCACCATCCCACCCCTACTAGGTGATGTGACTAACCAGCTGGAGCCAGGGAGAGTCTGAAGCCGACAGGTTTTTTGTGGAGGACATTAACTCTAAGCTAATATGCTCTGACATGAGGTTTCTGTAGTGGCTGATGCTGAGATTATTTTTTGATTTCCAGTTTAGGAGGACAGTTTTCTTTGCGATACATACAGCGGTGAGAACCATATAAGCCTTTTTGGATTCTATGTTGATGTTATTCAGGTCACCTAGTAAGCAGAGTTTGGGGCATGCAGGAATCATATGATTAAACCAGATTGATAAATCCTCACAGACCTTACGCCAGAATGATTGGACAGGTGGACACAACCACAGGGCATGCAAATAGTCGTCTATGTTGTTATCTGTGCACTGTGTGCATATAGCAGACTGATTAAGACCCATTTTAAATAATCTCTGTCCGGTGTAGTGAATTCTGTGGAGAATCTTGTACTGAATAAGTTGCAGATTAGGACTTTTGGTCATATTAAAGGCATTCAAACAGATCTGTAGCCAAAATTGATCACTAGGATTCAATGATAGCTCAGACTCCCATTTTGTCATGGGTAGGTAAATTGTTTCATCTATGTTAGATAACATCTTGTAAATTTTGGAGGTGAGCTTGGGATTTTTAAGGTCAATGAAATGTGTTACTGTACGGGGAAGGTCTAGGTCTATTTGGGTCAGGCAGTATTTAGTGCTTATAGCTGATTTAAGTTGCTGATATTCTAGAAATTTGTTTATACTAATTCCATAAATTGAGGATAATGTCGACAGGGACATAAAAGTTCTATCCTGAATTATATGCTGGAACTGCTGGATTCCTTTGTTCTTCCATGAAGCAAAATGAATCATGTTTTTGTTAATTAAAATATCAGGGTTGTTCCAAATGGGGGTGAGTTTGCATGGAAATAATGTGAGGTTGTTTTTTTTAAGAAAATCCCACCAGGCTGTTAGAGATGAGCTAATATTTAAACTTCTGAAGCATTTGTGTTGTTTAATTTTAGAACTGAAGAAAGGTAAATTAGAAACATCTAGGCCATCACAGAGATTTTGCTCTATGTCTAGCCAAGATTCATCCAACACACCAGGATTCAGCCATTTTTGTACATAAAACAATCTGTTGGCGGAGTAGTAGTCCTGAAAGTCTGGTAGGCCTAGTCCTCCTCTATCTTTAGGTTTTTTAATAGTTTTTAAACTAATCCTTGGTGGTTTACCTTCCCAGAGGAATTGGGAAATGGATGAGTCTAATGATTTAAACCAAGTAGTTGGAGGTTTGGAAGGAATCATTGAAAACAGATAGTTAATCTTGGGGAGAATCGTCATTTTTATGGTTGCAACTCTCCCTATTAGAGAAATGGGAAGATTTTTCCATCTAGTGAGATCAGCCTCAGTTGTTTTAAGTAGTTGGGTGTGGTTTAGCTTGAATAGATCAGAAAGCCTAGAGGAAATATTTATACCTAAGTACTTTATGTTGCCTGTTTGTATTTTAATAGTTAACGGATTTAGATAATTGCAATTAATTGGTAGAATTGTGCTTTTAGACCAGTTTATGGAGTATTCTGAAACTGACGAAAATCTATTAATTAGGGAGATGATTTGGCAGATGGAAGATTGTGAATTTGGAGTAAATAGTAAAACATCATCTGCATAAAGACTTATTTTGTGTTCTAAATTTATGGTTTGAATGCCTTCAACATCTCGACTTTGCCTAATTGCAGCAGCTAGAGGTTCAATAAATAGTGCAAATAAAGACGGAGATAGTGGACAGCCTTGTCTGGTTCCTCTTTGCAAATTAAAGCTTGAAGATGTTTGATCATTTGTTCTGATACGAGCATTAGGAGAGGCATATAATATTTTAATCCAGTTAATAAACGATTTTCCAAAGCCAAATTTGTTCAAGGTGGCTATTAAGAATTTCCAGTTGACCCGATCAAATGCCTTTTCTGCATCCAGTGACAAAATAGTTGCTTCTTGATTGTTGATGGTTGTATAATCTATGAGGTTGATTAATCTGCGCATGTTGGTAGATGAATGTCTACCCTTTATAAAACCTGTTTGGTCAGGATGTATTAGAGAGGGAACTACCTTCTCCAGCCTTCCTGCCAAAGCTTTGCAGATTATTTTAAGATCTGCATTAATCAGTGATATGGGGCGATAGCTGGATGGTGATGTGGGATCTTTCCCAGGTTTCAGAAGTAAGATAATATTCGCAGAATTCATATTTGGAGGTAGATAATTGTTATCCTTAATTTCTATTGTCATTCTGAGAAAAATGGGAGCTAAAATTTGCCAAAATTCTTTATAAAATTCTGCTGGGAAGCCGTCTGGTCCTGGAGCTTTTTTACTAGGCATGTTGGTTAATGCTTTATGTAGCTCTTCTTCAGTAAGAGGGGACTCCAGGGCTGTGATTTGTTCCTCTGCTGGTCTAGGCAAATCTATGCTATTGAGAAAACTGTTGATCTCACTGTCAGAAGGGTCAATTTGGGATGAGTAGAGGCATTGGTAAAAGTTTTTAAAAACTGCATTTATTGCGGATGGATCATGTGTTGCGTTCCCTGTTAGGTCTATGACTGATGAGATAGTTGTCTTCTCTTTGTTTATTTTTAGTTGATTTGCCAAAAATTTCCCAGATTTATTACTGTGATCAAACCTCTCCAAGCGTAGTCTCTGTAATAAAAACTGTGTTCTTTGATTAGTTATTTCATTTAATTCGAATCTTACTTTCCTTATTTGTTGTAAAGTTTTTTCATCTGGAGAGTTGCTGTAGGTTTCCTCTAACCATTTGATTTTTTGCTCTAAATCCACTAGTTTAGAGTTTTCTTTTCTTTTTTTGTGGGACGAGAAGGCGATAATTTTGCCTCTCATGACTGCTTTCCCGGCCTCCCATAAGAGGCATGAGGAGATACCTGGGTGGTCATTATTTTGAAGATATGAGGACCATTCTTTAGCAAAGAAGTCTATAAAGTTAGGGTCTTTGAGCAACGATGTATTGAACCTCCAGCTCCTTAGTGAAGGTGGTGATGTTTTGTTTTTAAGAGTCAGAGAAACCGGTGCGTGATCACTGACAGTAATGGGATGGATCTGTGCTTCTGTAGCTATGCTCAATAAGGAGCTGTTGACCAAGAAATAATCTAGCCTGGAGTATGATTGATGAACTGTGGAAAAAAAGGTATAATCTCTTTTCGTGGGGTGGAATACACGCCAAATATCACAAAGACCAAAATCCTCCATGTACTGTTTAACAGTGTTTGTAGATTGCCATGTTCTAAGAGTTCCTGTGTTATTTAGCCTATCCATCTCTGGATCTAAACACATGTTGAGGTCACCCGCAATGATTAGTGATTTGTCTGTATGCTCAGATAGCACAGAAAAGAAGGAATGAAAGAATTTAGGGTCATCTACGTTGGGGGCGTACACATTAGCTAAACATAGCTGCATATTTTGAGTGGAAAGAGTGACTATTATAAATCTTCCTTCTGGGTCTATGACTTGGTTAGCTTCGGTAAATTTAACTTCCTTGTTTATCAGAATTGCTACTCCTCTCTGTCTAGAGTTATAACAAGCTGAATCTACGTTTGGAAATTCTGCTGTGGCGAGAATATTCACGGATAAAAATTATTCACGGTGCTTTAAATCTCAATATTAACGGATTTGTTAATTTTTGTGTAATCTTACCGTGTAGTTTTTAATCATCAGTATAAACAACAATGTACAAATAAACATGTAACTAATGAACAAACCTTTACTAATAGTATTTAAATATCTGTCATTTTTGACGCATTCCAAGGTGCTCTTCTTGGTCACGTGATAAGTTACTGCTAAAATAAAACCCAGGAACTAGCTAAATGAGTAAAAAACAAAACGTCTTTGGAAAGTTTCTCTGCCGAGGGGAAAAGGCCCAGCCAGGAGACAGAAGAGGAGCCTTCCACTTCCAAAAAAAAGAAAGCTACATTTAATAGACAGTACTTCTTTTTTGCACCATGAGTGTGGGAAGGGGGGAGGATGATGACACCTGTGCCATGTCAACTGTTAAACGTGTCAAAATAAAAGCACAGGGTTCATCTTGTCACGTATTTGATCCTCCATCATCCTAGTATTGCTACAATAATCATCCGCCTACATTTGAAAGACCGGTCGATGAGAGTTTGTGTGACGTCATACCAGTCCGTGGCATCAAAAAGTTTGGGGACCACTGGGTTAAACAATAGCTCACATCTTCCGATCCGTTCCTTCCACTCTGGCATTACACAAACCCTAAAGAACCAGGACGTTGTGACCACTGCTGTGCCTTCACCTGCTACAACAGCTGTGATCCACCAAAGCATCTGACAGTGGTCCGGCTGATCACATGCAACGCAGCTAAGCCTTAGTCACATTGTTGACAGGAACGGCCGAATCTTAAGCAAAGCGCAGGTTTCTTTTAGTGTCCTTGAGGCTCTTATGGCCACTTCAAGTGACGTCATGACAGTGGAACATGCAATTGTCGTGTGTGGTTGTTGAATCCTCAAGTATGGGAAGTTACTAAAAGTTGTACACACTTATGATGTACGGGGGATGCTGTCGTACGGTGCCCCTTTTAGTCAGTAGTCGTTAGTTAGGTGTGAGTACTGGCTCCTTACTGACTGTCCACAAATGGTGCACGCAAGCGATGTGCAGGGGATTCGTAGATGTCCAAAGGACACCCCTAGGATGCCAATAAAAACTACCATACTATTGTTTTCCTCATTTTTAACAAAAAGCCTCCAAGGAGCGCACACTTATCACATGTACAGCACTAACAGGCTTATTGTGTAGTGCACAAGATGCCTGCAACGCACCTACTTTACACTTACTTTTCCATGTTGTTTAAGTCTTTGCTGCGACATCCCGAAGCATGCCTGTAGAAGAAATGCATGAGCATTTTTGCTTTACTGGCTACAATCTTGCTATTTTGTGTGGGCCACCTGCATGCCCTATACAAGATTGCCCTATTTTTCACACGTAGACATTCCAAATCAATCATGGCAATCATAGAGTTGCAGTCTTAGCTTCATTGAAACAAGCAGCACATATGTGGCTTATGGTCGCACACTTCTTTGTCTGCTTTAAGTAGTTGACCATTTGATAAAGCTCATGTGGATCTATTAGAAGTTAAGCTGCGTGAAATTGTCCATCGCGCCTCATTGTAAACAGAGAAAAGTTGCTGAGAACAACGATTTGGTATCAGGGTTCTTTAAACTCATGGTGGGCTTTATTTGTCTTTAAAATACCTGCAGCAAACATGTTGGATCGGTGACTCAGCTGTTTTATTTAATCAGGGAATTTGAATGTTTCAGCAAACGACTGAACACATGGCAGGAGGAGCTTCAATTCTGACCTTGATACCAAAGACAAGCCTCGCTTTCATCACGTATGCAGATGCATCACTGTTTTCCAGATCCCAGTTTTGTTCCTGCAGTTCAGCTAATAAAATTCTGCAAGTCATTGATTCCTACTTGTTTTATTGGCTGCAGCACATAATGCGGTCTGCTCCATTTTACTCACTTGCAGCCAATAAGCCAAAGATTTAGAGAGAAACTCTTGTTTAATGGACTTTGGTTTTATTTGTATAAAGTTACCAGCAACAATAGAAAACATAGTTTAAAATAAAAAAGTTAAAAGAAGCATGTAGGAAAATCGTCCCAGGCTTGTAAAAACTTAAATCCTTATTTCTCCTCTGTGTTATTCTACTCAGGTGTTGCACCTGCAGAGTTCAGACCAGTATCTGACTGTTAGCAAAGCAGGAAAGAGGGTCCTGTGGCAAGAAGTGGACCTGTCTGTTCTTTCCACGCGTCATCTGCAAAACAGCACAGTAGCATCCAGTGACCTATGGGTCACAGATGTGGTTCTCCTGCAAAACGTGCAAAAGGTTTCCAGATCTCTTTCACAATTTTGCCCAAGCTGACTTTTCATATTTGTTATTGCTGCAGTGCGTGTGTGTTTATCTTTATTTATCTGCTGACATTTGATAATTTGTTGAATTTCTAGTGAAAAATCAAATTTGAGGTAAAAAAAAAGTTTTTGGAGCAGATATTGGGATTCTCAGGGGGATACCCTCACAGCCCCCCCCCCCCTCCCTAGTTAATTAATTATTGATCATGGGGTCTGCTTGATTGCACTGAAGACTTGAAGCCATTGTGTTTTGCTTCCAGTTTTACTTTAAATTGTCCTTAATTGGAAGCTCTCTGATCTGCAGCTCTGTGATCTCTTTTCATTTTCTCTTAAACAGCAGACACCAGGAAACTCAAACACATTACACTTTAATTACGAGGCTGGTAAATTACTAGATAATCTTCAGATCCCTTCATGGAGCGAGCTGTTTCCACTGAACTTATCTATCATTCTCAGATTGCTGTGTCCTTCACATGTGAGGAGGTTTGCTTTTATGATTTGAGATCCAAACAAGACTTTCCATGCAAGTATAAACCTCAGGTGTCATGTTTGCAGCTCATAATCCTCTGCTGAAGTCTGCACAGTACTTTTTAAAGTTTTTTTTCTTTTATTTGGGGTTTATTAGAATGTTTTTAATTATTACTCTGTATTTTAAGCATTTATCAAAAGCACTCCATGCAATGAGGAGTTTCCATATGCATGCATTTCTGCATCCCCTTGTGAATGTGTGCAGGGTTTGAGGTTTGCTCCCTGGTGTCTGGACTACTGGATAGATCCCTGTGATGCTGACCAGGCTGTCCTGACCATAGGGGACACTGGAGGACAGGTGGCTCACATCGTTTTATTTATTTATTTTTTTTTCTAATTCTGTATGCAACAATGAATTCAACTTTACTTGCCTCTTTTTATCAGGTCAGTGCAACCTCAACCTCCTTGTTTGAGAGCCGCAGTCTGCAGCTGGACTCTGACTCAGCAAAAGTTGTTTCCTGGGATCAGCTTGTCAAAGGCAGACATTCCTGCTGCCGCATGGAGACTCACAAAGCCCACGCCCCCGCCTGGGTCAGAAAAGGTGCTTCACACACAAGAACAGCCACAAACCTGCCATTTGGTGAATCCCAGATGACTGCATAATGCTCTCACAAGCTGGAATGCACTTTTTAGATGTCCTGACTCATTCCTTGTGGTCAAGTCACTCTGCAATTTTCAATGCTCACACGTGTTCAAGTGATGTGCGGTGAAGTTTGTGTCTGGTGAGGCACTGACCCTTTCAGAGTTCATTCATTCATCTTCTAAACCCATTTTGTCTCTTTTGGGGTCATGGGCTTCACAGAATCAGTTTTGCAAATATATACTTCCAATGATTTCCATATACCGATTGTGCTTTAAATCTCAATCGGCCTCCTTTCAAGACACAAAGCAGCTACATCCCAGCAAGCCCAAGTGGGCCCCACATGGTTTAAAAGTGGGCAGAATGGTTTTTTTGTTGTTGAAAAATCTCAGCCCTAGTCAGACTGAACAAAACTGGGATGTGTTGGTCGCAACTATACTATAATTAAACAGGAAATATGCAAAATACAGCAATTCTGATGATAAAAATGATTGAGATTATTTAAATCACACAGAAAATGTGCTTAGAGCTCAGATCAGTGGAGAAATATTTGTTTTTATCATTTGAATACATCTTATAATGGCTGGTGAGGATGATGCTGTGTAGAGCTGAAAGACCCAGCAGAATGAGTTAACATCGGTAATCATTCTGGTAATCAGAGGCTGAAGAGCCGTCAGACTTTCTGATTGGCTAATGGGTGCAGCTTCCTTCGCATGAATGTATTCACCCAGAGCCTGGGGTCCAACGTGGGTTTTGATCTCTGGAACAAAGTGAAAGCAAATGACACAGAAGGAGCAGCTAAGATGACACCCACACACTTTTCACCTTGACACCGGCAATGAGCACCAGGTTTGCTTATGCAACATGCTGTAAATGTGTTGAGGGGGGGGGGGGTCACTGGCGCAAGTCCTGAGTCGTTTGCTTTACAGCCAGATTTTTGACTGCCGGCGGAACATCAGAGGTCCGATGCTTGGCCCGCCGAGATTTTCCACTTCAGCTCAGCGAGGGTAACAAAAAGGACACTTAGTTTTATCTCGATTGCATCATTCAAGCAGTGTCTCTGAAGAGTTATCGGGCTGTTTGATAATGACTCAGCAGAGGCAGTGCTTTGAGATCGGCTCGGCTCAAAAGGGAAAACAATAAAAAAAAAAGCAAAAAGCGCACAGTCTGTAAATAACCACAACAAATGCGAGAACAAGGGCAAGAGGAAAAAAAAAACGTTATCGGGGAGGAGACGGCGGGAGACATGGAGCGAATAAAATCCTATATGCTGGGTGTGGATGTAGAATGTTAACGTTCAGGTTGTCTGTGCGGGGTTTTGTTAGTGTGAGGGGGAAAGGGATGTGTGTTTGCGTACCTCTGGGGTGCTGGTGCTGCTCCTTTGAAGTTTCTTACCCTGTAGTGTGAGTGTGCTGTGCGCCATTAGACATGGCTGGTTATGCAGACCGCCAAACCTTGGGGCTCTCAGGCCACCAGAGAGGGGAAGGGAGGGGTTAGAGAGGAAAAAACTGAAGGAAATTGAGAGGAAATCAGGAAGAGCGTGGAAGGACATGCACGGGGACGTTGGAAAAGTGTCTGTGAACATGTTCTGACACCAATGGACAACTAAATATGTAGAAAAGAAAGTGCCGCGGAATCAGAGAAGATCCGGAGTCTTCTGCAGCGTCTGTTTTAACTAAAAGCCTGATTAACCTCAAAACTCCCACAAAGTGGCTCGAGCAGATGTTCTGTATCTGTCTCTGCATTATAAACAGTCTGATTTGTGTACTTGAGTGAAAGAAGGAAAATCTCATTACTGACTGTGTCTGAAAAACCGCCATCTTTTGATTGGAGGAGAGGGGAAAAAGATGGGGTGTATGAAGTGTAATCACATGTAATTATTTTCCCTGGCTTTGCGGCTGATCTTTGACCTGTGACTGTCACATGCCAGCTCACATGCAGCCCCTATTTGTGCCGTCTTTGAAGGTTAAGCAGCTTCTAATGGAGACACGTGCCATCCAACTTAGCTCTCCTCAATCAGCTTGTTAATTGAGATAGATGGTGATGCAAGATCTATTACGTTTTCTGTAATACCAGTGAGCAAATGAAAACAGCCTAATTCTGTGCTGTGTTGAGCGCCTGTGAATTGGCTGCTCCATTCTGCAGCAGCGGTGCAGTCACTGCGCACTTAGTGAGAACCCTTCCTTCCTTTAACGCTTTGATTTTTAGCCTCGGCAGGGATTAAGGATTTTTAATCAAAGAAAGCGAATGTGGAAACAATGCCGTGTCAAAACGCAGACATTTTTCAATCAGAAAGAAGTTCAAGTTTGTTTCCAGTCATTTCTGCTGGGTACTATCTTCAAAGTCGGCTTTTATTTCATTTAAATTTCTAAATTTTCTCTACGTTTTATAAACTGAGTGTAAAAAAGGTTTTCCAGTTTTTAGATCTTCAAATAGATTTTCCACATCCTTCTACACCTGATTATCTACAGCAACAACAAAAGCAAAGTGTTGCAATCTTTTTCACAACAAAAAAAACAGACTTTGCTTGTTTTCAGAAACTGTTCTCATGAAGCTCCTTTTGATGAACTGAAGCAAATTGTTGCCCATTTTATTCACTTTGGTGTAATGTAAGTGATGAATAAATTCAAACAGGAGACAGCTAGTGATGGAAAAACACAAACGCGTTTTTACAAACATATTTATTATGCCTGCATGGAAACATTTAGTAATCCGTTTATAACTCTAAGATAAAAATACATTTACATATACAATTAGGTTACATTTTTGTAGATTGAGAAAACCTGACATCCTTCCATCTTCATTGTAAAGCACAAATATGGCGACACTATGGAAGAAATATAGTCTCATCAGAGTCCAAATCCCTTTTGACATTGAGTTTATAACACTGAATTTTTATTTTGCTTAATTATACATATGAATTGGATTTTAATACTAATTTGGCAGCAAAAAAATGTCACAGAAATTCTCCTTTACAAATAAGACCAAATATACTTAAGGAAAATTATACTGTACAGTCATCAAAGTAACTTTCAGCTTATTGGGATGACAATAACAAAAAACATGTACAAGATCACTATGTATATTTGTACTCGCTATTTAATTAATTTTAGCATGTCAGTACCTTACTCAACTTATTTCACATTTTCCCTGAATGAAACTTGTAAAACGTTAAAAGTATTTTTTAAAGTAGTTTGGAATACTATGCTATTAAAGATTGATACAAAGTAAAGGTTTTATCTTTTTTTGACCACATTACCTTATTTACCAACCAACACCTGTAACTAAATGGTTAACCTACCATCCCTGACTGTGTCAGAAGTAAGAAGAAAGTTCTGTCTCCCCCTCTGGTCACTGGCAGGAACTGTGTCCTGAGTTCTTAAAAAAAAAAAAAAGGATTGGATTTAACTGCACTTTTCCAGACCCTCAAAGCGCTTACAGTGTGTGTCCATTCTTCATTCACTTCTCCTTAATACTTGGTGATGGTAAGCTACTGATGTAGCCGCAGCTGCCCTGGGGCAGACTGACAGAGCTGCCAGTTCACACCTACCTCCCCTCTGACCATCACTGGGACATTCATACGCATTCACACACCAGTGGAGCCACACTGGAGGCAGGGAGGGTGAAGTGTCTTGCCCAAGGACACAACAACAGTTGACTGGGGGCAGCGGGTATCAAACCGCCAACCCTTCAATCATTGGCCAACATGCTCAACCACCTAATCCACTAACCACTCCTGTCTCCTGAGTTCTAGCCACACTGCAGCTTCCAGCATCCCCAGAACACACATCCTGGATGCCACCCGCCTGACTCTTATTCACTCAATCAACCACTCAGTGCGAAGTATTGTTTGTGCCACTCTGCCTTCCTCACCGAGTGTTGTAGTTGGACCCGATCTTCTATTTCCTGCCGCCTATACCACCTGCCCTGACTCTCACCTGGATTCTGACTATCCCTGTCTCTCCTCTGATTATGTCATGCCTGTCATTGACTCCTGCCTGCCTGACTCTAATTTAGCTTTGTGGACTTTTAGCTGAGCTAATAAACCTGCTACATTTGGATCTAGCCGTCTGCCTGTTCCTGTGACAGACTGCAAGAAGTTCCAGATGATCGTGGCATATCTGCTCACCCTTCCTCAATGACTGTGTCATCATACCCCTTTTCATTTCTTGTGCTACTATCATAGTATGGGTTTAAATTTCAGTCCAAAACAATAACAAATAAAAAACTGAAATTGTTTTTGTTAAATACTTTTCTCCACATAAAGAGGCCTGCAGCTCATTGAAATCTGTAAGAAACAGATCTGTGCACACTGCTGTTGTGCTGTAAACTGTTCTAACACGCTCTCTGGGAGTCCTCTGTTATCTTTTTACCAGTAAGTACTAAAAGAAGGAAAATAAAAGAAATGAATATAAATATGCTGATGGTTTTTATTAATTCCAGTAATTTGGTTCAAATATTTTCTAAATGTCTTTACGTTAATATCTTTAATTATTTGTTATGAATTTTGATGTTAAAAATATTTACATTTTTCCAGTATTTTCGTCGATGTTGTTTTCGTTTATTGAGGTTATAACATATAAGGACAGAATTCAGATATGCTACAGTAACAGCAGCATCTCGTAAAATGACTGACATCACACAGATGATCCAGATTTTTGCAGTAAAATGGTGAAAACAAAGAAAACTTTCAGATTACTCCAACAGGAACATTTGTGAACAGTACTCACTTTTAGGAAAGTTGTGCATGTTTAGCTTTTTGCTTATTGTTTTGGGATTTAAATGTGATGTGTTTGTCTGGTATGTTCCTCTCTAGCTCTATGTCTTGTTGTGGTGAGTCGACTTATAAACTAAGACAATCCAACACTTAAAATTTAAGGCAGACAAATGTTTCATTTGTAGTTGACTCCTGCTGTGTGTGATTCAATAAAAAGAAATTTGATCATATTTGAGTGACCAGTCTCTTCTGTATTATTTCCATTATTTCGACATGCAAGAAAAACAAAAGGAAATATATACATAATACAGACATTAAAAAAATAAAAAAGTTTGTAATTTGGAAATGTTTTTATAAAATTAGCTGAGGTTCCACTTCAGAAGCACTTTTGATAGTGACTATTCTTAACATACCTGAGAGATTGAACAGAAAACTGTTGAAACTGGACTAAATGGCTGCGTTCTTTACAGATTCTAGTCCCCTTGTTTATCAAGGGAGTTACGTTCTGAAAAAATAACCTGCGATAAGTAAAATCTGCGGGTAGGGTTATAGATGTTTTAAGCCTGTAGAACTCCTCACTACACACTTTCTACACTTTTCTCAGACAGACACGGACATTTTCACACTTTTCTCTCTTGTTTGGATCCTCAAAGTTCAAACCTTCATAGAATAAGTTTAGAGTTAAAAACAAAGATCAGATCGCGAAATTTATGTATATTTGGCAAACTGAACACATATAAGAGAAATGGCACAGAGGAGATTGATTGACAAGGTCTACAGCCAATCAGTCCACAGAACACCGAGTGCTCTTAAAATAAAAGCATAATTGCTGTGAAAAAAAACAGTGAAACTGTAAAAGGTGGATTGCAATAAAGTGAGAGACCACTGGAATGGAAAAAACAAACAAACAACAACAGTTCAACATTAAACACGTGAAAATACAGGGAGTGCAGAATTATTAGGCAAATGAGTATTTTGACCACATCATTTTCTTCATGCATGTTGTCTAACTCCAAGCTGTATAGGCTCGAAAGCCTACTACCAATAAAGCATATTAGGTGATGTGCATCTCAGTAATGAGAAGGAGTGTAGTTTAATGACATCAACACCCTATATCAGGTGTGCATATATTCAGTCATTCTTATCGAATTAATTATTAGGCAACTTCCTTTCCTTGGGCAAAATGGGTCAAAAGAAGGACTTGACAGGCTCAGAAAAGTCAAAAATAGTGAGATATCTTGCAGAGGGATGCAGCATTCTTAAAATTGTCAATCTCCTGAAGCGTGATCATCCAACAATCAAGCGTTTCATTCAAAATAGTCAACAGGGTCGCAAGAAGCCTGTGGAAAAAACAAGGCGCAAAATAACTGCCCGTGAACTGAGAAAAGTCAAGCGTACAGCTGCCAAGATGCCACTTCCCCCCAGTTTTTCCATATTTCAGAGCTGCAACATCACTGGAGTGTGCAATACTCAGAGACATGGCCAAGGTAAGAAAGGCTGAAAAACGACCACCACTGAACAAGACACACAAGCTGAAACATCAGGACTGGCCAAAGTAATATCTCAAGACTGATTTTTCTAAGGTTTTATGGACTGATGAAATGAGAGTGAGTCTTGATGGGGCAGATGAATGGGCCCGTGGCTGGATTGGTAAAGGGCAGAGAGCTCCAGTCCCACTCAGACACCAGCAAGGTGGAGGTGGAGTACTGGTTTGGGCTGGTATCATCAAAGATGAGCTTGTGGGGCCTTTTCGGGTTGAGGATGGAGTCAAGCTCAACTCCCAGTTCTACTGCCAGTTTCTGGAAGACGCCTTCTTCAAGCAGTGGTACAGGAAGAAGTCTGCATCCTTCAATAAAAACATGATTTTCATGCAGGACAATGCTCCATCACACGCGTCCAAGTACTCCACAGCGTGGCTGGCAAGAAAGGGTCTAAAAGAAGAAAAACTAATGACTCCTTGTTCACCTGATCTGAACCCCATAGAGAACCTGTGGTCCATCATGAAATGTGAGATTTACAAGGAGGGAAAACAGTCCACCTCTCTGAACAGTGTCTGGGAGGCTGTGGTTGCTTCTGCACGCAATGTTGATGGTGAACAGATCAAAACACTGACAGAATCCATGGATGGCAGGCTTTTGAGTGTCCTTGCAAAGAAAGGTGGCTATACTGGTCACTGATTTGTTTTTGTTTTGTTGGAATGTCAGAAATGTATATTTTATTGTGAATGTTGAGATGTTGTATTGGTTTCACTGGTGAAAATAAATCATTGAAATGGGTATGTATTTGTTTTTTGTTAAGTTGCCTAATAATCATGCACAGTAATAGTCGCCTGCACACACAGATATCCTGCTAAAATAGCTAAAACTAAAAACTAATATATAACAATATTCAGCTTTGATATTAATGAGTTTTTAGATTCATTGAGAACATGGTTGTTGTTCAATAATAAAATTAATCCTCAAAAGTACAACTTGCCTAATAATTCTGCACTCCCTGTATAGTGGCTGTGCAGCCATTATGTAGAAAATTAACTTTAAAAGTCCAGATCAACTCACTGCCACTTCAACTTAAGGATCCCATCGACCTGGTTCTCTTTGGGGTTGGAATTAATGCCGATTTTTTTTTTCCAATAAATGAATGTTGACCTGAGATCTGTTTGTTGGTTGCAGCTACAGCAGGTTTGGATGAGCAGGTCTTACTGTGGAACCCTTATGTGACCTCTGAGCCGGTGTGCGCACTCGCTGGACACTTGAATGCGGTAACTGCAGTTCGCTTCATGCAGACCAAGGAACAACTGCTGAGCTTCTCCAAAGACGAGGTACTGCAACTGAGCAGTGTGCTGATTAAGAGCCCTTGAATGTATTTTTTGTTTCATTTTTTGGATTGTAATTGACAAATTAATGAAGGGATGGTGAGAGATAAGTGGTGATCTGTTTCACTCTGTTGCCGTCAAAAGAGCTGTTGTTTTATCAGACTTGGCTTGTTGTCTCTTCGCAGAGAGAACGCCGCTCTTCTCTCTGCTGTTAAGCTCTGCATGCTGCTCCTTGACTCTAAAAAAAAAATATATATAGTAGTGCTGGTTTTGGCTCCATCTGTCCTCCGCTTAGACACCATCTGCCAAAGCAAAAAACTCTTAAGGCTTCACCTCAAAATTTTCTGACAGAGTTTCTCAAACAGCATGTTATCTGCAGTGAAGCAATATGCCAGGGCTTTTGCAATTAAGTTTGACTAATATTTAGCATTGCAGCAGCTGCAAAAAAACCCTCCTGTATGATTTGTCTTGGAGTTAAGATATTTGTGTTTTACTGTTTTGTTTAAGTTATTTGGTGATTTAAGTTAAGCTATCTTTTGGATCTCCCTTCGTGGATTCATGTCGTTCTTAATCCAGGTTCTGTGTCTGTGGGACGTGTCCAGTCAGCTGTGCGTGCAGCGTGTAGCTGGTGTGTTTCCAGAGGTGCAAGAGGACACCCGCACGCTCCTGTTTCTCAGAGAAGAGCGCCAGCACCTCCTCCTTTCATTTAACAGTCGTCTCCTCCTGCTGGAGAGCACAGAGGTGGAGAAGAGGACCATGAGCTACGGACTAAAAAACTTCATCTACCATATACTTTTTGTTTAAAAAGTAGCAACAAGTGCTATGCAGGATAAACAATTTATAAAATGTAAAAAACAAAACAAAAAAAAAACCTAGTCATGCACGAGGAGAACATGCAAACTCCAGCCGGGATTTGAACCAGTGCCTTCTCACTGTGAAGTCAGAGTGCCGACCACTACATCACTGTGCAACGCCCTCCTCCTTAAAAACTGAGGATTGTCTTTCCTGTCCAGTTGCAGCTTCAGCTGCAGATTTTTGAGCTGGTGATAAAACAAAAATCTGTAGCTTCTCCTGTTAACATTAATTTGAGGAAGCACTCGCCGTTTTGATATTTCTTCTCTGCAGCAGGTCAGCAGCAGGTCTTCCTCCTCTGTGATCCACTCGCAGGCTCAGGCAGGTCCAAAGTTCAAACTGCTTGAAGGTTGCCACGGCAACACAGCGGTAGCGTTGTTTACTGCAGCACAAAGCAGAGGGAGAAGAAACCACCAGATAACAAACTTCACGTCAATCACATGAGATTATGAAATATTATGAATCTTAAGTTAAAAGAACTGTGAAGCTGTGCCATGTGATGATGCTCTGGATTGCAGCTGAAAGACATTAATAGCAACCAAATCATTTTTTAAGGTGAACAAATGCGTTTTCCAAAGAACCCGGGAAGCAACAACAAAGAGGACAGCCAGAACTCTGCCAAAAAAGGCAGACATTGTTTCAGAGCTAATCTGTCAAAGAGCAGCATTGTATATATTGTCGGTGTTTAACTTTTACTAACATAAGGTTTTATGACAAGTAAGATTGAACATTACAGAAAAATAAAACCGGTTTTATTTATTATTTTATTATTTAATAAATAAATTAATAATAAATAATAATAATAAATACATTATTATTTAATTATTTTATTATTATTTTAGTTTTATTTTAGTATTTATTTATTTATTTATTTATTTATATATAACCTGGATATTTATCCAGGTTGGCTAAAGTTATCCTAAAGGGCTTTGGCTTTAGCCGCATGCATCTGTATGGGGTATACCAGTACGGGTGCTGTGGGTTTTAGGGTTACCTGGGCCAGTGGAGGGTTTTAGAGAGAGGTGCAATGGTGTGTCTTGGAGTACCCCTGAATCACCTTACGGGAGGTCAAAAATGGAACCTACCATTGTTGTGCAATCTGATTATAAAATTGGTCCTATGATTAACAGCCGGGCTGCAGACATGGAGCGTGCATTTATCATGTGAACAGGACTCATGGGCCCCTTGCATGTCAGCAGGATCGAACAAAAGGATAAATCTGTACAACACACCTGCGTCTCACCTATGTCACCCTTGCTTACCCTGTTGCATAAGTGTTCTCTACAACATGTTGCTCACAGCGTGTCCGTAGACATTTTCATCTCGCTTTTGGGGCTTTCATGCACGCCACCTGTGTGTCCCCTGCAAGTCTGCACTTGTTTCGCCCACACACAGCCTGTTTCCACCCATGTTTCACTCAACTTTATCTTGATTTTATTTATAAAGTGTGTAACTAACCACAATCATGGCTCAAATATGCACATAACATGCCACGTTTCCTAACCAGCATCATTCCTGTCATCCAGTTTTGTTTCTGTGCAGATACAATATTTGCAGCATTTTTTCTGCTTTGGGGTTCAGGTTCACTCGGTCTGAGTGTTGAAGCGATTTGTGATTTTTTTACATTTTTTTTTATGCAGATGTCAGTGCCGCCTAAAGAATTCAGGCTTTACTAATAAATGCAGTAATTACGCATTTTCTAACCAATCAGTATAATCAGCCACATCGCCTCTCTGACCCCATGAGCTCTTGTGAGAGTGCATCCATGCATGTTCTGTGCCTGTGCACACAGCATCCGGCAGACACCCACACCGTCATGTGAGGCAGCCACACATTTAATCCTCAGATGAATAGGTTGCCCCCTCTCCTCCTCCCCCTTGGGCCAATTAGCAACAAGAAGCATCATCTCTCCAATTTTCATCAACACTGAACCCGTGGTGTAGCCGTTAATACCATTCAGAAATTAAAATTTTGACCTTTTAATTGCAACAGTCCCATTGAGCCAATCAGTGTTTCTTTGTTAAATACCACAAACACGGGCATAAAGGCATCATCGTAAGAAATTGGTTTTAGACGGTGAGAGATATTAACAGAGATGTCACAGTAAATTATTGTATCACAATAATATGGGGGAAAGAAACACAGTTTTTGTTTCTTTCTAAATAATAAAACACTAATGATTTACAGACAGCAAACAATACTATTTTAAATATTTTCTGGGTAAGAAAAGGTAGCCCTGACATTATAACAGGATACAAATAACACTAACACATGCTGTATATACAGCCAGTGAAATAAAATAACATTTTGTGAATGTTTGGTGTTGTGCTGATTTTCATGTTTCCAGAGCTTTCGGGGCTTCATGTGCGTCATTGAAGGGTCATGTCTTCACAGGATGAAAGCTGGCCCGGGTCAGGCTGTGGAAATCTCCCAGGTCCTGTTGTTGGAGAGAAGCATCACAACAATACACTGCAGGGGTGTAGTGATTCATTTCAACAACGTATCGATTCTTTTTACAATTTGTGGTTTGCTGTGTAACACTCTACAGTTCATTTAGAGTCTTACAATAATTGTCGCAGGTTGACCATTGAACACAAATGAACAGCCAATTAAATCAAGATCTGCTCTTTATCCATCACAATTCCTAGATTCCAGTCACATTTCATGAACCACGCTCCCGATATTTACATATAGGTCCCTGCATACGTTCACAATGACCCCCTATTTGTCCGTCTAGTATCCTCCACCTGTAAGCGTGGAAGCGGCTCCAACGTAAGAATTCCTCCCAAATTCAAAAGAAAAAGAAAAACTGAAATGATCTCACCCCATCCTTCGGGTTAACACCATGGGAGTCTCACTTTTATCTTGGTCACTTTCCAGCCACGTCCATCCCCAAAAGAAAATAATTATAATCCCAGCGGCAGAATTTTGAAAGGTCCGGGTCAGATGCTCCTCTGTAAGTCCTGTTGGTCTGTTTCCGGGGTAATGCGTGGGTGCTTGCTCCTTGGAAGGGCCCTCTTAGTCTCCCTTTTCGTTTTGTTAGAGTTTCTCACTCTTTTTAGGCCTCCAGCCCACCTTGTCTGTCTCTTTTTAACCCGGAAGCTATGCCGTGAGTTAATGTACCCCAGCTGATCGCGTCAGCTGTGAGGGGTGATGTCAGCGACATCCCAGGTACACAAATACACAAAATACACACATACACTAAAATAAAAGGAAAACATAGGACCTCTTCACCTCATAGGGTGTAAAATACAGAAAATATAATTCCTTCATGTGCCTGTGTCACAACAATTCATAGTCGATTTAGGTTCATTTTGAATGATCCGATTCACACCTCAAATGGATCCAGGATAACTTTAGCCAAAAATCCAACCAGTGGGACTCAGATACATATTTGTTGTGTTTCTTAAAAGGTAATCAAGTTAAATATGTGTACAAACTAAAAGGCAAACAATTTTTTATTACAAATCAATTCACATTTTAGTTTCCTAAAGTTCAGCCCACTGTTGTTTTTCCACATCAAAATAATCCAAAGGGATCTTCTTATAAGGGAACATTCTTAGAACATTCTAGCTAAATTGAAAGTGTTTCCACACGTTTGACTGGAATGAGGGTGGATCAGTTCTTGCTGCTATCACGTATGTTGTCGGCTGTGTGTACTTTGTCGTTTTTACGTAAAATAAACCTACCATGTCTCAATCTAACTAGTATTTCCCAAGATCGATTATCAGCAATTATTTTCAATTGGAAACAATTTAATAGTATACGTCGATTCTTTAACAACTTGTCTCAGACAGATCGATCTGGTTGGATCGGATGAATAAATACATCAATTCATCGGTTAAGTTGATTATTTTGTACACCCCTAATAGACTGAGTTTTTTTTTTTTTAACCTTTATGTTTTAAAATTTAACTCTGATGACAAAGCAATGTTGTAAATTTTAAATGAAGTCAAGATAATGGAGATATGGTAGTCGTTGTCAACCTGTGGCGTTCAAAAAACTCCTGTTTAAGTTTTAGGATGATGGCTAAGTTTAGTGATGTAAGACATGAGATTCTGTTTGCCATTAAACATCCTCGCTAAGTTAGAAGGCTGAATTTATGTGTGTGTTCCTATCTGTCCTCTCCTGCTGTGTCTGGTTGCCAACATCTCAAAGCCAACCAGACATTTGGACCGTAACAAGTCAGAACGCTCCAGGGGGTTTACATTCGCTTTACTATCGCTACCTCATGGATTTGTGTCAGTCTTCGTGGATGTGTGCGCGCATTTCTTGGATACTCTCCTGTGCACGTGCTCATCATCATCATTTCACACCCACTGAGCTGAACTCTGTGGCTCACAGCCACGGACTTCCAGCACTCTTTCTTTTGCACAGCAGTCGTGTTTCCATGACTTCAAGGACACCACAGTGAATGCCAGAAATTTCCTTCATATTTATTCCAACTTTCGGAATAAATCCTGCTCAAACTCAAACAAAACCTTAAAAAAAAAAAAAACTGTGACACATCGTATTGTTACATTTTTTGTGAGGGTTGATGAAGAGATGACTGTGCTTGGGTCCCTGCAATTTCACTTCTGCCCAAACAGCCACGTTCATCTGAGGTGTGTGTCAGAGGTAAAGAGAAGCGGGACGACAGATCAGCAGCAGTAAAAGGAAATAGCGTCATAATGACTTTATCACTTATTTAAAATTACTGCTTCTTTCCCTCCGCCAAGTCCTTGGAGTGGTCCAAACAGAGCTGTGTCACAGACGCACTGTACAATTCCATCTTCCTGCCTACTGCAGCTCAAACAATCCCACAGATCTTCCCTGGTGTCCATGGATTACATGAAATCCTCTCCACCTTTATCCACCTTTGTCATGGTAAGGAGAACACGTCCATGTAAGGGTGGGGTCATAGGATAGCACAAGGGTTAATTGATACAATAAGCCGTGTCAGTTATGTGTATTCTATACTAGGGATGCAACAATCACTTTCCTCACAACTTGGTTCAAACCTCAATTTTTGGGTCATATTTTAGTTTCGATTAGATATAGGATTTGTGTATTACAAAACAACCAAAAACTAGACATTTTTCATTTCTTTTTCAATTTGCTAATAAGTGAGCAACAATGGAGAAAAAAACTTTCAGTTGGCTAATACTGCACTTGGTGTAGTATAATAAAACAATAAATACGAAATGCTTCTTAAATTTAGCACAATTGTTTGACACTTTCAATGTAACCATTATGGGATTGCAATAGAAATGCAACAATTCAGTTTCCCCAGGGATTTGTAACTCATTGTTCGATTTTAAATCGAGAATATTGGCGTCTTTAGTGTATACTGATACATGAAAACATGAGCGAAGAAACATTTTTAGTGGAACAGAATTTCGATCTATAAACAGAAAACATCTCTAAAATCTGATGGAGGGAAGTTTGAATTCTCTGTGCAGTAACTTTTTTTCTCAAATCGGTCTAAACTCTTCCAAACACGTTCTTTTCATTGTGGGCAAGAACTGCAGAGACAGAAAAGGCTTGGAGAAAAGATTTCCCTGATCCTCTGCCAGGGTATTCCTTTTGTCGTCTCTTAAATAATACAGAATGAAGAGAGTGCAAGAAATGCGTGAGCTGGAGAAATGATCGGGGAAGTTATTCACACTTTGAAAATCAGAGCAGATTTCAAAAATGACTCAGGCGCTTATTAAAACGGAGAAACACTTGGAGCCTCTGGCTGATGCATGGAGCCATCCTTCTTCTCTTTTTCTAGATCATCTGCTGTAATCTAATTCAATAGTAATAATAATAATAATAAAGCATTTTATTTATAAGGCGCCTTTCTGGGCACTCAAGGTCGCCGCACAACATGTATACAGTATAAGAAATGCAATAAACAGTTAAAACAACAACAATTTAAATACATACACAATTAAATAAAATGTATAGAAAAACATGAAAAGGTTACTGTTACAGTTACAGTCATTTGGAAAAGATGAGTTTTTTAGCTTTGATTTGAAATGTGGGAGTGTGTCAGTGTTGCGGAGGTCAGGGGGGAGCGAGTTCCAAAGCCGGGGAGCAGAGCAACTGAATGCCCGACGAGACGGGCGGAAGGGACAGAAAAGTGGATAGAGGAAGAGGAGCGGAGAGAACTGGAACTTGTGTACATGCCTAAAGTTTGCCTGATACCCACCCCAACCTTCTCACAAATGTCTGTAAACAGGGCTAACCGCTGAATTCCACTGGTCTGTCTGCAGTGCGTCTCTCTTGTGTTGTGTGGGGAGTCCGTCTCACAAGTGTCAGTTAGTTTATATTGTCTCTGTTGCCTCTTCAGCCCCCCCCCCACCTGAGTGTTTTAACCTGCCACCCCCGCTTCGAGTAGACCTGTCCTGCTCTTTTTGCTTGTGGTCCTCATGCCCTATCCTTTCTCACTGAGTCCTTGTAAAATGCATGTTTAGCTTTTGCACTTTAAAATTCAACCTTTTTTGTCCATGACAGAAATGGATGATGCTGTTAAGTGCAGTGTTAACGTGCAGTGGTAAATATAAAATAACATTTTAAAAATATTATTTGAAAGTACCACAGATGTTTTTATTTTGAAACCTGGACCTGTTTCCCATTTCTCTGGCTTTTTGCCTCAAAATCGATGTGTCCACAAACTGGAAATAGGAAATAGAAAGCCTGCACAAAGCTTGCGTTGCAGAGAGACGGACACCAGATGCAGACATGACAGAGGCGACGTAAACATTCGGACTGATTCAAGACTGTTCTATTTTTTTGTGTCAACACTACAGAGACGCACCACAGACAGACCTGTGGAAATCAGGCCTAACATGTCCTAATTTTTTAGTAGAAAATCAAAAGCACAACTAATAATTTGAATTTGTGTTTTTTGTTTTATTTTTATTTTTTCCAAGACAGCATTTTAGTGTTAGCAAGTCTACGGAAGAGGATTAGGGCCATGGAGAAAAAAAATAAAAGGTCACAGAAAATTCTGACTTTAATCTTAGAATTCTGACTTTATTCTCAGACTTCTGACTTTCCGTACAAGTTCTTTTAACGCTCTTCATGTTGAGATGTTTTCTGCTAAAGGGGGGTTGCACTGTTAGTGTCTCAGTCACTGGTCCAAATCTATTAGCATCAAACAACAAAAGCTGCATCCCATGTATCTCAAGTGGGTTCTTTAGTTTGTAAAATTTGTTCACTGACACACACGTTTCAGATTTTTGTTGCACATGTAAGCTAAACCCTATTTTAAAGTGCAGATTTCTGCAACTCTCCACAGCAGACTAACCTCTGAGATGACTGCTGAGGGCAACAGAATGACAGATTGCAGGAACTATTTCTAAATAATTTAACTTCTATCAGTTTTTAAACAAAACACATGGTCTTCAGGGTCAGCAGAACTTAACTTTTAAAAAAAGCAGCTCCATTTGTTTTGGTTGGATACAGATTTTGGATGAACTGCTGCACGCTTTCATCACAGTCACAGGCACCTTGTGGGCAAAGACGTCCTGGACAGGTCGCCAATCTGTCGCAGGGCCCTGTCATTTTTAGCTTTTGTTGATTGCAATGGGTTATAAGAAGTGGAATAAGTATTACCAGCTGCTGACTTTCATTTTGCAGGTTGTGCATCTTTAAAATAGTTTCACCCGATTTGTAAAAAAAAAAAAAAAAAAAAAAAAAAAAAAGAACTTATTTCAAATCCCACTCAGCAGGGCTTTTGTAAGTAGTAGTGCTTCTTTGTTGGTACTGAAGGTAGACATGTTAACACTGGACCAATGATCTCTGACACAAGCTGTTGGAATGTTAACTTTAGAGTAGGAAGGAGGTGATAGTCTGAGTTTACTCCACCCAGCTCAACATGTCAAAAACAGCGAAGGTGCGGTTGGGTCCACCCTCCAGCCATTCAAACAACTTTATAAACATGCACAAATTTGAGCTCTTACGAAGTCAAAATAAATTCATTTTGATTTGAAATGGTTTATTTCAAGCAATCAAAGCAGATATAATGCACAAAACAATACAATCAGCAGTTATACATTTGTACAAAGATGTATCAACTTAGGATAATTAGACATTAAATCTAAGATTGTTTGAAAGGGAGTGGAAGGAATAAATAAACGAATGAATAAAAAAATCCACCTTCCTCCACTGACAATGTCAATAAATATTGTGCTATATTGAAATCTGACTTTTTGACGTGGTCTTTTTAGGAACTGCAATATTCAATACTTGTGGATTTGTATTCTTTTCTGTAACAGAAGTAGTGGGGGTTGTGGTCCTAAGGGCTTTATTCCCACCATAGTAACTAATCGTACTATTTGGATACAGAAAGTACATGTAGACACCCCAGTTACCATTCTATTCACTTTTCTTTTCATAAAAAAAAAACATTCATTTTTAATATTATTATTAATTTTTCATCGTTTCACATTTTGATGTAAAAAGTTGAATTCAACCATTTTAAAAACACAATAACTTTACTTGCTGGTCTAATTCAGGCACAGTAACTGGAGTGAAGGGGACTTGTACATTAGTTTGACCTGGCAGCATGTCTCCTCAGGGTTGCAGCATTTCTGCTTTCACATCAAATCACATGTGGCACCAACTAACACGTCAGTGCAGCCAAGTGAAAGCAGTGGAGGCGCTGTGGCCACTGGTGACAAAAGTCAATTTAAAGTTTTGTTTGGGCCCTCATACTCTGATATGCTCAGGAGGTCTGTATGTGTTCTCTCTTGTTTTTGTTACGTTTGCATGTGTGTACATGTAGCAGCGGCAGAAACATTTGTTTGATGTGGGACTGAAGCCTGCTCATTCATATTCAGAGTCTTGACAAAGATACGCTTGACTTGTCTCAAACAGAATACCATCTCGCACAAACAAACACACATAAGGATGCGTGTACACACACACACACTGACACACACACACCTCTTCCAGTCACAGTCTTAGTTGAGCCTTTTTCCTCTCCTGGATTAATCCTCTGCACATAACTTACTGTAAAGCGGCCATGTGTGGACACATTCAAACTATAGGACAGATGGCCAGTTGTAGATCAAAGTCATTTCTGAAATTGAATTATATTAGATTAGATTAGATTCAACTTTATTGTCACTGCATATGTAAGTACAAGGCAACGAAATGAAGTTAGCATCTAACCAGAAGTGCAATAAGCAGTAAGTATAAAATAAGGGTCTATAATATGTATAATAACTATACAGGTAAGTATTATAGACATAATTTACAGATATTAAATACTATTAAATACTATATGCAAGATATACAGATAGGTGTACTATGAACATACTATACAGATGGGTTATGTAAAAGTGTATGAACATTATAGGCAGAACTATGAACATAATTTACAGTATTGAATACTACAATACTACAATGGAATACTATGATTTATGACTCCTTGTTTTTTAAAAAGAGGTCATCACACAAACAATGCACAAGATTGCACTGACGAAGTGGAGGAACACAAATTCCCTGAACTTTGCAGTGGTTGATATTATCAGGAACAAGAAAGGAGTCGACAGGTGCTAAGTTACAAAATGTCTCTCTATGACAAGAAGTGGGTTGTTGGTTCAATGCTCAGCCTCACTGATTTAGCCATTACCCACATCATTTGGTCCAGTAAATACTGTCAGGAAAAACCACGGCGACAAGAATTCTCTCTAAAGGTAGAAGAAACACACACTGAACACAAATATAAACGCAACACATTTGTTTTGCTCTCATTTGTCATGAGATAAACTCAAAGATGTTTTTTTACATACACAAATTAACCATTTCTCTCAAATATTGTTCACAAATGGGTCCAAATCTGAGATAGTGAGCACTTCTTCTTTGAGATAATACCACAGGTGTGCCAAATCAAGATGCTGAATACACAACATGAATGTAGCACAGGTGTGCCTTAGACTGGTTACAGTAAAAGGCCACAGAGTTGATCGTGTTGTGGATTGTGGCTTGTGGAATGTTGGGGCCACCACTTATCAATGGCTGTGCAAAGTTGCTGGATATTGGAACACGCTGTTGTATACGCTGATCCAGAACACACCAAACATGCTCGGTGAACATGCTGGCCATGCAAGAACTAAAATGTTTTCAGTTTCCAAGAATTGTGTGCAGATGCAACATGGGGCTGTGTATTATCATGCTTCAACATGAGGTGATGTTGCTGAATGTATGGCACAAAAATGGGCCACAGGATTTCATCATTGTGTCTCTGTGCATTCAAAATGGCATCAATAAAACGCAGCTGTGTTCTTCTTTCATTTGCCTGCAAATACCATGACCCCACCGCCACCATTGGCCACTTGACAACCTTCAAATGAAATAAATGTTAGTAAGTGTTTTTATCTTTGCAAAAGAAAGTTTAGTATGCCAACATGTAATTTAGAATTTCAAAAATGAAATTATAAATTGTTTCTTTCCTGGGTTTTGGGAAAATGTAGTGAAAAGCTTTGTGTTCGATGCTGTGTCTCTATTTGGTAAAAAGACAGTTTTAAAAGGAATGTAGGTTTATCATGTAGTGCACCGTGGTTTGTACACATGTTATCAACGTCATCACGGATCTGTGCATCAGGGAACTTTTGAACCTAATGAGGCCGATGAATTCATCTGCATCTTAAAACTTAAACTTGTGGAGATCATGCAGATTCCTTTCATCTACGACCTGTCCATCTCACAGTAAAAGTCTCTTGAAATACAGATGCTGGCGCTCAACTGCATGAATAATGCAGGACCCCCAGACTGTCATAAACTTTACACCTCGTCGTGTTCTCGTATACTCGCCCTCCCAAACCAATGCAGCCCCTCACACATCTCATTAACTTCTGCTGTTAGACTGCTGAAGCATTTGATGAGATTCCTGCCTTATTTGATGAGCACAAACAGAGATGCACACAGTTTCCATGTATACATTTTGTGCATTACATGGAAAGCGGGGAAAGTTGGAAAATTAAAGTTGACACAGATGGGAACTGGGGACAGATTTTCAAGCCGTTAAAGTCCTTTTAGTAGCTGCCTGGCATAATTCAGCAACATTGTGGGATTGGTAAACACTTTGCTACCTAACTTTCATGAGAGTTTAATGGCTTTTACTGATGCAATAATTGTTCTGTTGTCTGTGTGAGGAAAGGTAAATAAATTTAATGTAAAATTTAGACCTAAAATCTGATTGGCTTGATTAAAAGTTTCATATAAAGGCAGGGTTTAAGTAGTTCTCTCCTAAACTAATACAGGTTTTTTAAAAACTAATACAACAAATGGTAAATGGCGTATACTTATATAGCGTATTCTACCTTCTTACGAAGGCCCAAAGCGCTTTACAGTCACAGTCCCATGCACACACAGATTCACACACTGGCGGCAACTCCGCTGCCGAACACTGGCGCCAACCTCCCACCAGAGGCAAGGTGGGGTTCAGTGTCTTGCCAAAGGACACTTCGACACATGGACGTGCAAGGCGGGTATCGAACCTTCAATCTTACGATCATGAGTCGACCGCTGCACCACGGCCGCAACAGGCTGAAGTGATGAGTCAATGATGAATCTGACAAGTGCAAAGTAGTTTCAAGCTATATGGTCAACATTTCTATGGAGCCTTATTATGGCTTGTTGTTTTTAGTTCCTGTTTCGCTCTTTGAGTCTCAACGTTTACATCAAACTCAAATGCAATCACTGACTGAAGTGGATTGTCATTATTCTACTGCATGTGCCGTATTGACAGCTTTCCATCAGTGCTGAAAAGATGTAGGATAGTTTGAAAAGGTGGAGGAAGGTTTCTGTTGTGATGTGGGACAAAACAATGTCTGTAAGAATGAAAGGAAAGGATATGGAAGACTGTGGGGAGAGCAGCCATGTTTTTGGAGGGTCAAAATCCAGGCCTCGAGTCTGACACTTGAGCCAGATGCCAGCTCAAGCAAGGAAAATAAAGAGACATAAAAGTATCTATCTGACAGGAAGTCAGTATATCAGAATAGAGCTCATGGCCTGCCTTTTGCAGTTTCTACATCACAAGCTAATTAATTAGTATAATTTGAATAAAGAAATACTCATATGCAGTATGTTAATCTGAATTATCTCTATTTGTTTTATCTATGTTTATCCATATTGTAAGAAAAATTCTACAAAAACACATTAAAAACATCAAAAATGGGATTTTCATTGGAGCGGGTCTATAAGGTTGCAAAGATCCCAGGTGTTTGTTAAATATGGAACAAAAAATGGGTGTAAAGCAGAAAAAAAAAGTTGTCAATAATGTACCAACAAATTGCAATAGGCTTTTTTCCTGCTAAACAAAAGGTAATAAGGCTTTTAAACTCCAAATGGGCTTCAAAAATGGCGATTTAGTGGCACTTCCATTAGGGATTTACACTGTCACATTTTAGTGGTAAAAGTAAAAAATAGGATTCTCTTTTTGAACCTGATGGGTTTGTTGAGTGTCTAAACATACATTTTGTGATGAAGATGTTTAGCCCTGGAAAGATGTTGTTGAAGCCATTAAAGCAGAGCCAGGACGATGATAAGTTCTCAGGCTTGGAGACGCACTGACGAGAACCTGAAACACCTAAAAAAGGGGAAAACCTTTTCCGAAAAGAAAATTGGCCAGGTCCAGAGGCGGCAATAAAATAAACCGTTGTTCCAATAATATAGACCTACTTGATAGGAGAGTTGAGCAAAGTTTGCAACCCCATATCTCTAACAACCAGTAAAAATAAAAAATAATAAATGCAAAATAACTCATTGGATGAACTCAATTTAATCGTGGGCAAAACTTCCTTCCAATAAATACGAATAGCCCTAACTCAAAGAAAATTCTTCCATCTAATGAAATATAACTGAGTTAGTCGAACTCAATTTGATCAAGAAGGCAAGGCAAAAAAAAAAAAAAAAAAAGGCATGCCAGTCTCGAACCTAGAATCAAACGCATGCAAATTCCTTCAACCAACCCACTGAGCTAACAATTCTCCATTGTACTGTGTTTGGCAGTGTAAATATATAAAATCCTGTCCGTATTATTTTTTAGGGAGAAACCGAGTTGAAACGATTCTAAGCCACAGTACGTGTTTTACGTGGAAAAACACAAACGAAAGTTTTCTCTCCTCGAACAGTCGAAGGATTTGAAGGACTACAGGCCATAGCAGGCATTAGACAAAAGAGCTGAACATTTTAATAGTTGAATGGTTAAAATAGTTGAAAAATTGTGGCCGAAAAATGGCAGAACATACTTTAAAAAGAATAGAGAGAAACAGGAAAACAGCATTCAACATGCGCACAGCATGCCCCTTACTTGAACTCATTTATTTTGGATTACTGGAGTTTATAGGTGGAACTATTAATACATTTTGTGTTAGGTCAATTAAATGTAGATACATAATTTAAAAATAAATATATTTAAATTAAACAAACAGAATTAAATTGTGTTACATGAAAAAGGGACTTGAATCATTTTTTTATGTATATGATGTATACATCATAGCAATTAACTGTGTAGTCAGCACACATTTTGCATGACTAAAGATGACATCATCTGAAGGGGATGATGTCATATTTAGTCATGCAGAATGTGTAGTGACTACATATGACATCATATATATTTTCACATGACTTCATATGACATCATCAACTGCAAAAGCAAAAGTTTACATATAGACCCTCGTAACTCAGTCAAGCATGTTGAGGTGTTCGAGAAAGATTCAGGAAAGATGAACTGGGATAGCTCTTTCTCTCAAAGAAGCCGCTTTAGGCAAGCATTGCATAAAATTGAAATTTTGCCATCCATCAATGCAATGATTGAAGCCAAAGCAGAAAAGAAAGAGCTGGAAAGACACCAGAAAGTTTTAGAGGGGGAACGTGACGATCAAAATCTCCGCCTTTATAAAAAAGAAATGGCTTGTCTTGCGAAGAAAAAACGCAAAGAAGCTCTTGCTGTGAAACAGGTGAATGATCAAATGATCATATCAAAACAGGAAAGTGACAGAAGAGCTAAAGAGGAGGACCTAAAATATGGGCAATACTTAGCCGACCTCCATGAACAGCACATGCAACACTTGCGTGATGAGAGGGAGAGACAAGCCATCCACAAAATAGAGCTTCAAAAAAGTCAACTTGATTGCATCCAAGAAAGAGCTGAAGCCAGAAAAATGAGGCACAGATTGAACAAGTTGACCGAACTCGAAGCGAACAAGATCAGCAAAGAAAAACAGCAACTGGCTGATCAAATGGAAAGGGTAAAGAAAGAACGGATGGAAAATCGCATACGTCACCTTGAATCAGTTGGTCAATACGTTGCAGGCAACATGAGAAAAGCTGAAGAGAGGGAACGCATACAAAATGAGCGGATTCTTCAAAAGGCTAAGGAGGATGAGGCCAAGCAACTGAAATTAGAAAACGACCTCAGGGAAAAACAAATGGCTGCAGTTTGGTCAGACAAAATAATAAATGAATCCGAAATTCAAAGGAAAGCTAAGGAAAGGGAAAGACGCAAGCAGCTGTCTTACCAAGAAACCGAGCACCTGCTCAAAGAGTCAGAAGAGTTTCGGCAAGTACTGACTCAGCAAAAGAGGGACCGAAGGGAACAGCAAAGGTTTGTCGATGAATATAATCTCAAAAAGGTCTCCCACAAACAAGCAGAAGAAGCGACAATGAAGGCAGAAGATAAAAGATTCTGCGAACAGGTTGAAAAACAGCATGACCTGGACAAGCATCTTCTGCTTCAAAGACGGGTAAAACTCCTTCAGAGACGAGGTTCAGATTATCAGAACATATCTGACCCGGCCACTGAAAGGAGAGGTCCTATCAATGGGAAAGAGACAAAGGACACTCTATTCATAAAGCAGTGTCATGAAAATGAAAACCCTCTGCCTTTGGGGAGTCGTTTTCCTTGTATCTACCCCAGGAAGGAAACCCAAGACAAAATCCCTTTGCTTGAAAAAAGACAGAGAAAGGCAGAAGACATTTCTTTCCCCAAGATAAGAAATGTTTGCGTTCTGGACAACCAAAACACACACATAGCAAGTCCAAGAAGACTTCTGCAAACCCCCTTTCTGCCAAGTTTGACCAAACACACAGCACAGAATAAAGGCCAACTGCATGCAACATATGGGGGAACAGCTTCACATTTCTGCCCACAACCCCCATCCCACACAGTGGTCTTCTCATGTGTGACTTCATTTAGACAAAACAGGATAGTTAAAAAGTAAACCCATTTAGCTTTCCAGTAGGACAAATTAGTTAGATTTAGGGCAGAAAAACAGGATTTAGCTTTATTGTAGGACCAATGAACCATATTTAGGGCAGAAAAATTGGATTTAGCTTTACAGTAGGACAAATGAACTAGATTTATGGGAAAAAAAATATGAAAGAAAATCATTTGATTCAGGGAAGGGAATGAAAATTAGCTTCCAGCTAGGACAAAGCTTTAAGACAAACAAAATAATGGCTTGAGCTGTAACAATAGGAATTATGAATTGTAGAACAATGTTTTTTGAAGAGCAAAATTCCATTAAGAATTAAAATTAACAGTCAAATTTTAAAAAGAATGGTGCAAATAAAAGGTAAAATAAAACACAAAAATAAAGTTGTATTTGGGCATTTTCTGTCCTTTGCTTCATTGATCACGTTTTCTGTCAAAGAGTTATGGATAGTTAAAGGTTGTGTTAAGTGTCACTGGACACTGATGTCACCAGTGACAGCTTTGGTCTTAAAGTTTAAAATGGTTTTTATTTTTTTAATTTTGTCCATCAAAGGCTTTTGTAAAGTAAACTTGAACAGCATGGGTGCTTTGCTGAAAAGATGTTTCCAATCGAATATTTTTCTTCTTTAAAGGCAAAGATGAATCCTCAGAGTTGAAATCGAGCAAAGATGACTGAATTGCTTTGATTTGCTCTTTGCTTTTTTATTGCTGTGGTGTGACACAGTACATGCCTGTTTCTGTGTCCCCACCGGTGGTTTTAAAGTCCTGTAATAACAACACCGTGGGACTTGAATAACAAGGGTGCTACATTGCCAGCCCAGCACTTCAGAGAGACTCCATCACAGCAATGGCAGATGAAGTGGAGTAGTCAAGAGACCAGGTTCGCCAGCTTCAGGATGCCAATGATCGCCTGCTACAGCAGCAAGCTTCAGCCGTTCCGGCTAATCCCAGAGACTTTGTGGACCCACCAAGCCTGGCTTTGTTGGACAGATTGATGTACCTCCCTAGGGAGCGAAAGTGTCCGGTGTTCCGGGGGCGTGTGGGGGTGGGTATTGATGATGGGTGGAGGAAGTTGAAGCTTGTGTACGTGCTAGACGCCTAGGTGCTCTTGATAAAGCTTTTTTCATCTTTGACCATTTAGATGGTGAGGCTAAAGAGGAGATACGATATAGGCCGAGATGTGAGAGGGAAGACCCAGAAAAGATTATAAATATTCTGAAGGAGCTGTATGGATGTTCAAGTTCTTATGTAGCCTTGCAGGAGAGATTTTTCTCCAGAACACAACAGGAGGGTGAGTCCCTTCAAGAGTATTCTCATGCCCTGCTCTCAGTCATGAACAAGATTAAGTAGACCTCCCCTGATTCTGTGCCTCAATCAGACAAACTCTTGCGCGACCAGTTTATTGAACATGTCCTGGATTCAGACCTTCGTAGGGAGTTAAAAAGGCTGGTGCATTTAACCCCGGAAATGTCTATGTGGGAGGCACGGACTACAGCAATTCAGTGGGAACGTGAAGGTAGACCAGGGGAGGATCGTCGTTGTGGCCTTTATCCAGTCCCTTCTATTTGTACTATGTAAGGTACAAATGTGAAGCCTGGCGCCCCTCCTCCCTCAGTTGGTGTCATTAGCCCTGAACTGGTGGAGTTGCATGCTCTAATCTTAAAGCAACAAGAGGAGATTACTAAATTGACTGATGCTATGGCTACATTACAGAGAGCACCGCGGCAAACTCGGCCAAACCGTGCAGCCATCATTTGTAGGCGATGCCAGCAAGTGGGTCATTATGCAAAAGAATGTGATAATGAAGAGCACTCTGAGCCCTTCTACTCTATCCCCCAAACAGGCGGATAGTGGTCTTAATTCCCAGGTTGTGGGAAACTAGTTCCCTCCAGCATGCTGAGCCACACGTTGGAAGGGGACCTTACTGGCTCTAAGAGTGAGAATTCAGTTGACCCTAACTCGACCTCCCTTGTTGCACAGTGCCCTAAGGTAGCTGTTAGAGTTGGAGGGGTAATTGTAAACTGTCTGTTAGACACAGGTACAATGGTGTCCACAATGGTGGAGAGCTTTTTCCTAGAGCATTTTAAGGATGACCTTCAGCACTGTCATTGGTTGCACCTGGCCAATGGTTTGGACATTCCCTACACAGGCTACGCAGAGTTCACGGTTGAGGTGCCGGGAAAAGTAATTCCTCAGCTAGGGTGGCTAGTGGTCAAAGATCCCCCAGGCCAGCCTCGTCCTGCTGTGCCTGGTGTTTTAGGGAATTTAATCAATCAGTGCTATGATGTGCTATTTGGTCAGCATGGGCCTTCTTTGTTTGATCTTCCACCCCCAGTGCATGCTTCGCCTCCATGGCAACAGGCGCTACAGTATTGTCATCAATCCCGGCGTCATCCAGTCAGAACGGGCCAGGCCAAGGTCAGAAGCCGCAGACCTATTCTAATACCGGGAGGTATTAGAATAGGTCAGAACGGGCCAGGCCAAGGTCAGAAGCCGCAGACCTATCTAAGGTCCACGAGGGTCATGTTAGTAGTGTTGGCCAACAGTTACAGAACAATGATCTGTCTGAGCTATCAGAGACCGAACAGGAACAAGTAAGGACATTTCTGTCGAGGCATGAGTCAGTTTTCTCTGCGTCTGAAAGTGATCTTGGCTGTATTAACCTGATTTCACATGACATCCCTCTGCTCGATGACAAGCCTGTTAGACAGCGATATAGGCGGTTGCCCCCCTCTGATTATGAGGCACTGAAGGCCCACTTAAGACAGCTGTTGGATAGTCAGGTTATCCGGGAAAGTAGTAGCCCCTATGCCTCTCCTATTGTGCTGGTGCGAAAGAAGGATGGTTCCCTCCGAATGTGCGTCGATTACCGGCAGCTTAATCGCAAGACTAGGAAAGATGCCTTTCCTCTTCCCCGCATTGAGGAGTCTTTGGATGCCCTTTGTGGGGCCAAATGGTTTTCCACGCTCGACCTGGCTAGCGGCTATAACCAAGTGTCGGTGAATGAGAGAGATCGCCCAAAGACTGCTTTCTGCACACCATTTGGGCTAATTGAGTTCAACCGAATGCCCTTTGATTTGTGCAACGCGCTAGCTACTTTTCAGCGGTTGATGGAGAGGATGTTTGGGGCAGAGCATTGTCAATCCCTCCTACTAAATCTGGATGATATTATTGTGTTCTCCTCCAGTGTGGAGGACCACTTAAATCGTCTGGATCGGGTGCGGAGTCGACTGCAGAGAGAAGGACTAAAAGTTAAGCTGGAAAAATGTTGTTTTTTCCGGAAGAAGGTCAATTACCTTGGCCATCTGGTCTCCCGTGAAGGGGTATCAATGGATCCATCCAAGGTGTCAGCTGTGGCCAATTGGCCACACCCCACAACTGTCTCCGAGCTTCGGTCCTTCCTTGGATTTGCCAGTTATTACAGGCGGTTTGTGGAGGGGTTTTCAAAGATGGCTGCGCCATTACATCAGCTGGTTGCTGAATTGGCAGGCAGAAAAGGAAAAGAACCACCCCTTGAGACTCACTGGAGCACTGCATGTGAGGGAGCTTTCAATGAGCTTAGGAGGAGACTGGTGAGTGCACCCACTCTGGCATTTGCCAATTTCAACCTCCCATTTATTTTGGAAGTGGATGCCAGCCATGCAGGCCTTGGAGCAGTTTTGTCTCAAGAGCAGGATGGCAGGGTTAGACCCATCGCCTATGCCAGTCGATGCCTCAGCCCAGCAGAGAAAAACTATAGTTCCATGAAACTAGAGTTTCTTGGAATGAAGTGGGCTATGACTGAAAAGTTTCGGGAGTATTTGTGGGGCCAACATTGCACTGTGTGGACTGATAACAATTCATTAAGTCATTTGGAAACAGCCAAGCTGGGGGCAACTGAGCATCGTTGGGTGGCCGAGCTGTCGGCATTCAGCTGTGATATAAGATATCGACCAGGGCAGGCTAATACAAATGCAGATATATTGTCCAGGCAGCCACCCACAGCAATGACAAGGATGAGCACTGGGTCAATTTTCAAGCAATAAATCAAACTCTACTTATACTTTAGTTAATGATGACTGTATTTAATTAAGCATATATGATTTAAGTGATGTTTTTGTTTTGATTTATTTTCTGTCTTTTTAACCTATGCATTTCATCATTTCTGTAGTGAGTTTGAATAATATCTGTAAATTCTTTATTGTTTTGACTACAATGCTTGAAATAAAATCAAAATCAAATCAAATCAAATGTTGGAAGGAGTAGCCATCCCTGTTGCTATACATCAAGCTGTTCGACAGGAGCCGCAGGTAACCCAGTCTGCCGTCTCTGCTTTTCCCTCACATATTGTAAATGATCTCAGATTGTTACAGGAAACAGACCCAACCATTGCTGCCTTTCTTCAATTCTGGAAGGCACAGAAAGCCCCAAGTTCCAGTGCCCGGGACAAACTGTCAGCTGGCAGTGGGACAAGATCACAAGTAAGGATGGTTTGATCTTTCGCAAGGTACAGCGGCAAGATGGAGGGGAGGAGGTCCTACAACTGCTGTTGCCTACTTGCCTCAAAGAAGAAGTCCTGCAGCAGCTGCATGATGACCACGGCCACCAGGGGATGGAAACACACCACTGAGCTAGTAAGGCAGAGATGTTATTGGCCAGGAATGAGCGATGATATTAAACAATGGTGCAAAGACTGTATACGATGTATCCTCTCTCTCTCGAACACCCCTCTCTCTTCTTCCTGTGACGTCATTTCCGGATGAGCGTTACCCAGTTGTTTTTGACTACTGTTCTCTTGTTTGGCATTAGCCTGACTACTATTGCTTACTCTAAGGGTTATCTGGGTTAATATTCACATCTAGCACCTTTTAGTAGCGATACACTACTGTTAAACCGCTTGCTGTTCACGTTCTCATTTTGCTAAATAAACCACTTCTCTTTACCTAAACACCGCTAGCTTTAGCTTAGAACCTAGCATGGCCACCACTCCTTCCACCTTTCCCTCTCTCTCCTGCTCCATGTGCCATATGTTTAGTGACGATCCTGCCTCCTTTAGTGAAGATAGCGGTAGATGTGTTAAGTGTAGTCTTGTGTTAGACTTGGAGGCCAGGCTAGAGCAGTTAGAAGCGCGGCTCCGCACAGTGGAAGCTAAACCTGGCTAGCCAGGTCGTTACTCGTAGCGCGGGCCGCGCTACCAGGGCTAATTTAGTTAGCACCCCAGTGTTCTCCCAGCAGCCGGGAGACAGTCAGGGGTTTGTACCGGTTAGGAGGAAACATAGTGCTAAAAACAAAGACTTAGAGCACCCGAGACTCCACGTTAGTAAAGGTTTTCCCCCCTTAGCAACACACCCGCTGAACCCTCAACTCTGGTTATAGGCTCTTCTGAAGTTAGAAACGTGGAGCTCCCAGCGGCTACAGTCAGGTGTTATCCGGGGGCCAGAGTTGGTGACATCGAGGGTAACCTTAGGATGTTAGCTCAGAGTAAGTCCAGGTTCCATCGAGTCGTGATTCACGCAGGTGGTAATGATGCTGGACGGAGACAATCAGAGGTGGTTAAGCTAAACTTAGTTTTGGTGTGTAAACTTGCTAAAACGATGTCCGACACTGTAATTTTCTCTGGTCCCCTGCCGAACTTAGTCAGTGATGAAATGTACAGCCGCTTTTCATCATTCAACCGCTGGCTTTCTAGATGGTGCCCAGAAAACGGCGTTGGTTTTGTGGATAATTGGAGCGCGTTTTGGGGGAAGCCCGGTCTCATGCAGAGAGATGGTGTCCATCCTACTCGGCACGGTGCCGCTCTTCTTTCTAGAAAAATTTCTGCTAGCCTTAGTCTGTCAACCTGACAACCCAGAGACGAGACCCGGGCACAGAGCAGCAGTGTAAAACGCTCGTTCAAGTTCGTTAGACAAAACCGAGTAGCACCGTGGTTTAACGCCGAAACACGTTCTCTTAAACAAGAAACCCGTAAGTTGAAAAGAGAATGGCGCCGCTCCGGTTTAGAGCAGTCTCTGAATATCTGGAAACATAGCCTATTAAATTATAAAAAAGCTCTGCGTAGAGCTAGAAGCCAGTACTATTCAACCTTCATATCAGAGAATGGAAACAATCCCAGATTTCTTTTTAGCACTATTGCTAAATTAACTCGCAGTCAGAGCTCAGTGGAACCACATGTTCCTGTTTCTCTCAGCTCTGATTTTCTTACATTTTTCGATAGTAAAATCTCAAATATTAGACATAAGTTAAATCAAGTTATTCCTACTATCAGCCCAGAGCAGGCTGAAGCGGTAGAAGTGGAGGCATCCATAGAAACCTCTGTAACATTAGACTGCTTCACTATTGTGGATCAAGTAGAAATAGCATCAGTTATTACGTCCTCCAAATCCTCAACTTGTCTGTTAGACCCAATTCCCACTAGACTTTTTAAAGAAACTTTTCCTCTAATTAATGATTCCATATTAACGATGATAAATACCTCTCTAGAAACGGGTTACGTGCCACAGTCTTTTAAATATGCAGTTGTTAAACCTCTTCTGAAAAAGCCCGGTTTGGATCCTAGCATCTTGGCCAATTATAGACCAATATCAAACCTGCCCTTTATTTCTAAAATCCTAGAAAGAGTTGTAGTTAAGCAGCTTTACTGCCACCTACAGGACAACAGCCACTTTGAAGACTTTCAGTTGGGGTTTAGACCCCACCACAGTACGGAGACTGCACTAGTTAGAGTCTCTACTGACTTGTTATTGGCTTCAGAAAAGGGACTACTTTCTATTCTTGTCCTGTTAGACCTCAGTGCAGCTTTTGACACTATCGACCACAGTATTTTACTCCATAGATTAGAGCATGACATAGGGAAATATCCTGATTTTCGGCTATACAAGTAAAATTGAATTGAATTGAATTGAATTGAAATTGAATCCTGGCAAAGACCTCTCAGCCCAAACTCAGTGCACCCATGGGGCATTTGTTGGCTTCCCGCCCAAACCAAATATTGGCAGTAGACTTTACCCTTCTGGAGCCAGCTACTGATGGGAGAGAGCATGTCTTGATAATGACGGATGTGTTTTCTAAATTCACACAGGCGGTGCCTATCATAGACCAGAAAGCCACAACGGTGGCCAGCACCCTTGTTCGGGAGTGGTTTTTCCGTTTTGGGGTTCCCACTCGCCTCCACTCCGACCAAGGACGCAGCTTTGAAAATGCTGTTGTCGGTCAACTATGTAACCTGTACGGAGTGCAGAAATCCCGGACTACACCATACCACCCCCAGGGAAATGGGCAGTGTGAGCGGTTCAATCGGACAATGCATGACCTGTTGCGCTCACTGCCAGAAGAGAGGAAAAGACACTGGCCAGAATACCTGCCTCAATTGGTGTTCTGTTACAACACCACTATTCATCAGTCGACAAGTGAGTCACCGTACTACTTGATGTTTGGCCAAGAACCTCAACTGCCTGTCGATTTCCTTCTGGGCAGGATAGAAAAGCCAGAACAGGGGCAAGTGACTGACTGGGTGCGAGAACATCAGCGGCGCCTTGCAGTGGCCTTCCATGGCGCCAGGGAACGTCTACAGTCAGCTGCCCTAAAGCGCAAGGACCGGCATGACCGACAAACCCTCTGTGATCTATTGACAGAGGGGCAGCTAGTGTACCTGAAAAACTGCACCATGCGCGGTCGCACCAAGATTCAGGATGCCTGGAGTCCTGTTTTACATAAGGTAATACAGGCCCCTGCACAAGATGGAGTTGTGTACTCAGTTGCACCCGTTCAAGATCTGGGTAGGATTCGTCAAGTCCACCGAACCATGATGAAGGCAGCCAATGTGGATTGGGCCTCAGAGCTGCCTCACATGCAGGAAGTGCCTCAGGTAACCAGAATGCACTCTAGTGGTGAGGAGAACGACCAGGGTGCATGGGTCATGCTTGACCCCAGAGGAGGCCAACCTGAACCATCCCATGCACAAACTCCCCTTCTGAGTGAGTTAACCCTGAGTTAACCCTGAAATCAGGGAAACACTGGGTTTTCAGTTTCAGAATGGGAGGTTTGTTAAACCAGAGAAAGCAGAGTAAGTCAAACCCGTTTCTGAAAGAGTGGTAACTTATACTCGGAGTCAGTGTCCATGGTTACTTATGCTGTGAACCTAACCTGGTCGGGAGCAGGTTTTATTCTCTAAACTCAAGGTTTCTGACGGTCCCCTCCCCTTTTTAAAGACAAAGCGGTATTTTTCGCTTTAACCTTCATTGCTCACAATTCCGTCACACAGAGACAAGCTAAGTGACAAGAATGACTTGTTCTTTTTTGGAGGACCCAATAGACGAGAAGGCTGCATTAATTCATAGAGAATTACCACAACAAGAGAAAAAAAAGATAAATAAAAAAAGAATACCACAATGAATAAATTCAAGTCACAATTTATTTGGTCTTCCTTATTTCCTACAAATTGAAAAGCAACAGTAAGAATTCAAAATTCATCCAAAACCTTTATAGAATTCCCCAATCACAATACACACCATACCAGTAGCTTGTGTTTTAGGATCTCAATTTCCAGATCTGTCGATCTAAGTAGGACATCTCTTTATCAGTTTTCTCAATTTGTTTAATACAGTAGTGTGGGGTTAAATCCTGTTCATTCAACATGAATTCCATAGAAGAACACTCTGGCATTTACTGTACGTCACTGAACTGTGTTCATCCGTGCAGAGGAGTTTGATGGACCCTCCTCCTCCTCCTCCTACATCCATTACATGCTCAAATTTTACCTGATTGAATTATGTTTTATACTTCATTTTCAGCTGCTGCCATGTTCTTTTACTTCCTGCAGGATTGCATCTACATGAAAATGAAATCAGGGACATTGAATTAGATTAATGTAACAATTACTTTATGGAAACAAAATTTGCTAGTACTGCTTACTTTCTTAATCCAATATAAACCTATACCACTTGATCAATACAAGGCTAGACAAAAGTTCACTTTTAAAACCACAATTGCATGTATTAATATTAAACTGACCAACGTTTGCAAAAGGGGAAGGTTAACAAAAAAAGTCCTCTAAACATTATCGATGTTAAATGCATTTTTTCCCCCAGATTGGTTCTGTACACTATGCAGCATTTCATGCAATTACACAAGGAATAACACTTCAAAAGTACACCGAAATATCGCCATTTTTTAATTTCACACCTTACGCTATTTAAAAAGTTATTACAGCCAATATTTTTATAACAATGATTTAAATGCAAACTTGCGCATTAACTCGAGCAGCTATGTTTTCCCACGCTAACTGTCTCTGTTCTGCAGATACAGCAATGTTGCTTTTCTTCTGGAATATGTGCTCATATTCACTGTAACTCTGCAGCAGCACGTCAAGTTCAGCTGGCGAAAAATATGCAGACCTCTTTGTTTCCACGGTTGCCATGGTGACTTGTTATATCTGCGCTCCATTGATAATGGCTTCTTATGGTCGCGGTGCGCACGCTCAACTCCGATTCAGTCCACTCAGAGTTGATTAACCTAACTCCGATCAGCTTCTCTGAAACAGAAAACTCCGAGTTGTTAATCTCTCGGTAGACCAACTCAGAGTTCAAGTTTAACCTCAGAGTTGGTTGAACCTCCTTTCTGAAACAGGCCCCTGCTCAGGTGCACCTCTTCTGTTTTGTATTTTCTTTTAATCACTGTTGTGGTGTGTTTTTGTGTGCATTTGGGCCCTGAGCAGGTACTCCTAGTGAGGGTTTGGATCGGAGATCTCCCTTGGTGGTGTTTGTGGCTACCCACTGGTGCAGTGGGGCTGTGGCGATCCTGGAGGCAGCCGCCCTCATGCAGTGTTGGAGTGTGGTCCAACTGTCTGAGTTTATTTTAACCTTCTCTTTTATGGAACTTGTGTCAAGTTTTTAATAAATTGTACATTTTTAACCTCTCAAATCCAGTCTCTATTTGGGGTGCAAATGTAAGAGGGCATTCGGTCACACATGCAAGAACTAAAACGTTTTCAGTTTCCAAGAATTGTGTGCAGATGCAACATGGGGCTGTGTATTATCATGCTTCAACATGAGGTGATGTTGTTGAATGTATGGCACAAAAATGGGCCACAGGATTTCATCATTGTATCTCTGTGCATTCAAAATGGCATCAATAAAACGCAGCTGTGTTCTTCTTTCATTTGCCTGCAAATACCATGACCCCACCGCCACCATTGGCCACTTGACAACCTTCAAATGAAATAAATGTTAGTAAGTGTTTTTATCTTTGCAAAAGAAAGTTTAGTATGCCAACATGTAATTTAGAATTTCAAAAATGAAATTATAAATTGTTTCTTTCCTGGGTTTTGAGAAAATGTAGGGAAAAGCTTTGTGTTCAATGCTGTGTCTCTATTTGGTAAAAAGACAGTTTTAAAAGGAATGTATGTTTATCATGTAGTGCACCGTGGTTTGCACACATGTCATCGTCATCACGAATCTGTGCATTAGGGAACTTTTGAACCTAATGAGGCCGATGAATTCATCTGCATCTTAAAACTTAAACTTGTGGAGATCATGCAGATTCCTTTCATCTACGACCTGTCCATCTCAGCAGTGCACAATAAAAGTCTCTTGAAATACAGATGCTGGCGCTCGACTGCATGAATAATGCAGGACCCCCAGACTGTCATAAACTTTACACCTCGTGTTCTCATATACTCGCCTTCCCAAACCAATGCAGCCCCTCACACATCTCATTAACTTCTGCTGTTAGACTGCTGAAGCATTTGATGAGATTCCTGCCTTTTTTGATGAGCACAAACAGAGATGCACACAGTTTCCATGTATACATTTTGTGCATTACATGGAAAGCGGGGAAAGTTGGAAAATTAAAGTTGACACAGATGGGAGCTGGGGACAGATTTTCAAGCCTTTAAAGTCCTTTTAGTAGCTGCCTGGCATAATTCAGCAACATTGTGGGATTGGTAAACACTTTGCTACCTAACTTTCATGAGAGTTTAATGGCTTTTACTGATGAAATAATTGTTCTGTTGTCTGTGTGAGGAAAGGTAAATACATTTAATGTAAAATTTAGACCTAAAATCTGATTGGCTTAATTAAAAGTTTCATATAAAGGCAGGGTTTAAGTAGTTCTCTCCTAAACTAATACAGGTAGTAGGTTTTTAAAAACTAATGCAACAGGCTGAAGTGATGAGTCAATGACGAGTCTGACAAGTGCAAAGTAGTTTCAAGCTATATGGTCAACATTTCTATGAGCCTTATTATGGCTTGTTGTTTTTAGTTCTTGTTTTGCTCTTTGAGTCTCAACGTTTACATCAAACTCAAATGCAATCACTGCCTGAAGTGGATTGTCATTATTCTACTGCATGTGCCGTATTGACAGCTATCCATCAGTGCTGAAAAGATGTAGGATAGTTTGAAAAGGTGGAGGAAGGTTTCTGTTGTGATGTGGGACAAAATGTCTGCAAGAATGAAAGGAAAGGTGTGGAAGACTGTGGGGAGAGCAGGCATGTTTTTGGAGGGTCAGAATCCAGGCTGACACTTGAGCCAGATGCCAGCTCAGGCAAGGAAAATAAAGAGACATAAAAGTATCTATCTGACAGGAAGTCAGTATATCAGAATGGAGCTCATGGCCCGCCTTTTGCAGTTTCTACATCACAAGCGAATTAAATATTATAATTTGAATAAAGAAATACTCATATGCAGTATGTTAATCTGAATTATCTCTATTTTTTTATCTATGTTTATCCATATTGTAAGAAAAATTCTACAAAAACACATTAAAAACATCAAAAATGGGATTTTCATTGGAGCGGGTCTATAAGGTTGCAAAGATCCCAGGTGTTTGTTAAATATGGAACAAAAAATGGGTGTAAAGCAGAAAAAAAAAGTTGTCAACAATGTACCAACAAATTGCAATAGGCTTTTTTCCTGCTAAACAAATGGTAATAAGGCTTTTAAACTCCAAATGGGCTTCAAAAATGGCGCTTTAGTGGCACTTCCATTAGGGATTTACACTGTCACATTTTAGTGGTAAAAGTAAAAAATAGGATTCTCTTTTTGAACCTGATGGGTTTGTTGAGTGTCTAAACATACATTTTGTGATGAAGATGTTTAGCCCTGGAAAGATGTTGTTGAAGCCATTAAAGCAGAGCCTGGACTATGATATGTTCTCAGGCTTGGAGACGCACTGACGAGAACCTGAAACACCTAAAAAAGGGGAAAACCTTTTCCGAAAAGAAAATTGGCCAGGTCCAGAGGCGGCAATTAAATAAACCGTTGTCCCAATAATATAGACCTACTTGATAGGAGAGTTGAGCAAAGTTTGCAACCCCATATCTCTAACAACCAGTAAAAATAAAAAATAATAAATGCAAAATAACTCATTGGATGAACTCAATTTAATCATGGGCAAAACTTCCTTCCAATAAATACAAATAGCCCTAACTCAAAGAAAATTCTTCCATCTAATGAAATATAACTGAGTTAGTCGAACTCAATTTGATCAAGAAGGCAAGGCAAAAAAAAAAAGAAAAGGCATGCCAGTCTCTAACTAAGAATCTCTGCATGCAAATTCCTTCAACCAACCCACTGAGCTAACAATTCTCCATTGTACTGTGGGCGGCAGTATAAATATATAAAATCCTGTCCGTATTATTTTTTTGGGAGAAACAGAGTTGAAACGATTCTAAGCCACAGTACGTGTTTTACGTGGAAAAACACAAACGAAAGTTTTCTCTCCTCGAACAGTCGAAGGATTTGAAGGACTACAGGCCATAGCAGGCATTAGACAAAAGAGCTGAACATTTTAATAGTTGAATGGTTAAAATAGTTGAAAAATTGTGGCCGAAAAATGGCAGAACATACTTTAAAAAGAAAAAAGAGAAAAAGGAAAACAGCATTCAACATGCGCACAGCATGCCCCTTACTTGAACTCATTTATTTTGGATTACTGGAGTTAATAGGTGGAACTATTAAGACATTTTGTGTTAGGTCAATTAAATGTAGATACATAATTTAAAAATAAATAAATTTAAATTAAACAAACAGAATTAAATTGTGTTACATGAAAAAGGGGCTTGAATAATTTTTTTCATGTATATGATGTATACATCATAGCAATTAACTGTGTAGTCAGCACACATTTTGCATGACTAAAGATGACATCATCTGAAGGGGATGATGTCATATTTAGTCATGCAGAGAGTGTGGTGACTACATATGACATCATATATATATTCACATGACTTCATATGACATCATCAACTGCAAAAGCAAAAGTTTACATATAGACCCTCGTAACTCAGTCAAGCATGTTGAGGTGTTCGAGAAAGATTCAGGAAAGATGAACTGGGATAGCTCTTTCTCTCAAAGAAGCCGCTTTAGGCAAGCATTGCATAAAATTGAAATTTTGCCATCCATCAATGCAATGATTGAAGCCAAAGCAGAAAAGAAGGAGCTGGAAAGACACCAGAAAGTTTTAGAGGGGGAACGTGACAATCAAAATCTCCGCCTTTATAAAAAAGAAATGGCTTGTCTTGCGAAGAAAAAACGCAAAGAAGCTCTTGCTGTGAAACAGGTGAATGATCAAATGATCATATCAAAACAGGAAAGTGACAGAAGAGCTAAAGAGGAGGACCTAAAATATGGGCAATACTTAGCCGACCTCCATGAACAGCACATGCAACACTTGCGTGATGAGAGGGAGAGACAAGCCATCCACAAAATAGAGCTTCAAAAAAGTCAACTTGATTGCATCCAAGAAAGAGCTGAAGCCAGAAAAATGAGGCACAGATTGAACAAGTTGACCGAACTCGAAGCGAACAAGATCAGCAAAGAAAAACAGCAACTGGCTGATCAAATGGAAAGGGTAAAGAAAGAACGGATGGAAAATCGCATACGTCACCTCGAATCAGTTGGTCAATACGTTGCAGGCAACATGAGAAAAGCTGAAGAGAGGGAACGCATACAAAATGAGCGGATTCTTCAAAAGGCTAAGGAGGATGAGGCCAAGCAACTGAAATTAGAAAACGACCTCAGGGAAAAACAAATGGCTGCAGTTTGGTCAGACAAAAAAATAAATGAATGCGAAATTCAAAGGAAAGCTAAGGAAAGGGAAAGACGCAAGCAGCTGTCTTACCAAGAAACCGAGCACCTGCTCAAAGAGTCAGAAGAGTTTCGGCAAGTACTGACTCAACAAAAGAGGGACCGAAGGGAACAGCAAAGGTTTGTCGATGAATATAATCTCAAAAAGGTCTCCCACAAACAAGCAGAAGAAGCGACAATGAAGGCAGAAGATAAAAGATTCTGCGAACAGGTTGAAAAACAGCATGACCTGGACAAGCATCTTCTGCTTCAAAGACGGGTAAAACTCCTTCAGAGACGAGGTTCAGATTATCAGAACATATCTGACCCGGCCACTGAAAGGAGAGGTCCTATCAATGGGAAAGAGACAAAGGACACTCTATTCATAAAGCAGTGTCATGAAAATGAAAACCCTCTGCCTTTGGGGAGTCGTTTTCCTTGTATCTTCCCCAGGAAGGAAACCCAAGACAAAATCCCTTTGCTTGAAAAAAGACAGAGAAAGGCAGAAGACATTTCTTTCCCCAAGATAAGAAATGTTTGCGTTCTGGACAACCAAAACACACACATAGCAAGTCCAAGAAAACATCTGCAAACCCCCTTTCTGCCAAGTTTGACCAAACACACAGCACAGAATAAAGGCCAACTGCATGCAGCATATGGGGGAACAGCTTCACATTTCTGCCCACAACCCCCGTCCCACACAGTGGTCTTCTCATGTGTGACTTCATTTAGACGAAACAGGGTAGTTAAAAAGTAAACCCATTTAGCTTTCCAGTAGGACAAATTAGTTAGATTTAGGGCAGAAAAACAGGATTTAGCTTTATTGTAGGACCAATGAACCATATTTAGGGCAGAAAAATAGGATTTAGCTTTACAGTAGGACAAATGAACTAGATTTATGGAAAAAAAATATGAAACAAAATAATTTGATTCAGGGAAGGGAATGAAAATTAGCTTCCAGCTAGGACAAAGCTTTAAGACAAACAAAATAATGGCTTGAGCTGTAACAATAGGAATTATGAATTGTAGAACAATTTTTTTTGAAGAGCAAAATTCCATTAAGAATTAAAATTAACACTTAAATTTTAAAAAGAATGGTGCAAATAAAAGGCAAAATAAAACACAAAGATGAAGTTGTATTTGGGCATTTACTGTCCTTTGCTTCATTGATCACGTTTTCTGTCAAAGACCTATGGACAGTTAAAGGTTGTGTTGTCACCAGTGACAGATTTGGTCTTAAAGTTTAAAATGGTTTTTATTTTTTTAATTTTGTCCATCAAAGGCTTTTGTAAAGTAAACTTGAAAAGCATGGGTGCTTTGCTGAGAAGATGTTTCCAATCGAATATTTTTGTTCTTTAAAGGCAAAGATTAATCCTCAGAGTTGAAATCGAGCAAAGATGACCGAATTGCTTTAAATTGCTCCTTGCTTTTTTATTGCTGTGGTGTGACACAGTACATGCCTGTTTCTGTGTCCCCACCGGTGGTTTTAAAGTCCTGTAATAACAATGTGCTAATGAAACATTCATTTGAAACATGAGTTTTAAAACGTTGAGACCGTTCTTGGACTTACATATTACGGAATTCTCTTATATCACTGTCCACATACCAAACAAACAAAGTCTTGTATTTGTCATGTTTGCATGAATATTTAATTGATAATCTGGAGCCTTTTTGTTTCATTACATTCTGATTTCATGTGGTACAGAAAAAATAACAAGCAGTGTTTCTTGTAGTTAAATGAAAAATTAATGACATCAAATGCGTATCAGAGGAGGGATGTACCACTAATCTGCAGAATAGCTCTTGAAGGAGGATGAAAATGATAAATGTAGATAGGAGAGGAAATGTGTTAACCCACGGACAAGTGAAATGACAAAGAACTGAACATCTTATAAACAACCGACTTGGAAAGTGTGAACTGTATAAAAGGTGCAAACTGTGTCTCTCCGGGGGAAAGAATCAATAAAGCCTGCTCAAAGCTCTCAGGGAGAGTGGCTGAAAGAGAATCGGTGTGTACTGCATTGAGCTTATCAGGAAAGTTTGTGGGGCGACTAGAAGGGCCAATTGGCAAATCTTGACTGGGCTCTCAGCCAGTTACTGGGCATGAGGTGAGGAGAGGGAAAGGCTTCACTCCATCAGCATCTGAGTGTGCGTGTGTGAGACTCTAAATAGCCTCAGTCCATCAGAGCAGCTACTCACCAGTGAGTGAGAGTGTCAGGTCTGTTCCTCTCACTCCATCATTGTGTTTATGTGAGTTTGTGAGGAATACAGGAGTCATAGATATTGATGGGTCTGGGAACTCAATCTAATCTCTGCGGCAGCACAAAGTATCCTAGAAATAGGACATTTTTTCCCATGAGCTTGCACTCACAGAAATGGGAACCGGATTCAGGGCCCACTCACAGCGCAGCTGTTGGGCCGTGCCATAGTCCATCTGGGCCCAAAGGCTCTTTTGGGAGCTGAGATTGCTCTGGTGCCCTCCCCGGGCTTTGACTCTTGGCCCTCCTTGCCTAGCTGTGCTACAGCACCAGCCCCTCAAGTATGTGAGCTGTGAAGTATCTGATAACCAACCACGGCACCCTATAGGCATACGTGTTAGCCATGCCTGGGCACTGATGAGAACTTTATGAAAACTGGACTGGTTCCAAGAAGCCAAAATCCCATAGACTTCTATTGAGAAAGAAACAGCTGTTAGTTATTCTTTTTTTCAGAATAACCATTATTGCTCTGCTACCTTTTTAGAACGTTTTTGTGTATTCAAGTTAAAACTGTCCAATCCGGTGCCTCAATAGAAGTAGGTGGTGCCTGCTGCTCCCCATGTCCAACATTCAAAACAGTTTGATTGAGAGATCTTGCGTAGACTGCTTCAGTTGAAGGGGTGTAGACTATCAACAAGTTCACTCCTGATTGGTGAGAGTGTTTGTCATGAAAATGTCAACTCTGACCAATCACTGCTTCCTGATGATTTCTGGTTCCAACATGGAAAAAAAGGCGACAGTACTGACTTCATTTGGTTGGAGCCGTCACCTTCATTTGGAGGTGACGGCTCACTCACTTGGTCTAGTTCTCATATACAGTCATTAGTACTGACAAAAAAAAGTTTATGAGTTGAGCTGGCAAGGAAACAACCCCCCGGCATCACTGTCAACACAGTAGTGTGCTGTAGGTGGGCCCTCAGTCTGTGTGCTATTGCACAGCCGTAAAGATCACCTAAAATTATAACAAACTCGATTAACAGAGTGATTGCAGGTAACCCGTTTAATTGCCTTAACAATCTGTTGAGATTAGATGTCATTATATTTAGCACCAACTTCACAGACGAGCACGCATAATGTGGAGGTGGAAAGGCAATTATAACCAGGCAGGTTAATTCTAAATTTTAATTGCAGCCTTCGCTGTGAGTTCCACCTGTTATTGTCAACAGCCAGCAAACCTAAATGTGCAGTTGTCGGCCCTGCAGAACTTCCTTTCTTTTAATTGAATCGAGAATTCCTGTGGAGCAATCACTAATTGCATCTCCAAGCTCTCCTAATAAATTGGATGAATAGCTTTAAAGCACCGAAGTACTTAGTAACGTGTATTCTAGAAATTAGTCATGCGAATAGTTTTCTAAAGTTATACCACATACCATCCTTTAATACATGCATATGCATGATTTGCATAATAACATGCTGGCATTTAAATGTGTTTATACAGTTTTCGTAACACGTCTGCTCTGATTTCATGTGTGCTATTCTTCTTGTGCTTCATCCCTTTCATTATCACCTCCTCTCCAAACCCAGCGCATCTCTGACTGATAATGAATTCTAATGATGGCGCTACAGGTCATTATCATTCACTTACAGCACATTTACAAACATATATCCATCTCAGACAATATGCCGCGGCACATTACAACAACCTGCCATCTTCCCGCTCTTCATCTACGATTCAAAGTGAGTCGAGCATGAAAATGAGGTGTGCCCAGCAATTCCCAATTAATTTTATGCACCGTGTGTAAAATATTTGGCCGCCGCTCAGTGGCATTGTGTTGAAAGAGTGGTGTTAAATTACAAGAAAGTGGGCAGGCTCGCTGCTGCACAGCCCTGAGCGCTGGGCAGTGTTAGCATTTCAAATTGAGTTACACGCTAAACAAGCAAGGAGCAGTGTGAGTGCTAACTCATGGGTTTATTGCAAGGCCTACATTGTTTGTTCTTTGCGTTTGGGGGTGCTTGCGTATTTGTTTTTTCTTCTTCTTCGTTTTACAGGATATAAAAACAAATCAAAATCCTGCATGTGCGTTAAAGAAAGCAAAGAAAAGGTGTTTATTTATTTTTTTTACCCTATTTCAAGGATTCTCTATGGGACTAAACACTCATCATGTAAATCAGTGTGATGTTAGGGAAGCTGGCTCTTCTTCCTCTTCTTTCTTATGAAGATGAATTAGAACCGTGCCGTTGATGAAGGAGATTTGAGAGAAAACAAAATGCACTCTGATTAAAGCGCACCACTGTATGGCTCTCCTGCTGCAATGCGTTCATTTGATGTTTACAACTTGTTTACATCCCATAGTTTCATTCTTTTGGCTGGTTTTGAAAAGTAATCTATCCACACAAATCTATGGCTTGCACATGCATCTACATGACCACAAATGAGATAGCGTTTTTTGTCTCACACACAGTTTTGTGCTAAGTCATTTTGAAAATCATTAAATTCCAACTCTACTGCATAATTTCTCCCATAATGCTTTGAGAGAATGAAGTTATCTTGTGAGCTGTTTAAACTCATAGTTGTAATTGTGGTTTAATATAGGCATGAAATATATTCCAAGTGAGAGTGCATGTATGCATTCACATAATTGACCTAAAGCACACACACAATTGCAATATTGCCTCATCAGTTTCAGTGGTGAGGAAATCTTTGTTTATATAAGATCTTCATTTGTATGCATGAGCTCGTTTCCAGGTTGAATTTGCCGGCATGCACACTGCAGCCCCGACTGCCTGATTGCAACATAATCACCATAAATCAAATTTACATTTGTCACACACTTTAGTTCTCATCTTGGCGTTTCTAGTGTAGATATAGTGTCCACGACAACTAAGATTTATTGTCACACACTTTAATACACGGACGGCACGTCACACGTCTCCGGGGAGCTCAGGTTACCTGTGGACGAACACTTAGCAGTTATTGTTGCAGGAACCACACACTTCTTGAAATGTTCTCTGTGGTGCAATTACTACCTCACTTACAAGGAGCAGCTGCCATAACTCAAATAAAATAGTAAGATGAATTGCACAAAGGCCAGATAACAAAGCTCCACCTCCAAACTACGTGTTTATAAACTTGTATTCTGCTAAAGAAATGTATTGTGTTATAATCAATGTTGTGCGAAGTTTTAGGTAACTCAAATAATGAGCGGTGGGTCAATCCATGCACATTTGAAGGGTAAAATATGTAAAAAAAAAAAGGAAAAAAAAACATCTCTAATACTTTTAGTTAATATAAAAAACTTTTGGACAACAAACGTGATTAGAAGTATTATACCTGGAGTTAGTCAGACTCTAAAATCAATTTAAAAATGCCAGGATTAGAAAAAACGTTTGCGACAAATTTGATTTATGGTATTTAGAGTACAATCAAAGAAGCCAGGACTGCAGTGTGTTTGCAGACTATTTCACCTTCCAGCAATCTGATGTATGCATATAGATTACCCTAAAATAAGTAAACAGAGTTTTATGTGCTTTGGATAACACACGAGTAAGGCTAACCCCCTTTTTTTCTTTTAGTTGCTGCCATTGCAGGTACTTCTATCAAGCAGTGGTGATAGAAAACATCAGATTCTTCTTTCTTAGTGGACACAATATCGAAAAGTCAAACAAAACGTTTGAAATTCAGGATTATTTACTCTTCCAGAGCGAGTTCTCTCAAGGAAAAGTGTCCCAACAAAATCCTAAATGTGTTATAAGGCTTTTTATTTGTAAAAATAAGAACTGTAACTGTGAGTTCTAAGGCAGTTTTTTCAACCAGTGTGCCCCGTGGGAAATTGCCCTCATTTACTGATCTAAAACATTTCCCATCTCCAGGATTTCAGCTCTTTGTTTATCCAAACAGGCCCTGATAAAACACTGAGTAGTTAGGAATATAAAAGATCATAAAATACTTTTTTCTTGGTGTTTATTTGATTCTATTAAAGACATTTTGATAAGAATGAAGGTACCGCGAAATTAGCTGAAACTAAACCTGTTTGCTGCAAAGTCCCGCCCCTTTAACTGTCTCCACCAATCATTTTTAAAGGCTTAATCACATGTCATCAGTCTGACCAATCAGAAGTGGCTAAAGTCTTCACTTCCTTGTTCATATGTAGCTCATAAAGTCTCTCAGTTCCAACAAAGTAGCAGCTAAAGCAATGAGTTATATCACTAGAGGAGACCCGCCCGCTTGGGAAGCCTTACCGACGGTGGCGGAGCGCGACGCCATCTTGGTGAGGTCGACGAAGCCCACATGCCAATGCTTTCTATAGCCTTTGGTGGCATCTAAGTAGCTTTTATATAATTAATATATATTCATATTTCTAGATATTTATACATATTAATAAATATATAATACATGTACATAATTTTTATATATATATACATCATTTGTTGCTGTTAAATAAGAGAAACAGTCAGCCTTATAAGCTCAAACTTTAATGAAAAATGCATAGTTGCAGGACTTCTTATAAATAAATAAAATGTTACAAAGAATTTGTAAAAATAATTTTTAAACAATTCGAAGTTTTAGACCTCTGTGACATTTAATTTAAACTATTTAGAAAAGCCCAACAATAATTCAATAATAATAATAAATTATAAATTATAAATAAGTCAATAATAATATTAATGATGAATCAATAATAAATACTAATAATAAATCAATAGTAAGTCAATAATAATATTAAATGATAAAAATAAATCAATAATAGGTCAATAATAATAAATGATAATAATAAATCAATAATAAGTCAGCAAGAAGTCCAAAAGTCAACAACAGATTTTCCCCTTTAAAAAAACACAAAACAAAGAAAAACAATAGATTTAGATTCATGTGAGTGATCAATTTGGTGTAACACAGTTGGTATGGTGCCCGGTTTCAAGTGAATAGTCTGGTCAGTCTTATCAAAATCTGTTTCCACAAATTGTTTCGAACGCAGCTAGACTGTATTGCTAGTTGGTACCACAGTGATTCATCTGGGTTAGCTCTATGATAGCTAAGGCCCACTTTTTCCTTAAGTCTGAGTCCATTGGAAACTTGCAAGAAAAGTTCAGTCAGTCAGAAATGTATAATGATAAGTCACATGTGCCCATAGCTACAGATGCAAGCTGGCAACATGTCATCTGTGGAACTGAACAGGAAAAAAAATGACCAAAGACAGACAAGTAAATGCTGAGACAGACTCAAACATTGTAACAGATTCAAAAACATATTTTACAGTAGAAGCCTTGCCAGAGGTCTTTTAATAATGATTTTGCCGTTTTTAGGCATATATTTTTTTTATAGTTTTCGCAGAGTTCATTAGAAATTACCTACCTTGTTTGCTGGAATGTTGGCACAAAGTAAGTCCACCTCCCTTTCCCATCATCTCTCTGTTTGCACACTTTCCCGGTAGCTCATTCCCAATCTAACATTACTGATGCAACAAAAATTGCGAGCAATACCAGCAATATCCAGCCGTCCAGTTTGGAGTCAGATTCCAGTTCAGGCGAAGAAAACAAAGACGTACATCTATTTGCCTGCCAGAGGATGCATTCAAATGGAGCAGAGCAGGGAGCTTGTGGCTTGCCATAGTTTCTTCTATATGTTCCAGCTACAAGCTTGTACCACTGTTATATAAAGAAATACTCAGAAATGCAGTTTTAATTTTCTTAATATATGCCATCCTGCATGAGATGTTAAAAACACCAAAAACACAATTTTCATCAGAGTGGGTCTTTTGATATGCAAGATGGCCAAAGTGTTCTAAACCTATGAAACATAAATGATAAGAGCTGTTGGGCTATATGGCGTTTCGCTGCACTAACACGTGCTTGCCTTTCTACCCACTTGGTTTTTATGTTTTTCACAAGCCTTACATTTAATGAGGATACTGTTATAATGAGCTTTTAATTGCATTATGATCATTGCTGCTCTTGTAAAGATGAAAATGGCTGGATATTACATCTTTTATAAAAGGAAGCGAGTCAGGAGACGAAGTGCTTCTTTTTTAAACCACTTTTTCAGCTGTTTCCACCCACTCTAGCACGTTACACATATAGTACAGCATAATGAGGGAACATTATTCAGATGAGCTTGATGTGCTGTCCCATTGTCCCACTGAGACATGAACGTGTGGGGGCGTTCATGGGGTGTCCAGCCATGCATCACATTTACCGGGGTGAATTAGAGCAGGATTGTGACTTTCTTAGTTTGTGATGAAACACTTGCGAGTGTTTTCTGTGCAGACTGGTCTTCTTGTTTGTGTTTATCTGGACCGTAGCAGTGTGAGGACTTTTGACTTTCAGCAGCAACATGCACAAGAATGCTAAGCAGCTGTTTCAGAGTCTTAATGCTGAGAAAGTGCAGAGCGATAAATCCTCTTTGACATATGCTGCTTTTCTGAAGTGTATGCATGCTTACGATCAAGGGTTACACTGACACTTTGGTTGTAAATAGCGATGCCCTCACAAGTCAAAGCAGGTTTCGTTTTCATTTTATCTTCTCTTGTCTGTCCAACTGTAGAAAAGGAAAACTTGCAAGAGAAGGAGGGGGACGATGAAGGAAAGCTGCTATGAGTGTGAGTACATGCAGGCTGGGAAAAAACGAAGAAACTGACAAATAAATAGCTGATAAGAGTGTAAAAAGAGGGCAAACATGAGAGAAACCGAGGGAAAGATGAAAGAAGAGAGCAAAAGGACTGGATGTCAGAGGGGATAAAAACAGAAAAAAATGCTAAACTTAAAGGAGTGGCAAAGAGATGGGAAGAGGTTAGAAGGAGATGAGCAAAGAAGAAATCCCTCAAAATAGCAGACAGATGAGGATTATTGTAGGTGAGGAAAGGTTGAAGCAATGACATCTGTAGATCCGAACATTAAGTAGCTCCGGTCAAAGGATTTTACAAGCTATAACATTTCTAGCAGGAAGGCTTTTTCTTTAGCTTCCTTTAAATCCAGTCACCACTTTAAATGCATGCACGGCAAACATGTGTGACCTATTCTGGGGGCAAATTAGCATCACTACATATGTTCACATGAATGTTGTATGCTCTGCATACCCATGCGTCGAAGTGTCCTAGGGCAAGACGCTGAACTCCACACTGCTCCTGTTAGTTACAGGTTGATGCCAGTGTTGGTGTGTTCACACACCATCATTGTGCAAATGTGTGTGTGAATGGGAGAATGGGACTGTGACGCTTTGGGACGGCTAACAAAGTAGAAAAGTGTAATATAAGTAAATGCCATTTACCATTTAGAACGAATAATGGTTTCCAAGTATAACGTAAGGGGGGCACACACAGTCTGAATAGCTTTCAAATGGAAATAAACTTGATTCAAAAGTGGAATTTAAAGCTAAAAAGAAAATACCATTCACCCATTTCCTAAAACCCGCAGTCCTTTTTGGGGTCATGAGGTTGCTGGGGCTTATCACAGCCGGTATAAGTGTGGTACACCCTTGACAGGTCACCACTCCATTTATAGGACTAAAGAAACGCAAATTAAAATTAAAGCCCTTTTGGGCTCACGGGGTTACTGGAGCCTGTCTGGAATACTATTGGGCGAAGGCGGGCCATACACTGGACAGGTCGTCAGTTTGTTGCAAGGCAACACAATTACTCCCACACAAACTCACACATACACAACTGGGGACACCCATAGGGATCAGAAGAACAAATTGTTCTTTTGATGAAGACACTTAGATGTTTATTCAAGACAGAGAACTCCAAAAAATTTAGAGCATAAGAATCTTTGTACCACGACTTTTTCCAGCAATCAAGTGTTGTAATATTTCTTCCAATGGCTGAGTGATTGAGGAGCATCGACATACAAATGATGCTTTTTTTTATTGCAATCAGTGTTTCCACTGTTTCCACTGTTTTAGTGGAAATTAAAGTGTTCTTGAGATTCACACAACTGAAGGAATTCTGTGTCCCATAAATGTGTGCTATTTAGCTCCACTGTGATAGAATTTGACTGGATTGTTGGACGATGGCCTAAAACAAGAAGGACACTGGCTGTTTTTCTTAACCCAACAGATGTTTAGTTGAGACGTTTCCTCAAAAAAGGCAGCAGTTTCAGATAAAACCAGTAAACTTCTGTTAGAGCTGGTAAAGCATCAGAGGAAAGATGGTATTCTTTGAAGTTTGGATGTATCAGACTTTCATTTTAGGGATTTACTGCTTGTACATTTTCACTGAATAGAGACATGTGGGAAAATGTTAGTTTTCTGAATACCAGCTTTACTCTACTACCATGTTCCTGTTTAAGTGTTTGTGAGCATATTTGAATAATAAAGCAGCAACAGGTCATGTTATGATGCAGTACTTTTTTCAGCATCAATCCTAGCTAAGAGAGATGTGTGGATGTCGCTATTCTGAACTCATGAGGCTGTTAGTGTGCCATTATGCCCACAGTCCACATGAGTGTTAGTAAGAGTCAGAATTTATTAAACGTGGGGGAAAATGTACTTTTTATATCAGCAAACTGTGTTAAAGCGAGAGTAATCAAACTGTCATGCACATGTCCAATGTCACTGGTGTTTAGATGCTGGAATATGAAATGAGCTCATCAAAAGGCTTTAACTAATGTTTCTTTCATTAAGGAATTATATCAATGCAGGCTAAAGCTGAAGGTCTTTATCACCTGTAGCTTCATGGTTTGGATAAAAAAAATAAAAAATCAGTGTCACCCATACAGAGCTTTTTATATACATCTCGGCAGTATCCTTTGCAGTGACAGTACTGTTTTTCGCTCTATAGGGCACACTTAAAAGTCCTATTTTTTTAATAACAAGCAAACCCCTATAAGCCAGAGAGTACCTTATACAGTGAACGTGCCATTCGAAGGCAGGGAGCGGTTGCCTCACCTGTCATTATGGAAGAAAAGAGAAAAAAATAAATTCAAGAAACATCAAACATGCTTCATAGGTTTGATTGGCATTATAAAAATGTCCAAGGGGTGAGTGTGAGAATGAATGCTGTGGTGATTGTTGAGATTCTACACTGCGACGACGAGCGACCTGTCGGGGTTGTCCCCCTCTTCGCTCACCGATGGCCGGGATAGGCTTCCGGCACCGTGACCCCGAAGGGAAAAACGGTCAAGAAAATGAATGAATGAAGGAATTAAATAAATTCAAGGATTATTTTAATCAGTAAGTTGTGGTTGCCATCATTTTCCATTTAAAATGCACATTTTGGGTGTTTTTTCTTTCAAATCCTGAATTCCGCATTGTGCCGTCCAGATACTAGAAGCGATGTGAGATGAGGCAACCAGCCCGATGAGCATCACCTGGATGGCGCAATACCCATGCAGTCAGACGTTCCTGCTGTTTCTCTGTATGTTGGTTCATTAACTTGTACTATATTAGTTTTGAGTTTACATAATTTAGCAGATGTATATGATCTACAGTGTTTGTTTTTATAAATAACTGTATGTGAGGGACGTGTTTCTTGTGCTGAGCGCTAAACGCCGGCCAAAAAGCCGCTGGGTGAGGCCAGCAGTTCTCGTGCCTCATGTTAGGGGGCGCCGGTGTGCCCTGAGATTATGACACTAAAAAATAATAGAATAAGAGATAGCAAGTGGCAAGTCATTTTCTTCAGAAGGAGCGGCGTATGGACTTTATTTTCAAGTAAAGGTAAGATGATAATAACGTTTGTGCTTTTTTCTATGCTGCAGTTTGTATATTAAAAAAAAACATGTTGAAATGATATTTTAAACAAAAAAACGTTAACTGTTGTCAATCAAATGGTGAATAAATTACTCAGTATGGTTCATATGTTTGTAAATCTGACTGATGACGTCAGTGCCTCACCAGCCATTAACCTCACAGCACGTCACTGGTCTTATATATGGAATAATTGTGGTTGTGCTTCCTGATGTCAAAGCGATCTTGAGAGGTAGACGGTGCTTTGTCAAAATGCTGGAAGGCTTGTTTTTTTTTTTTTTTTTTTTTTTTTTTACGAGATCCAAACAAGGTTGGGAGTTATGAATATGCTAACATGGCTAACATGCCAGTGATTTTTTACATAACTAACAAAGTTGGGAGTTAGCGTAGTCACAATAACCTTTTTTTGTGTGGTATCAGTCTGTTTTTTTACATGTTGCAAACAAGGTTGGAAGATTTTGTTGTTGTGAAGCTGACGCAGCTTGTGTTAAAGGTATTGTGAATGTCTACTGTACCGCAGCTTGTAACGCTTGTAAGGTGATCATGAGTTCTAGAGTTACTGTGAACGCAGTTAACAAAGTCAAACAAAGTGATTGAAAAACGTATCTTTGACTGTTTTGCTTCGCCTAATGCTCCTTATAGTTCGGTCCACCTTATGTTTGACAAAAGTTTTAAATTACAGCATTTATTAACAGTGCGCCTTATAATTCAATACAGCTTGTGTAGCGGAAAATGTGGAAGTCCTTTTCCCACACCTTTCATTTTTGCAGATTTTCGTTTTAAGTGCAATTTTGCCTCCTTTTCTTTTCTCTTCTCCTTTGCACTGTGTTCTGCTTGGCTTTAGATCTCGTCGATCAACCTCTGTGTCTCCTGTACAGAATGCATTCATTTAGCTAAACATACATAACTCTTCGATTATGATTTGATGTCTGGTTTTATTCTGCAAGACTGGACTTATTTTTCTCAGGACGTTTGAAATTTGAGAGATTAAACAAGAGAGCATCGTGTGACAATTTAAATGTCTGTCTAAGAAAAGTGTAGTAAGGGGTTTTACAGCACTTAAACAATCTGTAATTACTCTTTATGGATTTCACCTATCGTGTTTTCTTTTTAGAATGCTACCCCCAACATAAAGAAGGAAAAACTGTACATTCTGTTCCCTTACACCTTACATTTTTTTTGCATGTCTTTTTTGTATTTGGTCCCATAGGAGGACTTCATAATAAAAGTAGGACAGATGTTAGAAAATGGTCTTCATTCCCGAAGTTTTCTAATGTAATAATATCACAATAATATCTAATCATGACTTAATTTCAACCATGCATACTTACGTCTTTCCCTCCTGTTGCTGTCTTGCTACAGGTTCCCGGCCAGAACTTCTCTTCTAACAGAAATAGAAACTATTTCCAACGCCTTCTCCGTTGCTGCAATTGCCAAATTGGCCCCGGTGGTTGAGGAAGATCAAAAATATAAAAGATTCAAAGTTACAAAGACTCTACTGGAATGCATGGTGTTTGATGTTGACGTCCGTTGCTCAGATCACTGAAGTGTCCTGTGCAGTATTCATCTATCGGGTCTCTGAGGGTAAAGGTGAGGAGCAGAGCACACGTAAAGCTCAAGCGTGCTCACCGTACTCTTGTGCGCACATCGAAGTGGAGCACAACTGTGCAGTGTTCACTGCAGAGAATATGGCATTAATATTCATTTATTGATACTCCTCTGGTTTCACAGACAACTTCTGGAGTTCTCTTCAGAGGGAGTTCTTGAAAATGAAAGGATTTGTAAGTGCTTTATCATATATCATAAAGCCATGCACTGTGTTTTCAGAGTGCACACAGTGCGTGCACACGCACCTGGAGAGAATATTGTCTTCTCTGAATGTTAAACCCTTCTGAAGCTCTATAGTGTGAAAACCTATAGAATAATGCATGGGGAAGGAATGGAGAGGAGCTGTAGCAAACTGTGCGCATCTAAACTGCTGCAGGCTGCCGGCTTAACTCCTTTCATTTGCTCCAGGCTCTCCCGACACAAACGCTCACTTTGTGTTTGCTCAGAACAGAGTGTGACAGTCTGGCCCTGTGGTCGCAACCCATGGCTGATATCCCCCTAATAATCTTTCTCCGCTTCCCATTCAGCTGCTAACTGGCAGCATGTGTGGTCCATGAAAACCTCATAGGTTTGGTGTGTGCGGCGGAAATAGGACAGAGCTTGTTGTGCAACAGAACATGAGAGCAATCATAAATATGCAGTGTTCACAGATTTTAGTGGGATTTGAATTTTTTATGTGACTAAAATATTGAAGGCCTGCACCTGCCCGCAGTGTATATATTTTGCAGCCTCCCTTTTCCCCCACCTCCAGTTGGAGGATTTGAAATTCTGGCCAAGCCCTCAGATCTTTCTCTTTATTCGGCTCTCACTTTCTTTTTCTCTTTTATCTGCCTTTTGCTCGGCCTCTTTCTCTGCCCCGATATCCTTTCCATCTCTGCCTCAGTAATCTCCCTCTTCAGCCGTGCCCCTCTCTTTCTCCCCCCATCTTCCATCCATCATTTCCATCTCCTTTCTTGCTGTGGTTTGCTTCGTTCTCTGTGTGTCCATCAGTCTCCCCCCCCCCCCCCCCACTCCACCATTTTCCCTCTCCAGTCCGTGCATCTGTTGCCTCTTCTCGCGCTCCCTCCCTCGCTGTCTGTTCTTCCATGAAATTAAAGCCCTATAAGCTGCTGTTTAATCAGACCCTGTTTGGGGAAGTGCTGTGATGACAGAAACTGTCCAGCCCAAGTGCCGTGCCAGTGTGTACATGTATGCATTCTGCAGCATGTGCACATGGAAAGCTGTATATTTATAAATATTGTAGGCATTGGAATCTCTCCAGGTTTCCTTTTGGCACTGTTTGTGTGTGCTGACAGATTTGTGTTTAGTTGGCCATTACTCAACAAATAAACAGCGTTGTTAGGTGGTATCGCTTTGTGCTAGGGATAATTTAGCAATAGAAATCAGGAATACTAACTGTCTGGGGTAGACTAAATGAACGAATATGGATCAAGTCTATTAAATACATCTTTATCATCACAAATATGCATGAGTGTTTGGAGGCAGAGGGAATTAGCCGCACAAGAAATCATCTTTAAATTGCTCTTCTGTTACAACTCCAGCTCAGCAGCTGCACTGGCGCTAACAGAAATGGTCTGACATTTTGACAAATTCCCTTCTGGGAAACATGGACTGATGCTGCCCTTATTGCCATCAAGTTTGAACAAGGTGATTATTTAGCTTGTCCTAGATTTTTTAAATAAATAGACCCATCACCTGGTCAGAAAAGTAAATCCTATTTTATGGCCGCAGGATGAAAATCCCAGCATTGTTCTGAAGTGAGGTTACATCTGTGCAGTAAATTACTAATACTTTCGGAATTAATTCTACATTTACAAAAGCTTGTAAAAGAACACACAATTTCTTCAACACATTGATTCTGCTAATTTCCAAAATATGACAGACCCATTCCGATTGAAATTGTTTTATTTTTATAATATGATCTTAACAAGAATGCATTTTGAAAAAGAGTGTATTTGTGACATTCCTCCCTGCTCCGCTACATTCTGATCCATGTATTTGGAGACAAATAGATCCATGTGCGTCATCGTTTTCTTTGTCTGAACTGGAATCTGGTTCAAAACTTTACAGCTGGATAGCTCCAATATCGTTTGCCATTTTTGTTGTACTGGTGAAGTTAATTTGGGGTTGTGAGAGGCTATAAACTAGCAGTTGAGCATGTAAACAGAGAGCTCTCAGCAACAGGGAGTAAACGGGGGTGGTCGAGTTGCTCTGTGCCATCAGTTTCGAGTCAGATTTTTCACAAATTAGAAACTACGTCCTACAAGACAAAACAAGTTTTTTCATATTTTTCGGCCAAAAACAGCATTATAATAATTAAAGACCACTGGGAACACTTTAAGAATAGATCAAAAGAGGATCAGAGTGGAATTTAAAAAGTTTAAAAAACCTGATGAATGTTAGATTTCTGAATAAATTTGACTCTTTTAAACACCTAAAGCAGTAACTGGAAAAAAGGCTCAGGAATAGTCACAGAACAATCCTCTGAGTCTAAGCTAATTCTTTCATTAAGCAGGTCTTACTTGATGTCACACACTGCAGTTTTTATTGTTTTATTTGTATAGGAACTAAACTGGTAAATATAATTTGTAAACTTGAGCATCAGAGGTACGACCAGCGGGATTTCAAATCTTTAAAGCCGGCCAGGTAAGCTGTTCTTCCCCGCTTTGAGTCTTTACATTAATCCATGAGCAGCGCTATAAGCTAAAGCTCTATGTGATTTGGGTTCAAATTCAGGTGAAGAAGTGTACGTTTGGTGCAGGCGGATGTGTTTACGTATCTCTGCAGTGACTGCATTGTAAAGATTCAAATAAAATCCCTGGTAGATTTTAGCTTTAATATAAGAAATAAAAACAAATGAATCGCTCAAATGTTTTCTCTGCACATTTGGATATAGCCATATTACTGTATATACAAATCATCAGGCAGTGGTTTCCTGCTGATGGCATGGCACCTTTTTCTTATTTTTGAGGGAGTTACACACTTTTTTCCCTTGCCTCCTAATCTTCACACAGGTCTGTTGCACATCACCATGATTTAACCATAGTTTTATTTTAGGATGAGAGTAAAAAATGTAATTCCCCAAAACAAAGTTTTCTCCTAAGAATGAATAGTGCTCCCATCCCAGCATGCAAAGCTCCAGCGGTCATTTTTTAAAGCTCAGGCTGTAGAGTTCTATGACATTCGTCCATCTCGTTTTCCACCAATAACCCAGAGGTGGCAGTAGAGGTGCAGCCAATGATGTGAGAGTTGATGCACGTCTGCAAAGTTGTGTCTCTGAAAACAGAGGGAGGACAAAGGGTGCAAAAGATTGATCAAGAAAAAAGGAAGGGAAAAAAAACTGTTAGGTAATAGATTTTTATTTTAGCTCTACAACCGTGTGCGTCGTTTTACAATCGCTGAGGGATAGGAGGGGCATTGTCGGCTGTAAATCTCATTCACAATGCCATTTGTTTCCATGATCTGTGGCAGAACAATAAGCAGATGTGATCAAACAGAACCAACTTGTTCTCTTGGTTATGAAATATCATGTCTGACCCAGATTTGCATGCAACAGTCACGCTTTTCTGGAGTTAGATGTAATGAAACAGAAGAATCAATAAAAGAAGTTTGTCATTGTTTGTTGACATTTTACACTTTCGTTCTTCTACACAGTTTCTACTTTTACCTCTTCACTCTTAGTTAATATTTGATGTGGCTGGATAGCTCAGTTTGCTGTGTGTAGGACTGGAGCGGGGCAAACCAGGGTTTAATTCTCAGGGGGTGCGATGAGCTTTATCCAATGTGGGTCCTTTGCCAAGACCCTTCAACCTACTGCCTAACCATGTAGCCACATGGTGAAGTCTAGGTCTGCCCTATGCCAGTCCCCAGCCCGGATAAAATACAGGGTTGTGTTAAGAAGGGCATCCATTGTAAAAATTTCTGCCAGAGCACCTGTGCGATAAATTAAATCAGATATGCCGATAGGTGAACAAAAACTTTGTAAATTATTACGTCAGATTGTAACAACTGCTTGCCATCAGAGACACTCATGATCCAGATAACTGTGATCATCCACTTACCTGAACTTCAGTTGAGGTGTCAGTCTCCACTCAGTGTGCTGCTGTGTGAGAGCCTGTCTGGGGCATGACATAGAAAGACCAGCTTGTGCTACTCCACATGATGGAGAGCCTCTCACGTGCAATCCTCTGTGTTCCTCTCCCTTCTTGCCCTTTTGCACTGTCATCTCTTATACCCATCCGTCTCCCTTTCCCTTCCGCACTGAGCCTCTCAATTTTTCACTTGGCCTTTGCATCCAGGCCTCTGGCCTCTCTCAGCTCCACCGCGGCTCTCATTACCTCTCTGTCTCTTTCTCAATGACACGCAATGACCAGCCATCACTTATTGACACCTTGATATCCCGCGAGCACCATGGCAGCTTGTTTCGCCAAAGCCACAGCTCTCGCTGTCCCCTCTTTGACTTTCCATCGCCGAAACTCCATCTGCCTTTTATGTCGTCTTCTTGTCAGTTTTGCGTGAAGATAAATCGTCTTCGTTGCCCATTTTCCCTCCTTTTCAATTGGTCTTTGCTCACAAAATCCCACTTTAACATGTTGTCATGACGGAAATGTCTTTTTGTCTTGAAATGTCTCTTTGTTCTTGTCTTTAGCTCCATTAATTTCTGCATTCTGTATTGTCATTATTGGCATCTATATCTGACGTGCTCTGCTCTTGCACAGCCATCAGATAACCTTGTGGGACTAACTGCCAAACGGTTAAAGAATGGTGAGGTATGTGGGTTAGACTGCCCCGATAGTGCCAAGGACCTGAATAAGTATTCTTGTCCATACTTCCCATCCCGGTGTGGCTTATAATGATCGCACTGAATCTCATTCTCGGCACTTGGCTGTCTGGCCCTGGTACAGCTAGAACACTGTGACCACCTGGCCCATTGAGCAGATCCTCCTCTTGTCACTAAAACAGCTCTGATCCGGGAAAGTGTCAACAAAAGACAAATGAGTGTGTAGTGACTGGTTCTATGAGTCTTGTGATTGATATTCTGGTTTATGTGAATTGTTTGATTGGGTCTTTTGTCGGGGTGTGTATCTTTCCTTCTTACGCAATTCAATATGCGTCTCAATATATGGACCACAAATCAAAGCATACAAGAATTATATAACTTTGTGGCGATATGATACCGTCCAATTATTTTACCTAAATGAATACAATGTGTTTAGTGCATACAACATGCATCCTTCACTCTGGTTCACCTTCAGCCAGTTGTAATTGTCAGTTATAACTGACTTGGTAGAAGCGAGCTTGTGATTGGACATTTTCTTGTTTGTATCACATAAAAAGGCAGTTGAGAGAACAACAGGAAGAGTAACTCAATAAGTTTGCCAGAAATTGATTTTTTACTTCATAATTGGTTTTATACCTTTTTACAAACATAATCTTGTTCATATATGCGGTTTTCAACCGATACTGCTGCTAATCTCAGGACTTGATCGATTTTTCGATACATATCTGTTATCTTTTACATTTCTAGTCTTTTCAGATCACATGTATTGGAGTGTGGAGGCTAAATGATCACCCTTTTTTAGTAAATGTGAGTCAGTTTTGAGCTCTTTTCACAGAGCTAACTATCATGTTTTTGAGGATCCCTCTGCAGCTGTTTTTTTGCCCCATGCTTAGAAGATCATAATTTTTATTTGAGATAAAAGTACCAGTATATGAACTCCAATCATCTTTTAATTTATTGTAAAAGCAGTAGTCTTTTATTGGCGATTATACAGTTTTTTTTTGTCAAAATACAAAAAACTTTTTGTTGTTTTCTAGGACTTATTTCTACAGAGCGGCAGTGGTTTATTAGAAATTCACCTCTGAGTTGTGGGTGAGACCACAACAACAGAGTAAGCCTGCCACCACTTCACTGCCCCTATCTGTTTGCACTCTCTCCTGCTAGCTTACAGCCCTTCGCACCCGCAACTTAACATTACTGGCGTAACAAAAATGGCGAGCAACATTGTAGCTATCCAGCCGTACAGATTAGACCCAGACACCAGCTTAAACGAGGAAAACCAAGATGCACATGGATCTATTTGTCTGCAAGTAGATGCATCCAAATGGAGCGGAGCAGGGAGCTTGTGCCATGCCAGTAGGTTCTAGGTCAAGGCTTTTCAAACAGCTTTTTTTTGGTCTGCTCCTGATTCACCACAATTTGAATAAAGAAAAACTTACCTTTATAACTTGTGTGAAAAAAAGAATTGTTTCCATTAGAGGCACAGTTGTAATTCATGTTAAAATTTCTTTTTTTGCCTCTCAGGAAATGTAATTAGTTTAAATGTTGTTCTTTACTGAAAAAAAAGCGTTTTATTGATTGACAAAAATTAGAGTCCAAAAGGAAAAGCTCCCTTGGTGTTAGCAGCATGACACACCTTATCTGTCTCCCACCCACCCACCATCTTAGGAGTCCACAGTTACGTATGGTGGGAAAATCAACAATGAGGATGTTTTAAAAGCAGAACCCAAATATCACCTGGTATATCACTTTAATACTATTTATAAATCATTACTTAGACCTTTTCTCAGTGTTGTGTGTTTTTATCTAGAATAGTTTAGTGACTGCTCCTACATAATCCTGCAATTTTGTGCAGGATAATTTTTCTTTCACTTTCAGAGTTTCTGAACATTTCTAATTTTCCGCTTTTAAATATGCACTATTGAAACTAAAGATGGCTGTTGGGTTCTGCTTTTGCTGTGAACATTGTTGCACTTTTTAGAGGAATTCCTGCCTCCTTTTCAGAACTCAAACTACCATCTATTGACATCATGTCATGGCTGAAACAACACAAGCAGAATTCATAAGTGAATTCTTATTTTGACTCACCTAATCACAGTCAGGTGCGCTATGCAAAGAAAAAACCTGCTTTCATGTTACCATTTTAGTTTCTTACCATTAGTATGACCTGATGATGTGACCAAGCATAACTATTTCCAACTTTTTGTGAGACTTAGCAGGTAAAACCCTGATTGATGATCAAGGGCAGAGAAGACTGTCTGATGTCTCATCCACCGAAAGGACACGATCGCTTTGAACACCAGCAGGTTGCCATGGTTTTCCTCAAACGAAAAAGAAAAAAAAAACAAATGGCTCCAGATCTTGATGTGTGCACAAAAGCATCTAAGCACCTTTTGCTCCTTTTTAGTTGGTGGATCTGTCCTAGCACTTGTTCCATTAAACGTGGCACTCTGAAGGAACAAATGCAGAAATTTCTAATGACATTCTAATTAAAGTAGTAACTCATGACAATGCATTAAACTAAAAATAAAGAGATCTGCTTTTATTTTAAGTCTATAATATTACAAAACCAAAGTTATTCTCTCTGGGTAAAACCTCTATAAATAGCTAGAGAGTAAAAGAACTCAAATACTCAACTGGATGACTGTAAATCATCCCTGCTAAATTTAAGCTGTGGAGTTCCACAAGGGTCAATGTTAGGTCCCACACTGTTTATCCTTTACATTAATGACATACACTTGGTATCAAATACACTCAAATACTTTTTATATACCGATGACACAAGTATAGTCTGTACAGGGGAGAATCTCAGGGAAATTGTTAAAACAGTAAATACAAAATTAAGGAAAGTAAAACAATAGTTTGACAAAAATAAACTCTCACTCAGTGTTAACAAAACTAAATTCATTATTTTCGGAAATAACCAAATTCCTGCATATTTAGAAATAAAATTTGTCATTGATAATCATGTTCTGGAAAGAGTGACTGAAATCAAGTTTCTTGGAGTAATTATGGATGACAAAATAAGCTGGAAACCACAAATAAAGCAGGTCAGAGCTAAAATAGCTAAAACATTGAATTGTTGGAAAACACGTGTCATACACTCACTCACAAATCACATTTACAAATATATTCATTTATAATACTACCATATTTACAGTACATTGTAGAAGTTTGAGGAAATACTTCTAAAACAAATCTACAGTGTTTATATATCTTACAAAAAAAAGCTGTTCAAATTGTTCATGGAGTGGATTATGGGACAAATACAAATGCTCCATTTTTAAGTCGGGTTTATTGAAACTAGGGGATCTAGTGAAACTGAAGACGGCTCTCACCATGTATAAAGCCAGAAACAACTTACTTTCAATAAACTAACAGCAAATGTTCACAGACAGAGACAGGAGTTACAATCTAAGAATACAACTGAATTTCAAAAAGCAGTGCATTCGCACTACAAAAAAGAAAATGTGTTTATCAAATTGTGGAGTGGATTTATGGAATGGATTGGATGAAGGTTTAAAACAAAGCAAAAGTTTACGTGTATTCAAAATAACCTACAAGAAGTCACTAAAAGATCTTTATAAGACCAGAAACGATTAAAAAAAAAAAAGTCACTGCACAGTTGCCATGCAAAAGTGTACTGTGAATGTTTTGTACATACCTGTAAATTGAAATATGCGCATAATCAGGTGTTGTAAAAAGGGGTGGGATCAGACAAGATTTCTCTTCAACTCACTCCTTTTCAAGCACACTGTGTTGTCCTATGTCTTTTAAACCACTGTTTTGATTTTTCATTTGTGTTTCAAAATAAAAGAAACTGAAACTGAAGATAAAAAAAACTGAAATAAGTGTTTTATAAAGTCTCATTAAAGTAGCCAGATAAAGCTAATCTTTAAGATCCCAGCTTTGTTTTTTTGTGACAAAATCTGTTGTAGTTAAACAGTATTTTTTTTTAAGACTACAATCTTTAAAAGAGAAAATGTGAGTGATGGTTAAAATGTTTACCGTTCTGGACTTTTGATGCAAAAAGCCTGAAACCACATAAGCACATCAACCCTGTTCTTCATTTTGAGTCGTTTCAGTCTGAGCTCACTGGCTTGATGGCCAGATTCTTATTGTTCCCAGCATTTAAATTCAATTGCAATAGGAATAGTACTCTAACAGTCCCAACGGGAAATTGCATTTCCTTGAAAAAGGTTACTGTTGCTTAAATAACCTCCTGGAGCAATCATTGTTGCAGAAGAGCTGAAGAAGCCTCAGGCTTCTCTCTCATGTGTAGAAGATGTGACATGTTATGCATTATGTTTATCAGTTCCTGCAACTTTTCTCTTGGTAAAATCAGCTGGAAGAGTTAAAACAACCACATGTCCAGACTTTATTTCACTTTAACTTTATCTAGCTGTTGGTTTCGATGGTACCCTCCCAATCAAAATTGTACAGTCAAAAAAAAGTCCAGCAAAAACATGTAACACCTGCTTCAAACAGAACCCTAATTAGATTTTGGGATTTCGGGTGAAATTATTTTGAATAGTCCACTTTGCAGGTTGACATGCAAATCCTTGGATCATCCTTGGATTTGAAGTTCTTAATTCAGCTTGAGCCTAAATGAAAGACCACTGGGGCATCTTAAAAAGAAAATCTCTCTCTATAAATAAATAAATAAATAAAATGAAATAAAATAAAAACTACTTTTATGCAATAAAATCACCATTCTCCTTTTTGCTTTTTATTTGTTATTTGATAACTAAACAAAACACAGTTATGTCTCATGTCATGTGATGTCTGTAATATGGCCACTTTTCAGTGTATTTATGGAGGTTCACACTTTTTTTCTCAGTGATGCACGTCTCTCCAACATATTGTTGAGGTAGAGCGGTCAACCTCTGATTGGAGGATTAGAGGTTTGATTCCCGCCTTGCCCACCTATGTGTTGAAGTGCTCTTAGGGCAAGACAGTGAACCCATTTTTGGTCCTGCTGGTTGTAGGTTGGCACCAGCGTTACTGCTAATTTATATTTTAAAGCGCTTTGTAGTTGCATTGGTTGCAGGGCCATAAGAGCGGAATTGCCCCGATTGCTGGGGAATGTGACACCTAAAGACAACAATATCTGCAACTGGAGTTTTACTCTCATAGTGCAGTCGCCTGCAAATTGAGCCTACATTAGTATTAACCAGACCAGTGGTGGACAGACTACGGCCCGCGGGTCAGAGATCAGAGAGGACAAAAGTTATGTGGCCCTCACAAGACCCCTGCTCTGGCATCCATGTGGTGTTGCAAGGTTTTCTGTTTTTCATTCTTCCAATTATTCAAAAACACATGAATGCTGCATTTCTCTAAGTTTTACATGAGGTACATCAAATGGTGCAAAACGCTCTAAAATGAGAACAAAAGACACAGTTTTGAAATGAAAATTTTTAAATGTTCTGTTTTAAATTAATAAATACATTTTCAATCAAAAGTAAAACATGTTTTGTCCAGATTCTATGTCATTTCTTTCTCTTATAAGGTGGATTACCAAAACACTCCACGCGTCTGCTCCTGGTCTGGCCCTTCAATGGAATTCTAGAACCCTTTGTGGCCCACTAGTCAAAAAGTTTGCCCACCCCTGAACTAGACAGTGGATACGATTGAACCTCAAAGTGGGGTGTGATGGGTTCATCTTGCATTTCATACACTTAGGTGAATGACAGCTAACTTTTTATGGGTCAATAACAGCATCTTCAGGACTTTTCTGATGTGAGATGCTAAGACAATTCTCCTTATAGTCCTATAGAACCAACAAATGAGGTGGTTCCGGTGCCATCACCTGTTGCTTAAACTTTCACCAAAGTCATATTATTTATTTATTAATCATTTTTATGGTCAAACCCAGCAAATGTCATTAAGTACTGCCAAATATTCATTAGGTTCCAATAATTTCAAAAGCATTGACATATGACTGTACTCTGCTTGTCCTTCTCCTATGACCACTCCGCTGTTTTAGCGCTCGTACAAATTATGTGGCTCTCTTGTTCTTGCTCTAATGTTGCTCCTCCATGTGCCCTCTGGCCTCTCACGATGCCCTTCTACTCTGGTCCATTTCTGAACTGCTCATCCCTTTCTCCTCTCCTCAGCCGTCCCACTCATCGGTATGCTGCCGCACGTCTTTGCCGAGCTGAGGGAAAACGAGGGAGGGAGGGAGAAACTGTTTAGCAACTCAGACAGAAACCAGCTGGAGGGTCACAACCCTTAAATGACCATCAACACACACACACACACACACACACACACACACAGGCGTGCTTCATAAGTCATACTCCAACACTTGGCTGATGGCAGGAGCAATAGGTCATATGCCAACAATGTTGGAAGAGACAGACACAAGGAAGGCATGAACAGGATTTATGACAGAGCTGTGCTTACTGAGCTGTACCACAGTGTGATGTGCAGAAACGCTGCTACATAGGGAGTAAAGACACAAAAATGTGAGTAAACGTGGGGCCAGTCCCTTTGGAACCATCACTTTCTTTAGTTGTTGAATACAAAACCCAAAATGGTGCCGGGCCCAAAGCCAGAGATGAATATTAAAAAATGTTACAACCTCCACACGACAAAAAAAGCATTTTTTAATGGGGGCAAAAACAACATAAATCAACACTTGGTAATGCGGACCTAATAATTTTATACACTTAAAAGTGATTTTTGTTTTGACCATAGTTTAAGATTGATCTTAGATGGCGTGGAGGAGCTGTGGAAGACAGCTTAACCCTTGTGCTATCTTGGATGACCCCACCCTTACTTTGACGTGTTCTCCCTACCATGACAAAGGTGGAAAAAGGTGGAAAAATTTCATGTAATCCATTGAACCAGTGAAGATCACAAAAAATTGAAAAAAAAAAAAGGTTCAGAGCACTGTCTAGTGAATCTAGATGACCCAACTCCCAATGGTAAAGTGCCTAGGATAGCACAAGGGTTACAGGCCACCAACTGCAATGATGTTGGAACATATGGGGGCATATCAGAGAAAACGTGCACATACGTGAAGCCATTGTGGTGTGAAAGAAGAGCCTGCCAATCTTGAAGGCTTGTTTATCTAGGCAGCGCCCCCCCCCCCCACTGTTAACTGAAATACCACATAGTTTGCCTCAGCGTGCTGAGCAGCTGAAATCACTTATCAGGCAAAGACAGTCAAATCTCTTACATTTAAAACAATTGGCCTCCTGAGTTCCTGAATTTTTGACAGCTGTAAAACAAATGCACCTGAATGCCTTAGCATTTTAATGAAAACACAAACACTAGACATATTCTTTTGCAGTATAAGTTTTAGTCAAGCCATGTACATTTTTTGATAATTAGCTTTGAATGACAAACGGCATAAAAAAAAAGAAATAAAAACTACAGCATTTATTTCATTTGAATTGACAATAACGAAAGGCTTAATATGTATCTGCAGATTGGTCTTTATTATAGGGATTTATATTTTGGAATGTGGTTGCAATAATTCTTGAAGCCAAATAAAATATACAACCAGAACTTTTAACCTTAAATTTGCACTGATGGAAAAGAGATGAGCTTATTTGATCAGTCAAACTGTTTGTCTTTGTGATATTCCTGACACGGAAACTGTTTTGCTTTGATATAGACTGATTATTCTGACTGCCCTGTAAAAAAGGTTACAGCATTTACCAGCCAGACCCTTCTTTTATAGTGAATTACTTTCTTTTAAGGGGAACAACGATTAATTGATTTATCAATGAATCGATTTATCCAAGCAGATATATCTGTTTGTGGCAAACTGTAAAATGAATTGACCTACATCATTAAAAAAACTTTGAAAATAAAATATATTAATTATAATTTATCTTGAAAAATATAATTTGGATTAAGACCCTGTGGGTTTATTTTATTCTAACGTAAAAATTAAATCTAATATACTAAATTTATCCGACTTCATATATTCAAGACGGTTTAACTTCAGAAAAGGGGAACATTTAACTTCAAAACAATTACAATAATTAAGGTAGATAAATGTAAAAAGGTTTATCTCCACAGCATTGATATGTAGTCTAATCACCCTCTCACTGTGGAAAAATCTGAGCTTCTTCATCCACTAAATCATCTTCAAATGGACAAGTCATGCTGCTTCACCTCTCTGAAACCAACTAACCTTCAACTAAACCTGGTCCAGACCAGGTTATGTCCAGAGCATGACAACTTGACATTTCCTAAAATATACCCCCATTTTTGGAACTGAAAGCTGAGGTTATCTGCTTCCTTAGCCTCAAATTTACCGTGGTAACTCACATAACCAGCTTTTTGGAATACCCCCCAGGCTTAATAGTAATGTTTGAGTGCAAGGGAACTCTTAAAAAATAAAGGCAAGCATTAAAAAAAAAGTAGGTCTGTTTTTTCATTTACCGTTTTAAAATTAACTTTATTATAAATACCTAGACAAATACTTACACTAAACGTATGATTTCACTGTGATATTAATAAATGAAGTCACTTGAAGGCAGATGAACGCACAAACCCGATTTGATCATTCCCACACATGCGCTCTTGTGGCTTTAATGAGGAATAATCCCGTCTCTGATCTTTAAAGCTTTGCTACATTAAATATCAAGAGAGTTGGATCTGATGACTAAATCTAAAGTGTCCGGAAAAGCTAAATAAATAAACAAAAAGAAACAAACAACAGTTCAAAGCGTTAATCAATGCTCATAAATTCATTTAACGCTGCAGGCATAATTGGAGGGATATTCCCTCTGCCGACGATTATTATGGCGGAAAGGGAATTGATGCCTTTGATTTAGATATTTATCCCCCCAAACTTACAAAGGCTTTGTGGAATAATCCGTAATTAAAAATTCAAGACTCTTTAAAAGATGCAGAAATGCCCGCAAACACAAAACTCTAGCACTAACTCCATGAACTTGTTCTGTCTGCAGAGTATCGCGAGAGCCACGGGTTGCTATGGTGATGACATCATAACAGACGTACCGACAGCCTGAACGAGCGTCTTTAATGATCTTCAGAGGAGACATTACGAAGTATTTTGGAATATAAAAAAAGCAAAGGTGAACCATCCGGTTAAGTAAGGATATTTATTGAAGTCTTTAGGTAAGTTATTACTAAAACCCTTTATCTGTAAGTCGAAAACAACAGAAGTTTCCGTTTAAGTTATTAATTAGATGCGATGACGTCCACATGTCCGCGCTGCCGCTATATGGCAACCACACAGAGTAAACATGATGTAAATCCATTTGTACGGCTGCTAATATTCTTTAAAGCCCAATTTACAATTAAATGTTAGTTAAACTACCTATAGGCTTGATATAATATAGCCCACCAGCGGAGTGAGTGACAAAAAAACGCTCCACATCTTTCATCTTCAAGCTAGGCTCTGATCATAAACAGACAACTATTGTGTTTTTTTTTTTTTTTTACTAATCTATGACCTTTTTTCCTCGTTAATTTATGCATTTTTTTCTCGTAAATTTACAACTTAAAATCTCGTAGTTTAAGAGTTATGACTTTTTTTCTTGTAAAATTACGAGTTAAAAGTCGTAATAATAAAAAAAAAAGTTTGTAAACTGGCCCCAATTCAATTTTTCTTTTTTTTTTTTTTTTTTTTTTTTTTTTTTTTACATCACAGTAGATTCCTAAATAGTCTTCATAAAATATTAATATTTATAAGGTGTTTACTTTGAAAAATCTGTCAGGTCATATTATTTGCCGTTAAAAAAAAAAGTGGTGAGCATGTCGGAAGTGCTTCTATATTTTTTGTGGTTAGGAAGTAGAACACCCTCAATTTTACTCATTCATTCTAACTTGTTCTAAGTTGTTGTTGATCACCAATATTCCTAGACATTTATGCTTTTTAAAAATCTGGTCATTCACATTTTTAATAAAGGAATGGCTGGTTCACTAAACTAAGCTTGAGGCAACATAACCCATGTGAGCTTGATCCCAACATTTGAATTTTTCTCATTTGTTTGTTTACAGTTGAAGGTTTAGTCACTCGTCCGTCAAGTTTCTAACTTCTAAACGGTTCATGGATTGAGTTTACGTCTGTGGAAGACCGATCTATTAGCCGATTGACTTAAATATTAATTGGTCATAAAAAGCAGGGATGTGCGGGTTGCTGAGGAAAGCGAACAGCCCTGCAGTTAAACTGCTGCTTGATTGATTGTTAGTAATTACTTATATCTATTTGATAGTGTTTTTGTTTCCACAGGAACATGCAAAAATTGAAGCTGACAGTTGAGAGCCTGGAAAATGACAGCAAAGAAATGGAGGAGAGACTGCAACAGCTGAAAGAGCACATGAGCAAAGAAAAGGAGGAGAGAGGGTGAGTGGGATATAAACAGATAGTGAAACATTGGGAGTGAATAAATAACAGTGTAAAGGGTGAGCTGTGGCAGAAAACATTGATTCTGATGGAGATTTATATCCCAGATCTGAGTTTCAATGCAAAGGTTCAATATATTTGCTGTTGGTTGTGTTGTCTGCCCTTCACCATGAGTGAAACTTTTGCTTAAATGCTCAACAAACTTGTTTATCTCATGAAAAAAAGGTTAATATTTTTCTACAACCACATTTTCAAAACATACATATGTATAGATATATAGACAGGTGGGGCTTAATGTATTGATCTTGAGTGAGCTGACATAAAAAAAATCATCAAGTTTGAGGTTTTTGCAGAGCCTCAAAAGAATTGTGGTTGTGAACAGGACAAATATTAGTAAAATAGAAATAATGATGGTAAAAAATGAACTGAATTAGAAGAAAATGAAATGGGTTTGACGGAAAACACTAGCATGAGCAACATATCTTTGATCGGATCAAAGATTAGATTATTGAACTGTGCACATGCTCCCAGATAACCTTTTTGCGATTATAACAAACATTTACATACGCCACACTTTCAGTCGGAATAAATCATTTGGACATGCGCAGAACTCTCTAAAATACCTGGCACGGGAGTATAAGAAGACACATTGAGTTCCTTTGTGAACGAACAGAGCTGCTACATAGAGCGAGATGATCTTCTAAACGTGCTTTTATTATCGTTATGGTTATTATGACACACGCCTGTTCGCTCATAATGGTTTTTAAAATCTGTTCGGTCAGTGCTTTTTTTGTGGCGAAACGGAGCCGGATGAAGGACCTGGAATAGGTTAATACGTGGTAACATCCATGCGGGCAATGCCGCACTGTGCATCTTGGCTTCACATAGATATGTGGGAATAACATCAGCCTTTATTTTGTCTGGAGACGACTGGTAACACAAACTCACGTTATTGTTTACACTGTCTGTAAGGACTGAGCGGCATTTCTGCTTTGAATGGCTCACACACCGCCCCAAAGCCCCTCCTCTACTTGGGGAGACAGTTCTACCGGGGTCCAACACCCCCACCCCCCACACTGCTTAGAAATACAGTTTGCATGCGTCCACACCGTCTATGCATGACGCAAAGCCAGCGCATTAGTGAGTCAACTGTTATGCACCGCGATCAGATCAACAATCGGCATAACCCACCTCTCTTGATCGGAAAGAAATTTTGATCCGAATGAGTCAGATCGGGGCAGAGTATTCTGAACGGCGTGTTTACATGACGCACTTTTCTTCCCATCAGGCTTTTATTCCGATTATTTTTGTCCATGTAAACGCAGCTAGTTTTTCTTTCGTTTTAGTCATACATGAAAAGTGGCCAAATATACCATTTAAATAGTAAATATCAGCGTTTTTGACCCTTTGAATAGATGCTATAAAAAATCACCAAGTTATTACTCTGAGGGGATACATTATTGCCCAAACTCTACAAATGATAAGCGCCAGAAAGATGTGTTCTGTCACGCTGAAATGTAGCAACACTTCGCTGCTTCACCCGCTCCGCATTACAACAGATATCCACAGATAGTATTTTGAGCTCCTCTTCTTTGTTCTTCAATATTTCTGTTCAGCCACGTTTCCAACATTAATCGTCTTTGATCAATAAACAGCCACTTTTATAAAATAAGTGCTTTATATGACGGCATTCAAGAGTCCACCAGAGGCTGCGTTATATAAACACACGCAAACACTTAAAGACTTAATCAGCAGATTTGCAATAACTCTCAAACGCACAAAATTAAATTATATTAAATCACCTCATCTGGATAACAGCATAGACAGTGTCTCTTGTTCCTGCAGGTCGAGGGGGTGACGGTTCTCGCTTTATTAGAACAAAACAAAAGTCTTTATGTCAGGCTTAGTTAAAAACACTGATAAAGAAAAAAAATCACTAATTATTCTGTTTATTTAATACTTCATGTTTATTATTTTGACATATATTTTAATACATTCCAAATGAAACCTTGACCCTCCCCGAGAAGTTGTATTTTAATACTCATTATTTGCTTGTCATCATGTCATCAGCCAGTCCACCTTAAGCCCATCAAAATATACCCACAGGTGTGTAGTGGTGTGTATACACAATACATATCTCCCTCCAAATGATATTTTATGTCTGTACATTTAAAAAATACCATTTATTGATATTTTCACGAAAAGAAAGTCAGTTTGATTCCCACTTTTCCTTGTTTACCAGTGTTTTTGCACACTTTTTGTTGGGTTTAATGCTTTAAGCACACACGCTGAATATTTACAATGATTTGACTGTTAATCACAGATCTGGTTAATGCTGGTTGTAGATGTAATGACAAGGATTGATTACAGAATATTAGCCTTGGCATCAACATTGTAAGAAGAAAAAAAGTTGAGGAGATGAAATAAAATTTGTTTGCCTGAATTTGCTTTAGCTGCCATCATGCTGTTGCCGTAGTAACTTCCAGGGAAAAAGATTTATGGCACTACTACATGCCCCAGTTTAAATTAGGGTCTATCCGTCTACTTTCATGACTCTCCGCAGTGTAGTGTGTAGTTCTTCACATGCTTTATCAGTGACTGGCATGATTTTACAGCACATAGATGGAACTAGTTATAAATCTTTTTCTTCTTTTTTCTCACTTATTTACCACCATTTTGCCCTTAAACTTCCAAACCTTTGCAACGGTGGATGTGCATATTGTGCATATAAAATGAATGTGAGAACCCACGGAGAAAGTGTGCTTGTGTGTTTGCCTTGGGGCAGCGCTAATTGAGCAGACTCTTCCTGGAAGGGGCTATTCCCCACTTTGTGATGTCACAATGTGAGAACCCACTCATTTTCATGGATTGGGAGGGGCTGGTGCTAAGAGCGTAGGTGTTTAGAGGAATACTCAGAAATATGTGAATGGATGAAATATGGCTTTGGGGTTGTTTTGAGTGAGGAAGTAAGGCATTGACTAATGTAATTAGGATTATAATAGACTTGAAAGCTCCAAAAAGTTGAGTTTGCATGCTTTAGGTCCTGGGAAATCTTTAAAAATAGATTAAAAGATGATTGGAGGGGGACTTTAAGTGCAGATTTTTAATTGGAAAAAGGAAGTCAGCAAAAAAAAAAAAAAAAGTTTCAGGTTTTAGTTTTATTATAATGGAACAGCTTTGATTCTATGTCTAAAATGTGTCTTTGCAACACATTTCAGCTATTTTGGGTGCTGTTTTAAAGTTTTGCCAGCAGTTACTAACGTTTAAGTAGCTCATCAACACTTGCATTCTGAAAGGTGCAACAAAAAACGTAAAGTTTAAAAAAATGTAAGATAAATAAAATAAAAACAAGAGCTTAAAATCACCAGTTTATTAAAAAAATATTTCATAAAATTCCTTGTGACTGTGTCTATAGAACACAAACTACTTTCAACAAACAGAGCAAGTACACACAGGAGCAGTGGCATTGCTATAATTATTCGGCACAAGTTTGGAACAATAGCTTTGGTTCTATTGATTGCATTTTAAAATGGAGGACACTGCAATGTTTTGAGACTAAAGTTATTATCTGTACTTGTGTATGCATGCGTAACTGCGCTTCTGCGAGCCATTTTACCCGTTATTATTGTGAAGTGTGTTTACTCATCTTTTAAGTGGGTGTAATTCAGTGCGTGCCAGTTTGTATTAAACTCCTTAATCTTTGCAACTGCATTCTAAACACATACGCACACGCCTCACCAAAACAGACACACTCTCTATATCGCCTCTTTTTGCTTGTCCCAAGGCCTCCTGTCAATGCGCAATGACAGGGGTGTGCCTCAGTTGTCACCCCAGGTGACAGTCCAGTTGCCGTGGTGACGTGGGTAGGATGATTACCTGACTCCTACCCTCAGTGTCAGCATGGTGCAGCGGCAACATCAGGGTGCAGGCATCTCTCGCAGTCACATAGTTTCTTACATATTCAGAGCCTGGCTTCCTTTGCCTGACAGGCTGCCAGCTTAATCTAAAATAAACTTCTTTCAAAGACAGGCCGACATAACAATAACATAAATACCATAAATAATTCAACAACATGAGCCTGAATGACTCACATCTAAATGAGGATTCCTCTGTACACGTTCACTTTATACTGCTGGCAAGAGTTTCCTCACATAACTTATGTGAGAACTTTTGGATTTTTATATTTTATGACATGTTTAAATGATGCTCCTACATTTCTTTAACTTTGCAAACTGTTTTTTTTATTGTTTCTTTAAATTTATGTTGATCCTTTTTGTAGAAAATCCCGGTCAGTAAGTATCTTTCTTCCATTTCATGGATTAGATTATCCCTCCCATTGATTGAAATTGATTGTACATCATGTATGGTTTTTAATCAATATCTACATGGTTGTTTTAAGTATACTAGCACATGTTCAGTTATGCAGTGTCCTTAGAGTGAAATCCCTCAATGATGTTAGTTTCACATGCACTAGTGCATTGCATAAGTTAAAAAACAGATTAGAACAAAACTGGGCATTTAAAAATACATTCAGGAGCTTAGTTGGCTTTTTTATGTACAGGATAACGTAATAAATGCTTTTATGTTACAGGAAAAAATTGCAATGGACCTACTTTCTCGACCAAACTATGGCAATTATATCATTCTTAATTGGAAAAGTCATTATAATGCATATGAATGTGTCTTTTAAGGCTTTCAAGAGGATTTAAATGGGCGGCTGGACAACACATTCCCTTCAACAGCAACTATTCAACAAACAAGAAAAAAAATGAAAATGTAATCCATAAGGTATCTGAATATTCAACTTTTTTTGCTGATTTATAATTTTGCATTTTATGTAGACAGAAACTCTGCCATTTATTGTATGTAGTCTCAACAGCAAACAGGCAAAGTGAGGATTCGAGTGCTGAAGCCCGAATCATTTACAGGTGAGCAAATGCAGCTAAGTTCAAGGAAAAGATTTCTGCATCATAAAAAAGTCACTTAATAGTTGGATTCAGTCATGTTAAGAGAATGGGTTTAGTTAGATATGCTATTTATCTATTAGCCAAAATGTTAAGAAAATGTTCGAGCAATTTACTGCAGTGAAGAAAAAAAGTATTTGGCCACTTGCTGATTTTGTGGGTTTGCCCACCTAAAAAATTGACAGTCTGTCATCCTAAATCTAAATCACTGAAGTCAAACAGAAAATCAAGAAATTGACTTTAAAGATTTTCTAGAAATGTATTTGCATTTGGAAATTTGACCCCCTTGTTGCCATAAAGTGTTCTGGTTCACACAGACCAGAGACTCTCATAATTAACCTGTCAACTGAACTGAAGACACCTGTTTGAACTGATCACTTGTAGAAGAGACACCTGTCCACAGAATCTGTCCCTCAGTCAGACTAACACTCCAACACGGAAAAGACTAAAGAGCTTTTAGTGGATTTAAGGGAGAAGAATGTAGACCTACACAAGACCAGAATGGACTAAAAAAACCATCAGCCAAGCATATGGATTAAGAGGATAGCTGTTGGTGCAACAATGCCAAAATACAAGAATTACAACATGACCATCAATCCACCTATAGGCTTGGGGCTCTGGACAAAGTCAGACCTGGCGGGATTTCTATAACAACACGGCAAGAGTAGTAGTTGATGATCTCAACTTTACACTGCAATGGTTTAACATCTTGCAGTGCACAAAAACTACCCCTGCTTAAGAAGGCAAAGGTGCAGGCCTGCCTGAAGTTTGTCAGCAAAAACCTTCATGATTTAGAGAGGGGGTTTGGAGAAGGCGCTGTGGTTGGATTTAGCTCTTTGGCATCCACTCAACCCGTCTTGTTTGGAGGAAGAGGAAGAGAAAGAGAGAGAAGGGAACACCCCCAACTGTCAAGCATGGAGGTGAAACCTTTGTGTTTGGGGGTGTTTTTCTGCATAGGGTTACTTCCCTTTGTTGATGGGAGGATGGACAGAGCCTTGAACTGTCAAATCCTGAGTAAGCCTTAGAACAGGTCATGGATAGGTCTTCCAACGGCATAAGTTGACAAATACTTGTTTGAATACTTATCCTCTACTGAGTGAGACCATTCAAAATGTGTGTGTTAGTGTTATAAGTGCATTGAGTTGACATGTAGGAATTTCAGGTCGCAATAGAAACATGGAAAATGTTATTTACACAAAATGCTCAATGTTTCAAACTCGTAAGTTTTACAGTTATGCCTTCAGTTCCTGTTTCATGAAATCAGATCTCTAAGTATTAAAATACTTGTCCATTTTCAGACCCGCTTCAGCCCCCACCTCCACGTTCTGTTGGTCAATGGACAGTGAGAAGAAACAGAGTAAAGGAAACGATCTGTGGACCATGTGAGGTTAAGACTGCAGGGTTGGTACGTGTTTAGATGCACCTCCGTACACAAAACACTGAAGGTTTTATTCTTAGGAGCAACATTTATTTGATATTTTACTTCAGTAACTTTTGGTTCTTGGATCATAACTGAACATTTGCTTTTGAGTCACTTTCATGTCGTAATTGACTGAACTTAAGCTAAACAAACACTGTCATGCAAATGGCGTTCCGTTTATGATTGCAAACACTATACCATAAAGATGAGAGCAAGTCCATTCGTGTTTGTCCTCAATATTTGTTATATTGCCCTCCTCCCATGCAAAGTCTAGCATGGGAGCCTTCGTCGTGATTCAGCTGCCGTTTATGTCATGTCAGCTGTTGGTCATTAAATTACCCATTTCCACCTTTCTGTCCTGTCCCTGTATTTCCTTTAGACTCCCTCTTCAGTCCCCATGCTTAGCTGGGTTTTTTCACCTCTCTGCTTCACGTTCGCTGTGCCTCACTCGTCCTATCTGATTGTCTGTCTCTGTGTTTGTCTTTTTACTGATAGCAGTTTAGTTGGGGCCATTCATCAATGCTTGAGGCTTTCAAAGCTGCTGCTCAGTCTTGTTTACTCCTGAGTCACTTCTGCTCAAGAAGAGGAACCCTGCTGTGTAACTGTATTTGTGAATAGAAAGGAAAAGTGTGTATTTCATAAACTGTTGCAAAAAAAACCAAAAAAAAACCCCAGCATTGTTCTCTTGGCAATGCTGTGTAGTTCTTCAATTCTGATAAGATAAAACTCTTTTCTTAGAATATTATATTGTTTGTAGAGATACGTGATTATATCTGTCAGATGATTAATGTGTAAAAAGGTAATTATCCATGAATTTAAATAAAACATCAAAAGTTACTCTTATAACACCACAGTGCCTGTAAACACATTAACCTGATGCCGTCAGTTTAGTTGCCTGTTTGCACCATATACACACTGTAAATTGCTGCCTCTTTTACTTATTTTCCTTACAAAGCATGCTGTTTACATTTAAAGCTAACATCTACTCACAGTTCTTGATGTTACGCAGACTGCCAGCTGAGGGTTGCATGCCCTCGGTTTTTATATACGGTGTAAGCTCTCGCTGTTAAAGCAAAAACACAGTTTGTTGTTTGCGCTGTAAAAAACACAAATTTAAAGCCACTGAAGGCAACACGTAGAAAACGTAGTTGATTTGTATGCAACTTCAAAAATCACTTGTTAACCTTAATCTAGATGCACAGATTTGAAAAGCCCCCTTTGCAAAAACTAAAAATAAAAATACTGTGTATCATATACTTACTTAAAAACATTGATAAATCCAGAGAAATACCTTTTTTTGTTTCACTGTAACTTTTCCCAGATACATACAGCCAGGTTTTGGATAACATGAGGATGAACCTCACTAAACACCTTTAAAATGAACTAGAACTGAGATATAGGCCAGCCTTTTTCATCCAGCATCACTACCTGACTTCAGCAGCTCCATTGAGCTAGAATGTCCAAAAAAAAAAGTCAAGAAATATGCAGCTTTATAGCAGAATTGAAATCTGTTAAAGTTGAAGAGGATATTAAAACCTATGAGTTTAATGTCTGCCTGGAAGTGTGTTGGGATTAGGTCTCCCAATAACTGTTTCTAGAGAGTGTGTGTATCACACTTAACCAAGTACCAAATGCATGGATATAAGTTTGTCCTATGTCACCATGACCTAAATCTCCCAGTAAAATATACTATAAATTGATGGAATTGACTGACTTATCTGTTATCATACAAATAGGGCTTTTTTAAACACTTATTTCTACAATTCTGATTCATGACTGACAAATAAGTTCCTATTAAACCGGATAAACAGCTTGTTTGCATTTTTACAGAGAAGTTTTAACTAAAGCATGCACATTTTTACATCTGAAAATGTTTTAGTTTCTTTCCATTTTCAGATTTGACCATGTTCTTTACTGAAATCCCCAAACAGTTTTATAAATGAGACCCCTGTTCAGTTCAGCTATCCTGTCTCTGGCTTTTTGCTCTGTCCACCAAGGCTGAGCACATTTCCTAAACTTGCTGATGCAAGTCCTTTTTTCCCCCTCTGCTGAGACTTTTAGATACTTTATATATGAATGATAATAAGCTCCCTTAAGATGCATTCAGTCAGTCACAGTTAACTGTGCATGACACACATACATACACACACACACTCGCACCGCTTGTGCAAATGCACAGTTTACACAGGCCCTTCCTTTGCACACCTTGCATTAGAAGAATCCCTTTCAACACTACTTATTCCTGTCAGAGCTGTTTGGGATTAAAGGACAGATCTATTTATTTATAGTTTTAAGTCTTTTACGAATACAGTCTCCACTTCCCTCTGTAAGAAATTGTAAACTAGCACATTATGTTCACACTGACCAATTCAAGATAATGCTTGTTAGAACCCACAAATTTTCACATTTATATGTACTGTAGATGCGTTTTTACAGAATTTTCTTCTCTGTCACACTTTTATATATACTCCCTTCTGGACACTCTGATAATGCTGTCTCTGCTTAAAAGTGTGCTGAATGTACTAAAATCCACTGCTTTGGATGTTTTGTCAACTTCCACCAGAGGGGGGCATTAAAGCTCCACAACACAATCGTTGCTCAGGTGGGCAGTGTCACTTTGGAACACGTCTCTCCTTACTTTGTCTTTGTCTCTCCATTTTTCTGTTCATCAAAATTTCTAATTATATATTTGCTGGCCATGTTCCTTTTTGAACCAGTCAGTTTGTTTCCCTTTTGTCTTCAACATGACCATAGAGTCCGTTTTTTAACTTTACTTTCGCCTTGAAGCCCCTCACTACAGCAAGATATTCAAACCCATTCACGCAAGGGCTGGGCAGGAAAAGTTCAGTACTAATGTCAGTCTACCCAGTTCTGAAATGTCATTTTGTTGAATTAAAATACTATTACATTGATGGACAGGCTTCTCTGCCATAAACAAATTCTCAGTAAAATCGGAATTCTTGAAACCAAAGTTAATGCTTACAATCATGCCAATGCACATTTCTGGAGGGACTGATGGGCTGCAGACCCCTCACATGCATTCTGGAGAAACTCATATCCATAGAACATCCCTTTTCTGATTTAACAGCTGTTAGAGTAACTTTAAAAAAATGCAAAAAAAGGACTATTTAACACGGTTGTTAGTTGTTTACCTTTTGGCATATCCCTTCGGTCGCTGTATCCTAACAACTTTTACTGATTCGCACAGATGGTTTGGCAGAATTTTATATGCCGGATGCCCTTCTGTACACAACCCTATGTTTCATCTGGGCAGGGGACCAGCACAGGGAAATCCAGATTTGGGCCCCCTTGTGGCTACATAGTTAGGCAGTACGCGTGAAGGGTCTTGCCTAAGGACCCAGACTGGATGAAGCTCATCATGCCCCCTGGGAAACTTACCCTGGTTTCCCATGCACCAGTCCTACATGCATCCATCTAAGCTAGTTTGCATGGTTGTTAGTGCTTCTGTCAAAAAGCAAGAAAGTAACTGAGTTACCTTGAAAAAGGCTCTTTTCCTTTATGCACCTCTTGTTCTCGCCAGTGAAAGTTTGAGCTGTGAATAATAATAAAAAAGACGAGCACTGCCACTTCTCCTGGCACTTTTTCCAAAGAAAAAAATAAACTGTTTCGTTACAATATTTTCAACTCAAACATGCAGTAAAATCTGACAAATTCCTAGCTAATCTTAAGTATTGCTAAATAATATCCCAGTTCTTTATTTGGTTTTATTATGAAAATGTCTTCATTGATCTGTTATTGTACACACATCAAAGAATTCAGTTAGTGAAAAAGTTAAGTGTGCCAAAATAATTATAAAGATTGCTGGAAATGACCTAGAAATCTGCTGAAATCTAGAATCATGCTAAAAAAAGGAAAAATAATAATATTAGTATATTTCATCCCATGCATGCCAGAAAAAAAAAACCTTAAATGCAAAGCAGAAATATTTTGCAATACATTTTTAAGGGTTATTTGTTCTATTTATACATCATAAATGTCTTTTTTAAAGTGACATATACACTATTTGGATTAACATTACATAAAGTTTCAAATGTTTTTGCATTTTCATTTTGAGGTGTATTTTACTCTATACTTGTCTATGAAGACTCTCATTCATTCAGGTTGATTCCATTGTAGTAGGTTTAGGGGCTGTCATCTGGACTTGGTTTTAAAGTCTTCTAACTTTAAAACCAAGTCCAGATAACACCCCCTAAACCTCTATTACTGTTCTGTTTTCCAGAAGTCTCCCAATGTAATCCTGTATCAATGCACTCATGCATCGTACTGACAAATGACAGATGTTTGACAGATCTATCTTTGCATTTAAAACTATTTTATTTTGGCGTAACCTTTTAAATGTAAGTGTACTATACATTTTTGGAGTTTTGTTTGGCTTTAATGTTTCCTTGTTCCATTTTTTTCTTTGGTAATGGTTTGGTTTGTAAACAGATGCATGCCCATTATCAGACAGCATATATACATTAGCATTGCCTATAATGCACTAAGTTTTAATGTAAGTAACAACTGAAGATTGTATTTTATACTGTATACTGTGCGGCGACCTTGAGTGCCCAGAAAGGCGCCTTATAAATAAAATGTATTATTATTAAGATATTAAGAAAGCAATAAAATAGTGACAAGTGCAAAAATATCAACTGTTTGTTCAGCACAGATAAGGTCCTGATTATTTTATAATTGCATATATAACAACCATAAGTTACTGTGTAACCATTGAGTTAGCTATCTGCAAGATTCCAATGTAACACATTAGAGCCTGAGCAGTTTTTCAAAATACTAACAATCAAAATTCCACTAATAACCCATTTCTAGGATAAATCATGCGGTCGGCAAAACAAAAAGACTACATAACATAAGCAACTGCACTGTTATGACTATACAAGATTATGACTTTACAAGGTAAATCTTAGAAAGAATGTTTAACGGCTCTAGGTCCCAAAGAGACATGATGAAGTTAAGCTGTTTATCATCAGCAAAGATGTGAAAATCGAATTGTCTATTTTAATTAACTCCCTAACAGACAACATGTAAAAGTGTTGGCCCTAAAATTGATTCCAGGGGTATCCCAAAGTGTATTTGTTGGAACCAAAAGCGTAGGTATTCTTGCTTAATAAATTTTTTTTAACCTGTTTGACAAAAATAAAACCATTTGAGAAATATACCCTAGAGGAGAGTTTCCCAATCTTGGTCCTCTGAGAACACTGTCTTGCATTTTTTTCAACCCTACCTTGTTCAAACACACCTGCCTTTGATGACAGTCATTGTCAGGCCTCTGCAAAGCCTGATAATGAGCTGAGGTGTGCATAAGCAGGGCAACATGAACAACATGCAGGACAGTGTGCCTCGAGGACCAGGGCTGCGAAACACTGCCTTAGAGGCCCTCCAGACTTCTAGGGTCTGTTCACAAAATGGTGTGATTTACTGTATGAAAGGTATAAGATCTGTATTGGTTGCAACCGGACAGAAGCTTCTGTGTGTTCAAAGTTACATCTGAAGTATTTGACATTTTTTAAAGAGCTGTGGTTCGTCCTAGAATCAGTTGAACATTTTTCTAGTACAGTGATCCCTTGCTATAACACGGTTTACTTTTCATGGTTTCACTACTTCACGGGTTTGCATCGTGCATTGTGTTCTGCATTTTGATTGGCTAAAAAGTCGCTTCTCTACCTGTGTGTCAATAACGTTCAGTTTAATACGTGCACGTAAGTAAAACAGCTTGGCAAATTTAGATTAAGTTCGTGCAAATTCTCTTGATGGTGGCATGTCAGTGTATATGGATCTTTTTGCAAAGCAGAAAAAAGAGCGATAACTGTCTATCACTATGCTCTTCTCCCGAACAAACACAGCTGCACCGCGGGCTTCAAAGGGAGAAAACACTGCAGAGGAGAGTCAGGATGCAGCGGCTCAGTCTGAAGAGCAGTGAACCACACCTGAGTCTCTATTTGTCCCACTGTACTTTGTATCTTTTTCATAATCATTTTAAATTTTCTCCCGTTAAATCCAATTACTCGGGTCACGGTGGGCGGGGCTAATCTCTGCGATTTGAAGCCTTCTGTTAACATTGATTATTAAAATTATTATTCGGCAGTACAGTACAGAAGTTATTTGTTTAAAAAAATGTTTCTAAAGTACTTTTATTTGTGAAACAAATGCTTGAGACTGTAAATGGTTTGTTCTTTCTTTTCAATTTATAATAGAGTATATAATTGTATAATAATAGTTTAAAAAAAATAAAAGGTTTCTACTTCATGGATTTTGCCTATCACGGGTTCTTTTTGGAACGTAACCCCCACGAAGAACAAGGGTTTACTGTATACTGTATATTATTTGCTTTAAAATTAATGTAATTGAATAAAAATAACTTTCTATGAAATTACCTAAAATCATAAATTGGATATAAATTGATAACTATCAGTCTGAGATTTTTCCAGCTTCATGACAGGGTGCCTTATCTGGAAGTAGCCATCAGAAGATGGTACACTGTGGTCATAAAGGGATGGACATGGTCAGCAACAATACTTCTGGTAGGCTGTAGTGTTTTAATGATGCTCCATTGTATAAAGGGGCCCAAAGTGTGCCAAGAAACTATCCCCCACACCACGACACCACCAGTCTAAACCATCCAAACCACCAGTCTAATCCAAATACAAAGCCATGCTTTCAATGTTGCTAACGCCAAATTCTGCCCCTATCATGGGAATGTCACAGCAGAAATGGAGAGACATCAGTCCAGGCAATGTTTTTTTAAATGTGCTATTGTCCAAATTTACTGCTGTAACCCATCTGCCTCAAGGTTGGACGTGTTGTGCAGTCAGAAATGCTCCTCTGCAGACCTTGGTTGTAACGAGTGGTTATTTGAGTTCCTGTTGCCCTTCTATCAGCTGGAACCAGTCTGTCCGTTCTCCTCTGACCTCTGGCATCAACAAGGCATTTCTGTCCTCAGAATTGCCACTCACTGGATATTTTCTCTTTTTCTGACCATTCTCTGTAAACCGTAGAGATGGTTGTGGGTGAAAATCCCAGTAGATCAACAGTCTGAAGTGATTTTGAACATGGCATGGTTGTGGTCTGAGTATTTCAATCACCTTTCTTCTCCATTCTGATGGTTAGTTTGAACTGGGGCAGATTGTCTCGACCATGTTTACATGCTTTAATGCATTAAGATAATGCCATGGGATTGGCTGGTTATAAATGTAATATAAATGTATAATACATTATAAATGAGCAGTTGGACAGGTAGGCCAATAAAGTGGCCAGTGAGTGTGTATTAGTGTTACAAGCAGATAGTTAATCCATTACTTTAGAAAAAAAACCCCAACAACTTAAAGAATAAAATAATACTTTCTGAATAATATCTTCCTCGTTACAAATCATGTAATGTAGGAACAAATGTAGATGGCTCAGTTTTCACAAAAGGAGTTCATTCTCTGTTCTTCACAAAGATAATTCACAATTATCCATGAAAGAAATGTCTACAAGCTCTTTAATAATACTGCCACTTATGTGCTTTTAATGTGTTTTTATTATCCCATTGAAATATATAATACACTAAGAAATATCTGTCTTTGTTGGAGAAAGAAAAAAAAATATCTTCAATTTAAGGGCTACTAAGTGGCTTTTATTTTAGAATTTCATACATTTACCAGGGAGATTAATTTTTATGCTGTTTTTGTTACATTTTTCATTCAGCAAGTTTCAAAGTATTTATTGATGCCAAATGAAACATTGCTTTTATTCATGAACATATGAAAATAGCTTTGAATACCCACAGCATAAAGTAACAGATGAACTACATTTCACAACAGTTCACTCGCTGTGACAGAGCAGTAGAAAGATATCAAACAAGCCTCTACATTGTGTCAGCTCCATCTCAGCACCTTGGGAGTCAGTCGAGAAGACTTCAAACACACCCTAATTGACACTATATCCACAGGCTGTATCTACAGGCAGGCTTGTGAACTGCATGTACCTTGGACTAAAAAAAAAAAACTCCTTCCAGCAGAGCAGGTCTGGTAAGAACGGTTAGATTGACATTTCAAACTTCTTTCACAGCAGATCTCAGTTGACCTCCTTCACACGCAGTCATTTCAAACTGCTACAGAAGGGGCTAAAAAATTCAAATTAGTATTGAACTTACATGTTTGACTTCATAGAAAAGTATATCATACAAAGTTAGGATAACACAAAAAAAATCTTAATGTGCTTTTACATCTTGGGTATCTAAAAAAAAAAGATAAGCCATTTTATTAATGTTTTCTAGCTTTAGTTTCTTGTGTGATTTAACGAAACAAGGGGTAAGACCACTATTATATCTTTTTTTTCACAATGTCAAGTTAAAACTATACTTTATAAACGTGTTTTTATTAATTTGCCTTTAAATTACCACAAATGTTATTTATATATAAATTTACTAAAATGTACTTTTGGAAGGCCACAGTTTAGACAGCATCTTGTATAATTTTAATTAAAAAAGCAAGAATTTTCTTTGACCTTTGACCTTATTTCTAGAAACTGGTATTTTAGAAGAAAAAAAAATGTTGCCAATATTCGGTTGGATATTCAAGTCATTCTAAGTCAGGTGGTGGAGGGGGCCTGTGTGTAGATGCTGAAGCCAAACAGGGCTCAGAGGCATCTATCTTAGTGATACTCTCAAGAACAGGTGAGAAAAAAAAGGAGTGGCTCTGATGATCAGGTCACCCCCCACCCATGACCCATCCAGCAGGGACAGTTGAGCAGAAAAGGAGAAGCCCTGGTGACCTTCTTCAGAGGCAGGCGAGAAGAAGAGGGGTGTTCTAGCTGACCTCAACAGAATGGACAGAACCGCAACAGGAGTTTGGCCTGGCGTGGAAATGCACGGCCTGGCATAGATAGCTGTAGTAAAGAACTACCACTTCAACAGGGAATCTCTTGCTGGGTAAGGGTTATTCTACCAGGAAACAGTGGACTCTAAATGTAACTGACAATTAAATGATGACTTGACAGACGATTGAACACAAATACGACAGAATCAAACGAAAAACACAAAAAAAAACCAGGTGTATGACAAACCGATTACGTGACAGAGATGGACTGCAAAAAGACTCTCAACTGTGGGATCATTAACTAACCCAACACAGATTGACAGCTTAAACCATCTGGGTTTGTGACATAACATTAACTTATGGGCAACAATCCTCAGCCAGGGAGATGAGACAGACAAAAAAGAAACAAAACGCGAAACGTAAACCCATACACAATGTACTGATAAATTGTTTTTGGTGACACCAGTAAAATACATACATGTATTTTTATATTTACTGTACAGATTCAACTGTTAATCTTTTTGAATCGATAGGACTATGAAAAACTATTTTTCTAAAGCTGTTATTGGCGTCTTTAAGTGTCAAAATAGTTTATAAATGAAGATTTTAGTCAGACAGTCATTTATAATGGTTGTATGATATTATAATAGTGTTTTAATGTTTTGGCTTCCTTATTTAAACCAAAAATGTTTAGAATATTTGATGTTTTTTTTAAAATACACCCAAGTTCTACATAATATCCTCCATGACTTCAAGAACAAATTTATGACAAAATTGAAAGGCAAATTTTAAGTTAAAAAAAGAACCCTGTCAAATGAACCCTTGAATATTCACATTTACACTTGCATCTGTTTTCATAGTAAATATATTAAAGCTTCTTAGACTCTTTTTTTTTGCAGAGTCATGACTCGTTAGATTCCTTTGGTAGGTGCTGATGGTGAGCGATGAAGAGGAAAAGGACATGGAAGTGATTGAAACTGCAAGTAGAGGACAACCTTCCTGTCTTCTTGATGGAAACTTCAGTGAGGAGGAGTCGGCTAGATATTTTCAGGAGGCTCTGAAACAATGGAGAGGAGAGAGGAGGGATGGAAAAGTACAACCCATGGATGCAACTTTACCTCTTCAATCGGGTAAGGATTTTCCATCAGTCTCATCACTCATAGATCGTCTTTTCATATTGAATCTATGTGGGACTTAAGTTGAATTGACTGTTCTTGATGTCCCACATACTTTAGACAAAAGACTAAGGAGGCGCTCTGTTACAGAACTTCCGCTTTATAACTGCATTGTTAGAAAAATCTATGCCTTTTTATTCAAGAAAAAAAAAATAAAGCTGAGCCAAAAAGCAAGCTCTCAATTTACTGGTTGATCTTCGTTCCAATACTCACCTATGGTCATGAGCTCTTGGTCATGACTGAAAGAACGAGGTCCAGAATAAAACCGGCTGAAATAAGCTTCCTCCGTAGGGTGCCTGGGTGCTCCCTTAGAGATAGGGGGACAAGCTCGGTCACCCGCGGAGAGCTCGGAGTAGAACTGATTCTACTCCACATCGAAAGGAGCCAGTTGAGGTGGCTTGGGCATCTAGTCTGGATGCCTCCTGGACGCCTCCCTGGAGAGGTGTTCCGGGCATGACACTGGGCGGAGGCCCCGGGGAAGATCCAGGACACGCTGGAGAGACTGCGTCTCGGCTGGCCTGGGAACGCCTCGGGGTCCCCCCAGAGGAGCTGGAGGAAGTGGCTGGGGCGAGGGAAGTCTGGGCATCTCTGCTTAGACTGCTGCCCCCACGACCCGGTCCCGGATAAGCGGAGGAAGATGGATGGATGGATGGATGGATAAATATATAAATGTGTTTTATTCATGGTATTTTACGTACTTTAGCCATACTGTGTTCATGCAAAGTTTGCTCCTAACATGTGACCTTTGGTCAAGTCCATTGACTGTGTAAGAGAACTGAGTGAGCGAGTGTGACATCACCTTTAGAAAAAGCATTCCTTTCGGCTCCAGTTAACGTTTCTATGTTCGCCAATCATGAGGAAGCTTGTTTGAAGTCCACACCCCTTATGCTGCATTCACACCGGATGTGATTTGCCATTAAATTCCTGTCTGCTGCCTCTCTTTTGATGTGTGTCAAATTTACTACTTGACATCTTGGCCGCGGAGCAACCGCCAAAGTTTTTCAGGACTTCATTCGTTGCCAGATCATGGATCGCATTGATGATGTTGAGCGAGTAGCTTGGATTTACATGTTTTGGAGAGCTCTACAGAGGTACAGACAAGCATGTCGCTGTGTCTGGGTTCACCAGATCCATCAGTCTCTCATGGTGCAGTATACTCCATTCTGAGTGGGAGCTGCGCTTAGCGGCTGGTTTAAATGTTACTTCTGTCTGTCTTTGGCCCAGTTTGAGCATTAATCCGAGAGGGGAAAATAAAAATAAAACTGGAGGATCTTTTTTATTATTGTCTTGATGAAAATAAGAAAAACATCAAAAGCTCATGAAGCTGGAGTGATTGCGCCTGCTATGACAGCATCCGCGGCAGCTCTCCATCTGCTGGGCAGCCAATCGCCGGCAGGCCAGCACAGCGAGCTCCGCTGCTCAGGGACCGGCAGCCTGGGCGGTGGCACACACTAGCTCTGCTGGACCCTGGCGATGCTCGCTAACTCTGCTGGACCCTGGGCAGCGGACCTCGCCATGCTGTCCAGCGGACAGCGAGCTAACGCAGCGGGCTCGATTGCTCCAGCTCCATGGGCTCTGTGACATGTTGCCAACCTGTCCAGGGTGTATCTTTCCTTCACCCAACTGTAACCGGGGCAGTCTCCGGCAGCCCCGCAGCCACAGCCGGTTACGAAAATGGATGGAAGTTCAGGATGAAAATCCTCACATACAGCAGCCATATTTTGGTTTTATTTTTCTACCCTTTGATGGAGTCACTGAAAATGTCACATGCCCAAAACTTTGTCCTTGATTGCGCGTCAACTTCTCTGTGCCCGACACCCAAATCGTGCCGCAGGACCTCAGATTGCATCTGTATATTGACTTAACATTAGAACTCGATGGCCCTTGGCCTTTGTGAGCCATCAGGCACTCCCACTGAACACGAGGGCCGAGGGGTCACTCAGTCCAATTATATATTTAATGGCCAAGTCATAGTCTAGAGATGATTATTTTTCCCATTTAGCCCAAAGCAGGTAATATTTATAGTTGTCACCAAGAATGTCATATTTTTCTTTTAGGAAAAGGCAAAAAACCTTTAGGCACTCTGAGGGAAACAGTGTTTTCCAGTCTTACTGAACATACCAGTCAAAACATTGGTAACACTGTACCCATTTCATTAAATAAATGAATATTACAATTTGATTAGATCAGGTTTGACCTTCGCCTCATCCATAAATCAAAGTAATCAAATGCAAAATATCAGTCGGAGCAAATCAGTGCCTTGTTTTTTTTTTCTTTCCCTCATTCACATTTCTGTTCACGCTGTTCCCGGTTCTTTCTCCCCTTCAGTGAACACATTATGGTTGGGTAGTTAGTGACAGCATTTACATGAATTATGATTCTTGAGTAGCTCTGAAAAGGAGATCAGGATTCTAACTTTGTGTCTCCTTTTATGACATTGTAGTTCATCAGTACTGTTGACAAATTTAACCAAAACTTAACAAAAGCCTAAATGTCATATGTCATAGACCATAAGGGGCGGCCATAGTACAGAAGTAGAGTGGTCAACCTCAGATCAGAAGTATGCAAGTTTGGACAAGACACTGAACCCCACTTCGCTCCTGGTGGTTGACGCCAGTGCTTGGCAGTGGAGCTGCCATCAGTGGGTAAATGTGAATGGGTGTGACTGCGGAAGTAAAAGTGAAAGAATCTGCATACTTTTGTTCACACAAGTGCATAGAAGTATGTCAGTTTTTTTTTATTTTTTTTTACTAGTGTTGGGTTGGGTTGTTTTTGTATCTGTGGAGATGTTTATGGTTTTTATTAGACTTACAATTTTCGGTTTAACTGCCTGGACAGACTGTTTTTCTTCATTTACTCGGCTCTGCAATTTGCAGTTTTCCCCTCCAGTCCTAATTCTTCCTGTCAGATCAGTGGCACCGAGGCCCATCTGAAGCTGCCACCATGAACTGCCAAACTGTCTGGAGTCCTCTCATATCATTCCCTTCACTTTCTTCTTTGTCTGGTCACATGTGCAATTTTTTTTATTGTGTATTTGTTCTCATTCTCATAAAACTGTTTCTATTTCTGTTTTTTGGAACATTAGCCATGGTGGCAAGGTATTTTCTCACTTCATGGAGAGCAGTGTGTTGTTTTGCTAACAAATGTTGGGGGGTTTTGCCTCCTTTTCCACATTTCACAACCTTTTCTATTTTTCTTCCCTCTCGGCTAAGTTGTACCTTTCTTGTCTTAACTTTTTTGTACAACCCTTTAGCTATGGCGACCCAGGTCGACCTCCTTCCAGACAGAAAAGCTGAAAAACGAAGAGGAGGGGAAGAAGAGACTCTAACCGTCAGCGTGCAGTTCACACAAAACAAGCTCACCTACATGGACAGATTGCTTCTCAAGAAGCACCGCAGGTGTGGGCCATTATTCTTCAGCTATTTTTAAACATGCATCACAAATCTAAAAATTATATAACCTTGTCCACAGAAATAATACAAGAATGAAAAAAGAAAGACATTTTTCTGATAATGTCTGCTATTTATGTTTGTTACCTCGATCGGTTGCAATCTGTGTTTTTTACCCACTTTTTTCTTGCAGCGCAAACTTAGACCAGTCCATATATTATAAATATTACTAACATGTTGAGTAGGTTTTCTGCACATTTCCCAGCATTCAGACAAAACAGTATAGGTTTTCTCTTTACTTCTGAAACTACGTCATAGTTATTCTTTTCAGACCTTTTGGTTTCATATTCAACATTTATAAGACCTGATTATAACGCCTGATTATATAGCCTCATAATGGGCTTTAAGGTAGTTTGACTGGTCAGAGACCAAACCGTGATGCAGTAACACCATTATCAAATTGTTTTAAAAATGAAAAGAAAATTGATTTTAATCTGCATTGGAAAATACTATTTGAATTGAGGCACAGTAGGTTTATTTTACCTTAACTTAAAATGACCAAGTGCATCACAGCAGACAACACATGATGGCAGCACAAAATGATCAAGCCATTATTCCAGTCCAATGTGTGGAAACACTTGTTTAGATTTTGCAACAATGTTTTTTTTCCCCTAGAATCTTGTTTTTTTTTTTTTCCAGGAGTTTTCCCTTGCAGAGAAGGAAGGTCTAAGGGCAGGAAGGCCAAGTTTAGCTTAGTTTAACAATCAGCTATTGTATTTTATAACTGATTCTATGTTTTGTTTAATTAGTAAAGCCCATTGAGAAAACTGTGTGTAATATTGGGCTATATATAAATAAAACTGGATTGGACTGAATTCAATGTGACCACACAGTGTGGTGGAATGTTCCCTTTACCTTTGGATTATTTTGAAATGGAAAAGCAACAAAGGGCTGAACTTTGGGAAGCTAATATGTGAATGGATTTGTCATTAATATTGTTTACTTGTGTTGGTTGTACACATATTTAATTTACATTTGATTATCTTGCAAGAAATACAAGAAATCTGGAAAACTTCAGTTTTGGGTAAAGCTTTTGGGCTTAGTTCAGATCAGTAAATCAGATTTAATCAAATTGTTCAAGATAATCCAATATTGATTATGAGTCATATCCGCAGCCAAATTATGATATGTATTGAATATTTGATAAGATGAATATTTACAACCCAATAAATTTGCCTTTTTTGTTTCTTTTTACTTTGCTATGTGGGGTGGCTTTTTCCAGTTTTTTCTTTAGATGCATGTCAAACCTTTTCAAACCAACAATATAGAGATTGGCATCAGATAATGACCAAGTGATGAATGTATTTTGTTAAAGTGTGTTAAAATATAACCTTCACTTGTTGGCTTTACACTAAAGCCTAAAACATGTGTTACTCTCAATAGAAGCTTTGCTTTTCAAAAAGACTGCTGGCTTCCAATATGGTGGATGATTACAACAAAAATGGCCCTAACAAGGTGACAAATACAATACATGCTCACCTCGCTGTTATCACTAAAGATTCCTCTGCTGCTTTTCCATAGTTCTCCTACATACGTTACTAGTGTAAAAGCAATTTCTTTGCACTTATTGTGTAGTACTCTGCCTGAAGGTTTGGCTTCAGCAGGTTCCATTATTACAACCTTTATTTAAGCAGCTCCTTTTGGGCAGAGTTGTTCACTGGAGAGCACGTCAGTGGAACAGGGAGCAAAGTGCAAAATTAGGCCCACTCACTCCTGAAGCAGGAAGGCTCCAGTCCCCAGATGGAGCTGCCTTTAACTGTGGAATAGAGCAGAGAGCTAATCTGGAGTGCAATAAGCCCGCAGCAGTGATGGTGGCAGAGCTTAATGGGGAAACAGAGAGACTTGTTGGCTGGCAGGAAGGAAAAACGAAAGACTGAATTTTAACAAGCTTCAATAATAATTGGAAAAAGGAGCGGAGAATGTGGAAGAAGGGAGGAGAAGGAAAGTTTAAAGAATTTGCCAGGAGTATTTAGATATATTGGAGTCGCAAACTTTATCACCCAAGTAGATCTGTGGTAGGTCAAAAGGTTATAAGGACTCACTTGCACACCTGGTCTTTATTAGCCAGATGTTTAGGACTAGCTTAGCAAGTTTGGACAGGTTACACAGAGCACAGGTGAGAAACTGGACTTGAGACTCAGACTTTAGTCACTATTAGGTCTTATGGGCAGAGACTTGTGAACAGTGTTCATTTGTTTACTCGTGTTTTTTTTTTTTTTTTAGCTCCAGGACATTGCAGTCAGGTCTGAAAAAAAAAGCTTTTTTTTTGTTTTGGTAACGCACCACCAAGTGCCTATGGTGCCAAGTTCTTTAACCCTTGTGCTATCCTAGGCACTTTACCGTTGGGAGTTGGGTCATCTAGATTCACTAGACAGAGCTCTGAACCTTTTTTTTTTTAATTTTTTGTGATCTTCACTGGTTCAATGGATTACATGAAATCTTTCCACCTTTATCCACCTTTGTCATGGTAGGGAGAACATGTCAAAGTAAGGGTGGGGTCATCCAAGATAGCACAAGGGTTAAAAGTGCTTTTAACTATAAGTTTTGGGACTTGGACTTGGAGCATCTCGCACCTGAGTGCTTGTCATTCTGGGGACGGCAAGCTTCTGAAGAAGAACATTTGATTGATGCAGCAGTCAGAAATAGTATTTGTTTTGTTTTAAAACATCAAGAACAGCCTGGAATGGTTATAGTGATGATTAAAACGCCACAGGAAATTTGAATTAATTAAAACAGGTGATTGAGTTGACCTGGTGGGGAATGTTCACAGAAACAGATAGATATAAGGAGGTTAAATTGAAAAACTCTCATTTACTTACAGGGAAGTGTTTTGTATTTGCAGGACGACAACTGAAAATCCAACTCCCTCACTGAATGATGAAACTAAATTAAAATTTCTACCTGATGAAGATCCTGAGGAAGATGTTGTTTGCACCTTCACAGGTAATTCACACATAAAAACAGTTATTCTTGCCTCCATGTTTATCTTTTTACTTAATCGAGAACTTAACTCTTGCTGTACATGCTCTTCTCTTTAACTTTTCTAGAACCCCTTCAGATAAAGAAACATGGAACAGATACCCGCAGAAGTACACATATTTCCAAACACACCATGCACTCTCAGATAGACAAACACAGAACTGCAGAATCTTGTTCTCTCAGTGGGTCAGACATATCAGTGCTTGCACATCCGTCCGTGGCAATGTGATGGGTAATCACTTGCTGTGATTGTGTGGACAGAAAGCTGTTAGAGGTGGCTAAAGCCTGACATGGTTTGGTATGGGGGATTCAAAAGTAGTATGGAGGCCAGTCTGCACTCTGCAGGTTTGCTATCTGGGACTCATCAGTCAGTTGTAAGTTCTGATTTTTTTTTTTTTTTTGGTCCCTTTACTGTGGCTGGAAAAGGGATGTGTGGACCTGGATTCGTTTTCTCCTTCAAAACCTCTTGACCTAGGAACTGATAACTGACGCTCATCACAAAATCTAGACAAACTCAGTCTGACTGTTGCAATCTGCAGGCTCTTGGCTTTCCTCTTGCAGTGCTGCTGTAAACACTTGCTCCCTCCAAATTGATCTTTGGTAATCTCAGTAAAGTAAAATTTCTCGTAATATCTCTTCATTGATGTCCTCTACAGCAGAGGTTTGCTTTGGGGGATCTTTCTTTTAACTCAATTTAGATATCTGATGAGCTTTAAGCCTTAGTCAGAAGAATTTAGGTTGTCTAGGCCCGTGGAGGGTCGGAGGGAGGAGCATTCACATCTTAAATTTCCACTCTACTCATCTTTTAAACTATTTTCAAACATTCTCAGTGATCTTTTACTTATGATAATGCCATTTTAGGAAAATTTAAAAACCTGTGTCGTTTTCTAGGACATAGTTGCTGCAGAGCAGCAGTTCTACGCTTGTCCGTAGAAAAATGTGCATCAACATTTTACTCTACAGGCTCAAGTGGTCTAAGAACTTAAATTATGTGCGGGCCAATCTTCGAGCCCTCTTCCTTTCATGCATTTTTTTTTCTTTAATTTGTCCTCTCCAACAGCTGAGCAAATAGATGAGAGCTGAAGGCCTCTTGTGTTGGACATATCTTACCGTTACAACAGGGGGTTATGAATCTCCTGACACACAAGGTGTATATTTCTATAATCCCCTTTTGTAATTCAGGCTATACTTTATTTATTTTTATTATTTTTATATCAATTATATTTTTATTCATTTTTTGTTTGACCGGACAGAAAAGAAGAGGAGGGGAGAAGAGAGGGGGATGTGTGTGTGTGTTGGGGGGGGGGGGGTAGGAGGGGGATTATAGAAGGGGGGGGGGGGCATGAAACAGTTTGCATTACTTACAAGCGTATGTGAATTGGGTTATTTTTTGCACTCAGTCTCTGGCACCTACTATCAAATCTAACAATCCCTGATTGCTGCTGCTGCAGTTTTCAAAATGGCTCTCCTCTTCTGTCTTTGAATAGTCATTCAGTTTCATGTGTTCTTCATTATGGGGATAACCTTGAGAAGAATTATATTACTTTTATGTCACATTGCTCTCATTTAAAATGATACCAGTTTCATTTATGTGATCGTTTCACAGCCGAGGAAGAGGATCTTCATCTCTATTATGCATCACTGTTTGCTCCCCCTGACAGCAGCAGCAGGACAAAGCCACAGATTGTTGCACCTGAACCGTGCTTTGTCATACAAATCTTGGATGAGGTGAGAATTTGAATGAATTTTATATGAAAGGATTTTACTTAAATTTCTTTTACAAAAATAGGCAATGCAGACATGTAAACTTGCACAGGTTGTCCAAACATAAGGAATGTTTTTCCCCTCCAGTATCATGTTAATTTTACTGACTTGTGTGTTAACAATAATCCGTTTTCTCTTGTCTTTTTTTTTCAGACAAACATAGACAGAACTGGAGAATGTGTTCAAGAGCAGAAGACAGATAATAGAATGCAAGTACAAAAAAAAAAATCAAATGTTAGGGGCTGTACAAGAGATGTTTCATTCTTAACCACTCACACACCTGTACATACATTCTCACTTTCACATACATATATATTCCCTTACACATACATACATTATCATGCTTGCATCCATGCAATGATGGCTGCACGCGTTTCTTTGCAGGTCACCATGGTTAACAATGGAAGAACTATGATTTCGATCCCCCTCCTTTTAACATGTCGAGTCTGTCAAATGATCTCAGCAGGTCCTTTAATGGCAGCAATGAAATGCAGTGGAACATTTTTCTTTCTGATTAGGTTAATTTTTATGACAAAGAAAGACTATGCAATTCATCTGATCACTCTTCAGAACATTCTGGAGTATATGCAAATTGCTCTTATAAAAACCTAAGCAGCAACATTTCCAATTTCCAATATTTATGTAATTCTCAAAACTTTTGGCCATGATTGTACATCTGCGTGTGAAGTTTTAATTTTTAATTTAATTTTATTTTTGTTTAAAAAATAAAAGCTTTAAATTCAGGGAACAGAATGTCTGTGTTTACCTCGTTTCTTCTGTTTTAGCTTTAATTTAATTTGATTTGATATATTTTGGTTTCTAGGGCTGCACGGTGGCACAGTGGTTAGCGCTCTTGCCTCAAAGCAAGAAGGCGTCTGGTTCAAGTCTCGGCTGGGGGACATGAAACAGAACATCAATGGGGGACCTTTCTGTGTAGAGTTTGCATGTTTTCCCCGTGCAATTCTAAATTGTCCCTAGGTGTGAATGTGAGAGTGCATGGGTGTGCGATATGTGTGACCCTGTGACCGCTCCAGGGTGTCCCCCGCCTTCGCCCACAAGTGGCCGGGATAGGCTCCGGCGGCCCTGTGACCCCGAAAGGGAATAAACGGAAGAAGATGAAAAAAAAAAAAATTAATATTTTGGTTTCTGTTCTGCTGTTGTGCTGTATACTGTTCTAAGACGCTCTCTGGGAGTTTTCTATTATCTTTTTTCTGGTAAGTAAAATAATTACTTTATATTTGACATTTTTTAACCATGAAAATATCAATTACAATATAATATAATATAATACAATACAATTCAATATACAATTAATGATAATGTTAAAACATATATATTTTCTCAGTATATTCATTGATGTTATTTTCATTTATTGAGGTTATAACATATAAGGACAGGATTCAGATATGCTACAGTAACAGCAGCATCTCATAAAATGACTGACATCACACAGATGATCCAGATGTTTGAAGTAAAACTGTGAAAACAAAGAAAACTTTCAGATTATTCCAACAGGAGCATTTAATTTAAGCATTTAAATTTTAACAAGTACATGTTTAGCTTTTTACTTATTGTTTTGGGATTTAAATGTGATGTGTTTGTCTGGTATGTTCCTCTCTAGCTCTATGTCTTGTTGTGGTGAGTCGACTCATAAACTAAAACAATCCAACACTTAAAATTTTAAGGCAGACAAATGTTTAATTTGTAGTTGACTCATGCTGTGTGTGATTCAAAAAAAAGAAAGTTTATCATATTTGAGTGACCAGTCTCTTATGTTTATTCACATTGTTTCAATATGCAAGAAAAACAAAAAGAAATATGGGTCAATGTCAGGTCTTCAGAATATGTATTTATTTTCAAACCAGTGTGAGTGAATGTAAGTGAGAACGTATGTATGTGTGAGTGAGAACATATGTTTGTGTGAGTGTGAATATAGGTCTGTGAGTGGTTCAGAATGGAATATATCTTGTACAGCCCATTATATTCAAGGACTAGACTAGACTTTGCTTGTTTGACACTGTTTTACCAAAACATGAATCACATTTTCTGTTAAGAATGGGCTTAATCCATCTGTTCATTTGTGTCATTGGTTTTAATGACAGAATAGACTGTTATAGGGGGCAGTTCTCTATTGCACAGTAGTTGGGCAACTGAGTTCTATGCTTTTCTTGACAGGGTTTCATTGGTTCATCAGATCTCTGAGACAAGTTTGAAAAGTTCGGATTGCGAATCAGCTCATTCTTATTCTACAAAACAGCCATTCAAGGCTGTCAAACCAACACAACACAAAACAGGAAGGAAGCTCAATCCTACACAACTGCAGGATGTGGGTAAGCAGTTTGTCATCAGTAAGTTTTTTTTTTGTTTTTTTTTTACAGCACATAGAACACTGTTCTTTAAGATTAAGTGATGAGAAGTGTTGGGTTTTAAATACAAGTGTAAACCTGCTGAGAAATTGACTTGATCATACCTGTCATATAAGTACTAGCTTTAAGACACAGATGGGAAGGTGGAAGACTTTAATGAGCCCTCTAAAAGTCCAGTAGAAGTCCACACTCCTGAGACTCATTATTTTAAGTGAATCAATCAAAGCATCTGCTTGAAGCCCACTCACTCCATTGGCTCTCCCACTGTTCTCAAAAGCTCCAAAGCTATCTGTTAACCACTAGAATTGTTGCTGTAATCATCCCACTCACAGCTTGTGGGCATTGGTTCTTGATTAATCCCTAAATTATTACACATTCCATCTGTGTGACCATCCATCTATCCTACATTACTTTATCCTGTGTAGGGTCACAAGGGCTGCTGAGGCCTATGTCACACTGGTTGTTTGTGGTTTTTGTTTCTTGCAGCTTTTGAGTACAGCAAGTCACACATCTCAGAAAAACATCTACTACCTTTGAAACCAGGATCTTTTCCACTAAGGTCTACTTTCACAGTCTCACCACCAAGTTCCATCGACTCAGCCTTATTGCCCAACATTTTCTTTCCGAGCCCACAAACAAGATCTGAATCTTCTGTCTTCCAAGAACCAGCCTCTCCTACAAAGCTTTTGGAAGCACCAAGAGACAAGCTTATGTCCCCACGTCATGAACAACAATGTAAATGTGGCCCTGAAAATCAACTTTTGGAAGATCAATTAACACATGTGCCATGCATGCCTGCCGGACTCTTTCCAACTCCCACTACCCTGGAACCAGTTCGATCAATAACAGGTCCTGTGCCATGTCAGTTACTCAAGCAATACTTCCGTAAATCCATCCCTAGATATGGAGAGTCTCCTCTTTTTACATCATCTACCCACATTTCTGATGACTTAAAAACTAATCAATCAAGTCAGAACACAGACTTCATTGCATCACATCTTTCAAATATCAGCGTCAATACTGTCAAAATGGAAGAAGAATTGGAGCCATCAGCAGGTAAGCTGATATCTTCATTAATCTACGTCCATGTGCTTTAATTCTCTTCAAATCTCAATGAGATCCTTGATTTAAAATCCTATTTTTAACTTTCCTAATGAAATACTTGCAAGTATTACCAATATTTAGGCTTCATAAGACACAAGTGTGATTTTGTTTTAAAACATAAAGCAAACCTAAATACAAACATATTTTCTTACTTACATACAGAAAGCAAATCAAATCTGTAGCAAAAAAAAAAAAAAAACCTTAACAAAAAACAAAAGTCTGGTACTAAAAGAAGGTTAATAATTTCTTACTTTGTATACTTCAAAAAACTGTTTGATAATTATCACTTAAAAACTGTGATTTCGAAATAGAACATTTCTTCCCAGCTCTCTGGCCACACACCTAAAAAACTGTCAAAGTGGCAGGCCTCTATAATTATATTCATGGGCAGGGTGCAAACGGAAATTTGCAAGTGGTACACATGCGAATTAGTTTTCTACTGGCCAGGTTAATAAGGGTTAGAAATACTTTTAAGTAAGCAATGATGAAACGTTATAATGCTGTGGATAGATGTGTTAGCAATTAACTAAAGCTTGGAGGATATTTACCTTTAACTGCCTTTTGAAAGTCAGCAATTCTTAGAAATCTGGACGCTAATGGGTGAGTTTTTGCAATAAAATTAAACTTGAGATAAAAAAAAAATGGAAACGGATATGGAAAAGCCATTTTCCCCCAACTGTCCTTAGTCTTCTCTTAGTTTTTTTTTTTATCCTTATTTACTTGTTTTGTTGTCACCTCAGAGTTTACCTGTCTATCTTTTATTTCCACCTCTTTTCTTTTTGCTGCAAAATACTAAATGTCAGCTAAATCAGTTCAAAATAATTTAATTCACTGACAACCCACAGTTTTTTTTATGTATAAGAGTCTTAAAAACTGCTGCTGCACTGGTTAAATTGGTGAAAAGTAAGGACAGTTGCTGTGCTTTTCTGTTTACTGTTAAACATGGTGTGAAACAGAAACATTATGTTTGATTATTAAACATCAATCTGATTAAAAAAAAAAGTTTTTTTCAGAGTAAATCAAAATGTAAAGTTTTATTTCTTTTTTTCTTAACACTTGCATGTGTAACTGTGTGTTTGTGTGTCTTGCAAAGACAGTGGAGATGAAATGTCCAGTGATAGCCTGAGTCTGGCTTTATTTGAAGAAGACTCCTCAGGCGAGGAAACACAGATGCAAGGACATTTAACAACAAAGAAACTGAAGGAAAAGCAGAGTTCTGTGAGTTGTTTTCAAGAAGACTCCTTTATTCCTGCAGAGCCTGAAAATGAGAAGGATCTGCTTACGGATAAGCCAGAACTACTCATGGTAACATAAACTGTTATGGTTTTTAGTTTTGAAATATTGGACCTTATGATGAAATGCACTTGGAGCTGTGAAGGGAACATCCTTCCTCTTTTGAGTGAAAATCATGGATTCACAGCACTTTGGTGATGCCACATATTGGTCTGATGTGAGATATTCCTTTCAGAAAGCAAAGCTAAATGAATCTAAATAGCAAGAAAAGCACCAATCAGCGCCCATTACTTAAGCTTATTTTTGACCTTTTTTTTTTTAACTCCCCTTCAAAATAAAATATCTTGCATGTCTTTACTTAACGTGTTAAAAGTTGTGCTTTTCATTTCCTCTCTAATCTGTTGGATAACATTTATGTCCATGATGTCTCTCTAACATTTATCAGAATGTTTACAGCTGTGATGTTAAAGTCCCACTCCAACCATCGTTTGATTTATTATCAAAGCGTTCCCTGTGGTCTTTTAATCATGACTATGTAGTTTTTAGTCAAAATAAAAATAAAATTCCCATCATCAGTTATCTGTTTACATCCTTTCCTGCTAGCTTACAGCCCATCCCATCCCCAAACCAACATTGCCAGTACAACAAAAATAGAGAGCAATATTGGAGCTATCCAGTGGTATTGAGCCAGATCCCAGCTCAGACGAGGAAGATGAAGACGTACATGGATCTATTTGTCTGCAAGTGGATGCATCAGAATAGAGCGGAGCAGGGAGTTTGTGGCTTGCCAAAGTAACTACCATGTAACAACTGCAAGCTTTTTCAAATAGCATTTTGTGTCTGCTCCTGATTTACAATGATTTGAATAATAAATACTCAGAAATGCAAGTTGCATCTTAATTTTCTTTTTCATGAAAAAAATGCCATTAGAGAATGTTAAAAACTCCAAAAACATGATTTTCATTGGAGTGGGTCTTTAAAACCACGAAAGATAGACTGGATTAAAACTGAGCTCTCTGAATGGCGAGAAATTATTTATTAACCCTTTAATCTAGTAAATACTATGCAGATTGAAAGATGAATGAACGCATTAAAGAGTGGGGGTGATCTACAAAAAAAAAACGCTGGAACAAAATGATATCCATGATATTAAATATGTTGGAAGTTCTTTTTATCTTCCTTACTTTTCACATCGTTCTTTATCTCTTCCTCTTTGTGCCTTCTGCTTTGCTTTCGCACTGACGGCAGTTGTTAACTAGTTCATCTGTCATCTAATGCAAAGCCGTTGGTCTCAACAAAGACATTTTTTCCCCCTTGTAGCACAACGTCATTGTCTTTGGTCTCTTGCCATTGCTTTCTTTATTTTTCCCCTTGTCTTTCCCTTGTCTGTATCTATTCTTACGCCTTCCTCCTTTGGAGCAGCTCTATTCCCAAATGTTGTTCTCTCCCATATTCTCCAGGCCTATGTACTCTATCTCACAAGGTTATGCATTAAATCCAAACTGGTCTGTATTTTTCACCTCACTCCTGTCTCACTGAATGGCACTTGCATGGGAGGAATAACTCACAAAACACACCATTGTAATGCGCCATGGGTTAATTATAAATCGATTAATCAAGTGGAACAAAGGAAACATAGCCGAAGGGGAATACTCTCTTGTCAAAGACCTTTCCAGTATGCATTTACACCCTGACATTGAAAAATTTACATTTGATATAATATCATGCATTAAACATTCATTATTTTGATTTGAAGCAAACAAATTATATACATTTCTGCCACTAATCTATTTTTCTGCTATAATCTGGTTCACTTCCACATTCTGTTTATTAAATCCTTTTGTTACTCGTGTTCTTACACGCCCCGATCACTTTCCTGCTTGATCTATTTCCTCTTTTCCTTGTTTTTCCCTCCTGCTGTCTTTCATTGTGAAGCATCTGCGCGTTTGTTTTGTATCTGTTTATACCCTCCTAACATGACCTGTTTTCTGACTGTCTTAATTTTTCATCTCACCAGGCTTCCTTCCATTCCTGCTTCTCCTCCGTCCCTCCATCCGTTTCCATGTCCCCTCAGGTGATGCAGAGCCAGAGTGTTGGGACTGGATCAGAGCACTTCTGTGATCTGAATGGGTTTTCGCCTTTAGGTTTGGATGTGGATACTTGTCACACCCATTCACCAGAGCATGCCTTCTGCAGCAGACAGTCTTCACTGCATGACTTGAACCCAACAGGTTGGTTATGCAGGACAAAGTCTTTTGGTATGTGTTGTGTGCTTGAATATTTATTTTCCAGTTTCAATACCTTTTGTGTGTTCGGATCATGTTTTCCCAAAAGCTTTATTGAAAAAAACAAATGCCACTGCTGTTTTTGAGCTTCAGGGGATTAGATTTTGAAGATTACCTCTGTGTCCAACCTAGACCTGACAATACTTTCCAATTTCCAAGCGCTATTCATATCATAAAGACCTCATAATAGGGTTTTGAACAAATATGTAAAAATATAAAGTGAACAAGAGACTTGAAAATGAGTTTAAACCCTAAGGAGTGCGGTTTGCTTGGCGAAAAATGAGAAATATGTGACAACACAATCTACTTCTCATGGGTCTAACGGGGCTGTGTCTGCCTCTGCCTGAGCCTGCATTTGAATCTTCATATGTATTTGTGTTAAGCTCCCTAAATTTATTTACAACAAACAAACAAATACCAAATTCTTTAAATCTAATTTGAACAATCAGCACTGCTTTTATCACTTAAATCAAAATGATTAACACAATATAATAAATTGTGTTGGAGCTAACCGATTAAGTCTAATACTTAATTATAGACAAGTTAAACCATCTTTGAACCCCTCTTAGATAGTTTTAAATAATTTTTGAAAAAATGAAAATTGACCAGACAAACAGAGACTTGAACTAGGGGTTTTAAATTGAGTCATACTTTAGTGTCACATGTAGAGAACTGAGACTTGACTTGGGATTCCACTTTAATGGCTTGTGACTTGAGGTTTAGGACTTGGAAACATGTTTATTCTTAGATTTTAGCTCTAGGAAATCTCTTTCAGGTCTAAATATAAAGTTTTTGGATTGAGAATGTAGAACCACCAACTGTCTGTGTGTGTGCTAAAGCTGAGTAAAAGTAGTTTCATGAAAATTAGAGACAATGAAACATTGTTTTACCTAATTATTTCACTTATTTCACCTATGTCTTGAGACTTCATTTATGTCTATATAGTCTCACGACTATAGACTTGAGACATAAAGTTGCAGCTTAAAGACTTAAGACTTGACTTGGACATGCAAAAAGGGACTTGTGAATATCTCTGCAGATGACCAGACAAGTTTTCTCATCTGTGTTCAGAAAATATTTTGATCTCATATCAATCTTTAATGTCTAAGTTTGTAATTTACATACACATTCCATCTTGAAAAGCATGTCCTTTTTGCAACTTTAACTTACTACCATGCTGTGGATTGAGCTATATGTTAAACAAGCACATTTTAAAAATAGATTTGAATACCAGCAAAAAACTGGTCCTTTTTTTTCTAAAGATCAAGATTCATTGGAAAATCTTTTTTTTTCTTTACCATATATAACCGTTAATAATCAAGCTGTCTGGTTGTCAGGCTGATCTACATCCATGCTGTAAATCAGACCCTGCCTGACCTCATAGTTCTTATTGCAGCTCATTCTCCTGTCCAAAGCTACTGAATATGTGCATTTTAAACAGCGGTTATTATTTCTGAATTTGTAAACGTTTTAAAATTGTTGTTTTTCTAGGGCTCTTAAAAAGTCTCATCAGTGTTTCTCTCACCTTGCATTAAAGACCGCCTTTTGATTGTTTTCATGCCTGTGGTAAATGAATAAGGCTGACAGTGAAATGGCTCCAACAAGGGCACTCCTACCCTGCTTGCATGCAGCCAGTAGCTTGTCAAACACTGCACCGTCTCCTCCACCATTGTTAAAGCTTTACAGATAATGAGAAAGAAAGGTTACAGATTAGAAATATCACCTTGACAACACCTCACACTCATTTTTGTTCCTCTATCATTCTCCTGTTTTTATCCCATGTCAAAGCAAGAACAACATTCAACGAGACCAACAGTCTGTTTCCAGCTTTTTCTTTTACTCTCTGTTTAATGCTAATTTCCAGTTGTTGCATGAGAATACTGTCAAAAAACATTTAAAAATGGTGAATGGCATATACTTGCATAGCGCTTTTCTACCTTCTACAGTGATGAAAGTCTTCCGGGAATTCCCGGAAATCCGGGTTTTTGAGCAAACCGAACGTACTTTCCGGGAAAGAAAGACCTGATCTCTACGGACAAATCGCTTTCCGGATGAAAAAATTGTCTGAAATCGGCGAATTTTAGCTTTATTTTCTACATTTCTCCGCGGATCGCTTCCTCTATGGTCGCGGCTATCTCTCGTCTACCCGGCCTAATTGACCAATGACGGGACGTTTTAGTTGCTTTCGGATGCGTCGACGGGTCTGATTGGCTCTGTCTGTACCACGTGGTCAGCGTGACGGATACCCTAGAGACCAAAACTGGCGGACCCACACTAAACTTTCACAAACAAATCGGAAGAGTTTGCGATCAAATGTGTGATAAAATAATGGTGGGCGTCGTCATTATTGAGCGTGGTCACGACCTCAGTTGTGAGAAGATGATAAAAAACAAATTGAAGTGGTCTTGGCTGGAAGAAAAATATTTTTAAGGTAGTGTAGGTCCAATACATTTTGTGTAAAATAATCTCAAAAACCAAATTTTGAAATAATTTCAGTTTTAGTTTTGAGTTTCAGTTTTTATTTTGAATACATTACTCTATCTAATTTATTTGTATTTCCTAATTACCATGATTTAGTTCAGTATAATTGACATTAATTATAAGTATTTGGTGGTTTGGACCCACACTCCCTTAAAAAAGAACGTTTACAACGTTTAGTTTTGTTTGTATGTTTGTTTCGATATTTCCCAGATTACTTAGTATTGGTGGTACAGAATTGATGTATTATGTTATAGAATGATAGTTTAAAGCAGATCCCATATTTTGATGTAATTATAGTTTGAGAAAACAGTGCAAGTGGATGTTGTACATCTGTCATTTCTAAAGCAGAAATCATGTACAAATGAGGTACTTTCATAGAATATCATAGTTACTGGTGTTCTTTTTGCCATTTGGGGCTTTGATGTTACTATATTTTAGCAATTGTATGCTTTGCATAGATTGTAGGATTGTGTTACTTTTAGCAATTATCCAATTTCTTTTTTAGGACCAGCAAGTCCTTCATGTTAAGTCAAACTAGGGGTTTGAATGACAAATCATGATGCTCCAATTAGTCTTAGTTTCTTGATTAAGAAGTGAATAACTAGCTGCCAGAATGTACCAGAATGCATCTAAGACCATGGATTGTTCAAAAATTTCGCTCCGCGCCCGCCATATCGCTCAAAGAAAAGTTCAGGGATTTTTTCCTTGCCTGACTTTCATCACTGCTTCTATGAAGGCCCAAAGCGCTTTACAGTTACAGCCCCATTCACACACACAATCACACACTAATGATGGCTCCACTGCCAAATACTGGCGCCGACCTATAAACACCAAAAGGCAATATAGAAAGCATATGTCTGTCTGTGAATTTATGGCCTTTTTTATTGATAATTCAAGAAAAAAACATGGCAAAAGTATGATTTGCTGCAAAAGCATTTCAATTTCAATCATTAACTTACACAATTCTTAACATTATTGTGCTAATAAATGCCGTCTAAATTAAGGGTCATGAATCAAATATCCTTTTCTTGAGTAAAATACGACATTTTCTAAACCTGTTTCCCTCTAATTCCCGCAAGGAGCTCTTTTCTGGGTTGCAGACTCATGGCAAACTATACTTTAAAAACATGCAGTGGTGCGACTTGAAAAGGCCGAACAAATCGAATAGTTCTTCAATATATTTGAGTAAAAACTAGTAGCACATTGACATTATTTGATCTGTGCTCTTTTGAATGTAGTTATCTAAAATCTGAATGTTTCAACTTGTTTTTATACTGAGAAATCCTACTTTCCAATGAGTTACATTATATCCTTAATCTTTTTTCTTTCCATTTTAATCTGCCTACATGCCTTTACGTCATAAGCCACGTATTGCATTAAGTGCAATTGGTTTAAAAGCCAGAAAAAGTAAGTGCTTCTGGTGCTCTAAAAGGACACTGCACTTGATCTGCAGCTCACACTAGACTGTAAAAAGACAGTTCCTTTAAACTTGATGCTGTGGTGTGAAAACAGCTCTGAGTGTGAACGCTGTCGCATACATTTAGTCTTCATTCACATACGGACCTTTGCTGGATCTTTGCCACAATAGTGCTTGTAAAGTTTTCTATAAAATACATTAAAAATAGCAGTTGACTGACTTAAAAAATGTCATTCATTTTAACATCTTTTGGGTCAATAAAAAAAATTAAAATAAAAACTATTACGCAGCAACTCCTTTTGTGAGGACAAGCCTGTAAAAGTCTTTGTAGGACACCAATTTAAGCACTTAACAGCTGTTATTCGCCATCCTGTCAATAAAATAAGATTACATGAGTCCTGTTAATGTGAATGATAAAAGACTCACTGCAGTTTAAACATGGACTATGAGTCCTGCTAACTCTGTTTAGTTGGCCTTTTTTACGGTTTGTTATCATTTTAGGTTATACTTAAAGGAAGTCTTCTTTTACCTTTTTGTTACTATAGTTGACATATTTTTCTTTCTCTACAAATACCTGTGTTTCAAACTTTGATTTAAATGTTTTAATAAAAAAAAACGTCATTGGAGGTACATTTTTTTCAACTTTATACTTGTTATTTATTCATGCAATTTTACTTTCATTGGCTTCAACAGATGCACGTCTAATATACACATTTAGTTCACAAATACTGTATGTGCAGGTGTTGGAATTGTAGCAGGAATGTATTCTCTCATTCATTTGTCCGTCCGTCCGTCCGTCCGTCCATCCATCCATCCATCCATCCATCCATCCATCCAAGCCTTTCTCACAGTGTATCGCTGCTACAATGATAAAAAAAAAAAACATCTATGGACAGGAAGGACAGTGGAGGAAAGGTTTCTAGTAAAAAAAGATGAGGAAAAATGCCTTGTGTGTTCTAAAATGACCCTTGACAGTCATCAAAATAGGAGGTTTTCCTTCTATATTAATAAACAGAGATTGTTAGGAATTAGTATTACTTCCAACTACCTCTTGAATGAAGAGTGTCTGTGGTGGCTTGTCTGCATGTCGCTCAATGATAAACTACCAGCAGGCAAAAAATGTACCAGGACAACATCTTGGAGTTTAGACGCAGATGTTTGCCACGAGGCTGAAGATGACTAATATTGTAAAGGTGAAAAAGGAAAGGGAAGGTTTGTGCACTTCAGTCTTAAAGAGAGAGAAAGACTGTTCCAAAGTTGCAAAAATACAAAGAATAATGGAAAATTGGCTGAGTGAAAGATTAACAAGATCTCATTGGCCAAGAAAAGTAAGGATAACTGTGAAAAAAAGGTGGATTTAACAGGTGGAGACATTACTATTGACAGCAGTTGGCAGTGTAAAGCCTGCAGATGTGAATGTGTGGTATTAAGTGGTATTCTTGTTGAAATTGTACCAATGTTATCCAGAAAAAGAGTGGATCTAAGAAAGTTTAAAGGGCTTATATCATGCAAAATCTATTTTGGGGCTTTTGAGTTCCTTTCACACCTACAGACTAACACACACACCCACTTTCTCTGGAGAGCTAGCGGTGGTTTGGCAAGGCCGGCTCTAGGTGGACATCATGAAATAGACGGTACCCACTAGAAACGAAAGCCAGTGCCTCATAGATCAAGTCGTTTTACTTCCGGGTAGAAAAATTAACTGAGAAAATAACTCATATTTCATAAAAGAAATGAATTATTGTTTATGCCAAAGGTAATATATTATCATATACACAAATATTTATTATAAAATGCTTAAAAATAGCTTGATATAGGCTATTCTAAATAAAAATTATAAAACACACAGAATGTCCTCAACCCTCGCCGTCTTCTGCACCCAACATACTGAAACCCAAAATGACATAAATTCAAAACATAAATAGAAACTAGAAAATAGAAGTAATGCATTCTCATCCTGACTGACTTTTGATTCAAATTGATGTTACATTAAAAGTGGTGCTAACTTCATACACCCTTTTTCTAAAGTTATTACATTTTAAACAGAGCAAAGGATGCAACCAGTAAGATAAATCCAAAATGTATTTCATCATGGGAGTTCAATAAATCCACAAGCATATTTGCGTTATGTGAGCATATCCAAAATTGTTTTCACTGCATGCGTCCTTCCTCCCAGGCTGCCAGGTTTGACAGATCAGGTGGTTGAGAGGCACTAAGTGGAGGTTTTGTGGCAGCTTAAAGACAGAGCCAGACGCAGAGGAGGAGGAGAAGAGAAGGAGGGCTGAGGGGATCAAATAAGATTGAAAGACTGAAAGATTTAACACTGCGGCTGAAACTGGTTAGACAGCAAGCAGCATGAGGAATCAGTGTGCTGCAGACACACATGTAATGATCCACACCATCATAGCTTCTCAGCAGGGGCCTTGATGTGATTTACAGTGAGCATGTGGGGATGGATGTTCAATCTGATTCAATTTGATGTGGCTCGCAGTGGACTGGGATGAGACCCCACTCGTTCTATTGACCATTGAGACCATTTCTGTATCTCTCACCCTTTTTCTTTGATTTCAAAGTTTTCCTCCGTCTCTTTTTGCCTTCTTCTTTGCATCCCCTCTTATCTCCTTCTTACAAGGAAAAACATCTTCCACAGTGTTGTAGATTTTGGATTTTAAATCATCCATCCTGGTCTGCATGTTCAAGACTAAGAACCCTATTAGAGGCTGCGACAGTAGAATACAAGGTTTATCTCACTTTTTTAATGTTAGTAAGAAACTCACATTTGTAAAGAGCAATAAAGCACACGTAATGTTTGTCAAATTCCTCTAAATAAGCCACATGACTTGTAGAACATTGTAGAAAACTGGACGAATGAAAGAAAAGCTGGAGCTGTTTTTTCCCCCCTTTTTTTCTCAAATCCCTGTTTCACAAAGAAACCTTCATGCATTCTTGCATTCATTCATCTTCTTCTGTTTATTCCCTTTTGGGATCACAGGGCTGCCGGAGCCTATCCCGGCCACTTGTGGGCGAAGGCAGGGGGCATCCTGGAAAGGGTCACCAGTCTGTCGCAGCCCAAAAAAAAAAAGTAAAAAAAAAAAATGTTCAACACAAGTGTATTTAGTGTATTTATTCTTTAGGGTGCCATTTTTGTACCGGGTATATAACTTGGTTTCCAACCAAGGTCAATATTTATGAAATGTTCAATCAGGAGTGTTTTTATTCTCTTACTATGTAATTAATGGAAAACCTTAATAGTTATTGTTTAAAATCCAATTAGCTTGTCACAAACAGTTTTCTGATTGTACTCATTTATTTGATTTGGATTATTATTATTTTTTTCTAAGTTAAAAGCATTTTTTTGAGTTTATTATTTTCTCTGTTTTGTTTGCACTCCTTTTTCGTCAATTCATGTTACATCTGTAACATGAATTAATATATACTACCTTCATCTTTTTTTGTTTTTTGTCTCTTTTAATCTTGTTCTTTCTTCAGTGTCTGTGACTGACGTGTTCAACAAATCCACACCTGTTCCCTCTGGAACTGTAACCACAACGTCGAGACCTCCTTCTGTAAAGGAGATCATGGAGATCAGTAACATGGACCTGACAGGGTGTGAGGATCCAGATGTAGATGCTGACACCGTTGCGCGTATTCTACAGAGTCTGGAGCAGGAGCTAGAAGCTACAAAAAAGGGTGCAGCAAACATCTTACACTCAGCTCTGTGACCTTTAATCAGCATATTACATTGATCCTCATTATTTTCAACCTCCAAACAGGCACTTATGCTTTGTTATTGGATATTGGAAACAGTGGAGGTCAAAATCAGGATTCAAAGCCCTGCTTCGTTTGGTGAGTACTGTGCAGACACATCAATTACCACAGCAAGCAGGTGAAATAACTAAATCTCTGAGCAAAATTCACATTAAAATGCAAAAAAAAAAAACATTTTTATAGAAAGCACAGATTGTTTGTTGTTGTTTTTTTTTTTTTTATCTAGAAATGAAGTAGTATTTTGTTTGCTTGCTTAAATGCAGTTTCAAGAACACTGATAACTCAAACATGGCTACAAACGAGAAGTTAGATAAAAGACGACATCAAAATACAAATGCCTGCCTTTGGTTTGATGCTGCTTTCACACAGACTTGCGCATCAAATTTGCCTCTGCTGCCTTTCGTTGGACATGTGTCCAACTCACTGCTGGATGCCTGTCCAAAATTCTGTTCCTAAACCTGCCGCTCCTTCTGCATGTGTGAGGAGCAACTGCCAAAAGTTTTTAGCCTCATAGCTACTTGGAAGAATTGACTGTTTATATGTACCGGTATGTCATATACAGTCAATGCATGTTAGACACCGATGATGTTGAGAGATTCCATTTATTTTGAAGAGTTCTATTAAAGCATCTGTTATCACGTCTCCATGCCTGGATTCATGAGATCATTCAGAGACTCTCCCAGTGCAGTGAGCTTCACCATCTAATGCAGGAGCTGCATCTGAATGACAGTCTGAGATCATGATTGGTCGACACGACATAAATTCTTATCTAAAGTTAAGATATTTGAGCTCTGGAAACATCGCTGCCTCTAGACTGCTGTGCTGCGCCTGATGCTCCAAACGCAGCGCAGAACCTGTCAGCATGTCTGCACATTGACTTAACATTGAAACTGCCACACAAATCACGTTCAGGTTGAACATAGCATAATAATTGTAGTGATTTAAATCATAAGCAGAACTGCACCTGCCCTCTGTACAGTGTTGCAGTTGCTGGTTAAAAGAAACATTTTAAAATCTGCGCTTTTAAAATTGTCTAATGCTATTTATGTGCAAAAATCTTCGGAATCTGTAAACATCTTTGAACCATCCCTACAACCTTACGGGGAAATATGTTTTCTCCACTTTAATGAGTAGACACTTACAGTTGTCTTGTTCCACCATTGTTCAGTTTACAAAACAATATTTGTTGTTTTCAAATTTAAACCTTTAAACTATTTCTCCTATTTTACAGACGACAATACATCTCAATCCTTTAGTCATTTTCCCTGTGAGATATCTGAGAGTTTGACCATGTTAGTTATAGACCTAACAAAATATTTTTTTATTCTCTATCTATGAGTAGTTCTTTGTCAAAATCTTATTGTGTGGGTGTTCATCGCTCATATTGTCTGTATGTTTATAAGCATCATCGCTGCCAGAGGCGATGCTATGTATTTCCTAAATAAAGGTAGTTTATATCAAGCCATCATTACAGGAGTGCAGTTACCAAATAATAAAAAAAATCAGCTCAGATTACACTTCAAAAATATAAAACATCTACACTCAAACACATGCAGCTAATAATCCCTCTTAAAATAAAAAAAAGTACGTCTATAAATAAAACCACTTTTGGTCTCCACCAATCAAAAAGTACTGATTGAAGCTCAAACACCACCAGATAATGTCAACTCTCAATATAGTAAACTGTAAATTAGTTTAAGAATATTTGGTAATGCATGCTGTGACATTTGTTATTTTCATTGTTCATTTCAATAATTGTATTGCTATGTTGTCACCCATCGGTTCTGTTAATATTTGTTGTGTCACGTAATTACAACCTGACGGTTATATATATTTTAGTGAAAAAAATAATCAAACAAATCTACCCTGGAAGCCTGGCTCAGAGCATCTATGCAGCTATACATGGTTTCTTGTTTCCTTTGTTCGTTGTTGTTGGAGACATAACTTTAATAGAGTTCAGCTAGACTGTATGTGTGCAGGTCGATTATCTAAACATGTCACAGTGTTTTATTTTTTTAAAAGCTTGAATAACCTCAGTTATCCGAACAAAACAGTAGATGCTTGATAACGCAGTGCAATATTTTAAATACGGGGCTAAAGAACAGCTAGGTCACTACAGCAGCTGTGTGGCAAACACGTACAGATGTTTTTTATGACAATAGTATCACAATCTTTAGGTGGTGCAGATGGTACTGATATGTTTTCTCTCTTAATGGATGAAGAAAACATCTTGTGCCGTTCGTGTTCTTGTGTATAGAAGAAAAATAAATGGCAAAGTGAAAACCTTAGCATATCAAATGATTTTTTTTTTTAACCTTTTGTAAAGTGTAAAGCTTTTAGTGTTGCGTTTGTTAAATTATCTGCCTTTAATTCATGGATTGGTTCTTGCAGGGGTGGGGTCAGCGAAGAAGAAAAGAAGAATGAAGAGGCTGCAAATAGAGACAGAGAGAGTGTCCTCCTGCTACCATGAGTAATGCGCACTCGTAAAAGTCATCCAAGACAAAGTCATAAGTAAAGTCACATTATAGGGTTGAATTGTGTTTATCCGGAGCGAATCCCTTTCTATATTAAAACTTGATCAATCAACAAATGGTTGTTATGCAGACAAACGAACATATAAATGTAAGAATTTGAAAAAATATATATATATTTTGCTGAAAAGCATAAAAGCTGTATTGATTCATGATTTGTCTTCTTTATTGTGCATGGCTGCTTTCCGTGCTCTGTTTGTATTAGTCATATAGGAGCAGAAGCTGTGAGATGCAAGCTGGTGGATGAATTAAATGAAGGTGGGACGGGAAGAGGATGAGGAGGGGAAGGGGAAGACAAATGGGGAATTTGCCCTTTTTCTCAGCCGGATTCTGCTCGAATCCCCTTAATGGAGTGTATGTGTAGTCTGTGAGACACAACTTTAAGGGCAGGCGATCAGGGGCAGCTGGCTGTGGTGCCAATTTTACCTACAGGGGGTTGGGAAAAACATTTTTCTTGGTCGATGCCAGTTCGTTTGTTAATAAGGCTTGGATGTCACCAGATCAGGTCAGACTGTCTCGACATGCATGCACTTTTAGGAGGCTTCTGCCTGTGACAAATTACGGTTGTAAGGCGGGGAAAAGCCTTGTAGTCACTGCTGCCATCTCTAGAGATGTGTGTGCAGATATAGAGGAAGCGAAACACCATGTTCTGCATCTGGCTTGTTTGCTTCTCTGGTGTGCGTGCATGTTTTCCTCAGTGGGAGTTTGTGTTTTCCATTATTTCCCAGTCAGTTCTAATCTATTATGTCCATCAATGCCCTCAACTGGGATCATAACCTTACATCTGTCTTGTTTTATCCAACTAATTCACATTTGACTATTAAACAAACTTAAACAAGTCAAAAGTTACTTTTTAACTCATAATTAAACTCAAAACAAAACTGGAATTCAATCCAGTTTAACAGGCTCCAATGTTTGTCACTTCAGATGACCAGTGGAGGAAAAGTCCAGGCTAATGTTCCAGTGTTGTGTGTGAGATTTCCTACACTATTGGTAGGAAGAGGTGATAACTTGGTCAGGCCAGGTTCTCCTTAGCTCCCCATTGAGAATTAAGGAAAATCCCATGACAAAGGTGGATAAAGGTGAAGAGGATTTCATGTAATCCATGGACACCAGTGAAGATCACAAATCATTGAAGAAAAAAGGTTCAGAGCACTGTCTAGTGGGGTCTAGATGACCCCACTCCCAATGTTAACGTGCCTAGGATAGCACAAGGGTTACACAAGACCAACATATTAATTCCATTAATATCTCATTCTTGAAAAAAATATTAAATTACTTTTTCACAACAATCCATTAAGAATTTGTTTCCCTATATGTGCATAATCATCAATAATAAACTTCATCTGATTAATCACACAAATTTCAATACTTCCTTTGAAATAAGCTTCAGAATAACACTCGTGTACATGATCAGAGTTCATTATCAGAGTAATCATATAAGAAATCTTAAATAAATACAAGTTTTCAACTATTTTAAAGCTCACTAACAGACAGAGCATCAGTCACCAGTTAACGTTTGCGGCTAACCTTGATGACTCGATGGTAATTAGCTGAAGATCAGTGGTGTTTTTCCCATGCATTGTCCTTGAAGACCAATACATCCAGGAAGTTGATGGTGACGTGTCAAGTTATTAAATGGAGATCACACGACTTCCCAAATGCATGTGGGGTGGGGGCTTAGGGAGGTTTACCAAAGGGACAGTGCATATAAAACGTGTGGGTGAACTCTGCGAAACAGCTTAGGGCTACTTCTTCAGTTGTATTGGTTTTGTTGAGTGTCAGTGCCTATGACCATCCCCTAACTCACTGACTGGAGGGATATAAGGGCCTTTTAGTTGTCCAAACGTTAATCGCTAAAAGTCGACAGCAAAATCCCTGAAATCCTCCAGCAATTACCACAAGACTGATTGATAGCACAGAGACAAAGTGAAACATATATAGAGAGAAGAGACAAGAGAGATGAAAAGGTAGATCATTGTTACTGTGTCCTTCACTGAGTTTATCACTTCATGTTTAGGAGGGAAAAACAACTAAGACATAAATCTGATGGATCTCAAGCTACTGGCTTAAGCTTAAACAACTCTACTGCTGTACCTCTTATTCTCCCCTCTTCATACAGCTAGGCACAAGAGGCGCACATGCATGAAGACAGGAAACAACCTGAGAACTGATATTCATTAGATCTGTTTTTGTGCATTGTTGATGTCAAGGAAAGTAAATCTGTAAATATTGATCTTTAACTGCTCTAAATCTCTCGAGTTTTCACTCGTACTGGAATTCGGATTTTATGTTTTGTGCAAAAACTCAGTCCTATCCACTGTTTGTGTGTTTATTGATCGTCTTGTTTTAGTTTTCAGGCATTTTCTAAATTCACACCAAATGACCCTGGTGGCAAATAAAATACTCGCATCCTGCTAATGATTTCAACTTAACATTGCACAATTGCCTTTGGCAAAGGTGCACAGACCTGTGTGTGTTCTTTTCTTGAGATGTGTCCAAACCTAATAGAAAATCACTTTAATGTTGCTTTATGCATGCATTTATTTTAGAGGTGTAACGATTAAGTGACTCAATCAATGAATCCATTTGTTTTCCAATGATCCAACCAGATTGATCTGCCTGAGGTAAGTTGTTAATTGAATCGATCTATGCTATCAGCAAAAACTGATCAGTCCATCATTACAGTCCAATGTGTGGAAACACTTTGAATTTAAATTTAGATCCAGTCGTCTTACTTCTGGGTAGTAAAATCAGCTGTGAAAATAACTTATAATTCATAAAAAAAATCTTTCTGTTGTGTGCCAAAGGTAATATATTATAATTTACATGAATACTGTTTACTATAAAAGGCTTAAAAATAGTATGATATATGCCCTTTAAATAGCAGTAGTATTTTTGTAAAATTAGGAATACATACATGCATTTATCTTGTTGTCTTTCTTTACAGACTCCCTTTTTTCTACATTATCTTTATCCTTACAGCTCATAGCGCCTCTGATACCCCTTTTCCCTTCCTTACACTCCTGCTCTGATTCTCATCTCCATAGCTTCTCCTGTGTGCAAAAGGCTTCTCTCTTCTTAAACATCCACTCCCCCTTTACTCTGTTGCATTTTCCCTTTATTTCTTGCAGTCATTCTACCGTCCTTCCGTTCCCTGCAGTCCGGTGGCAGACTCGCGGTGCTCAGGTTTAGCCACCAGTGTCTATCGACAAATCGATACATCACTGTAATTGATTCTGTCGGGTCTCGTGGTGTTTAATGAGAGTCCCACCTTCTCATATCCTCTCTATCACACATGGGTGTTGGTGCAGTCCAGCTTAATGGCTAATGGAGGCATCCATGTGCAGCAGAAAGAGCTGGATGATACAGGTGGGTGTGTGTGTTTGTGTGTGTGGGGGGGGGGGGGGGGACTCTGTGTGTTTGTGGGCTGTTGGAGGTAAAGATCCCTAGGGTTAATCATAGCAGTTCTCAAGGTGATGGAGTGTTCTACCTGGTTAATTAGACCAAGTATTGCTACACTGATGCACAACATGTGTCCTTGAAGTGAAATGTACATTTAACTCACAGCATGTTTGTGTGTGTGCTTGTTTACAGTATAGCACACTTGTTTCATACACAAGTTTTGGTTATTAAAGAAAATACATGTTAGGAAAGCAAATTTCTTACATTGGATTAAGTAAATATAAGTTATTGGAGTCACACATTTCTGATTCTGAAGAAAACTGTGTAATCCTTCATTTCTTTACCACTTATCCCATAGCAGAATAGTACCAGGACAATACCATACCAACCTAAAATTCGTTTAAAAAAAAAAAAGCAAACTGTCTAACGGTTGCATGATTTTAACAAAAAAACATTTTTAATTTATGAAAATTTTGCAGGATGACTCATTTGAACATTTAATAGAAAAAGCTGTGAAAAGATTGTCCTCACATGCAATCTTGTTTCAAGCACTTGGTAATGCTAACTGAGTTTTATATAATTGCTATAGCAGTTATTAAAAAGAACTATGACTGTTTTTACTTTATTATTAAAGTGCATTTTGTTATTTTTATTTAAGTATTGATTTTTTACATATTTTAAAAATGCTTGCATACATATTACCACATACATTTAATTTTTAATTAATTTAATTTAACAATTTAGGCAAGGGATTACGCGACAAACTTGAGTAGAATCTAGAATTTTTATCTTCGTGGGATTCCGTAGCTCAAACTAAATAGGAATGCTTTACAACAATTACTTAATGTGGTTGCATGCAACTGCTTGACGCAAGGCTTTAAGTAAATCTACAGAATTTACTGTTTGAGTGTACATTGCTAAAAGTGGGAGCTTTATAAAAATATTAAACAAGGCATTTGTTAACTAACCCAAAAAGCAGATTTAGTAAACTGTGTTGAGAAAATGAACAGGAAAACCAAATGCAACATAAAAATCAGAAGCTCAAACACATTCTTCACTTGAAACTCTGGGAAGGCCAACGAGAAGAAGAAATGTAAGTGGTATATGTAAGGGTTAATGGCTGACAAAGTGTGCATTATCACTTCTTAACGCACGCAAGCCTGAACCGACCTCCGCTTCATGTCGGACGGTTGCTTCCGCAAAGTGCGTTAAAAAGTGATCATGCACACTTTGAAGGCCATTAACCCGCTTATACCATAGTCAGTTACAAAAGCAATAAATATTAACCAGTTTTTAGTCCTTAATTCCTGTTTTTTTTTTGATTTGGATCGCTTTTCTCACAAAAAGTGGACTATTTCTTACATGGTGCACCTCACCTCCGCTGCAGTCAAGATTCGGCGATATACAGCGGGGAAAATAAGTATTGAACACGTCAACATTTCTCCCAAAAAACATATTTCTAATCGAGGTATTGACATGAAATTTTCACTAGATGTCGGCATCAACCCAAGTAATGCACACATAGAAAGAAATCCAAACACTTATGTCCATAAATGAAGTTATGTGTAATAAAGTGAAATGGCACAGGGAATAAGTATTGAACACGCTTACTGAAATGTATTTAATACTTAGTGCAAAAACCTTTGTTGGTGATTACAGCCTCAAGATGCCTCCTGTATGGAGAAACCAGTGGAATACATTTCTCAGGTGTGATTTTGGCCCATTCATCCACACAAACTGCCTTCAAATCTTCAAGGTTCTGGGGGTCTCTTCTGTGAACCCGGATCTTCAGTTCTTTCCAAAGATTTTCAATTGGATTCAAGTCTGGTGATTGACTGGGCCATTCTAGCAGCTTTCTTTTCTTTTTCTTCAACCAGTTGAGTGTTACCTTGGCTGTGTGCTTGGGATCGTTGTCTTGCTGAAAGATCCACCCTCTTTTCATCTTCAGCAGCCTGGCAGATGACAGCAGATTCTGATCAAGAATGTCTCGATACTTTTCTCCAGTCATTATTCCTTCAATGATATGAAGTCTACCAGTACCACATGCTGAAAAACAGCCCCACGCCATGATGCTCCCACCTCCAAACTTGACTGTTGGAATGGTGTTTTGGGGATGATGTGCGGTGCCATTTTTCCTCCAAACATGTTGTGTCTTATGACAGTGGTCCCCAACCTTTTTGTCACCATGGACCGGTACAACGCAAGGCACGTTTACCGCGGACCGGGGGGGGGTTTTGAGGTGCAACGCAAGACAGATTTAACGTGGACCGGGGGTGGTATTTTCTCTTTAGTAATGATAATAACAATAATAATAATAATTTTCCCCTTGTCAAAGCAACTTTCTAAAGAAGTTTGTTTTTTGCTCATTTTGGTTGTTTGGGTTTAATTTTAGTGGGGTTTATCACCTGATGTTTGGTGTCGCGACTTTGACGTGCGTTAAGTGTGACAGATGTAACAAAGTGAATCCGGTCACTTTTAAAAATAAAACGTTTTTGTCGGGGAAAAAAAACAATAAAATGGATATTATTTTTTCTTTCTGTGCGTCCCGGTGCAAAAATTTCCCGCGGCCTGGAACCGCTCCGCGGCCCGGTGCCAAGTGTCCTGCGGCCCGGTACCGGTCCGCGGCCCGGTGGTTGGGGACCACTGTCTTATGACATCCGAAGAGTTCAATTTTGGTCTCATCTGACCAGAGTATCTTCTCCCAGAATGTCATGGGTTTATCCAAATGTTGTGTCGCAAACTCCAAACGAGCTTCAACATGCTTCTGCATGAGTCTTGCGTGGTGTGCATGCATGGAGGCCATGGCGGTTGAGTGCAATACTTATTGTTTTCTTTGAAACAACCGTACCTGCTGATTCCAGGTCTTTCTGAAGCTCTCCAAGAGTGGTCCTGGGCTGTTAGAGAACCCTTCTGATGATTGTTCTGACTCCTCTGTCTGAAATCTTGCGAGGAGCACCTATCCGTGGCTGGTTTATGGTAATGCCGTGTTCTTTCCACTTCCGGATGATGGCCCCAATGGTACTCACTGGAACTTTCAGAAGTTTAGAAATGTGCCTGTAACCAATGCCTTCAGTGTGTTTTGCAAAAATAAGGTTGCGTAGGTCTTTGGACAGCTCTTTGCTTTTACCCATCATGCAATGCTTCTTGTCTAACACCTTGCTGGTGAGAAACCTTTTTAAAAGGCATCAATCAGGACTATACCAGCTGATATTACTTTGCACTAATAGGGGGCAGGTTAACCTTCTGAATACTGACAAACTCCAGCTGCTTTCTTGGCTTGCCAGACCTTTTCACCCCTCATTTTCTTTGTGTGTTCAATACTTATTCCCTGTGCCATTTCACTTTATTACACATAACTTCAGTAATGGACATAAATGTTTGGATTTCTTTCTATGTGTGCATTACTTGGGTAGATGCCAACATCTGGTGAAAATTTCATGTCAATAGCTCGGTTAGAAATATGTTTTTTGAGAGAAATGTTGACGTGTTCAATACTTATTTTCTCCGCTGTATATATATATATATATATATATATATATATATATATATATATATATATATATATATATATATATATATATATATGCTCATCTTTCCGATGGGTTAAATAAAGCATTAGTTCAGAGAGAAAGTTCACCTATTCCCGCTTGTTTTTGTCCAAATGATAAAGCTAAAGGTTGTTTTAAAGAAGCTGGCGCAGTGATACAAAATATTTAAGCTAGGTGACCAGAACTGCTTTTTTCACCGTGCGGTTATCCCGTGGTATATCACTTTTTAATGTACCCCCAGTAGCCAATTAGAATCGAGTATTCACCCGGACCATGGTATAAATGTATGTTATTGTCAACTTTTTTTTTCTTTAGTTAATTTCCTTGAATTTTAAGGGTTTCCATTTGATGTTGATAATATGTTACTGTAAATGTCCTGTGCAACACTTACAAATGCATTTAAAAAAAAAAAAAGTGTGATTCCATTTTTTCCCATTATATTTTCTTTTGTTTGGGACATTCACAGTTTAACATACTATTTGGCCCCTTCTACTCAAACTGAGTCTCTTGCCACCTGGTGTTTTTTGTGTCCTGATTGTTTATGGCCTTTATGAGTCTGTTGTCGTCTTTCCACTAGAGTGACCAACACTCTCATATTAGCATGAGACTTCCAGGGAGATGATTGATGACTTGTTTGCTTCTTTCACCATATTAATTTGTTCCATCCTAATAATTGAGCATATATTTGTAGTATTGATGGGTCCTGCCCATGAGAGACTGCTCAGACAGTTTTTGCTGATGTCACATAAACTGAGGCTCCACCATAATTTGATGAATACATTTAAGCTGTCTGTCTGATGGCAATGATGTGACTAGTTTTTAAAATGTAAAAAATGCTAAGCATATAAACAGAGCTGTGGCTAACAGGCTTTCCCTTTATTGACATTTCCATGATTTAAAAAATGTTTGCTTTCTCATGAAACTTATTTCTCAAAAACATTTTTTGGGATTTGGGTTGACCCACATATAAACATATTAACAGCATTACTGGCTCCATCCATCTTTGAAACCCACATAATCCGTTTTTAGGGTCATGGAGTTGCTGTAGCCTATCCCAGCTACTGTTGGGTGACTGTAAATGAGAACTGGACTGAGTTAGTGGGACCTTCTGCTACAGTAAATTTATGTAAATTAAATGTTGGAGTCAGATGTGATCAATATGGGGTAGTTGGCCCAACATTGTTTCTATGGCAAAATCTCTAATCAAGAGTATTTGTGTTGGAAGTCCACACCCCTACCAAAGCATGTTTTTGGACTGTGGGAGGAAACCAAAGTGCTCGGAGAAAACTCACATAATGCATAATGCGTTAGATTGTTTAACAATTAAATGAGTCTGAAAAATAATAATAATCAAATTCTGTTTAGCTTAGTGCGATCTTAATAAAAACTGAGGTGGACAAAAAGTAAAAACTGGTTACATTTTTATTTTTTTCAAAAATGTAGCACTGAATTTGGGATCAATAGCAGGATGACTATGATCAGCTATGTCAGAAAAAAAAGAGAGAGACTGTTGTTCTTCTCAGCATAATGCATCACAGTATGATGGTGGATAAAAACAGCCAAAAGGAAAAAAAAAGAAGTGATCTTCTACAACCAAACCAAAGCAATGTAGGTACTGTGGATGAGATGGTTGGCAACTACTCCTGCAAATGCCAGATGCAAAGATGGCCCATGGTGCTGTGGTACAACATGATTGACATTGCCCCTCTGAAAGCCAACAACCACATCTTGTTTGTGCACAGTTCATCAACCATGTAGTAATCTGCATTTTATTTTGTAGCATGTTATATTTGTGTTATATGTTAAATACATACATATTACAATTCGTTTAACAAATCCTATACAGTGGCTGGATGGCTCAGTTGGCTACATGTAGGACTGGAACATAGGAAATCAGGGTTCAATTCCTTGGAGGCTCTGTGAATGAGGGGGCCCCAAGGCTGGGTCCCTCTGTGCAGGTCCCCAGCCCAGATGAAATCCAGGGTTATGTCAGTGAATCAGTGAAAACAGATTCACACATTTGCTGAAAGGTGAACAACATTTGTTATTAACAACACGGTGATATAGTAATGCCTAATGCTTTATTTTTTTAAATACTAATGTATTTAGTAAGGGTTGCTAATGAAGATTACTTAACTGCTTGCATTTAAATTAAATTCTTAGTAACTGTAGAGAAAGCTAACACAGAAGAACAGTTGGTAACATTTTGCTATATACATTTAATGCTAACGATACACCCAAAAAAAAATCATTTGGGGCCCTTTTGTGTTACCTGGTAACAGTAAATTAAATATGTTAAAGATGCTGGAGACTACTCCAAGTTTAAATGTTGGAAGAGAATGCTGCAGAGCCAGGATAGCTTTAGGGAGTTCACACTTTGGAGAAAAATGTACTTAAAATGCAATCGAAATTGGAAACTTGTAATTGTTATTACTGCAGTCAAACACAACCAAAGACAGAGTTGTGGCTGAATGCAAAACAAAGGAGAGCCTATGTAATTCACATTAGCTGCTGCATTCTAATGTGGGACAGCTGTGAGTGGAATCCAGGATGTGTATGTGTGTGTGTCATTTGCACATACTCACATATGCACTGTTTAGACAGGCTAAACACACTTAAGGCTAAGCAGTAAGTAAGTTTCCCAGCCGCTGTCATTAAAGCTCCACATAAAAGCTTAAGCTGCTCTTATCCTTTCAAGGAAGAAAGGGAGAATGTCAGCACATAATTAAATTAGATGAAAGGAGGGGAATTAGAGACTTCTTCCTCTTTAAACATAAACGACTTAATCAGAACCTTGGGCAAAATAACAGACAGACGGCTACATGATCATGGGCAGGATAAACATCACTTTCCTTGCTTTATCTACGTTGATGTATCGCTTCTCTTCATCTCGTCATCATCTTTCTTACCTGCTATATGTCTCCTGCTGTCTGTTCCCTCACTCCTTTGAATCTTGCTTCCTTTGTTGTTCCTGCAAAAGTATGCACAAGTTCAACCTTGTATTTTCTGAGTCACATCCCCTCCAACTTTTTCTTAGCTTCGTATCTTAAACTACTTATTGGAATTCCTCCTTTGCTCAAACGCATCCACAACCTCCACTCCCATCTGACTCCTTAGCCTTGTCCTGAATTCACCGTCCACAGCAGATGAGGTTTCAAGAGTTCAAATCTGTTTGAGAATGATGTCTAGCCTCAATCTGGAGGGGATTTGCTTTCCATCATGCCTGACATTGATCTGTTGCATCATGTATACCCTCAGAGGATGACAGTTTATTTTTGTATGATTCAAATAAACACTGTTTTAACTGTTGGCCATGATGCAAGCGACTTCATCAAAGAAAGAAAACACTCTGGCTGCCTTGTTAGAGTGAGTTTTATTTTAATGGGAAAAAAAAAGTTATTTTCTCAAATCAACAAAACATTTGAAATAAAAGATTCCAATAAAGTTTTGGGAAAACAAAACAAATAAAGTACATTTTGAAGGTTTGCAACATCTGTTGTTAATGAGCCTGAATTCAACTACTTTTCTTGTTTTCTTTTAATAAGCCTTGAACATGCTGCTCTAATTATATCACTGCAGCTGTAATTTATCACTACTTCAATTTAAGGAACCTCTGGAGATGTTTTGGAATTTTCAACCTTTTTGTCTTATGTCACTGATGTCCATAGAAAGTAGAAGATGTATTCTCCAAATTAGAATCATCATGTCTAACCGTAACCCGTAATCCTAGACATAACCTTTTCTCTGGGTCCGTGCAGCCTAAGAAAAAAGTTCAGCACCGGCTGCACGTATTTGGAAAATTACGTGCAAATAGTCACTTCCCTTATGGCATTTCATTTCAACAACCTGCATGTGCTAGCATCAAATCATTGCTGGTGCAATGCAGCTTAAATGATAATGTAATTCAAAGTATTTTTCATGGACTTATCAAAGTTCTTTTTCATGTGTAATTTTATCAAACAGCAGGGTCTGGTACACACATTTGTTTCGTTATTCCGCACATTGTTCAAAAGTGTCGATTAGGAACCAAAAATATGTCACTTTTCACTGTTTCTTTATCACTAAAGATAAACGTCGGAGAATGGAGACTGTCAGTCGGTGACCTTTGTGCCCCCCTTTGGGTCAAGCTCTTCACTCATGCAGGTTGCAGCTCACAGAAAGGGGGGATCAAGGGCGGAGCTACCTAGCTTGGCACATATGGCCACGCCCATGTAGAGGAGGTTTTGGAAACAGAGGCTCCAGATAAACATGAAACATGGCTTTTAAAGACGTTTAGGTTGTGGGATTTTGGTTAAAAATAAAGAAAAAAAATAATATTAAAAAGTATGTCATAGGGGGACTTTTAAAAAAAGAAGTTTGATTGACAGACAGATGTGGACCTCTTGTTTAAAATTCACCATAGTTACTCCAAGGCTAGTATCCATTTTTTACTCAACCTTAACTCCTAACAGTAAGTTGCTGCTAATAGGTCTGTAATGACATGACTACAGAAGTAGGTGATTGTGCCTCCTTTTAATATTGTGGCTCTAATAGTAATTGTTGAGCTTGTACAGCTATCCTCTCTGTTTCACACCGGTGCCTCTTTGTTTCTTATTTAATTTCATGCTTCGTCCTTTTTGTGATTAAATTTGCCGTTGTTGTTCGTCTCTTTCCAGTCCAAGGTAGCTTCAAAGCAACATGTGACCTCTACATGACATTATTCATGGGCTCAGCTTCCTTTCAAATCTTCAGAAGACTGCACACAAGCTCATATGGGTTTATTGCATGAACACAATTTCAAATGCCAGTGTGGGATAAAGGAATGCAAACAGACTTTTAAGCGGTCTCATAAACTTCTCTGTAAAAAAAAAGACGTACATATAAACAGTCTAGTGTGACAGTGAGCCTGTTCAATCGCACATTTAAACAGATGGTTGTCTTACCATTCATACCTTCTAACATACCCATCTAATTGTGTAACTTTATTCATACAGTAACTATTAACCTAAACTTAAAGTGAACTCACTACTACCCCTCAGTGAGGATTGGTTGTTTTTTGGTGGTTTTAGGGTATTTTAAAGCAACTTTTATGTTTTTCATCTCAGTCATCAGCGTTTAGTTTCAATTCGCCACTCTTTCAGTTTACAGTCATTATATTTAAGTTCTTGATTCTCAGTTGTTTATAGTGAGATTGTTTTTTTTTTTCGCTAGGCTTGTTAAGTTTATTTTTTTCTGTTTAAATTTGAAAGAAATAAACAATTTAATTTTCTCTGAGACTTAAGTCCCTCTCCCGACAGTCAGTCAGTTATTTCTAACACTTGAATGTCCTTAACACTGTCATTAACTCAAATGAGAAACCTGTTAACCTTTAACACCAGAACGTCAGCTTCAGTGTTTACATTCTTTTGACTCTAACTTTCAATCCTTGACACAATTAACATAATTCCAGAAATTTCGGAAGCAGAGACAAGCAACCTCGCACTGACATGTAGCACTTAACAGTGGGGAAACTCGTTGATACTGTAAACGGTAGGTCAAAGAGTGTGTGATATTTAGGTGTCACCCATGACATCTCCAGTGTTAGAGTTGATCACTACTTTCTTAATTGAAAGAAATAATAGCATTTTGCCATCTCCTATTTGTTCATTTACCTTTTTAATATTTTACATTTTAGTAGTTTAATGCTTTAGTTGGTTATGAGAGCTCAACTGCTACAAATTTATGTATCAATGAAAAAAATCTATAAAAAGCTTTTGAAAAAAATGACAAAGAATAGATATATATATACATATATATATGTCTTAAATTTTTAAGATTTTCCATACTGAGACTATTTTATGGCTTGGTCTTAATCGTTGTGGATCAGTTGTTAACATAGTACTTCTATTTCAAATGCAGGGTTTTTTAATGGTTACCCCTTACTGATAATTGTAAACAAAATTTTATTCAAATTTGCTATTCATTTTAGTAACAAAAAATTTTGACCGAGAACTGTAGACATAGAAAAATGCGATTTTTTCCTTTTTTCTAGCAAGAATTGACAGTATGTGTGTGTAGCTTTATTTTTGTAGTATTCTTCCATGCATAGGCTATGTTTGTATATCTGTTGTCAAAGTTTCATCTTGAATAAAAAACCTGAGGGAAGCTGGGAGTGATAATTAATAGTTCATGGGGAAGCAACAGACGATCAAACTGATTTTGTCCTCTTGGAACTGTTCCCTCTGGGAACATCATGGATGACTTTTCTTCTTAGTTTTTGGTTAAACTGTTAGGAACGTCTAAGATGTAAGCAGTATAACATCAAAGGCATTAGACACAGTATTTTTTTTAAGATACTGAAGGACTTTGATTTTTCTCACTTCCTAGTAAAAAGAAATGTTTAAACGGTAGTTCAAACGCATAGCTTTAATTCAGCTTACTAAATACTCATCCCTCATCAGTGTTAATGACTTCATACCTGAACATTATTTTGAGAAAATTAGAGAAACTCGGCAGCATCAGGAGGGGGTTTTAGTATAAAATGACTCAGTACACCCTAGCTTTACGAATTTAAGGATTCCTTAAAGTTCAAGGACAAAGAGTTGCACTTGTTTTTAATAGCCAGAATTAATGACTACTTTTTTGAATGTCTGACCTTTTCTCAATTAAAATACTAGAAGACACAATGGTCTTATTTACTGTTGTTTATCATTGCTAAACCCTCAAATGTTTTATCCAACATTCTATTTACCTTATATATATCTTATCACTTCTGCATTTATGTTAAGAATATTAGACTAAACGTGATTTTTGTTATCATTCACTCATCTTCTGAACCCGTTTTGTCCCTTACTGGGTCACAGTGCTGCCAGAGCCCATCCTGGCTACTCGTGGGCGAAGGCAGGAAACATCCTGGACAGGTCACAAGTCTGTCTCAATGCACTTTTGTTATCATTTTATACAAAATGGGTTTGCTTAGAGTGCAACAGTTTTCATCATCTTCATACATTTCATCTTGTTTTAACACAGACAAAATACAAACATTTATTTCATCACAGCTATGTCCTATATATGCTTTTTAAAATGAATAAATATACTTTGATTCGCCAGATACCATTAGATGATTGATATAAAGTGCAATGTGTTGCCTAACCTTGCACAGGAAGAAGTTCACCTGAACAGCTTGCTTGTGTTATTCTACGTACACGCGAGATATGTGGGGCGTTCAAGATCTTGCTGAACGTGGGTTTTTGCTCGCATATGGTGTTCACACTGGACTGTCGCTACCCAATACTAGCGCAAGTACGTACAGTTGGAATAGGTTTGGTGTGTAATGCATAAATATAGGGCAAATTTAGCGAATCTTGCTCCAGCCTTTTTTTTTCACACCAGTATTCTGGTATGCGAAAGACTTGGTGTTGTATAATTCTGGCCAGTCACAAACAGCAATTATTAATTTCTCCTGTGTAATTACTTTTCAGATGATTGGAACTTCTGTGTTTTGAAAAGGGCAGTACTTGTATGTCACTACAAAATCAGAGCCTGTGATTGGTCAAAGCTCAATTAATTTAACTTTAGTTGCACGTTGAATGGCAACGACTTTTGTACGTAGAGCCAGCCCAAAAACGGATAAAAAACATGCGATGTTTGAACATGAGAGGTTGGAGCCCTTAGACCTTTCATTGAAAGAGGTCGCTCAATTCCAAGCCTAGTGGGAGCATAGCATTAGAAGATTTTAAGTGTCAGTGCTGCCCTCTGCATAGCAGTAAAACTGATTACCAACTATAATAAAACGAGAACAAAATGTAAAATGTTGTACAGTTTGAGGTGTTCAGTTGTACTTCTAACTGTTGGTCTGTGGTGAAGTGTATGCTGTCATGAATGGTGTTCAGAGATGATCTGACAGCACCATTCAAGCGCAGAAGGAAAAAATATAGAGCCCACGCATATATATATATAACAAAGATTTGTTGCTGCCAAGCTTTTCACAGAAAACTATACAAATTGCATTAGTTGTGATGATGCAAGTGTGAATGCTGTATCCCAAAACTGGTTCATGAGGATCCTGAAGAAATTTGCCAAATGCTAAAATTGCTGAATTTGTAGGCGTTTGTCCAAAGATGAATAGAAATTGAAACAACAAAACAAACAAACAAATGAAAGAGTCCACGATCATTTTGTGTCTTTGTTCCTGTTCAGACAATCAGTTGCCTGATTTGATCTATGGTGATAAGCTAACTGCAGGGCCCTGGAAGGAGCCTTCTTGGTTTTCTATACTTGATCATTGGGAAGTTATTTCTGATGTCTAATGATAGGCAATGAAAGCTGTTGTTGTAAGGTCAGATATATTAGACTGCTTGGGAAGCGGACCAAAACAGGTTGTCTTCCATAGCACTAGAACCTTCCTCTTTGTTTGTTTAATACAGGCTGTCTGGAGAAGGATGCCGACACCTTTCTAATGTTTGAGATGATTCATCAGCACTAAGAGCAGGTGTCTATACTGAGTTGGAGGATGAGGCAGCTAAGGCCTGACGGCAAAGCTGTGGGTCAGGGTGGGATAGGATGTCTCCCAGGCTTGTTCTTGAAATGAACTTATTGAAGAACATTTTCTGTTTATTGGCTCTGTCTAGACTTCATCCCATTGATCCTTCTTCTGGTTAATTCTCTCTCTGTCCCTCTTAAAGTTTTTTTAAAAGCTTCAAGTATTAAATGTGCTTTGAAAGCACAAAATTGCTTTAAAGCATTTTTAGTTTAAATGCTCATAATGGCTAAAGAAATATCTAAAATGCTAAGCTGTAAACTATAATGCGCTGATTTACATTGAATATACGTTTTGATAATTCCCCTCATCTCCATTTATATTATCTTTGAGAATTAAAGAGGCACAGAATTTTAAATAATCCTGTAGAGATGACTGAAAGTATTTAAAAGTTTGAAAAAAATGACAGAAATGCCTAATAAAACTTGAAAAATAGGAAATGGCATATACTTATATGGTATTTTTTTTCTACCTTCTTCAAAGACCCTAAGTGCTTTAGAGTCACATTCACACACTAATGGCGGTTACACTGACGAACACTCGCACCAACCTTCCACCAGAGTGAAGGTGGGGTTCAGTGTATTGGCCAAGGGGCACTTTGACACATGCGGACAAGACGGGAATCGAACCTGCAACCTTCCCATCAGAGGTCGACTGCTGCACCGAAAATGTGAGCAGTCACCTTAAACCTACAGAGGTTTTTGTTTTTTGTTCATTCTCCTGGCAAACGTGAAGATTGTATTTTGCACACAGTGTGAAGTTTTGTTTTTGGTATTTTGTATGTGCAATATTTGTTAATAAAGTTTATTTAAAAAAAAAACCTTAAACCTACAGAATTACAACAATAGGAGAAAAAATATATATATATAAAAAAATAGCCAAATTATTTAAATAGTGCCCAACACATAATCATTATCCAAAAACATTCACAGAAGTGCAGATGGCAGAAAAAACAGCATTTTGATGAGCCTAAACTGTATGTAATGTTTAACAACATTAAAAATAAATCCAATCCTTTTTGTAATGATTAATCTGGTAACTGCAGAAAAATGTATATGAAATATTACTTTGTTAGTTAAAGCTGTAGTCTGTAGCAATACTTGTTGAATTTGTTTTTTTTTTTTTTTTTTTTTTTTCAGCTTTAGGGCCCAGGGTCCCAACAGTAGCCAGGACAGGCTCATGCAACCCATGGATATAGCAGGTTAGGAATAAATAAATGGATGAATTGATTTTCCATTAATTCTTGTTTACTTGTTTGTTTTGTTGTTAGAAATACAATAAATCTGGAAAACTTCACTGTTCAGTTGGTATTTATCTGAGTCAGACTGATTAAAGTTTAGTCAAAAGATGTCTTGAATTGATTCTAGGTCAGTTAATCTGATTGTGCAAAATGAACCAAAAGTAACCATGAACCATATCAGTAAACACAAATGATGACATGAATAGATTTGTTGTTAAAAATGAATCGTTACACCCCATAAGATCATAGAACTCAAGAGAACCAAAGTCAAAGCCATTATCCACAAAAGTGAAACATGCGTAACTCTAAATAACTGCACGCCTCAAATAAGGTCAATGTTCATGACTCCACTGTCAGAGAAAATATAACTAAATAGCCTGCACAGCAGAGTTCAAAAGAAAAAACTAGTGATAAATCAGAACAGACTTTGAAGATTCTAAAAACTCTGATGGTATCTCTGCGTAACCCTTGTGCTATCCTAGGCACTTTACCGTTGGGAGTTGGGTCATCTAGATTCACTAGACACTGCTCTGAACCTTTTTTTTTTTCAATTTTTTGTGATCTTCACTGGTTCAATGGATTACATGAAATTTTTCCACCTTTATGCACCTGTCATGGTAGGGAGAACATGTCAAAGTAAGGGTGGGGTCATCCAAGATAGCACAAGGGTTAACCAGTTGTCAGGTAACTGTTACCAAAGCTTTGTTTAGTGGGGTAACGTTAAAGTGTTTAACCCAAAGAAGTCTATTGGTGGTTGAAACAGTTGAATTTTAAGGCTGTTTTATAGCAGATGAAAGCTATAATGGTGGTGTTATTAAAAACAAATAAACAAATAGTCCCACTTAGTCCCATACAGGATTCACAGGGGCTGCTTCATCGTAACACATAGAACAGGCCAGAGGTGGGCATCTAGGGCAGCATTCCTTCTTGTTTTTCTTAGGCAACAATTTAGAGTCATCAATCAACCTCTGAAGCATGTTTTTGATCTATAGAAAAAGCCTGAGTGCTCAGAGAAGGCCTAAATATACTCATGGAAACTCCAAACAGAAAGGACCCAGCTGGGGTTTGAACCACGGTCCTTTTGTTTTGAAGGGACAGTGCTATCTGCACCACCATGAAGTCCTATCTTAAACATTTCAACCAATAAAATATTTATACAGTTCTGGGTTTAAGTTGTGGAACTAAACTCTCTTCCCTGTCATGATAGTGAAACTTGTCTGCAGTCAGAGATTCTCTTGCCTTCTTATCTTTGTGTTTTCAAACCTCTAACACCTGAACTTTAGATCCAATGTTTTTTTTATTCTTTCAACTACTGTAAATCTTCAACTGTTGACTCTATTAACATCGTTCCAGCAGATTCTGAAGCTGCACCATTATGCAACACTTCACATTAGATGTGTAATGTGTATCAGTGCAAAGCTGATATGAAAAGCCGCTTTCCTCCCCGTCAGAACTAGCCAATGTTCGTTGATCATGTCAAAGAGCGTGCCTGCCCTGTCATTACATAGATCCAACTTTAGGGTGAGACCATGTCTTCATTAATGGAATACTGTATGGATTGAAAGCATCCTGATTTTGGTGTTAATATTAACTATGAATGTAATTCTTTAGAGTAAAGGCTCTATCAGATTTACCAAGCTCTCTAACTGTTGAATAAATTCCTTTCTTGCCAGCTCAGAGCGGTTCACACACCCTGACAGTTACAAACCAAAAAAAAAAGAAATGTAATTGTCAAGTTATTTTGCCCCACTTGAAGGAGAAAGCATCAAATAGAGGAAACGCCAGCAGGACTCCACTCATGACTCAAAACCTCCATGAACGTATCTCTTTTCTTTATTTGCATTTGGCTTTAGACAGAGAACTTTCTTCAGTGAGTTAGTGAGTAGGTTGTAGAAACCAAGCAAGGTGAAAAACCTGTATAGAAATAATGCTTATGAAAATATGTTCTGTTTTACAATTAAATTACTAATAACTATAATTTAATTTCAAATAACAAAATATCACATTTCAGTAACAAATGACCAAATTTCACACAACAGCAATGCACTGTGATCAATTAATCATCAAACAGACAGAAAATACATTTAAAACAATCACGTCTAAAGCGGCCCCGATAATGCAAAAAAAAAACAGCTGATCTCTAAAAGCGCCCCTGAAAATGCCATAAACAGCTGATCAACCCCCGATCACTTCCGCGTCTTACCGGCTGCCTCTTCACTTTTTTAGATGCCTTGGTAGGGATTTTTCTTTCATCTGACGGTTGGCCCGAACGTTTGCTTCCTTCAGCACACCTGTCAGATCAGTGATCACTGCTTTTGCATGACACTTAAATCACCATGCGCACACAGGCGCATTAATCCCACCTGTTGCGGTTGACCTATTTTTGCAATCTTGTTTTTCTTTTTAAATACCTTTTTCTCAAATTTTTTAACTCACTTTGCAAATATTCAATTTCCATTTTTCCTCAGCCATTTTAAGTTTATGGAGCCCCTAAAGGGCCATTGAAGAAAAAAAAAATTGAAGTAAAAAAAGATTTTTAAGTAAAAAAAATAAATAAATAATGGGTGCGCACCAGTTAGTATCGGGTATACCCGATACTATTTGGTGCGCACCTGTTACTAGGTAATTTGCGCACAGAGAAATGTTCCCAAGTTACCTGGAAATGGCATTAAGTGAGCTAATTGAGTTTACTTTGCTTTTTGACTGGCCTACAAAGAGATTGCAGCTTTGCTTGCTTACCGTCTCAATTACATCATCTCTGAACGTCATCTTAAACAGGTTTTAAAGTCATGTGGTTTATTTGAAAAAAATGGTCCTACTTATATTTGCCATTTGGATTCTTACGACAAACTAAAGCCATTTGTTATTTGTTTTAATGGCTGTTTGTAACTGGTGAAAAAAAAAACAACCATTGGAGTAAAAAAATAACCAAACAAACTGGTTACTAACGGGTGCGCACCAGTTAGTTTTTTTTTTTGCTTCCATTTCTTTTTTCTTCAATGACCCTTTAGGGGCTCCGTATAATTTATATATACACACGTATTTTTTTTTTCTCCTCAAGTGTGTGTGAGTTTTGACTTAACAGTAATAAAAGTGGAAAGTACCCTACCAAGTGAGAAATAGCAGAATCTCTTTGTAAATCTATGCACCTTTATAATTCTTGGTGTGCATAAGAGCTAAAGGTCAAGCAGAACCTAAAAAAAAATGTAATCTTGTACACTAAATTGAATAGTATGTATTATCCATCTACTGTATGAAAAAAAAAATCCTAGAACTGCATTTTTATCTCACATAAAAAGTGCAGTTTTGCCTACAAACAAACAGATTGAACGTAACCTATTTGGGGATCACAGCAGGTAACTGTACAGGGAAGCAGGCAAACAATACATCTCTGCAGCGTAGAGAGAAGGGCGTGTTCGTTCATTAGAAACATCACAACCTCTTTACGTTAATGTGAATTAACATCTGCCTGCTGTTAGAATCAGGCAATGCGGGTTTTAGGGCAAAGGTTTGGAACGACATTGAATGCTTTTCTTGCTACGTTTTAATCACCAGCCCATCTTGCTATCCCCACCACAGTTGCAAAGGTCAAACTGGCCTCATGTACTGCACAGACAGAAACTCATCAAAAAGTGATAAAGGACTGGCTATGCTAGAAACGATGTACTTTGCAGGTTTTAGAGTTTAATGCCAAATTGCCAGTGAAAAATTAACTTGCTCACTTGCAAAAGACCAGATGAAACAGGGAATCTGTCCGCAGGGTTGAGAGCTAATGGTTAATGACAACATTCCACCTTTTGAGCACTTAGTCATTATCTCAGTGTCCTGGGAGATAACTAGCCGTCATGTAGCACTTCTTCTATTACACAGCTTTTAACATTTAACCTAACAGTTATTCGCACCTTTTGTGTGACACTAAGTTCCAACATCGATGTAATTTGCTTGGATTTTCACAGGTCAGAGTTCAATTAACTGGAAGGAAGGGCAACAAATTTCAGACTCCTTTTCGTCAACTAGGGATATAGATTTTCCCAAGCATTAAAAATATCTCAGACACGCATGCATAGGTTCATGGATCACTTGTGATTCTTAAAAATCCAGTCCCTAAAGCAGAATATACTGCTTTCCTTTCCAAAAATGATTCTCCCTTTTTCTTAATATTTTGAAGTCTTCTCTTCATGCGTTTAAAATCACAGAGGCTGGAATTAAAATAATTAAACCTCTTGCACTATTTTGGGAGAAAGTTCACAAAACTCAGTTATCTAATAAAGTACAGACTAATTTAGAGAGAGTGCAAACCAAACTCCATAACGCACCTAAATGATTATGCCTGTGATGACACGCGTGGCAACAGCTAATAATAAAAATGTTCTTTTAACAGGCGTGGAAGCAGTTCCAGCAGTGTCACATTTTAAGTCAGAGCACCACCGTAGGTGGCATCAAATCTACTTAATAAAAAATGACTTCTTTCTTAGAGCAATTTCATTAAACACAGTTTTTACACCTAAACTTTCTTAATTAAACTACATGAACCTTGAGGAAGACCTCAATGTCTGTATTTGGTGACTTTTATTCTAAGGACAGCATCCTAATATTATGAAGACTGCATACATTTTTATTAAGAAGACAGCAATTACTCACAAGGCAGCAAATCTTTGCCATTTTTACCAATTTAATATGAATCAATAGTTATGAGTTAAAATGCATTGAATAATATGGGACAGATTAGTCTACTCAAGATAAAATCTAAGTGGTAATAATAAGATGGATGACACGTGTCACATGACATGAACACAGTCCTCCAACATCAATATGTTAGCTATGCTACATTAATGTTAATGCCAGCCTCATATACCAGATGGATTAATTGGCAAACATCAATCCAATGATTTAACCACTTCATGCATGAAGTTTTTTTTATAATTATGTAAAAAAAAGTTGAAAGAATGGTTTGAATTTAGAACATTAGAGGTGATTACTAGACAAACAATAATTTAAGCTGTGCTTCAAAAGTGCTGCTCCAGCAGCTTCAGTTGTGAATCAACAGTTTATTAAAAGGTTCCTAAACAGAATGGAATTCAGTAAAGTGGGAATTGGTTGCTTTTATTTTTATGTAAAACCTTTTTTTGTTTTGGAAAAGAACAATATTTCGTCATTTCAAGATCAAGTCTCAATGTTCAGTGTGCTTTAACTTTTCATTTCCGAGGTTTGTTGGCTGTTGGTCTCTTCCACGGTGATTCGCCTGTGGAGTAAATGGGGAATACCTTTATGACATCTATATGTGGGCTCATGTGAAGAAAGTACAAAAATGTGTGCAACTGCTGTCAAAAAATGCTTGATGATAAATTCATATCTGAAAGGTTGGTGCCCATGAGAACTAGATGTGTGTTTTTAGGTGGCTGTTAATATGTTGTAGATGTGGCGAGGTTTCACAAAACCTGGGCGTTTGGAAATGGTTTTCCCTACTCATTTCCCCACCTTCACTCATTTCTTGAAGGAGCAGTGAACTGCAGTCACAGAAGCGCTTGGGAATCTTTTGGTGGTCCCTTTCTAGCCTTATATGAGTGTGAGGAAACTGGATTTTCTAGATAGGACTGTAAAATAGGTATATTAGATTGGTTCGTTCCCCTTCAGTTTCCAGCACACAGAAATAAATGAATAAGGACTCAGAGACAATACTTATCTTTGTGGAAGTTTTACTTCGTACAAACAGCACAGACATTTTGTACGAAGGGTTACAGACAGATGAACAGGCTGCTGCATCCAAAGTCTGAACAAAGACACTCAGAAAAGGGCTTGGTTTATATACCTGGCATTTACATATTCAGAAGATGGTCCGAGGGTCTATGGTGTGAAAAACCCACCCACATGCTGTTGCAGGCTGGATACTTGAAGGTCATAAAGCTTCAAGTATCAGATCTTTCTGATGTTCTCACAGACATTTGCCAGAGCACAAACACCAGAACACACAAAAAGTAAAAAGGGAGGATGAGGAGGAACTGTGAGGACAATAGTTTGGTTGTGCTGTCTTAGAATGTAATATAATTTTGAGATGATAATACATGCTCAGTGAATTAAGTTTAAACCATTAGTGTAATAAAAGGTACAAGTAAATGTAATAAAAGTAAAAAGAGAGTTTCTAACTATTCTATTTCTAATTATTCCTAACATACCCCCCTGTTTATCATATCAAAATTATATGCGTAAAGTCAGCAGAACACTTCTCATCATCATCCATATACCATTCCACGAAGATTTTCAGTATAGGCATCATATCGGCTCTGCATCGAAAACAAAAGTGGATAGGTACATGTAAATACGGTAGAGCACATATAATCAACGTGAATAACTGAATAAAACAGAGGCGGTAGGTGATACATGAGTGTTGATGCGAAAACCTCCAGGGCTAAACTTATACCATCTGTGTGAAACTTTCATTGAGCAATCAGGGAGGGCAAAACTCATCAACGGCTCCGTGCCCCTCGGCAGCCGACACTAAGGATACGCATGCATCACCAGTCCAAACCTCGGCACAAAATCGTTAATTAAAGTTACATAGTACAAGAAACAAAGTAGGAAATAAAGAAAATAAAAAAATTCAAACCCAACAAAAGAAATTCAAACCCGATAAAAAAGAAAAATAACACCTTAAAGACCAGTTTCAACCTCGAGCGGATGCGAACCAGGAGAATTGTAGGCATAGTGTTGGTAAAGGGTGTTGACATACGTCGCACGGCCTGAAAGCATCTTGTCAATCAGTGATCTAATACAGGAAACCACACAGGTGATGAAAAGGAAAAAAGAAAACAACACACAGAGGACTGGAGTGACTAGTTCTATCAGTACACTCCACCAGAAGCAAACCAATAAAGTGGGGACCCAGACCAGTAGGTGTCAGTCATCTGAGGAGAGATGTGTGACTTAAGGACCTTGACCTCACTGATGGTGTGAGTGAGATTTCCAGAGGAAGATGGCATAAAAGTACAAGATGAAACCACGACGAACAGCTGGACCCATGTTAGCTGGTTCGAAGCTCACTGTAGCTGGAAAAAAGAGCAGTGCCAGAGGAAACACACCTGGGATCGCCCCTCGCCAGGAGTAGTGTCATACTGTGGTGGCTTCGTAGTTGGACTTCAACCAGGGATGTGTCTCAAAATGTCAGTCTCGTAGGCTCTCAGCAATTTACAGTGGCTTATGTGAATCCAGGAGGGTCAGTCAGCAATTTGTACTGCAGTTGGCATGGGGAGGAGAACCTTGAAGGGTCCTGTCCACCTCGGGTGTGACCAATCAGTCCGTTGAATGGGCTTCAGGAAAACCAGGTCACCGACAGATCTTCTGGTCAGTCTGGGATTCAGTGTCTGTGGGGAGGAGAGAGCTGGAGGCAGACTCAATGTGTTCCTTTGTTGTCACAGCTTTCTTCAAATAATCATGTAAATCATCAATTGTTGCATTAGAGTCAGGCACGAAAGTAGAAAAAATTAGGCAAAAAATAAAAATAAAAATAAATAAATAAATCAATAAAAATAAAAAATGTGTGAAAAACACATTCAAAGGGAAACAGACAAGAACCGCGTCTCATTTCAATAGCACCATGAGCAGGCTGATAACAGTTTGACTAATGGGAAAATTTGGACGGAAGGGAGTAGAGCATCTTCTGGAGAATTCGCACGAGAGAATCACAGGTCTCATTGTTTCAACTATCAGCCGCACAAGCAGCTGCAGCGAGTGAGTAAGGATGGGAGGTGGGGTGGGGTGGGGGCTGATTAGATAAGATGGTGAGGTCCAGGGGGAGAAATAATTTTGCCAGAAGCAGAAATTAAATGTCCCAAAAATTTAACCTGTGTTTGGGCCAGCTGGAGTTTAGATTTACTGCACTTATGGTCTTGAGAGCGTAGAAAAGACAAGTGTCTCCATGAGGCGAGGCTAACAATATGTCATCAAAGTAAAGCAAAAGTTGAGACCCTCCAGGAGGTTGAAACTTAGAAAGATTTGCATACATGTCCATTGAAAAAAGAAAATGCAAGGTGAGTAAGTGAACCAGAGATCCTCAACCAGAGATCCTCAGGAATGCTTTTAAGGGGTCAATCCTGATTTACAAGCAGAAATCAAAGGTCCTGATCAGTGGGGTCAGAAGGCTGCAGTTAAACTTTTTATGAGTAGGGGAGAGTGAACCAAAAAAGGGAAGGCGGCATCCGCCATCCGAGTCTGAGCATGTTTATTCAAGAGGGAGGTGTGTCCTGCACAAACTGATTCACATCTGCTTAGTAAGAAATGATACTTTCTATAGCTTTTTCTGGACATCTACCCTTGTCCATGTCGTAAACACTAAAATATACACTAAAATACATCCTGTTATTATTCTGATAGCACAGAAAGCCGTTACATCTGCTTACAATGGAGAAATTACCCCTCCCCTCTGCAAGTTTGCATCCTCCTCGGGCACGCGCACTCTGAGCTGTGAAGTTGCTCCCCCCTCCTTCTGCTCTCTCCTGCACTCTGAGGCTGCTCTGCCTTTTTATTTTTTTTTTTCTTTCTTTCTGTCCTCTGCCTCTCGCAACCAAACTTCAGGAGATGCAAATCCTGCTTTCTACATTTTCTTCTGATCTTTTTCTGTCTTTTCTTTAATTAATTTAATCGCATCCTGCAATGTAATACTTTAACTTTCCATTAAATCCATAGTTTTTTACCCATTTATCCAAATGCTTGATTTATGTACGATCCTGACGTTACACATACTTCCAAACCCATGAAAAGTTTTCCGGACCAGAGCAATGTGCTTTATTTTTTTTTTTTTTTAGTGAGATTTTGTGAATGCCCCCCCCCCCCATGTTTTCGAGGTATGTGATTGACGATCAGCCACAAACGCTCTCAGGAAATCATAGACTACGTCAGGCTTCTACAAAGATAGTCTTTGCGGACGTAGCTGTCCTGAGAACCAGCTTCTCAATTTCAATCACAAACCTGAGCTCCCACCCAAGTAACCCTTTTAATGGACTCTCCAGCGCTGAATCTAATCAGCAGAAAAAGCTTGGAAAATCAGAAAAGAAGTCTAATTATTTGTCTACTGAGTCACCATATTCTTTAATGATGTATTTAGAATAAGGCATTAATCAAAGTGAGCATACACCACAGAAGCCGTCGAAGAAAGGACACTCAGACACAGACAGAGACATAAAAAACGTTACACACATGAATTCCCCGGAGCTCCGTTTATTCCCAAAAGTCGCGCACACAGCTCGCGACACCTACACCGTTTAGTCTGAAAAAGTCGCTCACACAGTACGACATGCCTCAACCGAATTTTTTCCCTAAAGTTCTCTTCCACCGCGAAAGGAAGGTCCTACACTCGCAGTCTCGCGTACTGCCACACACACCCTCCGCGAGGGGTCAAACGAACGACACCGCGTGTCGAAATGACTTCTTGTTTCCCACCGCGTGGGTAAATTCATCCACAGCTCCGCGAGCTGAATTATTCTCACACCCTCCGCGAGGGGTTAAACCAACGACACCGCGTGTCAAAAAAAAAACTGCAAGTCCCACCGCGTGGGATGTTGCGCACACAAGCTCCGCGAGCTTAGTAACTGTCTTTCGTCCGACGACACCGCGTGCCGTTAATATAACTACTGCTCCCACCGCGTGGGGTTGCGCGCTGACGACACCGCGTGTCTTTAAGTCAACTTATTCTCCCACCGCGTGGGATGGCGCGCTGAGACAGCTCCGCGAGCTGTACACACGTCTGTTTCCTTCCGCGAAGGATGACACATGCACCCGCAGCAGCCAGGCTGCATGCGCAGCACCGTGACTGCACCCGTCTCTCTATCCTCCCCCGAGAGAGGATGCGCACACACACAAGGACACAAACACATTCAATATAACACCCTAACAAGTAAAGAGAGGACAGACTTTCTGTGTTGCATACTCACTTCGATCAAATAACCTCGTTAATTGATGAGGGTCCGACGTCGCCGAGGGCACCACCGGATCCAAGGGCAGGGCCACCGATCCTGAAGTCAGATGGATCAATGCTGAGTCTGTCTCAGACCACGCGTGGTTTTTGGGCAACCCCCCCAAGGGGTTCCAGCGATGTCCAAGGCACCCGTCGGCCGGACTCGAAGGACCAAATGTGAGGAAACTGGATTTTCTAGAAAGGACTGTAAAATAGGTATATTAGATTGGTTCGTTCGCCTTCAGTTTCCAGCACACAGAAATAAATGAATAAGGACTCAGAGACAATACTTATCTTTGTGGAAGTTTTACTTCGTACAAACAGCACAGACATTTTGTACGAAGGGTTACAGACAGATGAACAGGCTGCTGCATCCAAAGTCTGAACAAAGACACTCAGAAAAGGGCTTGGTATATATACCTGGCATTTACATATTCAGAAGATGGTCCGAGGGTCTATGGTGTGAAAAACCCACCCACATGCTGTTGCAGGCTGGATACTTGAAGGTCATAAAGCTTCAAGTATCAGATCTTTCTGATGTTCTCACAGACATTTGCCAGAGCACAAACACCAGAACACACAAAAAGTAAAAAAGGGAGGATGAGGAGGAACTGTGAGGACAATAGTTTGGTTGTGCTGTCTTAGAATGCAATATAATTTTGAGATGATAATACATGCTCAGTGAATTAAGTTTAAACCATTAGTGTACTAAAAGGTACAAGTAAATGTAATAAAAGTAAAAAGAGAGTTTCTAACTATTCTATTTCTAATTATTCCTAACAATGAGTGTCAAGCAAAGAGGCGTCACGTCGTACCTCTAGAGCTGGGGTGCTCATTACATCCTACTATTGTGGGCCTTCAGAGACAAACAACCCAAAAATATGTTTGAAAAAAAAAAAAAATGTCAGCGAATCATCATCCTCACTGAATATTATGTGACTTGACTAACATGCAGAATGGCCAATCATACATCCTCTAATACGTCACTGCTCGTGCATATCTAAATACATTCAGTGCAAATTCTTTCTCCCATCAGAGTCCCCGGCGGAGGACCAGGCACTCCGGCCTGCAGGAGTGTTTATGGAGGCCAGGGTCACCCCACATGCCTCCTCGATCGGGAGTAAGACGGAGACAGGCCGTCTGACACAGCCACCCTACCACGGCGCCTGATGCTGGCTCTGCGGTTCCCGCCAAGGGGATCCCAGTCCAATTAGGCAGCAGTGTTGTCCTGAAGCACGGGCTTCTCGAGAGCTGCCCATGGAGCAGGGGCCGCCATTCGCTCAGTCATGGTTAGCCAGCGGCCCTTTAGGAATGTCATGCTCCCTCAAATATACGGTTTACAGCATGAAATGCGACTGTCGCTGCTTCCTGTTTTCATCTGTTCTAATTATGCATTACGACAAAATAATATTAATACACACAATAAAGCTATCTCCTTACAAAAATGTGTGTACTCTTACTGTGTAGTTTTTGAATTACTAGTACATAAACATAGTATTTTAGACTTAAAATAATATATAAGTGGTCAACTTCAGAATTATTTGTACATAAACATAGTATTTTAAACATGAAAATACTGCATAAGTTGTCAACTTTTGAATCATCAGTACATAAACGTAGAATTAGACTAGACTCAAAATAGTGTATACAGTATACACTGTACATAGGTAGATCTTTTGGAGCATGTCATCTTAAAAGTAGCTTGCATGCCAAAAAAGTGTAGGGCACCCCTGCACTAGAGTCAATGACCTGACAAACCTTTTAGTCTTAGCGCAGACACTCTAGTGCTGGGCCACTGAGCTGCTTCAGGTGCTTCCACAAACACTTCTGGATCCCCTCCAGGTAGCTGTCTGTTTGCTTGCTTTCGGTGGGACATCACCACAGGACAAGCTGTGTGAGAAGAATAATAGTTCCTTTTGCCAATACTAATTTAATACTGGTATGATATTGTCCCAACAATCAGATCAGTAAAAGTGAATTGACCTGAAAGCACATCTTGACAGACTCAAGTTAAGTGTCTTTATAACAACATTATCTGCACTATAAAAATCTTTCATTTTCAATGTAACAAGATCATCATCCTCATGGACAGCAGATGCTGCCTCTGTACATCTGACAGTGTAACAGGCGCCACTGCCAGGATCCAGTTATTGATAGATAGCCAGGGTTCAGTGCATCTGGCAAAACTCAAACTAATGTTGAGAGTTTCTGTTACAAAGCAATAATGACAGCTCTAAAAAACGAGTGACTATCTCTGTGTGCCCCTGGTGGTTCCTGCGCATTGGTTTCTCAGGCATATCTTTAACCAGATTAGGTTTGTTCAGAAATGCTATGTCCTACATGTGGTATGAGTGTCAATGAAATGTAAAACATGAAATAATTCAAGCCTGAAGTGCCAAAATGGAATTAACAATTGGGTGAGTGAAAATTTTACATAATGATTAATTGCCTTTTTCACATTTCCTACTATACTTTTACTACAACAATAACATTTAGATGTGAAAGTTTACTCTTCATTTTGCTTCAAATGCAAATGAATGAATGCTGATGGATTTCAATTATTACCTTATTTCCTTGACTTTAAGCTTACATGGTCTCCTGGAGCCTTTCTCAATGTTTACTGATTTGTAGACTATCACATCTCCATAAGAAAATTAAGACTTGTACCTACTTTTAAATTCAGTTTGAATACAATGACAAGTACCTGGTCTGTGGTCTTTTTCTTGACTGTATGATTAGCGCCGAAAGTAAGGACTGTGTTGACAAAAAACAGTACAATTTAGTGACAAGGGGAGGTGACATAAAAGTAAATGCAATCACATTAGAAAGGGTTTAGAACCGGCCTGGGATTTCTCCAAGCTGTCCATTGACAAATTGATTATTTGTTTAGAAAAGTTCACTGTCAGTTTTTGCAAATCAAATATTTATTTATTTATTTGTAATGACTTCATTTGATTTTTTTTAAATTTCTCACCAATTTATTATTTTTTTATCCACTGAAAAATGTGCATTAGAAATACACTAGGTAGAGGGCAGAGGGGACCGGTGATCCCAGAAAATGTGACACCGTGGCTACAGAATAATAGTGGTAGCAAGTCAAGTTCAGCCGTCCATTTAATCTTTAATATTGTTTTTAATAATAATAATAGTAATAATATTGGAATTGAATTATCTACTGATGTAGCCACAGCTGCCCGGGAGCAGGCGGACAGAGGCGTGGCTGCCAGTATGCGCCTACAGCCCCTCTGACCATCACTGGGACATTGATGTTAGACATTAGATTAGATTAGTTTTATTGTCATTGTCCGTTGTACAATGACAATCATCATTACACTGCAAGAAGAGCAGGAATAACGAAATATAATATTAGGTAAATAGATCAGTATATACAAGTGTACAAATATAAACTGTAATAAGTAATGTCAGAAATTGGTGTGCAAAAAATGTGTGTTAACATGGCAGATGTGCAAGGATTAGCAATGAGGTAGAGTGTTGACGTTGTGGACAGAGTAAGTGGACAGAAGTTTGGATTTGTATCTGTGCATTTTGGAGTTGAGGATGGTCATTGCCTTTGGAAAGAAGCTGTTTTTCAGTCTGTTCGTTTTGCTTCTGATGCCTCTGTAGCGCCTCCCAGAGGGCAGCAGGTCGAACAGGTCTGAGCCAGGGTGTGAACTGTCCTTGATGATGTTCTGAGCCCTAGTGATGCAGCGCGCGGAGTAGATGTCCGTCAGGGTGGGGAGGGGAGAGGGCACCCAATGATTTTCTGAGCTGTCTATGACTCTCTGCAGTCTCTCCTTATCCACGACCGTGCAGCTGCCGAACCAAACTGTTATGCAGTATGTGAGCGGGTTCTGGATGGATGACTGGTAGAAGGTCAACAGCAGGTTGATGCTGATGTTGTTCTTCCTGAGGACCCTCAGGAAGTGCAGACGCTGCTGAGCCTTCTTGATGATGGCTGTGGTGTTTCCTGTCCAGGAGAGGGTGAAGGTGTGGACCCTCTCCACATGCTCCCCATTAATATGGAGGGGGGTTGGGTTTGCGCTATGCTTCCTAAAGTTGACAATGATCTCTCTGGTTTTGCTGGTGTTCAGGCTGAGGTTGTTCTCTGAGGACCAGGTTGTCAGCTTCAGGACCTCCTCTCTGTAGACAGACCCGACCACAGTGGTGTCGTCAGCAAACTTGACGATGCTGTTGTTGTGGGCTGGGCTGCAGTCGTGCGAGTAGAGGCAGTACAGCAGGGGGCTTAGCCTTGTGGGGCGCTGAAGCTCAGTGTGCGGGTGGAGTAGAGGTGGGGGCCGAGTCTCACAGTCTGTGATCGGTTTTTGAGGAAATTGTTAAACTAATTGCATGTGAGGGACAGGAGTGAGCAGTTTTACATTATTGTATTGAAAGCAGAACTGTAATCCACAGAGAGCATCTCTGCTGCTGCTCCAGGTGGTTCAGCGCAGAGTGGAGAGCCACGGCTACGGCTTCCTCTGTGGTGGGAAGGTGGTCCCTGATGTTCGGGAGGATGGAGCAACACTGAAGGCAGGGAGGCTAAAGTGTCTTGCCCAAGGACACACAGATGGTTGACGTGACGGGGGGGGGGGGGGATTGAACCGTCGACCCTCCATCATCAGCCGACCTGCTCAACTGCCTGAGCCACTGCTGCCCATCAACTTCTAAACGGAGGATTACATGACTTCTTTCTAGACATCACTGGCAGTGATCTCCATTGAGACAGAGATACCTTTAAAACTGAAGAAGGAAAATAAAACACTTCTACAAACAGTTTATCCATGTGTTTCTTCAGAAGGAGCAGCGCACAGACTTCATTTATAAATAAAAGTACGTCAAATATGAAACTTTTTGTTTGTTTTTTCAGTGCTACCATTTGTAAACAGAAGAAACAAGTTGAAATGAAAATTGAAACTACACACTTTAGCTGCTGCCTTATCAAATGGTGAATAAGTTACTCTGTTGGGTTCATGTGCTTTTAAATCTGAACCTCAAGGCGGGTGAGGCTGGTGAGGGAACCTCGCATCACTGGTGTCTAATAACTGTTATTGAGACCTACTTTTCTCTGACTAAACCAAAGATTGTGTGAAATGATAATGAGTCCAGATCAGAGACTACCATGATTATCCCACTGATACTGCAGACTTTCTCATTCCTGTTGTTGGAAACCATATCATTTTTTTAATCTCTTTGTGTAAAATGTCCAGCTCTTATGTTTGGATTCACTCCTGGTCTTACTTTTTTCTGATTATGGATGACAGCATGTCACTGACATGCTGTTTTGAAAGGCTTTTCAATGTTCTGCTTGCTTTCCTGTTTCATCTGAGTCCATCTTAGTCTGTTTTAGTTTCAGCATGCAGCAGTAACCCTGCATGCTCCACTGAGTTTTTAAGAGCCAGAAGAATGAGTTCTTTACTTCTAAAAACTATGCATTTTATTCACTTCCAAGTCACAAATTAAGTGAAGGATTGGATGTGTATTCAATCTTAAAAAATGTGATACACACTTACACAAAAACAATTTTTTATGTGCACATATAGTCTGTCTGCCTTGTTAGTCTTTTGTCGTTAAAAATTTGCTAAGTTTTTGTATGCTTTTATTTCTGTCTTTTTAAATAATACTTTCTATGTTTTTATTTAGTGTATTCGTGGGTATCTCTCTCTATTTATCTATCTATCTATGATTACACAGTAGTTCTTGGTTTAGCCAACAAAGTGCTGAATTTTCACAGTCTGGTGAACAGATACCTGCAGCATAGTGGGGTTAAGGGCCTTGCCCAAGGACATATTGATTTGTAGACTGCCAAGGCTAGAAATCTATTAGCAGACGACTGCTCTACCTCTGTTTAAAGACTATAAAAAAGAAAAATAAATAATCACTAAAGCTTTTAAATGGTGCTTGCAGCTTCATACTAATTATGCTGGGCTATTTTCAAGTGTCTGTTTGTGGAGTATTGACATACATTAATGAACAGCCTTTCATAGTGATGGACAAATGACACACTTGTCTCCTCTTACTGATGTGAGTCACTGGAGTACTTCATGGATGAGATGTCATGCATTGACAGTAGTACTATATAAATGCAACACGATTCAAAGAAAGTACTTTATTGGCAGCTTTTGTTCCAACAAGGTGGTTCTGACTCATTATGATTGTTTGCATACTACATAAGTGATCCTTGATGATGGTTAGAGGCCAAGCATGCACGTGAAAAGAAGGGATTATCAGATGCAGACTGTGTAAACTGAAGAAATCTACTGATTTGCTCCAAGAGTCAGAATTTTCTGGTCTGTCACACTAGATTTAGAGTTTAGTGTAACACTGGCTAAATCTTTTGACAACTTTCAGCTAGTGGTTGAAGTCTATTGACAAAGTTTCAAGCTAATGGAACTGTTTTTGGTGCCATTAAAGTCCACTAAATGTAATGGCTAACAGGAGGAAACCCAAGCACGGTATGGGACTCAAAAAAGGCCAACTGAATAGATTTAATGATGAAAAAATAAAATCACTTCTCAGTGTGGGAACACTCGAAAAACATAAACCAACATACATAACACACCGGGAATCAATAAACTACAACCAGAGCTAGAAAGAACCAAGACAAAACAACTGACACTGAAGACTAAGAAATAGATCTTCAGGGTGTATTCAGACTGTAGCATTGCCACACATGTAATCACGTATATTTAAATACGATTTTTTTTTTACTGAACATTTAACAGAATACTCAGTAATGACTTTCCTTTGTTATCCCTGGTTAATATGATCCTGTCCATGTTTATTTCTTTGGAGTTCATGTTGAATGGATAGCAGGGTACGGAAACTACATTGTCAGGACACTGGACTACAAATATGGCTACCAGGGGACTTCCTGTGGCCCTGGTGAAAAACTGATTAATACGTGGAAAAGAGGGGTGAAGGGAGAGACACAGGAGTTGACACCCGCAGGACACATACTGCAAAGGATTACTGTGACGTCGGAGGGGAGTCCAACCGCGTCGGTGGAATATTTGGGGATTTATTTCTGCAATCCGGTGAGACTTCCACATGCATGGAATGACTGAAAACCCCATTAACTCTGGACAGAGCTGGTGAGCCGCGTACACTCATCCTACGGATGGAACTTCGACATCCCGCGAGTTACTTGGATCTGTTGCTTTCAAATGCAGGGTGGAGGACGCCAAGAGAGGCGGTGACTTTGTAAATAATGAACTAATATAAGAAAAACTTAGGTGTATCAGGTGAAGGACTGGGGAAGCTCCTGTGGGGTTGAATATCTGAGACTGTTTAAAAACTTGAGGCATATTGTCAGTATGTTTTTTTGTTTTTGTTTTGTAATACTTGGATGAAATTGAAGAGTGTTACAAGACTGGACACACTTGGTTCACTTAAAGTGAACCTGTTTGTTCCCCCAGACAATCCGGAACAAATTCTCGGTCTATATACACCCAATTCGGACCCTGGTCCAGGACCAGAAACCGCTCTCTGACCCATCTTTTGAGCTGGTTTTGATTCATTTCCAATTGGACAGAGCTCCAGTTTGCTCTGAGTTTTCTCATGCTCAGGACCTGGAGCTGAACAACTGAATCAAAACGGCCACCGTAGCATTATGGGATGTAAACCGAGTAATGGAAGAGCAATGATAAACACCAACTCATTGAAACGTGATCAGATGAATGCAGCCTCATTAAAACAATGTTTCACCAGATAAACATTGCTTCACAGACTGTTTTCCAGACAATCTATATGTCATAAAAACTTATCAGCGCACCACGATTACCACCTTGCACCATGCCTCAGCCGTAACAAAGTAGCAAGTAAAAAGTGTTGTACCTGACGTTGATACAGACATTCAAAATTGGTCAGCGAAATATAAAGTTTATCCCAACAAGGACTGCAGAGCGTAGGACTTCCATTATTCTTTCTCTTGTTGCTTTACTCTGCCCATGCAATTCTTGGCCAATAACTGAAGAGACATTTAGTTTTGTTTACAAGCTTTGGTACAAATCAGAAACGTCCATTAGATGGCAGTCTAAAAAAACCAAATGCAAGGTTCAGGACTCGGTCCGGACTAAAGTAAGCAGACTTGGTCTGGACCAATGAACTTTTCCAGTCTAAAACAACCTTAAATACAGAAACTTATAACTGTGTGCAGGCAGAAAACTCAGATAAAACACACAAGTGGGCATCCATCTGAAAGCAGCAAAAAAAAAAAAAAAAAATTAAGGTTGATGGCATTACATCAAGAAAAATTTTTTTTCTTGGGAGATAAATATTTCCCCAAAGTTTATAGTTTTACATAAGATGCATTTAAGGCCCATTTTCTAAAGACAAACATCCTGCTACCAGTTGATGCTTTGCAAATTAGTGCTTTCTAGATGGAAAAAGTTTTAAACCCATGATGGTTGACAACAAAGGCACTTTGTTGAAAAAGAAAAACAAAGACATACATGAATCTAATTGTCTGAAAGTGCATGTATCAGAATGGAGTGGAGCAAGAAGTGTATGGGTTGCCAAAGTAGCCTCTTTGTCACAGCTACAAGATTTTTCCAACAGCATGTTTGTGTCTCCTTCTGATTCACTACGATTTGAATAAATAAATACTCAGAAATGCAATTTTAAGCTTCAATTTCTTAATATATGTCCTACATCATGAGAAAAATGGCACAAAAACATGTTAAAAATACTACAAACATAAATTTAATTGTAGTGGGTCTTTAAAGCCATTAAGATAAGAGAAGTTGGGTAGACTCAAGTCTACTGAAGTCCTCTCAAAATTAAAACATTGACCCAAAAAAGGAAACTTCCAGTACAAATAGGTGCCAGTTTATTGTCCATGTGTTAGTCTAAAATTAACTTTGTCAGTTACCTTCAACAGCCAGGATTTTGAGGACATTTTTATTCTATATGCCTTTTTGGGTGAATTGACTATGTTGTCAATGTAGAATGTGCTTGGGAAAAGCAAATGTCAAATAGAAAGAAAAAAAAGTCATAAAAATGGCATTGTTTTGGTGCAATGTTGTTGGATTACAGTGCAGTAATGAGGTATTTGAGGACAGTAATTTTGTGATTTCCGTTGAATGCAAGAACCTGTTTTTCCCAGCAGAGAAATTAGCCTTTGCAGCATAACTTCCTGACCTTATACCAAAGATCGCCAAAATAGTGCATCTTGCCTCAAATCAATAAAACAAATTTTGGGGAAAAAAATAAATAAAAACACAGAAAAATGCTGGACTGAATGCTGCATGAGGAGGTCTTGCACCTGATTGACTGATGTAGGAGGTAAAGCTGTAGGGCTCACTGAAAGCTTGTGCTTCTTATTCATGTATTTATTCATTTTTAAGATTTATTTTTGCAGCTAGTTTTACAGTATCAAATCACCCAGAGGAGTTTCATCCAGAGACTCTGATGGTTGTAGGCATTTTGCAGGGTTGCCATTAATGTTGCATGAAGGTGTATGACAAGACCTGCATACTGAAAGTCCAGATCTTCCTCCGGAAGATAGGAAAGTAGAATCTTTGTTACTTTACAGTATCACAGTCCCCCTGGAAACAATTAGACAAAAAGAATAAAATGTTTGGTTGTGAACTAAATTGGCATTAAATATGCAAGCCAAGATAGGAGACTACTGCAGCAATGAAGCAAATGCTGTTGGAATCACTGTACATATGTCAGACTTGTAGAGAACTAAGTACCCCAAAAGGAGACTTTTTGTTGAAGTTATAATTAAATGCAATGGATTTTCACAAAATAATATTATAAAATACTTACTACATAAATTGAAACTGTGGTTGACAAAGTTATTATATCCACACAGCATCTTTAACAACAAAATAGCCATTATAAACTGTTATGGCAAGCACTTCACCAAGTCTTTTCTTTTTACTTTTTCTCAAATTCAGCCATGAATCCAGAGCTGTATAAATACTACAGTGCTCTTAGGATCATTTTTTTCCTGATATAATCACCAACCATTATGGAGACCACCAATCGGCGGGCTGGAATAATTCAAAACCCTGGGGGTATGATTAGTTTCAAGGAGCGCTGTAAATACACATATGAAGTGTGGAAGGTTTGAGACTTCAGGCTGGATGGATGATAGGATAGACAAATGTTCTGATGGACTAAAGCCACTGACATGAAAGCTTTAGTGGGGATCAGAACAAAGACTTTTACGTATGCAAACCAACGTCTTCTCTCATCCAAAATGCAACCCATCAATATGGATCTACAGATCCATATTATTGTTCTGCTTCAGTTGCCACTGCTGGCTAGCCACAGTTTTAAACAAACGTGCAATGTCTCAAAAAGACAAATCTATGTATCAACCTGTCTTGAAACCAGCTCACAAAGTCAAAGGATGGAAGTAAGTGGCAAAAAAGAAGGCAAATTGCATCACAATTGACCAAACCACATGAGCCTTTGCAGCCCTGCAGTCACACCCATCAGTCTAAACTAGATTGTATTCAGTTTGTCAGTTGTCACTCACAACAAAACCCAACCCATATAGACTTGCAAATATGAAAAAAGAAACATCTTTTTTGCAGCATCCATTTTCCTGTTTGATTTTTACTGGGTTTTAGGGCTTATTGTGACCTTAATTTATCCACCCATTTCAACTTGCTCTTTGCTGGAGCCTATCCCAGCTTTTGGTGGTCGAAGGATACACCCAGGACGGTACGCAAGTCTTTCCCAGGGCCACAAAATCAGACACTTACATAAACACCCAGGGAAAATTTTTAATAATTTATAACCGTATATCTTCCAATAGTATCACAATAAAAAGTGATAAAGTGGGGTAGAGGTCGGGGGGAGAGGCTTGTCCGGTTTCCAACATGTAACTGACGTTCCACAATGTTTTTTAGAGACAGACATCTATTGGAAACTAGCATTTACTCAATCATAGACAGAATGGTGATGGCTAATGGGTTTGTGGGGAAATTTGGTCACAAAATGCAGACAACACCACCAGACAACTATTCAGGATTTATTGAAATGATGAGAACATTGTATTATGTTATAACAAGCTCTGGCTGTGAACATATCCTTTCTTTTTTCGAGCGTCATTAACCTCCATACCAAAACTCCTCTCTGCTTTCATGCATATCATTTTCCTGGAGACACGGGCAACTTTCTGCTTTGCAAGTTTAATCCATATTAAAAAGCAGTTCTTCTAATTTGTCTCTCGCTTTCTTTGCTCCTCCACCAAGGAATCGGTTTGCTGGTTGTTTCTGCAGCCGTCTTGTCAAAATCATCCATCTGCTTGCATCATTCTCTGAAACATTTAGGTTCTACCCCAAAATGTTGTGCAGATACCTCACCAGAATGTTCTTTGGTGTATGCAACCCCACGAAGTTCAAAAGCTAAAAGGAACAAGTGTTTTCTGGCCTAATCGCTACGACATCACAGACACCCAGGGTCTGCGTGACTGCTCATCGGCATCAATTAGAGACAGGCCACTACTGAAAGATATACAGTTAACCAATGAAGTATGTTTTTTGACTGTAGGAGAAAGCTGGAGTGCCCTACAAAAAGCTAAATTTTTGTGTCCAATAAGACATAAAAGATATAATATTTCCTACTAAGTGAGAATTCTGGTACAAAAGTGGGAGGACTTTCTGATTTATTAATACACTAATCTTGGATTCATTTTGTTTAAAAAAAAACAGCTACATTTTCAACATTGTAGGTTTCTTGATTCTCCTAATACAAAGCTCATAAATAAGTGTAATTTGTTCATGCTTTCAAACAAATTGATTAATGTTGGCCTTTGGCAGCAAACTGCATTTACGTATCTGTAATGACTAGAACAGTACAATCCTAACCTATATACAATTATCATTTTTAATGCAAAGAACATAACTCCTAGAATTGCCGAAGGGAATGGAATCTCATTTTAAAAAGTTTCTAATGTTCATTCAATTAACCTCTGAGAAGCCAAATAATAAAAGCAGATTGCTTTTTTTGTGTTAGACTTCCACTGTAGCATTGCCTTGTTGCCCTTTTGTCTTTGCTTCATGTCACATGCTACAGATTTGGTCTGATGAGCTGTTGGTGTTTTAAACAAATTGAAAAAAAATTAAAAACTGTCCATTTTGTACAAGTACTGAGGTTGTGTTATAAAACAGGACATATAATATTTTACCCTAAGCTATTCGAATGCCATACTTTTTCAAAAATGTTCATAGCTTAGAAAATAATGCTATCTTGTTGTCTGAATGTTTTTCTTTAAAGAAGCAATGAGAGTCATATTCAAATAGAAGATGCTGTGAATACCAGAAAAAGAAAAAAAATCATTTAAAAGGACAGATTTCTGTCAAGCTTAACATCATTTTAATCAAGACAGTTAATTAACATTTAGTAAGATGATGTGTGGATATGAGTGTCTGTCTGTAATCATGAATTTTTGATGTCTGGAGTGTCTCTACATGCTCGTCTCTCAGAAGATCATGACATGGTGGGACCACAGATGATGTCTGCATAAAACATGAGGTCAATTCCTCATCAAATCCTTTTATGACTTATTCAACTCCTTCTTCTTCTGTATCTCTCCTAAGGATTTGGAAACAGTCCAACCATTTTCTTGTTTATTTATCATCTGTAGTTCAAATTAACTAACTTTTTGACTGCAATAGCTATTGCAGGGAGTTCTGTGCCTTTGCCATGCACTTTAAAAGGGAAGAGCAGGTCTTAGCATTGACCCCACCCACTCTCCCAGCAGTGTCCCACTGCGGTTTTCATGGCTAATCAGGCACCAACTTCTCTGGTGGCACGTTAAAGCTATAAAAACTATTTAAAAAAATTCTTCTGTCTATGTTTTTTAAATGTGAAGAGTACTTCTTTCTCTCTTTCACTCATACATACACACTTATAAACAAATACATATATGTGCATCCACAAAGTAAAGTTGGGTTCACCCACTGATTCATCCATCAAGAATGAAAACACTTCAATAGACAAATGTGAGCTTTATTAAAATAAAATTAGATATTTAAAGAAGCAAAAGATCCTCAAAACCCGACTGTATATTTGTTTCTTTCTTGCTGTAGAACCAGACTGTTAAACCTAAAACTTTGTTCTGAACGCAATACACGCATCAAATTTGTGTTGGATGCCTCTCTTTCCAACGGGGTCAAATTTGCTGCTTTGAGGCCTGTGCCTGAAAATGGGTTCATAAGCTTGACGCCCCAGACGCATGTGGGAGGAGCTACTGCCACATGTTTTTAGCCTGATCGCTGCATGGAGCAGTTTCTGTCTGTGTATTTCTCATTTACAATGAATGGAAGACACAGATGTTTAGAGATCAGATGTATTTATTTTGAAGACTTCTACAGTAATCACGTCTTAGTGTCTGAGTTCATGAGATGATTCAGAGACTCTCCCAGTACTATGAGCTTCACCTCTGCTGCAGGAGCTGCATCTGAATCATGGCAGTTTCCTGCGGTGTTGCCGTGTCTCTGTGACCTAGTTTGAAGACTTTCTGTCCTGCATTTGTTCAACAGGGGAAATACAAAAAGAAGAATAAAATTAGAGGACCATTTTATTTTTGTCTTGATGTAAATATAAAAAAATGTCCTAAAGTTCACCAGGCCCGATCAGACACAGACCCAATGCGGCATGGGGAAGCCACAAGCGGCTCTTTGTCTGCCCGCCAGTCAGCCTCCCAGGGGCCGGCGTAGTTGGCACAATCATTACAGCCCCATGGGCTTTGTGACAGGCTGGAGACCTGTCCACGATGTACCCTGTCTTTGCCCAACAGTAGCCGAGATGCGCTCCGGCAACCCCGTGGCCCCAAAAGAGATCCAGCAGGTTAAGAAAATGGATGGAATTTCAGGACGAGAACGGTCACATTTATCCTCCATCTTGGATTTATATTTTGCCCTCTGATCAAGTCAGTGTAGTCCCTGGTTGGCAAATTTCAAACATTTGAACTCTGCACCGCCACCCTCACACACACTGGTGGCGGACCGATGTGCCGCGCCCAATGATCAAATTGCGCCACAGGACCTCAGATCACGTCTGTACATTGACACAACATAGAAACTGGAAATGAGAACTATGATATACTAAGAAGATTGCTTGGATGCCTGTTTGGTGTATCAGTTAGTTGCAGATGTCAAATCTATCTTCAGTTTAGAAAATATATGAAAATAGTATAGAGCTAACAATCAACCAGCAATGGCAAAACAGGAGTATTCTTAGATTGCAGCAGACAAATCCAGAGATTTGAAGAACTCTGCTGATCATGATTAACAGACAAACTTTAACTTTTGCATTACAAACAATATTCTTTCTTTTAAAGGTGTTTCGTGGGATTTATTCATTGAACTTGTTCAGTTATATCGTCTCTGCTGCCAGTTTTGAACTGAACAACAGAAAGAAGCAAAACTATTCATTTCAAAGATGAAAGATGAGTCAAGACACCAGAACAAAAGCTGATTAGCAATTACGGCTGTGTTTGTTTGTGTGCAGACTGGTGGCAGAGATCCCCAACTGAGAAGCACAGAGGAATTTGTGAAGCTGCCCTGCCTACTTCCTCCTTACACTTCAATATGAGCAACCGGTAGGAGTCTGACTGTGAAACAGTTGAGGAGGAGGAGCAAAAGAGAAAAAAAAAAAGCAAAAGAAAAAGGGGAAAACCAGGAGACACAGAGAGAGCGGGGAGAGCATCAAACACTGTAATAACTGGCTTTAATTAAGGCCAGAGGGAATATGGGAGTTATTAGCTGTCATAAGCAAGTTTATCAAACCCAGAGAGAGCAGATATAAGCATGTTTCTGAGGGTGAGAAAGAGGGAAACTGCTTATATGGCGTGTTAATGTGCTCCTACTGTACGTGGGTGCGCGGATGAGAGAAGGAGATGGAGATGGAGAAGAAATCTTGTCTGCAAAAACCTTCCCAAGTGTGTCTTCATGCAGGAGAGCTGTATTAGCCCAGCAGTGGTATTCCACCAAAACACCACAAATGGTAAAGACCCACTCCAGTGAAAATTGTTTTTTTAACATGTTCATATAGCATTTATCTCATGATGAAGGACACATAATTGAGCTTAAAATTGCATTCCTGAGGATTTCTTTATTCAAGTTATTGTAAATCAGGGGCAGACCAAAAAGCAAAAAAAAAACAACAACAACAAAAAAACCACTGGAATAAGCGAATAGTTGTGATGTAGAAGCTACAATCAGTGGATCACAAGCTCATTGCTCCGCTTCATTCTGATACATCCACTTGTAGACAACCTATCTCTGTTTATATCATCTGAGCTGGCATCTGACTTAAAACTGGACAGCTGGTATGCTCCAATATTGCTCTTCATTTTTGTTGCACCGGCAATGTTAGGTTGCCGTTAGGGGTGGGCGACACTAGGAATTTGGGTATCGATCTGATTCCAAGTAATTACAGGGCCAGTATCGCTGATTTCGATACTAGGGCTGCATGATATGAGAAAAACTCGCGATATGCAATATTAGTGATCAATATTGCGAAACGATACGATATTACTGGCGATAAATTAACAAATAGCAAAAAACAACAAAAACATTTCTCTTTCAGTGCAAAAGTTTAATTTAAATAAGTGTCAAAATACCTTAAATTATTCTCTGAATGACCCTTGTCTAATGAGCAGGGCAATATCTAACATAAAAGCTCTATCTGATTCGTCAAATGCACAAAGAGATTTATTCAATTCAATAAATAGTTCAGGTTGCCATAAGATGGCTTTAGCACATTTAAGGTTTACCATTTATTGCGATATCCGCTGACTTTTGCGATATGTATATTGCACAGCTTGAAATCACAATAACGATAAATTATTGAGATTATTGTACAGGCCTAATCGATACCATTGCCGATACTTTTTCTTGAAATGTTTGATTATAGATGTTTAGGGGTGTGTATTGGCAAGAGTCTGGTTATATAATCTGTATCCTGCTACGCGTCCAACGATACGATAAATATGACAATATTTTATCGAAACACATTTTCTTTTTCCTTTTTTTTAAGTATGAAAAACTGAATATCGATATACCTTTCATTGTAAAAGAATGATTTGATTCTGGTTATTTAATGATTACAATGTTAAGCACTGCAACTGTATTTCATATACAAGTTGCTTTTACCCAAGCAAATTAATAGTGATTTTATTTTGGTAACTTAAAATATATTTGTTCTTACATTCAATATTGACTGATTTCCACAATAAATGATCTTTCAGTATAAGAAAAAAAAAGCGGAATGAATGCGCCTTAACCAACAAAAATCTGAAAGTATGATTGAGGAATTAAAGTACTGTTTATTTTTAGCATTGCTTATATGCAGCTTCTCAAAAGTACTGCAGCTACTCAATTCTGTCCTCCTGACAGAATTCTGAATCGATACAAATATTACCAAATGAAATATTGCGATATATCGCCAAATCGATTTTTTTCCTACTGCCCTTCTGCTTACGCTAGCAGACAGTGTTGCCAGATTGGGCAGTTTTCCGCTTAAAGTGGGAGTGTTTTTGCTCAAATTAGCCAGTTTTTTGCCTTATCTGGCAACCCTTGAGACAGGCAAACGCTGTGCTTGCATATAACCAGGAAGTGAATTCAAGCTCTTTATGTATTAAAGAAAAACTGCGATGAAAGTTTCAATCTCATCACGCTGGTATCAATACTTTACCTTGGTTTTGATACTATCGTTACTCAGATAGATCCGCCTACCCTTAGTTGGTGTTATGAGAGGATGTAAGCTAGGGAAAGCATGTAGACAAAGAGATGACAGGACGTCAGGGCAGGCTTACTTTGTGACAACGGTCCCATCCACAACTCAGAGACCAATTTCTAATGAACTACTGTCGCTCTGCAGAATCTTGATTTTTTTTTTTTTATGAAACGACATAATCATAATCAAAAGACCACTGAAAACGCATTGAAAATAGATCAGAATAACAAAGTTGGGTCATCCTGCTTGCTTTTGCAATGCTTAAACCTGATTATCTAAGGGGATTAAAAAGCTTGTCTGAATGAGTTCAAGTCCAACTATACCGTCATCTATTGATCTATTTCAAAGTATTCCCAGTGGTCTTTTAATTATGAATATGCTGCTTTTAAAATAAAAATAATGAAAAAAAAAACTATGTCGTCTTTAGAACACAATTTCTGCAGAGCAGCAGTAGTTCACTAGAAATTCACGTTGTGGCATCGTTGACATGTAGCGACCCCCCCCCCCCCCTTCCTCTTCCCGTTTGCAGAGAGCTAGCATGTGGCCCGCCCAGCATACTAGTCACAAATCTCTTTGCTATCAATAATGAAAAACTTTGATACTTCTCAACTACTAGTTAACATTGCTATGTTTTCATAAGTTTTAATCATCTTTTTTTACATAAAATATACAAATGTCATTGTTCAGACTTTAAATTGATTGTTAGGGAGACAATAAAGAGCAAAATTGCAGCTAAGGTTATCTAAAGGTAAGAAATCACAAAACTCTAAATCATGATAAAATTAAATAAACAAAAAAAAAAGATTAAATGCATCATTACAACATATTGAATTTTGGACATTCAGTCTGAATAATTTCAAAATCACCAGTGTCTTAACTGTATTATAAAAAACAAACTATGACAAAAGAAGATATTTTTAAGTGTTTTTAGGCAGTCCCAAATGAGCTGTAGCAAAAATGCATGGTAGGTTTCAGATAGACCCCTACAGGGATTTATGCCAAAATTCCAAGATATGCACTGTTAGTGACCCAAAAATCATTAGACCTCATGGGCCTCATTAAACTTTTCCACAGAGCAATGATCACTTTCGCAAGCTTGGTTTGATGTCCTAGTAGCATCGCTATACTGGTGGCTGGACTTGAACTTTATGTAAAATCTCTGGTGGGATCGGAAGAAAATTGTTTAAGCATTTAAAATGGGATTGAACTGGAGGCCATTGGTCATAAAGGGTGTGCTGAGGTTTTACACAAGTGCTGGCAGGTGTTGGTGTCCTACTGTACATTACATTTGTCATGCAAAAACATTTTACAACTGTTTATATAACCTAATTTCCCTTGAGATCAATAAAACTCTGTTTTTATTATTTGAACTAAGAACCGTGTCCTACAAATTAATGGAAATGATTGTCGGGTAGGCGTTGGATCACTTTGGGACTGCAGCAGTCAGTATTTCTGGCATTTGTTAAAGAAACCTCTTACCTTAGTTGTGCTCAAATATTTTAACTACTCTGATTTTTTTTGTCTTTGTTCCAAACATTTGAATGTCAATAAATGTAACCAGTAAACGCCATTTTGGTGGGGTTCGATCATCTTGATTTAAACTGTAGGCTCACTGTAACACACTGACACTCATGTCAGTAATGTCAGCTAAAATGTATTTACTAATCTAGACACACAAACTAATGTTTGCATTTGTTTTTCTGAAGTAAACATTGTGTGTTTTCCTGCTGCCGGTCAAGTGGAGTGGAATAGATGTATCTTTTTTTAGAGCAGCAGGGTCATCTAAAGTTATCCGTGTTGAGTTGTGCTTTTCTTTTTCTGGAGTAGGAAACAGAAGCACAGTGAAACATATCTATATGTCATAGTGCTAATGCTCGACTTCCTTTATGAGATACGTTTTAGGGCACATAATCATAATATTAGCATGTATTTAAATCTAAAAAAATTTGCGGCTGCTCTCCTCACCTGTTGTTATAGTGCTCCCTGCTTTCTCCAGAGACTTTTTAGTTACTATCAGTACAACAAGCAAGGAGTCCAAGCCTAAAGTTTCATCTCATTTTCTTAGTCACTGGCCTACCTTTTTTTTTTTCAGCGAGTAAATCTTTCTTCACTTGTTCTCTTTCTCTCTCTTTTATTTCTTGTTTCCTATGGACTCCTTTTAGTAAATTTTCATAGATATGTTAACTGAGGAGTATTTCCCCAGTCAAATCCATGTAAGCGAACAGTGACAGTCACATAGAATTTCTTTTTTATGTTATTATTAAACACATCCCTCAGAACAGCTTAAAGACCCAATCTGATCATCTTCTAAGCTGTTTTAAAAAGGTTCACAGTGGTCTTTTAGTTATGATTATGTCATTTTTAGCCTCTTTTTTTTAAAACTGTGTTATTTTTTAGGACATAGTTTCTGTGGAGCGGCAGCAATTCTTCAAAAATTTACCTCTGAGTTGTGGGTAGGACCACTGGCATGGAGCAACGCCGCCCGCCCCTCTCATCCCCCCATTTTTTACACACTCCTGCTAGCTTACAGCCCTCACCTAACATTAGCAGTGCACATTAAAATGTCGAGCAATGTTGGAGTTACCCAGCTGTACAGTTCTGAGCCAGATGCCAGCTCAGATGAGGATGAATCTATTTGTCTTCAAGTGGATGCATCAGAATGGAGCGGAGCAGGGAGGCTGTGGCCTGCCCATAGCTTCTATGTCACATTATAATCCTTTTCAAAGGGAATTTTTTCTGCTCCTGATTTACAAAGGTTTGAATCATGAAGTACTCAGAAGTGCAGCTTAATACCTAATTTTCTCCATACATGTCCTCAATCATAAGAACAATGGCACAAGAACATGTTAAAAAAACAAAAACACAATTTTCATTAGAGTGGGTCTTTAAATGTATACATTTTGCACTTTAACTCAGTGATTCTTCAATTCGCTCCTGTAATTAAAACTGCTCCTCCAGTGATGGCTGAAAGCGCATTTGACATATTGAACTCTGGCATCTGTGTCCACTGCTTCAGAGGCATATCAGGGTAATGCTGAGCCAAATGTCAAAAAGGAAGGGTGGAGGTGGTGGTGGTGGTGGGGGTTGTCAGATAAGTAAAATGTCTGTGATTTTAATGTGGTTGACAGGATTCTTGCACATTTGCTCCCTGAGCCATGAAGATAACGTGCTGAATGTGTCGTCAGCCTTCAATGAAAGGCCCCTTTTTGCAGGGGTAGTCATGCAAGTTAGTCATGTAATTAAAACTCATCTTGGCATTTGGGGGAAATGTACTTGGAAACTCCTTGAAGGAATGACAAAGCAGTAATATAAACAGGCAAAAGAAATAATTATCCAATGAAAAATCCTACTAACAGCTGTTTTAAAAGCCTGCCAAGCGTCAAAACACAAGTTTTGCATTTCAACATGTTTTGTTTTGAAAAAACAAACAAAAACATTGAAATTAATTCACTATTTAATGTGATCTCAATGAGGGTTGACATACCATATTATTTAACTATAATGACTATTGTAAAAGCAGATTTATGGCGGGGCCCCTTTATTGGATGAAATAGTCAATGAACCTGTGAAGATTGCGGTAAGCCTATATGCTGACAAGCACAGATTTTTTTTATTTTTTTTATAAGTCACCTTTAATAAAGGCAGTCTCTCACAGTTCACCCCATACCAGAAAGACTCCAATAATTGAGAGGGCAGGAGCCTACAGCTGCACTATATTGGTGTCAGCAGCGTTCATGGGTCAGGTAAGCATAGAAGAAAGATAATACCTTCAAGAAGGCAAAGCTGAATTCAGACTTACACATCAATTTAACTCCTTTTTTACCATTATGTCTTCTTTCGCATTAATTTTTTCCTAGTTTTTTTAGAAATAGATTAATGCTCAATGGCATGCTGTATCTATGCATTTTTGCTGTCTCCCCGATCGTTACAGAAACCTCTTACGTCTCGATTGATCGATCGATCGAACCCTCATCGGGACCCACTTCTCCACCCGCGTGACTATCTATCTATCTATCTATCTATCTATCTATCTATCTATCTATCTATCTATCTATCTATCTATCTATCTATCTATCTATCTATCTATCTATCTATCTATCTATCTATCTATCTATCTATCTATCTATCTAATTGCCACATGTAGACTCCAACAAAATATATAAAGTGCTGTTTGGTCAGTGCATCTTTGGTTAATATGCAATTATACCATGGTCCGGGTGAATACTCAATTCTGATTGGCTGCTGGGTGTGCATTAAAACCTGATAACCGCACGGTGAAAAAAGAAGTTCAGGTCACCTAGCTTAAATGTTTGTATCACTGCACCGGCTTCTTTAAAACAACCATTTGCTTCATCATTTGGACAAAAACAAGCGGGAAGAGGCGAACTTTCTCTCTGAACTGATGCTTTATTCAACCCATCGGAAAGATCAGCATATATATATCGCCGAATCTTGACTGCAGCGGTGGTGCGGCACAACACAATCTGAAAAAAACAAGAATTAAGGACTAAAAACTAGTTAATATGTATTGCTTTTGTAAGTGACCATGGTATAAGCAGGTTAATGGCCTTCGAAGTGTGCGTTATTACTATTTAACGCATTTCGTTGGCCACTAACCCTTACTTAGCATACAGTGCGCTATTTAGTCATTAAAGTATAAAACTGTTTTTTATTTTTAAAGTTACTGAGCTACTCAGGTGGGATTCATATGTCAATTAAAAAAAAATTATTTGATTATTTTATATTTGATAATAAACGTTTTATTTCAAGCAATCCAAGCTAGAATAATGCACTAAACTGGAAATCCCTGCCTTTTGACCCTCCTTCGCGGTAGGGGAAAAACTCCTTTAATGGTAATAAAAAACAAGAAAAAAAAAAATAAAAATAATAATAATAATAATAATAATAATATATATATATATATATATATATATATATATATATATATATATATATATATATATATATATATATATATATATATATATATATATATATATACACACACACATATATTTAAAACTTGCCCCTCTCACCCTCCGTGGGTGGTTTCTCACTCAAGCTCGGGTCCTCTACCAGAGGCCTGGGAGCTTGAGGGTTCTGTGCAGTATCTTAGCTGTTCCTAGCACTGCGCTTTTCTAGACTGAGAGGTCTGAGGTCTTTCCAGGGATCTGTTGTAGCCACTCCTCCAGCTTGGGTGTTACTGCCCTGAGTGCTCCAATTACCACAGGCACCACTGTCACCTTCACTTTCCATGCTTTGTGCAGTTCTTCTCTGAGTCCCTGGTATTCTCCAGTTTCTCATATATACATATATGTGTGTGTGTTTGATGTTTCCCAGCTCTGCTTTTCCTCTGTTGGCCTACATTCTTGTTTTTATTTGTTTTCACTGCACTCATCTCGCTTCACTATTTCTCCATGCAAGCACCATTGATTTGCTCTCTGGCTGAAGTGCTATTGATTACAGTACAAGCTTGACTTATACTTAGCTCAGGCAGTGCCATTCTGCAAAACAGAAAAACTGTAAATCCACATAGAGGAGCACAAAAAACCTTTTGAAAAACACCCACATTTCACATTGTTTTTAATCATCCTTAAGATTTGAAATTAAATCAACAGTAAAACATTTGGCAAAACAGCAGTACCCCTTTTTCTTTAATGTACATTGTATTCAGATATTAACTGGCATATTGATTAGTTTTGCCCTTGTTAAATACACATCCCCATATGTTTCTCTCTGCCACAGTTCCAGAATTGATTATTAAGAGCGCTATACGTTGGACTTGCACTGTCGGAAAGCAGTTGCCCGAAGGGAAAGGAAGGTCTCAGATGAGGGTTGAATAGTTCTTTAAAAGCTTTAAGCACAAGTGACTTTGTGTGTTTGTGGACGAGTGTCTAGAAAAGAAGAATTCTGTGGAGAGTTTCTCATCTTGTAAGGCATGAATTTATGTATGCTAAAAAGATGACTGCAAGTACTTTTTAGTGATAGAGAGACAGTAATGGAGATGAAATACAGGCTGACAAAGCAAGAAACGTTTATTGTCACTTAAAGTTATGTATTCATGTATTCACTAGACTTACGATTTGCAGCTAATTTGATACAGTCCGGTGAGTAATGAGCAATAAATAAGCTGCAATGTCTATGCAGGAAATCTGATTTGTGATCTGTATGGCCTGATAATAACCAAAGGTTGGTCTTTCTGTCATGGTATGTGGCGTATACCTATACAGTGATTTTCTAACTTCCATGAAGGTCCAAAATCACAGTCCCATTCACCCATTTACACATATACTGTGGTGGACAAAATTGTTGGTAGCCCTCAGTTAAAGAAAGAAAGTCCACAATGCTCACTGAAATGACTTAAAACATTCAAAAGTAACAATAAATTAAATTGTATTGAAAATTAAATAATCAAAATCACCCATTACTTTTGAGTTGTTGATTAACAGAGTTATTTAAAAAAACAACCTAATGAAATAGGGCTGGACAACAATGCTGGTACCTCCATAAAAGACTGAGAACTAATTGCCCAGGGGGTCACGATGAACTCAGGTATGTCCTTTAATTGACATCACAGCTGTTTTTAAGCCCATAATCAGTCAGTCTGCCTATTTAAAGGGAGACAAATAGTCACATTTCTGTTTGGTGAAAAGGAGTGAACCCCACTGAACATGGACAACAGAAAGAGAAGGAGAGAATTGTCCCAGGACACTAGAAACAAAGTTATAGACAAACATCATAAAGCTAAAGGCTATAAAACCATCTCTAAGCAGCTTGAAGTTCCTGTGACCACAGTGGCACATATGATTCAGAAGTTTAAGACCCACTGGACAGTAGCCAACCTCCCTGGATGTGGCCGGAAGAGGAAAATTGATGGCAATTGAGGAGACGGATAGTTGGAACTGTATCCAAAGAGCCCAGAACAACCTCCAAAGACATTAAAGGTGAACTCCTAGATCAAGGTACATCAGTGTCAGACGCACCATTCGTTGTTGTTGTTGAGCCAGAGTGGACTTCATAGGAGACGACCAAGGAGAACACAACTGTTAAAAGGAAATCATAAAAAAAAGCCAGACTGGAATTTGCAAAAATGCATGTTGACAAGCCACAAAGCTTCTGGGAAAATGTCCTTTGGACAGATGAGACAAAACTGGAGCTTTTTGGTTAGGCACATCAGCTCTATGTTGGTAGACTCAAAAATGAAAAAAAAAAAAAAACTCAAACATTGCTGCATCTGGCACAGAGTGTCTTGACGTTGTGCAAGGTAAAATGATAAGATTATCAAGGCATTCTGGATAGAAATGTGCTGCCTAGTGTCAGAAAGCTTGGTCTCAGTTTTTTTTAATAATTCTGTTAATCAACAACTCAAAAGTAATGGGTGATTTTGATTATTTAATTTTCAATACATTTTAATTTATTGTTACTTTTGAATGTTTCAAGTCATTTCAGTGAGCATCTGTCCACTTTCTTTAACTGTGGGGGGTACCAACAATTGTGTCCACCACTGTATTCCCACACTGATCGCTGGCGCCAGCCTTCCATTAGGGGCAAGGTAGGGTTCAGTGTCTTGCCCAAGGACACTTTGACACATGGGCAGGCCAAATATGATTTAGCTTTATGGTAGGACAAATGAACTAGATTCAGGAAAGGGAATAAAAATTAGCTTCAAGATAGGACAAATCAAAAAGCTTAAACAAAGGACAAATCTATTAGCTATATGTATTGTATAACTTTTTTTTTGAAGAACAAAATACCATTAAGAATTAAAACTAACAGTCAAATTTGAAAATGAATGGTGCAGAGAAAAGGTAAAAAAAAACAACCAAACACTATGATATAGTTGTAGTTGGGCATTTTCTTTCTTTTTTTTTTTGTTCATTGATCCCGTTTTCTGTAAAACAGTTATGCAAAGTTAAATGTTGTTATTTAAGTTATACCAGTGACAGCCTTGGTACTAAAGTGTTAAATTATTTTTATTTTTTTGCTAATTAAACTGAGAAAAATAGAAAATAGTTGATCCATCTTAAATGAATTGCTTCAATTGGTAACACATAAATGCATTAAGAATATTCAAAATATTTTTATTTATGTCTATACAACTCAATTTAATACGACGGTTATTTAGGGCCAGCTTACAAACATAATTTATTTTAAATTAAGTCTTTTAAGTCGTAAATTTACGAGAAAAAAAAGTCATAACTGTTAAACTACAAGTTCTTAAGTCGATTACCAACACACTCGCAGGCAGATTAAATCTATCCTCAAGACATTTTTAAAAAGTACAAACGTATGGGTTTTAATTTTATGTGCAGATGATATTTGTACCTCTTGAAGTTGAATTATGTTCAACATTACAGTCCAAAATGGCATCAACAGGAAGCAGCCTCCATCACACACACACAAATGCTTTCATGAGCACAACATAGACCTTTAAGCCCATATCCAACATGCACACTTATCACCAGGCAATCAATAGCAGTAGTGATGGATGTCGTGCACTGATGTACACGCTGCACTTTGACCTGTAATTGAATGTGTAGGTTTCAGACACTTTATCATGACAGGCCCATTCACTCCACAGGTCATCAGCCGCTAAATGGTTGATAAGCCAGTGCACTGTGGGTCTGCTGGTCATATGTCTGCTGTCAAAGCTGCAGGCATTGCTTACTGATTTCTAGAAGGTGTGATAGGGTTTGTATATTTCAGATAAAAGGTTTCAATTTTTATGAGAAAGCTTTGCCTTCTGTAACCCCATATGCCTATAGATCCTACTCATGCACCAGTGGAAACACAAAAGAGCGGTGGACCAGTGTTATTTTTCAGAATCTACCAAATCTACGAATCATGTGGGGAACAACAAATGACATTTTGAAAAAGTTGGGGTCGTCTGTTTTTGTTTTATTATTAGTCAAATTTAAAAACAAATAAAAGAAAATCAAGTCAAACTTTATTTATTGGGGAATTTTCACACATTTGTAGCACAATGTGTTTTACAAAATAAAAGAACTTAAAATTTTAAACTATTAATAAAAGCAGACATAATGCCATTAATCCCCTGACCCCACACGTCATGTTTCAAGTTGAAAATGACCATAGTCAGTGTCACGTTCAGCTCGTAGTCTCGGAGGCCATCCTCATGGTAGAAGCACAGGCGGAGTCTCAGGACTTGATTTTTACTCAAACTTTATTTTCCAATTTCTTCTGTTGGCATTTCACAGTCATGGCCCAGCTCTAACCACCAACCCACAACAACCTCCCAATGGTTACAACTCCCATCTTTATAGGATTTCTCCTTTGGGAGCTACCATCCACCCAGGTTCCCACAGAAAATCTATTTACACAAAATATTAAAATATGTACATTCAAAGTTCCCCTAACCCCTATAAAAATAGATAATTTCCCCATGCAAAAATAGAATTCACAGACTGTTCCTAAAATATTTCAATAATTCACTCCAATACTAAAATTACTAATCTAAATCTCCCCTGTTAGCTATACAATGATTTTGGTTCCCTCCCTGGAACCAATATAAGGTCCTTGTACCCTTAGGGACCTCTTTTGCTGGCGGACCATTCCTGACACAGAAAACAGAGGTGAGTCATCACAATCAGACAAGGCATAGACAAGGCAGCAGGTGTAAAACAAATATTTAAATCTATGTGCTTTCACAGGTGCTCCTGACCGAGAAGAACATTGCTGCTGCTGCTTAACTTTAACTGTATTAATCTAATAAACTGTGTCAATTACCATTTTCTGTCTGTTTCTTTAATGTGACAACTGCTCGTGTGTTTGACCACCCCTTTCACCCGCATAAGACTTACTCCGCCCAGAGAAGTAGCTGTCACGGCCAAAGTTAGGTCTTCCTCTCCCGCTTCTAGCTGATAGAAAAACTTCTGCTAGACGTGAAGCCTCTTCTGCAGACTGTGGATCTCTTTCACGAATCCAAATTTCCATTTCTGGGTTCATCATCTGAAGAAACTGCTCCAGGATTAACTTCTCAGAAATCTCTTTCACAGTGCAGGCTTCCGGTTTCACCCATTTGTTGAAAAGTTCCCTCAGGCGCACATAGAGTTCACGTGGGGTCTCTCCAGGATTGATGTCCAAAGCACAAAATCTTTTCCTGTATGTCTCTGCCGTGATCTCATATTTGGCCAGAATTACTTCTTTGACCTTCTCGTAGTCTTCAGAGTCATCAAAATCCATAAGCACATATGCACTTCGTGCTTTACCTGTGAGCAATGGGATGAGCTGAATAGCCCATTCCTCTTTAGGCCAGCGGCAAACAGTAGCTATCCTTTCGAATGTCATGAGATAGTGTTCGATGTCATCTTCAGGCGAAAGTGGTAAGATCTTGGGTTGTTTTTGCAGTATTGGTCCCCGTTGTGTGGGTGGGACAGGTCCATAGCTGGTTGGCATAGCGAGCTGCACGTCATCAGCCCCTTCAACATCATTATCATCATCCTCCTGCTCCGCTCTGGTCTCAAAATCTTCTTTTAATTCTTTTACTTGTGTTTGGAGCAGCTGAAATTGATGCTGGAGGTTTTTCCATCTTTGGTCTTGGCGTGCAGACTCCTTTTCCACCAGTTTATCTCTGGATGCCTGAGATTGGACGAGGGTCTTCACCAGAGTAGTCAACTCCTCCAATTTATCTGGTTCATCAGGAGCAGCCGCTCCTTCCTGGTGAGATGAGGTGGCTTTATCATCATCCAAAGGACGATCAGGGGTCCCAGTCTTTTTTCCTCTTGTCATTTTCTGCACTGTGCTTTTAATTGTTTGCTTCTGACACCACTTGTCACGTTCAGCTCGTAGTCTCGGAGGCCATCCTCATGGTAGAAGCACAGGCGGAGTCTCAGGACTTGATTTTTACTCAAACTTTATTTTCCAATTTCTTCTGTTGGCATTTCACAGTCATGGCCCAGCTCTAACCACCAACCCACAACAACCTCCCAATGGTTACAACTCCCATCTTTATAGGATTTCTCCTTTGGGAGCTACCATCCACCCAGGTTCCCACAGAAAATCTATTTACACAAAATATTAAAATATGTACATTCAAAGTTCCCCTAACCCCTATAAAAATAGATAATTTCCCCATGCAAAAATAGAATTCACAGACTGTTCCTAAAATATTTCAATAATTCACTCCAATACTAAAATTACTAATCTAAATCTCCCCTGTTAGCTATACAATGATTTTGGTTCCCTCCCTGGAACCAATATAAGGTCCTTGTACCCTTAGGGACCTCTTTTGCTGGCGGACCATTCCTGACACAGAAAACAGAGGTGAGTCATCACAATCAGACAAGGCATAGACAAGGCAGCAGGTGTAAAACAAATATTTAAATCTATGTGCTTTCACAGGTGCTCCTGACCGAGAAGAACATTGCTGCTGCTGCTTAACTTTAACTGTATTAATCTAATAAACTGTGTCAATTACCATTTTCTGTCTGTTTCTTTAATGTGACAACTGCTCGTGTGTTTGACCACCCCTTTCACCCGCATAAGACTTACTCCGCCCAGAGAAGTAGCTGTCACGGCCAAAGTTAGGTCTTCCTCTCCCGCTTCTAGCTGATAGAAAAACTTCTGCTAGACGTGAAGCCTCTTCTGCAGACTGTGGATCTCTTTCACGAATCCAAATTTCCATTTCTGGGTTCATCATCTGAAGAAACTGCTCCAGGATTAACTTCTCAGAAATCTCTTTCACAGTGCAGGCTTCCGGTTTCACCCATTTGTTGAAAAGTTCCCTCAGGCGCACATAGAGTTCACGTGGGGTCTCTCCAGGATTGATGTCCAAAGCACGAAATCTTTTCCTGTATGTCTCTGCCGTGATCTCATATTTGGCCAGAATTACTTCTTTGACCTTCTCGTAGTCTTCAGAGTCATCAAAATCCATAAGCACATATGCACTTCGTGCTTTACCTGTGAGCAATGGGATGAGCTGAATAGCCCATTCCTCTTTAGGCCAGCGGCAAACAGTAGCTATCCTTTCGAATGTCATGAGATAGTGTTCGATGTCATCTTCAGGCGAAAGTGGTAAGATCTTGGGTTGTTTTTGCAGTATTGGTCCCCGTTGTGTGGGTGGGACAGGTCCATAGCTGGTTGGCATAGCGAGCTGCACGTCATCAGCCCCTTCAACATCATTATCATCATCCTCCTGCTCCGCTCTGGTCTCAAAATCTTCTTTTAATTCTTTTACTTGTGTTTGGAGCAGCTGAAATTGATGCTGGAGGTTTTTCCATCTTTGGTCTTGGCGTGCAGACTCCTTTTCCACCAGTTTATCTCTGGATGCCTGAGATTGGACGAGGGTCTTCACCAGAGTAGTCAACTCCTCCAATTTATCTGGTTCATCAGGAGCAGCCGCTCCTTCCTGGTGAGATGAGGTGGCTTTATCATCATCCAAAGGACGATCAGGGGTCCCAGTCTTTTTTCCTCTTGTCATTTTCTGCACTGTGCTTTTAATTGTTTGCTTCTGACACCACTTGTCACGTTCAGCTCGTAGTCTCGGAGGCCATCCTCATGGTAGAAGCACAGGCGGAGTCTCAGGACTTGATTTTTACTCAAACTTTATTTTCCAATTTCTTCTGTTGGCATTTCACAGTCATGGCCCAGCTCTAACCACCAACCCACAACAACCTCCCAATGGTTACAACTCCCATCTTTATAGGATTTCTCCTTTGGGAGCTACCATCCACCCAGGTTCCCACAGAAAATCTATTTACACAAAATATTAAAATATGTACATTCAAAGTTCCCCTAACCCCTATAAAAATAGATAATTTCCCCATGCAAAAATAGAATTCACAGACTGTTCCTAAAATATTTCAATAATTCACTCCAATACTAAAATTACTAATCTAAATCTCCCCTGTTAGCTATACAATGATTTTGGTTCCCTCCCTGGAACCAATATAAGGTCCTTGTACCCTTAGGGACCTCTTTTGCTGGCGGACCATTCCTGACACAGAAAACAGAGGTGAGTCATCACAATCAGACAAGGCATAGACAAGGCAGCAGGTGTAAAACAAATATTTAAATCTATGTGCTTTCACAGGTGCTCCTGACCGAGAAGAACATTGCTGCTGCTGCTTAACTTTAACTGTATTAATCTAATAAACTGTGTCAATTACCATTTTCTGTCTGTTTCTTTAATGTGACAACTGCTCGTTGCCACAGTCAGGAATAACATAATTTACAGAGAATCATGGTTTTATTTGAATAAATGTTGGTTTTCCATTGTTATTTTTATTTCTTTTTATTAGAGGATGAAATGCACATGTGTAACCTGGAAAACAATGGATTTATCAAAATCAAAATAGTGAATTCCTATACATCAGTAAAAACTACGTCATTCAGCAAAGAAAGTGTTTTTATGCCACCTAGACTATGAACTATTCTACATTTCTAAAGTTTGAATTAAGAAAGGCTTTCAATAAGACATGAAATGTATTCAACTTAAAAAAAACAAAGTCTATGACTTTTTAAAAAACTTTTTGTGCAATAAATTCCTATTGTGAAAATTTACAAGGGGCACTTTTATGTCTTGCAAAAAAAAAAAAAAATACCTGACAAGAAAGCCAGCTAATTGATTTGATAAACCAGAATTAATTTATTTTGAAAATTTTAATTTGATATTGGTTGATTGATTTTCTTTTAAAGTCCCACTCTCATCATCTCTAACATTTTTTCCAGTGATTTTTGCAGTTTACAGCCATAATCATAAACCCTGTGTCCTTTTCTAGGACATAGTTTCTACCAAGCAGCAGTATTTCATTAGAAATTCCCCTCTAAGTTGTGAGCAGTACTGTTAGTGCAGTTATAAGCCTGTCTCAGTTTCCCACCATTGCTTTGTTGACACACTCTCCTGCTAGCTTACATGTAGCAGTGACGGCCCTTGTGGCTGGTCTACAAGCTTTTTCCAACTGTATTTTTTCTTCCTGATTCGCCACAATTTGAATAAAAAAATATTTGTATATACACAGTATATATATATGTCCTCCATCATAAGAAAAATGCCACAAAAAACAAAATTTTCATTGGAGTATGTTTTTAAAATCAGCCTTGAAATTGAGAATACTGCGTACTGCCATAGTTTTGTTTCATAAATTAAAATAAAACATGAGAAAAATTGTTGTATTTAGTTAGTTTCTTTTAATAAAAAAAAGTATAAATAAAATGCTAACTTTTAAAGTAATGTAAAAACGTTATATAATACATTATAAAAATTACACAAGTTAATAGGATCTTAATATATCAGAAAAAATAATGTGTATGAATGTTTGGTAATGACATCTTAAATAAAGTCTCTACCCTGAGAAGATCTTGATTCATTGAGCTTATATTTCTTATACATCTCCTAAACTCAGAATTATGTTGTGTCCACAGATAAAATAAAATGCTGCATTCTGTTGTGCTCTGTCCAAACCTAATATTTGCTATCATAAACACAAACATCTCTGGGGTTTGAAGCTCCGCAATCTACCTCTGCAAAAAGTTTTCTTTTGTGTGTGTATGAAACAAACAGAACTCTAATATTCTTTGATGTAAGCGTCTCATAAAACTGCACCATAAGCAGATTTGATCTGGGATACAACTCACAAACATAAAACACAGCAGAACTGAACTCATTAAAGTCTAATTTTATGTTTTCAGTCACATTCACATGCCTTGGTTGAAGAGTCACATTCAGCAGACTCATAAAGCTTCAATAAGTTAGGTAATGAGGCCGTATTAGAGGAATTTCTAGTAATAATTTCAAAATCACTCAGTAGGAAGAACACATAATGCAAATAGTCGGTGTAATAAAACAGGTGTATTAAAAAATAGATTAGAAAGGAAAAAAAAAGGAAATTTCATGTTCGTGAAAGCTATGCATTGAATTATTGGAGTAGGCATTCTTTTCAGGTTGTTCCATTGGGTCACGTTCCTACTTTTCTTTTGCTCTCAGAAAATAATAGTAATGTAATATTAGCAATAGCAAAAGGCAGCACAAGTTTGAAGTTGAAAACTATCTTAATTGATATGAGGCCCTTCTTTAATAAATTGCTTCAGCATCATCTTGTCTTTAAAGACCCACTCATTTGAAAGTAGTGTTAGGATCTATATTAAGAAAATTAGACCCAAATTCCATTTCTGAGTATTTTGTTTTTCAAATCATTGGAAATCAGGAGCAGAAGCAAAGAATTCCAGCTGGAAGAAGCTTGTAGCAGTGAAGTAGAAACTACAATCAGCAACCCATAAGCTCCCTGCTCTGCCCCATTGCGATGCCCCCGCTTGTAGACAAATAGATCCGTGTACGTCTTTGTTTTCCTCGCCTGAGCTGGCCGTCTGGCTCTAAACTGTACGGCTGCAAAGCTCCAATATTAGTCACCATTTGTGATGCACCAGTAATTGAGGTTGTGAGGAGCTGTGAGCCAGCGGGAGAGCATGTAAACAGATAGCACTTGGTTATGGGTAATGGCAACGGGAGTGGGGTTGCTCCACACTAATGGTCCCGCCCACAAGTTAGAGGGGAATTTCTACTGAACCGGTGTAACTATGTTCTAGAAAATAACACTTTTTTTTGGCTTAAAACATGATGATCATATTTAAAAGACCACTGGGAATGCTTTTATAGATCAAAAGATGATTAGAGTTGGGCTTGAAATGATTTTGGTGATCGCATTTACAAATTAGTGTTAGAAATGAAGATGTGTTTTTGTCTTTTCCATAAATCTGAATCTCTGACTGAGCTAGGAGGATCAAACCCGGTGGTGCATGCACCAAAGGTGTTACCTAGTAAAACCACGGAAGGAACCGCTTAGGCAATTTATTGTATTCCATACTCTCCTGACTCCAACTCACCATCCACAATTCCATCAAACATTCAGGAATACCTAGAAGTAAAAAGTCAGTGGAGGAGAGTAAACAGTTGTGCTGGAATATCAAGGGAGTTTTAGGGAAAGCCTTTTGTCTGAAATTGCTCCAGAAAATGACACATTTATGCTTTGTAGAAAAGCACTGCGTTTTCTGCATTATACTTCGCTTGAGTGTGTCACTATTTGCTGACAAATCCCAGGAATCTGATATCAACACATGTCAAATTTGTCCTCTGCCATAATCTTACTACATCAGATTTTTTGTTTTATGCCACCTTAATTGTAAAATAAAATAGCAGAATATAGACAAGTTACTGATAGAAAATGACTGATGCCATTTATGTTCTAATACTTAAAGTAATGCTCTGCTAACATGGGACAACAATGGACACATGATTGCTGTCATATCTCTGTTTGATTCATGTTCTGTGAGGTTATGTAATATATTTTTGCCATCAAATGATTTCAGTTCTGCAGCGTCTTTTTGTTTTGTTTTGCTGCAACAGCAAATTGGGTTCTGCATCTTAACCAGCTGTAGATCATTGTATTTCCACCTCCTCTGTAGTATCTCTCTTTGATCATAAGTGGATCTTTGGTTTCATTCTATGATGATGAACTTGTTTTCAATGAATGTTTGAATTTTAAAGATTTAAACAAACACGAAAAGTGGGTAGTGTTTTAACGCCTTGAAACTTCTAAAATCTATAAAAAATGAAGATGATAACTGCAAATTTTGTCTATTGCGGGTTAATTTTAGAATGTAACAACTGCGATAAATGAGAATTGACTGCACTTGCATTTCCACTTGTTTTGCCAACTTCTTTTCCGCGTCAAAGTCCTTCAATGAACCCCTTACAAAACATATAAAAATATATAGTCACCTATGAAATTCCCATTCATTGTTTGGCCTGTAAATGGTATCTGTATCTGTATCCATAAAGAAGTTTAGAATAAAAGAGCAAGTCAAACTTCTAAGAGATTGCATTCTTGATGATGTGGTTTGAAATAACATAACATATCAGTAAGGCCATGTGTTTCTTGTTTTATATTTACACTGCAAACAGCCACAAGCTTGGAAAGATCATATTAATAATGTTGTGGTTTCCCCTGTGTGCCTGTTTGTTTGTGTTTTGATATGTGCTAGTTTGAATACCATCCTGCCCTAGGTAGTGGCCTTCACTAGGTTTTATTATTTCATGTTTCACATACACACACCTCAGCAGGATTTAGCAGGACATTTGGAGGAGAGTAAACAGAATATTTCATCAGCTGTGTGATTTGGAAATATTTGTGCCTGCGGTAAAAGCATTACAGTCTGTTTGTTTGAGGTAGTGATCCGGTGTGTTAGCACACGGGTGCAAATGTGTGCGTACATCCGCACAGCCAGAGCCAGTGTTAATGCAGTTTTGCCGACTCATCCCAGTTGGTTTGTTTTGAGTAATAACCCTGCATATAGCCTTTTATATCCAGAGAAACTCATAGCAAGAAAGTCATGCAAGTAAAAATAAGCTTCCAATTTGATTTCCGGATTTTGAGAAAAACGTTGCAGAGTCTTGAGAGTTGGACACGTTCTTTTACTTTTAATCAAATGAAAGTTAAATGTAAAAAATGTTTATATGTTGAGAATGCATGGAGAGTTATGAAAAAATAAATTGTTGTATGTGCCTATGATAAAAAAGTATAACGAAAGTATATCATCTGGATGTTTGATTTAAAAGAAAATGTTACCATAACACAACTTTTTGTTTGGGAAAGCCTTGAGCTAAAAATATGTTACTGAACTTGTTGTTCAGACTGGCATGAAAGATGAGGATTTGATTTCCAGTAACCTTTACAGAGGACATGTCATCTGTATGTTACATAACTCCATGTTGCCCTGACACACTTTTTATGAGTGACTTTGGTAAATGTAGAAGTCACTGTGGATAAAAGTATCTGCTAAATGGAAGGCTAAAGTGCTTTCTCATATCTCTTTTAGGTGAGAAATTATATACATAAAATACTAAACATTTACATATATCTATATCTATCCATATCGATATATATTTTTATATTTATATAAGCATATACAAATTTTGCAATCCTCCCTCTTACTGGTCATTTGAGCAAAAACTTCACCCCCGCTACATACTCAAGAACTCACCAACATTTGCATGCTCCTATAAGCTTGAGAACATATGTGTCGGGGTATCCAAAGGAAGTTTTGAAATGACTATGGGATGGCTACAGGACTTTCAGCTTGAATGTGTAAAATGTTCACATTTTCCACAATACGGGAAAAGAAAACTTTTGATCAAGTGATCTTCACAATATTTCACATACTCCCCACCAGCTTACATCTACAACCACACTTCCATTGACCTTTGACCTACAGAATAAGCTGCTATCTTGAATAAGTTAAATAATAATAATAAGCACCCATAGTACCTTCTACAAATTTACCATATGTCTCAATTGGGTTGCTACTTGGAAAAATACGAATTTGGAAGTCTTAGATTTTGAACGCTGTTAATGCTGTGTTTACGCTGGGTTCAAGCGACCACTTCCAATGAAAAGGCAATGTAAACGTGTAAATGCGCGTTTTGGGCTTTAAAACTTGTATTCACAAGTTGCTACAAAAGTCAGTTTTGGGACTCAACAGATGCAAATAGATCTGTTTGGTGCATGTAATTTGATTTATCAAACGCAAAGCAGGACTTCTATATTTTGCATGTCTAAAATGTGCACAATTTCACACACAAACAGCTGGATTTATAGTTTCATGGAGGAGATAAAAAGTAACAAAAAGAGCACATTTTCTGCTAATGCACATACTCTGGAGGCAAAGAATGTAGACACATAGGTAAATTGCATGTTCCAATTAGGATCAGTTGGTCCCAAAGTCAACAGCACATGCAAGTTATTGCACTCCATTTTGCGGTCTTTTTTCAGAGACCTTTAACTAAATCTGGTCCTGAGAGTGGAACTGTATGAGCCAACAGTGCTTCACTGCACTTTCCTGCTCTGGCTGCAGGCTTTGAGCCACCACAGTCTGAGCAAAGGCATTTAGATGGACGGATCAATGTGAGGTCTCATTCAACAGAGACGCCAAGTGTGATGTTAAAATTTCTTTGCAACTTTAACAATTCGCCTTTCACTTCTGTATTGATTTAACCTCCCCCACAAATTCAATATCTCTTGCCCGGTAAAACACAGCATACCTGTGGTATAGGACCTTCTTATAATAGCCTTACCAGCCAACAATTAAGCACTAGGTACTTTCTGGAGTCAGTTCCAACTATTGACTGTATAAGAGGACTGGACAAAGTATAAGTTCCTTTTTTTTTTTTTTTTACTTGTTCTGTCCAACAACTGAGCAAACAGATTAGAGCTGAAGGCCTTTTGTGTCGGACAGGTTTTATTATTACAAAAAGAGGTTATATACTGTATCTTGGAAAAACCAGAGTGTACATTTGTATAAACCCCTTTTTGTTTAGTTTTTTTATTATTATTTTTTATTTGTTACATTTAGTGTGTGGGGGGAGGGGGAGGGGAAGAATGTGAGGGGGGGGGGTGGACGAGAATAAAAGGAAGAGAGGTGGAGAATGTGGGGGATACAAGCGCTAATTTGAATAAGTTATTCAAGTTTCAAAACAGGAAGTGCCTGCTGTTGCTAAAATCCCACATACTTCTATAGATAAATAAACAGATTTTGCTCAAATTCAAATACATTTTTATTTCTATAGCACCTTTCATGTAAAGAGAACAGCTCATTGTGCTGCACATAAAAACAAACAAGAATTCAAAACTACCAATCCCCACTCATGCAATAAAATAATTCAATAAGCCCCTCATAATAAAATACACAAAAACAGACACGAGTAAAAGAGAAATGCCTAAAAAAAGACCTAAAGAAGAGAGAACCCATAAGGCGCCGTTTTCCCTATCCTCTTGTTGGCTGGGGTGTCATCATAGACATAAACACCCCAGCCAAGGTTGAGGAAACACTTGTAAACAGTCTAACATTGAAAAGAGATTAATAGAAAAGTTAAAATGTAAAAGCAGCTAAAATATGAAAATTTGAACAAGTTGATGCATAAAAAGTAGTATCTAAATGAGGCCTCGCCGTGAGGTGTTTTGTCCGGACCCTAGGGACCTTCAACAGGCCTGCGCCCGAGGATCTAAGGGCTCTGGGAGGTTCACAAGTTAAAAGTAAATCTGATATAAAAGAAGGATCTTCTAGACTGTGAACACTCTTTTAAACTATTAAAAGAATCTTAAAATAAATCCTGCCCGGTCATTCCATTGGTCAGAATAACCATTTTGCTCTGCTACCCTTTTTTATAACATGTTCTTGCTAATCCTAATTTTTAATCATGATTTTTTATTCTTTATCACAAGTCTTTCAAGTTATGAACTGACCAATCAGATGCCTCAGTATGATTGACAGATTCTCCTGAGTCTGCTTTCTGAGAAAAGGGTGTGGAGTTCAATCAGTAGTTGCCCTAGAAACGTGACTCAGACCAACTAGGAGCAATCATTGCCATCATCCTTATTGCGGAAAAATTGAGAATGACTTCATGCCACAGGCACTCTCTTAAACAGTCAATAGTTCCAACACTGCAGAAGGGCAAATGCACAACACAGGTACACAGAAGACCAGGTTCCAAATGCAATACATGTACTTTTATAAAAGAAACAGACATGTACATAAAAAATGACAGCATGCTGACCCTAATATGTCTGGATTTAATGATCTGTGACTTTTCAAGGGTAACACTTTATGTATTTTGTGCTTAATCTGTGCATAAGCATTCTTTGTTTGTCTTTGCCCTTATGTGGCTTAATTCCTGTTAATTCTTTGATGAAGTTTTGTCCCCTGCGGATCCTTCTGACACAATTGCACACCTGGTTTAGACTTTGAAGATTGCCACACCCTCAAATTAAGTCACTGCTCACACTCAGTTTGTGCAATCTTTTATTTTATCCCCTCTTCCTGTCATCTCTTCTCATCCTTTTGTTTTGTCTCCTGACAGCTTCTGTTCACAGCCAGTTTGTGTTTTGGATTCCCTCCTCTGCAGCGCATTTGCTTATTGAATTTTCTTTTCTCCTCCATCTGTCTGCTGCTTGTGGGCCCTGAATTCAGATCCCCTATCACCACTTTTGACACTGGAAAATTTCAAGGCCGTAGTGCATCTGTGAAAATGGCCTTAAGATCAATTACTTGTGGTCTCAAAGCAGTCCAGACAGTAACATGAGCTTCAGGCAGCAACCTTGATCAAAACTGACACCCCTAATTACAGAGAAGAACCCAAAACAATGCAAATGACTAAAATGTGCTTCATTTAGTGCGTTCTCCATGCTTACAATACCCGTCTATCTTTACTTTTTCAGTATTTAATCGACACTCATAAATAGATTTACTGTTAGGCTTTAAATTGCAAGCGTGTATTTGACTCAATCAAAAAAATTTGCCCAACTTCCCCTTTTAAGTCACTTTTTAAAATTTGCTAAATAGAATTAAAAAAATGTGCCTCACATTTTAAAAGAAATAAAAAATAATAAAGTACTAGTAATAAAGAACTCTATCAACTACTAAAACAGGCTACCTGTTGTGGTTCCGCAGGTCAAGTGTTCAATTTTAACAACCATCCATCATTTTTTACTCTTTTTTCACTATGTAGTTGGCTATGAAATCCTTGTTCTCACAGCATTTGTGATTTCTTTCTGCTCTGACAAGTCTGGTCCTCCAGGTTACAGATCACACTTGGCACGTTTGGGGACTTCTTAGGATAAAATTAGAATCCCCAAAGAACCTGAAAGTTGTTTTTTGGACTGTGGGTGAAAGCCAGAGTTTCAGGGAAGAAAAACCCAACAAAACAATCATGCATAAGAAGATGTTTAAATTTACATACACAAACCTACAGTATGAAGTAACTTGGGATAGCCTTGATGATATTTAGGAAGGTCTCTGATCCTCAAAATGTGTAATCATCAGTTTTTTAGGAGGAATAAAAAAAAGGAAAAAACAAAGACTAAGCACAAATCTAAATTGATATTAGATGGCTTATTGGAATGGCTATAGAGGACTTGCCCAGCTGCAGCAAAGATATTCCCACTTTGGGCTCATTGAGTGGGTGTTGGCAGAACCTGTTGTGTGCGAGTTGTATGAATGTGACAGCATTCCTACCACCTTTGCACAGCTTCCATTCAGTATCTTGTCAGCAGTGGTGATACTCAGAGATGGATGTCTGTGCATTTGAAGGTCCCTGGGGGAGCTGTAGTGATGGATGACATGTTGTTGTTTGAATCAACCAGGAACGAGCATAACAAATGACTAATTGCTGTTCTGGGGACAAAAAGAGTGTGCTGTGAACCACACTGGTAATTCAGAAAAAGTGATCAGTGCAGATGATATGAATCAAACTGAAAGCTATCACAGCTACAAACTTTGATCAATATGGTACAGCTGTATTCTTAACCTCTTAAGAACTGGTGTCTACTGGGCTACATTGCCGTGGTACATTATTCTGCCATTAAAGCCCAAATAACAAAGATAAATAAAAGACTTATCAAACAAGAGCTCAGGTTTTAAGAGAAAACTGATTTGGAAATAGAGTAAAGCTCTAAAACGTTCATAATGTGATGCCAACCACATTCTGCCAAAATCTGTGTAAATATGAAGCTATTCACACCTGGAATGTGATGTGTGTTCAAGCACACGCGTGTTCTTGATCACACTTTTAGCATGTGGTGTTTACATTGGATTGTTGCTACCCGATACAAGCACGATTGGAAGATGGTTGGTGCGAATTATTGACACTGTGCAAATCCCATGAGTCGCGCTCTAGGCTTTTACGTTCATAGTTCTAATCTGACATATGAAAGACTATAGTTTAGTTTAGATTATTAATTTTTCTTTACTGATCAATTTTCATATGGTTGTTACTTATGTGTTTTGAAAAGGACGCTACTCATACCTCACTACCAAATCCGAGTCACTGATAGATCAAAGTTAAACTGGTTTAACTTTCAACCCGCATTCCATCACCGCACAGGATTTAAATTTGGGCCTAAACACCTACTGACAAAAAAATGGTCTTAAAAACCGTACAGCAACACATAAACACAAGTGTTTTGAACATGGAAGCCGGAAATGGACATGTACTGTACATGCGTTTATAATAATAATACTTTTTCTTTTAAAAGCACCTTTCAAGACAGTCAAGGACCCGGTACAAGAGCAAAAATCAATAAAATCACAAGAAATTATACAATGAATCACAATCCAGTCAGGGAACAGTGAAATCAGAGAGAAAATGCACATTTAAACAGATGAGTTTTGAATTGAAGATTGGGAGAGAGTCTATGTTAAGGAGGTCCGGAAGGAGAGAATTCCAGAGTTTGGGAGCCGATTAGATCAAGACTCAACTCCCCATGGTAACTAGGCGGGCCGGGGAAACAGAAAGCTGGACAAAAGAAGAGGAACGGAGCAAACATTAAGGCTTATTAATATGGAGCAGGTCAGAAAGATAAGGAGGAGCCAGGTTATGGAGGGCCTTGGAGGTGAACAACAGGAGTTGAATTCGATTCTGGAGGTTATAGGTAGCCAGTGCAGCTGCTGGAAAATGGGGGTGATATGACTAAGATGCGATTCTAGAGATGATGCGGGCAACTGAGTTCTAGACCAGTTGGAGTTTATTGAGGGTTTTTTGAGGGAGACCAAAGAGGAGAGAATTACAATAAAATAGATTGGAAGTGACCAGACTATGAACAAGAATAGAAGCAGAGCAGACAGTAGCGAAGGGGCAAAGGCACTTAATTTTACGTAAATGAAACTGGGCAGACCCAGCAACATTGTTGATATGTGATTGAAAAAATAATGAGCTGTCCAGAATGTTTACATAGACTTTCTATTGGAAGTGGTAACTTGAACGTGCATTTCTGAGCCCAGTGTGAACGTAGCATAAGGATCTACAGCTCAGATGGTGCTAGGAAATTTGGTAGAACCATTAGGTCAATCACAGTTTGTTCCCACACTGCTTGGGGAGTTTTTTTCCAGAGGTTAACTAGCGCTAGAATCTCTAGTTATTCCTACAGAAGCGAAGATTTGGAAAGTTGACATTCTGTCGTATTTCCTTTTTACTTCATCATTTAACATCATCTTGATCTCAGCTCTGAGTTTCCTTTTCGTGCAGCTTAGACACTTTCACTGCTTTTTGTAATTAGGTCCCCTGTTATCTGACTGTCCAGCTGTCGCATTGTGTTTGTATCCTTGTGCTTGGAGTACTGGTTAGGAACTCAAACAGGGCTACTTTTTTCCTGTCAGTGAAACTCCTTGTTGAATTGTGACATAAACAACCCTTATTTGTGCATGAACTTCTGTGTGTGTGCTTTGTGTATTTCTGAGCTAAGCTGTGAATTGCTTGCAAATGACTTTGTGTGTGAGCATACAGATGTGTGTCTGTAGATAATGTGCGATTCCAGTGGAAGATGCAACATAAGGTTAAAGGACAAGGTGTGTCATTGGAACTATTGTTGTAGGGCACATCATACATGCTGTCTTGCATCAATAATGTCAAAGTAAAACAGTAATTTAAACCTCAGTTGCATGAAGTTATTATATACATAATTGTAATATACATAAGTTGTAAAAAAATATGACCTTTTTAGGTGTGTTGAGAAGATGCATATTTGCTTTTCAAACTCACACTATAATTTTTTTGTTGTAACAATTTAGCCTCCCATTGTCACATTTGTTTGATCTGCTGACAGGGTTATGCATCTCATTTGAAGCATTAAAGATGACTTGAGTAATGTAAGGAGATAAGTGTAAAGACTTTAGTTTTAATGAATGGTAAAAATGTAAAAAAAAAAAAACATGTAGAAGGATATAAGCGTGCAAATGTTTTATGGTTTTCACACTTAAAACTAAGTGTTTAAAATGTAATAGTTTTCCAGAACAGCATAAAGGTTAACTGGCTTTCATTAAGATAACTTTGGAAAATATGAAAAGCAGAATGGTAAGAAAAAACAAGCAGAGTTAAACATTCCTTTACAATGGGGCATATTACCATATACCATATTACCCTTTGTCCCCTGTGAGACACAACCTTTGCAATTGCTCCATTGCTCTCCTTAATCCCCTCGATTATAGTGTCGGCATTTGAAATGCTTTTCCACAAAGCACTCTGCTTCTGCTCATCTTAAAACTATTTCACACCAACCAAGGATTATAGGCTTGTATTTGCCATTTACGTCTTGTTATTGGTCAATGGACTCATTTCGCATGTATGAGAATGGTTAAACTACAGCGGCAATATCGCTTGACAAAGTAATGCATTGCATCGCAGACATGCTCAATTATAAACTGGTTCTCATGGAGAAAGACAGAAATGATGATGATGAGACCTTTGCTGGGTTTAATCATGACGGGTAATATCTTTAAATCAGAATACCTCCCGACATTTCCCAATGAGCCAAGCACAGAGGAAAACAGGGAAAAGGAAAAAGCAACGATCGGATAATCTTCACACTATCCCTGAAAAAGTATTTTTTTGTTGATAAAAATCTATCACACCATTAAAGGATCTATTCCATGCAATTTTTAAGCCTCTTAAAGTAAATTAATGTATATGATAATACCTTAAAGTGTGGATGCCATGCTTTAAACAACTTTGTCAAATAAAAAAGCCCTTTAAACGCTGATTCTATTGATACCAATAGTTAGCGTCGAAAAAAATCCGAAGCATATGAATAATAGACATTGTTCGAAGGAATCAGAGATTTGAATTTGCCACTAAGAGCGCAGGCTGGAAGTGAACTCGATATGACCTGTGACGTCACGAAAGGCATTGACTTTCGTAGTTCCTCTTCGGACAGCATGTAAACAAAACAGGTAGTCTTCGTTTCTCTCGTGTTTAAATCTGTTAATCATCAACATGCCAAGTCGTTGTGTGGCAGCTGGATGTAGCAATACTTCTAGTGAAAGTGTATCTGTGTATAAATTCCCAAAACAAGAAACGCTGCTGAAACAATGGACAAAACAAGTTCAGCGAACGAGGGCGAATTGGGTGCCAACTAGAGGTAAGATCTTAAGCCTGAGCCCAAGTCCGAGCCCGACCGGACCCGAATTTCGGGTCCGGTCGGTCTCTAAATGACAGTCATTACGTTCGGGTCGGTTCGGGCCGGGCTTCTCTCTCGCTGACTTTTTTAATAAATATACTGTAATGTCTGCAAAGAAGCTCCTCAGGCGGCGGTTGTCAAACAGCTCTTTATTAATCCTGGATGTCAGAACGGTTACCGCACGAACCGAAAGGCACAGCCAGCTTCTTCTAACTCAGAGGGAGAACATTCCCTTAGCGCACACACACACACACACAGGTAGACCCCGCCCCCTCCCACCAGTCACCAGCCCACCGTTGATTGACATACACTGTGGTCCAGCAACTGGCAGAAAAGGGGGGGCGCCGGCCACCCGCAGCTCTGCGCACGTGTCGTGAACGTAATCTTCCCTCCCCAAGCCCGCATCTATTCTGTTTAGGGATCCCTGATATGGAGCAGCAGGAAGTCAAGGATAAACTTAAGACAGGGGAACTGAAAAGGCAAACGCGCACCGCCGCGGCTGCAGTATTTCTCTGCCTAATGAAGCGAGTGCGCATCCAGATCTCTCTGTCACTCTCTCTGTCTGGCCTCTTATTCTGTGTTCCAGCGTTATTTCATTGATCAGATGCATTTGTCATGTAGGGAGGAATCTATGCGCAGCGCTTCCAGTGGAACTTTATGCCACAACAGTGAGCTTACACGCGCGCGGCTGCAGCAACCACTCTCTGTTCGAAGGAAAATAACTTTCATCATCATAAAAATATATAGATTATTTTACCTTAAAGAAATCTGGCGAGTTTTTTTCTGTCAAAAATCCTATGGGTTAAATTGAAATTTCGGGTTTGCTTCGGGCTCGGTCCTGCAAATCAAGTTAATTGGTCGGGTTCGGTCCGAGTTCGGCTTTAATGCGGGCTTTAATGCGGGCCTGTGTCGGGTCGGGCCGGATTTTTTAGGCCCGATCTTACCTCTAGTGCCAACTGCTTCGTCAACTTTATGCAGCGAACATTTTGAGGCAGACTGTTTTGAAGAAACACCACAGCTCATGAAAGATATGGGAATGCATGTCAGATATAAAAAAGTATTGAAACCGAACGCAATCCCCACCATTTTCAAGAGATCGCTAGACCTACTACTTTCTGCTATATCCTCCTCACTTTCGCAAAAGGGTTCGAATCGATACGGTTGCAAAAGTGACTCATCATCATGATAATCTCCGCAACTTTCCTCTTCATCTTTCTGTTCAGCTAGCCATGTTGTCTGCCTTTCGTTACGTCACAAACAGGGCGGCGCAAATTCGGCGGAATGCGTGAAGCCGGCGGCCGTCCTCGTTGTTTATATCGCGTTTTTCGCTATTTATTCTTTTTCGAAAAATATTAAAAACAATCGCAACATGAAATAGAGACTATTTACTATATTTTGGCTTATTAAAATAGGCCATGTCACCCACACTTTAAGCACACAAAAGATCAAATGTTTGATTAAGTATGTGTTTTATTTGCAGTTCATTTTCCTACCTGAAAGTGAGACGATTCGATCTCTGAGGCACTGGCTTTCGCTCCTTGTGGGTGGCGCCCTTTTCATGACGTCAACCTAGTAGGCCTCTGCAGCATGTCAGCGTTTCGCCCACGGAAAACGAACAACATCCAAAAGATTGATGTGCATACAAAAAAAAATTTAGCTGGTCACCGTTAGCTTCCTAGAAGAAAGTGTGTGTGTTAGCCTGGGGGCGGTGCTGGCAGCGCAGTCTCTTCCTGGAAGGGGCAGTTCTCACTGGCCTGTCAGCTCGTGAAAACCCTTTTCTTTTGGCTCAGAGCACAGGATTTAAAAAAAATACTCAGAACGGATCAAAATACCGAATGAACATTATAATGCACTTAAAAGCTCAAAAAGTTGATTTTGCATAATATAGCCGTTTAAAGTTTCTAAAGGTTGTTAGAATACACTGGAAAAGCATATTACAGATTTATTCCCACCAAAAATCTGTTTTTCAAATCTTTTTTTTAGAGCCTTTCTGGACAAGTGAAATGCTTTTATTGTTAGCAAGAACCTGCTGTTCTGATCACTAGCCGCGGTTACATGGGAAAAATATCTTGATCGGATCAACGGTCGGGTTAAAATTCAACCGTGCACATTGGCCTGTTCGTTCATCATTTTATATTTTACCCGTGTGGTTGGTGCTTTTTTGTGGAAGAACAGAGCTCCCAGGAGAGGCTAACACGCGCTAACAACATTAGCCTTGTTTGATAAACTCATGCAGGATATGCTGCAATCTGCATCTTGGCTGCACGTAAATATGTGGGAATAACATCAACCTTTATTTTGTCGGGACACGACTGGAAACACAAATCCAAGTGATTATTTGAACAGTTTCTAAGGACTGAGCGACATTCTGCTTAAAAAAGTTCGCACACCGCCCCAAAGCCGCTGTGTGAGCTGGAAGTCTGAGCTCTGCTCAAAGACCCACAGTTCTCCTGACAGGAGCTAACGGAGAGCGGCGCGACGGATCGCAGTCACACAAACAACAAAACGCACACGTAACAAAGCATCCTCCCCTCAAACACAAAGTTATTAATCCAGCTGCTCTGCTCAGAGACACAGTTCGTTCGGTCCACCGGCACACGAGCCAGGGTCCGGCTCCTCACCGGCACGCCCCTCGTGAGGGGTTTATTAGAGGTGGAGAGCCAGAGGGGCGAAGCGGAGCGGCGCTTCGTACCGGGTGTCCACAGAGCATCTGTTCGGTCCTGTTTGAGCTCCAAAGCTTTCTCTGGAGCGAAACACCATCTATGCATGACGTAAAACCAGAGCAGAGGTGACACACAATCGGAATGAACCGTTTACATGAACAACGATCGGATAAACGATCAGAATAACCCACCTATCTCGATCGGAAAGAAATTTTGATCCTAACGAGTCTGACCGGGGCAGAGTATTCCGAACGGCGTGTTTACATGACACATTTTCCTTCCGATCAGGCATTCTTTCCGATGACTTTTGCCCATGTAAATGCAGCTATTGTTATGATATAAATGTTTAATTTATTTGCACATACACAAAGCTAAACCTGTATCTTGGTATTGGTATTAACAAAAAAGTGTGTTCCTTTGTCGAGAAAATATAGAAAATGCTTTTCATTTCAGTAAGTGTTGTGAGGAAGCGATTTCACAAAAGAAAAAAGGAAAAGAGAGATTAACAGGAGAAAAATATAAACCAGGCCCTTAAGGCTGTGTCACACTCCTGCTACGAACAATTTGTTTATTGGCCATGGATGAAAACTGGTCATATGTGAATATACGTTAAAAAATGTGAGAAAAGATGCAGTTAGTTGTGTGAAATTTTGACATATGTATCTCAAATGAACCACGTTAAAACCATGGATTAAAGTACGAATACAACACGGGAAGAAAACATAATCTTCTGCTTTATTAATATTCTTTATTTGGACATAAATTGCACTGAGTGGCATAATCACACAGCATCAGCACCATGCTTAGCGCCCACCGTGGGCCCTCGCAATGCTTTGTTTTATTTAAACTGTTGGATTCCCCTGATCCCCACCAGTTCTAAGTCAAGTACAACTGTCCGCACATGAAATTTGGTCTTTTGTCATACATGCGTGATACACGTAATTCCTAAGTGTGTCTTGCATCAGCCATTTGTCATTCGCAAATTTGTGGCTGTCCACGACCGTTTCATGTATGTCCACAAATGTCTTGGCTTTTCGCGCATTTACCATGGGCAAAAAGTTATGTATAACTCTTATATAACAAACATTTGTTATATAAAACACAATTTTTTTTTATTTGATTTGAAATGGTTTATTTCAAGCAATTAAATAGAAGTAATACACAAAAGCAATACAGACATCAGTTATACATTCATACAGTAACTAATCAAACTTAGGATAATTAGACATATTAATAAATATTGCTTGAAAGGGAGTGGAAGGAAGCAAATTTATATAATCTCACCCCGTTAAACTATAACCATTTTATTAAATGATTTATCATTATCCGGTTCCTAGATTTTATCAGACAGAATTAAGAATCAAAAGTATCAATAAAGCACATGACAAAGATGAATTACTTAATTATTATGCAAAAATAACTATTTTAGGAATCAACATGGCAAATGCAGATCAGTTATCTAAAATATATGCAGATTATGTTATTTATAAAAGTCATTCATATGAATAAAAATAATACTATATTAGTAAAATAGACACTGTTTCAGAGATTTTCATAGCAAAATTTCATCAAGTATCAAAAATGTGCAAAATTACGTTAAATTAGGAAAGATTTTTGAATCAATTTATCCTATATATATATATATATATATATATATATATATATATATATATATATATATATATATATATATATATATATATATATATATATATATATATATATATATATATAAGTACGTACTTTTAATGTCAAATGTGCACCATATACATTAAAAGTACATAATTGATGAACAAATCCCTACTACATTGCACAGAAAAGGTGCAATAATCACACAAGGTCCCAAGTCCGGCTTGTCTGGATGGGGGTTAGTTCATACTCTTGAAGGCTGGTTTTGCTTGTGACTAATGCAAAGGCCATCTTGCCCAGACATTTTCTGCATCTGTAAATGTGCCGGCACGTGAAAAGCAGATGAGGAAGTGATGTGCTCCTCCACTAAACAAAAGCAGGCAATATCAAAAATTTAAAAAAATTCAAATAAAAATCGGCCGAATTGCATTCTCTGGTGCAGCAACATATAAGATGTATCTTTCCATTAATCAGTATCATTTCTGAAACTGTTTTTATCATTTGCTATGTGCTATTATCGTTACAATTGCTGTCCTGGGCTTTAATATATCAAATTGCATTTTATTCATTACATATTGCATTTTTATAAAACTGAGACCCATTACGCACAAATAATTATTTCGTTTGACACTGACACGTAGATGATTTGAGCAGGAGGCTCAACTCTTAAACATGTCTGCAAATGCAGCCTCCAATAATTTCAAAACTGACACAAATGCTGACCTTTGCTGACTTGGCTTCTACATCAGTGTGTGTGTGTGTGTGTGTTTATGAATTTGCAAGCATGCCTGTTACGAGCGTAACTCACATGAATTGCGCATGTATTTATATGTAAGTCATGATGAATTGCGGCATACGTAAAACTTTGATTAACTGCCACTGAGGGTAGATCTCTGTGGTCAGCTAAGTGGCAAATAAAAGCTCAAGCTTTCAATATTCTTGATGCCTTTCAACAATAAAAAAAATTGTAAAGTGCACTTTTTATCATAAACAGAGCTTCCTTTGTCCTGAGAACATAAAGATGTTATTGTTCTAATCCCTTTCTTTTTACTTACTATAGTTGTAACATTCTTTAATAAAGTACTTTTCTTTATTATAATATTCCACTTCGTTTTTCTTGCAACAATAAGTGCAAAGGCATGAAAGATAAAAAATTGTCAAACAATAAAATAGTTCAATTATTATTTATCATATAAGACATCATTTAAACATTTTTATGTTTATGTATTTGTAGTTATGCATGAAGTACCTTAATTTGTCAATCTCTTGCATGAAGACTGATTTCATCAGTAACACTTTGCTATCTTTGCTATGGCTGTTCAACAACTGGTTCTGATAAAGACCAGGTAAGGTTGTATGAGAGTTCAAGTTTATCTTCATGCGTTGTGTGCTTGATGAGGGACACTGTTGACTGAGTTACCCACACCTAAGTGCACGATAATTTATCAGTCAGTGATATGACCTTAGGTGACCACACCTTTTAACCACAAAGGGAACTCATATAACACCATATGGATGCACAATAACCTTCTGCACCTTAAAAAATTGTTGATTTATGTGTAGTTCAGCATCTATGGGGGGACTCCAGAATTACAGGGAACAAAAAAATGAATTAGGATTATCAATATAATTTACTAATGGAAGATTTAGTGGTATAACATTTTAATATTTTAACATATCGCCCCAGGCCGTAGTTTGCCCACCCCTGTTCAAGAGGTCCCCAACCTTTTTTCTTGTGAAGGCCATATAGCTTTTTTCTTCTCTGATTTCTTGATTTTGTCTAATTTTAAACTTTTTATGTCTTTCTTTTATTGTGAAGCCTTTTGGTACACTGAAGGAGTTGTAAAGTGCTATATTCATAATCATTTTAATAAAATAAAAATCACTATTTATTAAATAAAAAAAATAACCAAATAACTTTCTCTGTGATCAAAGAAAAATGTCAGGAAAAATAATACCAATACATTTCAAAAATATGACCAATAAATAGTCTGTATTCTTTTGTCATAGTCCCTTTGAGACCTTGGAGGGCTGCAGCTCCTCACACATCTCACAGTTTGCGCAAAACTTTAAGAATAAAACTGAGCAACTGCGCTGTGTCCTGTACATCTGTTTCTTCTCATCCAGTGATAATGAAAAAAAGTCAAATTCTTATGTTCTGTACTGCAGCTGGACATATATCTATCAGACCACATCTCTCTGCTAATGACCCCATCTTACAGCCCGGTGGGGTGCAGAAGCAGACCCACCAAAAAGACTGTACAGGTGTGGAGTGAGGAGGCCACCGCATCTCTGCAACATTGTTTTGAGTCACAAACTGGGATATGTTTGAGGGATCTGACCCTTGAAGGCTACACAGCTGCTGTAGTGGACTACATTAAGTTCTGTGCAGAGGAAACGGTACCCATCAAAACCATCAGAACATTCCCCAACCAGAAGCCCTGGTTTAATGGGACTGTACTGGTGCTGCTAAAGGTCAGAAACAACACCTACAGGTCAGGAAACCAGCTGGAATACAGCACAGCCTGGATGAATCTGATAAAAGAAAGTAAGGAAGCCAAAAATAACTACAGACAACGGATAGAGGGATACTTTAGGAATAACGACCCCCACAGCTTGTGGGGAGAGACCAGGTCTTTAACTGACCAAAACAGAACTACCACACAGGTCAGACAGGACAGGGATCTCCCAGACACACTGAACCTCTTCTTTGCTTGCTTTGACAAGCAGCAGGGAAGAGAAGACCCCAGCCCACTAGCAGGATGCAGCCTGAGGGGTAGCCAACACTCACGCTCGAGCAGCACAAGGTGAGATCCACCCTGGAAAGGATCAACACTCCAAAAGCAGCTGGACTGGATGGGATGACAGGCCGCCTGTTGAAGTCCTGTGCTGACCAGTTGGCTGGCGTGTTCACTTACATTTTCAACCTCTCCTTAAAGCTGTCCACAGTCCGCACCTGCCTCAAATCCACTGTGCCCAAAAAAACCTGCTGTCACAACACTTAATGACTAACGTCTAGTTGCCCTCACCCCAGTTATAATGAAAGGTTTTGAGAGGATCGTCTTGGAACATATCAAAAATAACATCCTTGTAAACTTTGACAAACATCAGTTTGCTTACTGGGCTAATAGATCTGAAGAGTACGCCATTTCCACTATACTTTAGACAGCCCTGACCCACCTGGAGCAGCCAAACACGTACATCAGGATGCTCTTTGTGGACTTCAGCAGCACATTTAGCCCTGTGATCCCCCACAAACTGGTCCACAAACTCTCTAATTTCTGCCTCTCATCCACGCTCTTTTCATGGATTATGGACTTCCTGACCAACAAACCTCAGAATTCAAGGATTCCAGTAGTATTTATTGCCATTATCAGTGAACAGAGCAGTTTCACAGGAATTTGCTGCGCTGCTAATGTGTGACATAAAACACTTAAGAATAAAAAAAAAATGAACAACAGTAAGCAAAATAAAATAATAATAAGAAGAATGTCATGATGGGGAGCCTGACATCTGACACCATAATCCTGAGCACAGGCACACCACAGGGCTGTCTGCTCAGTCCAGCCCTCTTCACACTTTTCACATAGGACTGTGCTCCCATCCACTCCTCCAACACTATAGTGAAATTTGCGTATGACACTACAGTGGTGGGCCTCATTGCTGACAAGGAGAACTGGTACAGACAGGAGATCCAACACTTGGAGGAGTGGTGTTCAGCCAACGATCTGGTCCTAAATCCCACCTAAACCAAGGAGGTCATAGACTTCAGGAGGACCAGGAGAACGACACAACCCCCACTCTCCACATCAGAGGCGAGGAGGTGGAACAGGCCGACTCTGTCAGGTTCCTTGGCATGCACATCTCCAAGAACCTGACATGGACACTAAACACAAACTGGTGAGAGGGGTCCATCAGAGCACTGTAAGGCTGGAAAGCTTCAATATTGCTCACTGTTTTTGTTGTATTGTTAATGTTGTCTTAGGTTTGTGGGGGTCTGTAAGCTAGTGGGAGAGTCTCAACAGATGGATGATGGGAAATATGTGAAAGCATACTTTTACACAAACAACACAAGAATTCCTGATTTCTAATTCCTAATGAATTCCTGCCCTTCTGCAGAAACTATGTCCTAGAAAACAGCACAAATCTTTAGATTGTGGCTTAAAACAGCATAATCATAAATAAAAAAATCACTGGGAACATTTTGAGATGATTGGAGTGAGACTTTTGGTTTGAACCTGGACTGTATGACTTTAACCTCTAACCCTTAGGAACTGGGTTGTCAAAAGATGAAAACACATTTTTTGTTTTTCTTTTTTCATTTCTAGGATGACACAGATGCTGCCGGGGAGAATGATAAAACCACTTATGCCATATATGAATGAGGATGGTGTGTTATAGTCTAAGAACAAAATGTAAGTAAATAATCAATTATGTTACCATGAAAGGCACATTTTTTTGGTATTTAATTTTTCTGTAAAGTAACTGTTACAATTTCAGAATGAAGACACCATAAACGCTACAACTGTGGGCCTGTTTGCACCCAGAAAAGATGGAATGTTGGAGTACTTGGATGTTGGAATCTGTTTGGAAGGCCAGATTGTCATCAGACTTGGACAGTGTTGGACCACGTCGCCTTGGTGTTTGGAATAGTTTTTGGTCTATTCTCTCAAATTGAGCTACCCACAAGGTCAGCGATGCACTTATATGTATATTTTTTTTTATTGACCTGCACCCAGCTGGACTTTCTAGAAAGGCTCAAAGCCTCTAAACAAAAATGTTCATGTGATCGTTTTGAAGATGGCTGAAAGGTGACTGCTCTTCAAGTATATGTTAATGTGTTTTCTAAATTCTGTTAGCATTTTTTATTGTAAGTTGCCTTATAATGAATTGGTGATCTGTTCATTCTGTACGAACCTTTGTCCAACAGCCACAACCCCAAAAACCAGCAAAGGGGAGACAATGAATTTTTTAAACGGACTAATTTGACAAACTGTCATGATGATGTTTACATTTTATGCGCCTTAAATAAATGTGCAATGTAATAGTGTGTCCTTTGCATTTTTGAATATTTATTTTGGCTGCTTAATGTAAAAAAATTGTTTATCAGATTTGTAAGTTCAACAATGAAAGTATTGAAATTACAGTCATGATGGTGCAAAACATTTTAATATTATCAGCTTATTAGAAATTCTATTGACAACAAAAAAATTAATTTTACTAAAAAAAAAGGTCAGTCTAACTGAAATGATTTGTGTTGGGACAACTCAAAGAAAAAAATGCAAATTCAACCCAAAGAAATTGGGTGGAACGAGTTTCCACTATTTAATTGTGTAGCTCTAACTGAAAAGATATGTGTTAGGACAACACAACAAATTAATGCAAATTCTACGCAAAAAAATAGTGTAGATCTGACTGACAAAAATTGTGTTGAGACAACACAACAAAGAAATGTATATTTAACTCAAAGAAATTGTGTAGGTCTAATTGACAAAAATTGTGTTGGGACAACATAACTAATAAATGCATATTCAACTCAAAAGAATTGTGTGGGTCTAACTGAAAGGATTTGTGTTGGGACAACACAATGAAAACATGCAAATTCAACTTAAAAAAATTGGGTGGAACGGGTTTCCACTATTTAATTGTGTTGGTTCAACAAATCATTTTTTTCAGTGAGGATGTTCTTCCTGAGAAATTTGAGGAAGGTGGGTCTGGCTCCGAGACTTCTCAGACAGTTTTACAGGAACACCCTGGAGAGCATCCTCTGCCAGGGCTGTACAGTGTGGTATTGCAGCTGCATAAAGAAGGGAGGAGGGACCTGTCCTGGATGGTAAAGACAGTGCAGAAGAATGTGGGAGCTGAGCTTCCGGACCTGGACACGGTGTACAAAGAGCGTCTACAGAGAAGAGCACGGGCCATCAGCATGGACAGCAGCCACCCTGGGCATTCCCTGCTTGTGCCGCTGCTATCGGGCAAGAGGTACCGGGTTTTGAAAACAAGGACAAATAGACTGAGAAACAGTTTCTTTCCCAGAGCTGTAGTCTCCATCACTCCCTGCTTTCTACCTCCCCCTGACTTAAATCTTCTTCATCTTGAACTTCCCTCAGTATAACATACCACTGAATGTGCAATAACACTGTTTATTTATGTATAATGACATTTTACTTAAACTTCTTAACATACTTTTGGATTTTTATATTGATTTTATTCTTTTTATCTTTTGTCTACTGTTTCTTCAGCGTGTCATCGAAAATGTCATTTTAGAAATACAATAAAAATCTTTGAATCTTTAAATCTGCATTACCTTTTCACCTTCACCTGTTCTCTCGGTATTGGGGGGGAATTAAGTTCTAAAAATAATTTGTCATAGGTGAAGTTCATGAACTCCTCATAACTCAATTTATCCAATTTTCTCAGACAGACATGAATATTTTCACAATTTTCTCTCTTCTTTAAACTCTTTAACTTTAAACCTTCAAAGTAAAAAAAGTCCAGCATAAGGACATACAATGAAAACAAAGATCAGATCTACAGAAATCTTTGATTGCAATCAGAGGAGCTCTGCGATTCTGTACAGGGGCGACGGGACAGAGCATATCCATATTTTTTACCATATTTAAAATGTACAATAAGGCTCACTTTAAATCCTTTCATTTGTCTAAAAAAGAAATAGAAAAGATAGTGGGTCTCCTAATCATTTGATCTATTTGTGAATTCTGGTTATTGACCATGAACCAATTGTATTTGTTAGAGAATGCTCAGAATTCCGCCGAAATGTTTTGTTTTTGACTTTGGGAAACAGTGAAAGAAGACTAAAGCATAAAGTCTACTAAATTCTTTGACATTTGGTAGACTTGCACAGTCTTGCGGAGAGATACACCCTGTGCTTCAACATAATGACCTACAAAAGTAACAGTATTATTTTCTATTTTATGTGCTACAACTGAACAATGTTGGAAGTTACTTTGAATCAGTTGAATGAAGTTCGACTTATCTGTCATGTTCCACTTTCTGCAAAGGATGATTATTCCAGATAAAAGAGGCAAACTTGAATAACAACAGAGTTCGCTAAAATAAAACTTCCTATCAACTCTTCTGACCTGTCTCTTGGCCCCTAAAATCATTCAGAGTTACAGAGTAGTGTAACCATTCCACATGTTCTGATTGTTCTGTTTCACTTAGTGTTCCCCATAATCCGGTGGGTCTTTTGCATTAAGAGAAAAACAAACAAACTGTTAATTCTGTGTTTATTGATCCTGTGATCCAGATCACCTTATTGTCAAAAAAAATGCCATAACCTTCTTTTCTATAAGCTTTATGTATTTATTTTGAACAAAGTTTCATATGCTTTGAAAATCGACCTGGTTATCTGCAGTTATCTTTTTTTTTTAAATATTGTCTTATTATTGTCAGAAATAAGTATGATTACTACTTTTTGTGTCTCCTGCAACTATATTTTAGTGGAGTACATGAGTCATGAAACTGTCACAACTGTGGAATTTAGGAATGTCAGAAAAAAAAATAGTAAATAAAATTATCTGTTTTTGTTGTCATACATTTCACTTGCTTAAAGATCCATTTTTCAAGACTGACTAAGAATAGAAGACTGATCGGGTTTGAACAAATTTTTGCTAAAGGCACGTCTTTCCTGGTCTTATAACCTTTGCCATATTCTTCTCAGAGTAACGTTTTAAACCTGTTTTGATGAGAAACAAACCTAAAAATGCAGCATTGAGTCTCTGCGGTGCTTTCATAACATTCGATTGTACTCACAATATGGCTGTGATTTATTTGACAATAAGTAAAACAAGACATAGTACACTTCTGTTCGTACAAGATTATATTGCTTTGGTCTTCCCTCTATAGTTGGTTTTTGCCCTGATTGAGTCATTATTTTTACGTGTATTTAAGGAGGAACCCCAGTAATCCAGACTCCTTTAGCTGGCAGCCTATTATTCGTTTTGGACTTCTTTGACAAGGGAAGGCCAATAATTGAAACTTGGTAGAATTACAAAAGTTGATTTCTGGCCTGTGTAGAAAATCTATTAAGTTACAGAAAGTAGTTACTTTGTTTGCTTAGATTGTTCAGACGGTGGGGATTTTTTTCTTTTTTTCTTTTGCTAACTGTTTAAATTCAATTGAGGATCAAATAATTTTCTTGTATAATTTTGAAGACGCAGAGAACGAGGACTTCTGGCTGAGGCTGTCTATTACCCAGGCTGAAGTCACTGAGGTTGTCAACGAGCTCCTCAGTGGCAAGGCCCCGGGAGTGGATAAAGTCCGCCCTGAGTACCTCAACTCTCTGGATGCTGTGGTAGTGTCTTGGCTGACACGTCTCTGCAGCATCGCGTGGCAGTCGGGAACTGTACCATTGGACTGGCAGACAGGGGGTGGTGGTTCCCCTCTTAAAGATGGGGGACCGGAGGGTGTGTTACAACTACAGGGGAATTACACTCCTCAGCCTCCCTGGGAAAGCCTATGTCTGTCCAATAGTCGAATCTCAGATTCAGGAACAACAGTGCGGTTTCCGTCTTGGTCGTGGAACAGTGGACCAGCTCTACACCCTCTTTAGGGTGCTGGAGGGTTTGTGGGAGTTCGCTCATCCAGTCCATATGTGTTTTGTGGATTTGGAGAAGGCGTTCGACCGCGTCCCCCATGGTATCCTGTGGAGGGTGCTCTGGGAGTTTGGGATCCGTATGGGAGCCTTACTGAGGGCTGTCCAGTCTCTGTATGACCGGAGTAGGAGCTTGGTTCGCATAGCCGGCAGTAAGTCAGACCTGTTCCCGGACCACATTGGACTACGGCAGGGCTGCCCTTTATCACCGGTTCTGTTCATAGTTTTTTATTGACAGAATTTCTAGGCGCAGCCAGGGGCCGGAGGGGGTCTGGTTTGGGGACCACAGGATTTCCTCTCTGCTTTTTGCAGATGATGTTGTCCTGTTGGCTTCATCAAGCCAGGACCTCCAGCGCGCATTGTGGCCGAGTGTGAAGCGGCTGGGAAGAAGGTCAGCACCGGTAAATCTGAGGCCATGGTTCTCGACCAGAGAAAGGTAGTTTGCCATCTCTCGGTGGGTGGAGTGTCCCTGCCCCAGGTGGAGGAGTTTAAATACCTTGGGGTCTTGTTCACGAGTGAGGGAAGACAGGAGCGTGAGATTGACAGGCGGATCAGAGCGGCGTCCGTAGTTATGCGGTCGCTGTACCGGTCCTTTGTGGTGAAGAGAGAGCTGAGCCAAAAAGCAAAGCTCTCAATTTACCGGTCGATCTACGTTCCAGTACTCACCTATGGTCATGAGCTATGGGTCATGACCGAAAGAACGAGGTCCCGAATACAAGCGGCTGAAATGAGCTTCCTCCACAGGGTGGCTGGGCGCTCCCTTAGAGATAGGGGGAGAAGCTCGGTCACCTGCGGAGAGCTCGGAATAGAACCGCTTCTCCTCCACATCGAAAGGAGCCAGTTGAGGTGGCTCGGGCATCTAGTCTGGATGCCTCCTGAACGCCTCCCTGGAGAGTTGTTCTGGGCATGTCCCACTGGGCAGAGGCCACGGGGAAGAACCAGGACACGCTGGAGAGACTACGTCTCTCGGCTGGCCTGGGAACGCCTTCAGGTCCCCTCAGAAGAGCTGGAGGACGTGGCTGGGGCGAGGGAAGTCTGGGCATCTTTGCTTAGACTGCTGCCTCCGCGACGGTCCTGGATAAGCGGAGGAAGATGCATGGATGGTATAATTGTCGTTGTTTACTTAGCTTCTTTTGCAAAAAAAAAAAAGAAAAATTCTAGGGAATATATTTTTATTTTATTGAAAGCTTCACCTATATTTAGGTAAGATCACATTTTATCTTTTTTCATAGCAACTTTTCTGAAATGGAAGACTACATTAATATTTAAAACTAAATTGTCATTTTACACATATATTGAAAACTGTTTGTCCGTAAGGGATATAGTGGGATAAGAAAATTGATGGATGGATATTTGTCCACCCTGAGTGCCACAGACATATATTTCTATATCATAAAGGGTTTTGAACACTTACAGACTATTGAAAACATGAAGAACTAACCAAATTACTATAATCATGGATTTCTGAAGATTGCACAGTTCATTGTAACACAAAGTGCAACCAGAAGAGGCTGAAGAAAAGAAAATTGACAGTAAATGTATTGTAGGATAACATACTTTTGGAGCTAAAACGCGGGAGGAAGAACACGTGTGAAGCGAGCCAGAAGGATACTTTGGGCAAAGCTGGAAAAATCTCTGCAGCATCTACACTAGTGGTGATCAAGAGGACTTGAGATAAACCATCTGAGGATCAGAGAAGATTGAGGATCCATGTTGAGAGGGAGTGGAAAGAGGGCTACTTCACTGTACTGTAACGCCAGCTGAAAAGGAAGAAAAGATTATATTTTAATCCTTTACAAACTTGTGAACTGGTCATGATCAAATAGAGACTGATTAGTGAACGATGAGGAGCAAAAAACAAACTTCTTTTTAACTAAACTTCAACCAAGCTACATGCAGTGACTGCTGAAAGTCTAGAAAAATGACTTTTTTTGGTCAAACTGCTGAGCAATAATGTCGCTTTACACCACATGAAAGCTGCTGTCACATATCATAGAAGCCGAAATGAGCACACACATGGCTCAGTACACAAGTGGTGCACAGAGTGCAAATGAAAGTAACACTTAAAGAGTCAGCCACTGGAACTAATTGAGAGAGCTGTCACCCGAGACTGCAGGACAGACAAATTTGTGTATTGCCTGCACTGAACACAGACAAAATGTACAAGAGGGCAAAGATCTGAAGTTGTACAGAAAATGGCTAAAAAAAAAGAGACAAAAAAGCCTCTTCTGTCAATTATTCATTTTCGTATCAGCAACCGCTAAAAAAATATTAGTTACATTATTTTGTTTGTCATGATAAATTATATTTACGTTTTTATGTCATTACTCTCAGTAAAATATACTATTCAGAGCTCCATACATGTTTGCAATACAGACAGACCATCATGTTATTGGTAATCTTTGGCAGCTGTGGGGCAGTGGTAGGGCGGTCGACCTCTGATTGGAATATTGCAGGTTCGATTCCTACCTTGCCCGCCCATGTGTTGAAGTGTCCTTGGGCAAGACAGTGTATTGGGCCTTCGAATAAGGAAGAAAAGTGCTATATAAGTATGCAGCATTTGCCATTCTTTGGTGAAGTCTACAAATTCCTGTCATGATCAGGTGAATTGTTGAGATACTGTATGACACAGTTGTTGCCCGGAGACTCCAAGGACATACTTTCATTTATTAAGCAATCAGACGTATCCGTCATATGCACAAATGATTATAATATTCCTTATAAAATAAGAAAGAAAACCCCTATCTGAAATAATAATGCTTTCAAAATTAGAAATTTTTTTTCCTTCTCAACCTTATACTGATGCATGTTAAAGTTCTACGTAGAGCATTTAGGATGGCTAAATAGCAAAAAGGAAATATGTATATGTTTATTCTAATTATGTTTATTTTCTGTTATTACTGGATTTTGTAAAGTTTGGGAGAAGAATAGAATGAGTCTAAAAAAAAAGCTGCAGAAATTAATTATAGTGCAATGGAGTTGCTAAACTGCTATGAGCTAAAAATAGATTTTACCGTTTGCTCCCGCCGCTATTTTCACACTTGTTTAAATAACTTGCCTAAAACAAAATGTCAATGCATCCCTGATTCTTAAAATGAATGTGTTTTATAGTGACTGACTAACAACAAACCTTAACTGATATACAGTAACAAAAATGGATAAAACTACTTTTTACTTTTCATGTACTTTTTTAACTGTCATTAGCTTTCTTATTTGAGCAGACATATTTTCCTTTAAACATAAATGTAAGTTGATCGTGCGTTGACGCTATTCCATTTTTGTGAATGAACACTATGTAAAAGAGAGAACTTGAAAGTGGGAGGATATCTGTGCAACAACTCTTTTCTTAATGAGATGTGACTCACAGCAAGCTTTGTTCAAAGATAAAAAAAAAATAAACAAAAAACATACTCCTATCAGAACATGCTGACTGTCAATGGCAAATGACGTGTTATTCATGAATAAAATCATCCAGAATTACCTTTTTTTAATCTTTTGGTTGTCCTCAGTGTGTTTGTGATAATGAAAGTGCTTTTATTTGCTTACATGCAAACATGGTACTATATATAGTGGGGAAAAAGTATTTAGCCAGCCACCCATTGTGCAAGTTCTCCAACTTGGAATGAGTGGCCTGTAATCTTTCGTCAAAGCCATACCTCAACTATGAGACACAAAATGACAACAATTCAGAAAATCACATAATCTGATTTTTAAAGAATTTATTTGCAAATCATGATGGAAAATAAGTATTTTCTGTAAGTCTTCACAAACTGTTGCTAGTATTTTGGCCCATTCCTCCATGCAGATCTCCTCTAGAGCAGGGATGTTTTGGAGTTGTCATTGGACAACACAGACATTTAACTCTCTCTAAAGATGTCTATGGGTTTGAAATCTGGAGACTGGCTAGGCCACTCCAGGACCTTAAAATGCTTCTTTCGAAGCTACTCCTTTGTTACCCAGTCAGTGATTTGTGTTCATGCTGAAAGACCCATGCTGCCATGCTGATGGAAGGCGGTTTTCACTTAGAATCTAACAATACATGGCCCCATTCATTCTCTCCTATCCCCGGATCAGTCGTTCTGGTCACTTTGCTAAAAACAGCCCCAAACCATGATGTTCCCACCCCCATGCTTTAGAGTAGGTATGGTGTTCTTTGCATGCAACTTAGCATTCTTTATCCTCCAAATATGACAAGTAGAGTTCTTACCAAAAAGTTCTATTTTGGTTTCATCTGACCATAGGACATTCTCCCAATCCCCTTCTGGATCGTCCAAACATTCTCTAGCAAACTTTAGACAGGTCTGCACATGTAGTGGCTTTATCAGGAGGACATGTCTGGCCCTGCAGGATTTGAGTCCCTGGAGGCGTAGAGTGTCACTGATGGTAGCCTTTGTTACTTTAGTCCCAGCTCTCTGCAGGTCATTCACTAGGTCCCCCGTGTGGTTCTGGGATTTTTGCTCATCGTTTTTGTGATCATTTTGACCCCACAGGGTGAGATCTTGCAGGAAGCCCCATGTGGAGGGAGATGATCAGTGGTCTTGTATGTCTTCCATTTCCAAATAATTGCTCCCACAGTTGATTTCTTCACACCAAGCTGCTTACCTATTGCAGATTCAGTCTTTCCAGCCTGGGGCAGGTCAACAATGTGGTTTCTGGTCTTATTAGACAGCTTTTTTGTCTTTGCCACAGTGGAGTTTGGAGTGTGACTGTTTGAGGTTGTGGACAGGTGTCTTTTATTTAGATAACCAGTTCCAAAAGGTGTCATTAATACAGGTAACGAATGGAGGACAATGGATCCTCTTACAGAAGAGGTTACAGGCCTGAGAGCCAGAAATCTTGTTTGTATTTGACAAAATACTTATTTCCCACCATAATTTACAAATTTACAAATTCTTACAAATTCTTTAAAAATCAGGCAATGCGATTTTCTGGATTTTTTCTTTTTCTGTTTTGTCTCTCACAGCTGAGGCATACCTATGATGCAATTTATAGGCCTCTCTCTTCTTCTCAAGTGGGAGAACCTGCACAATTGGTAGCTGACCAAATAATGTTTAGCCCCACTGGAAGTACTTGATGAAAAAACGTGTCAAAATTGTTTTTAAATGTGTGAATGTACCACATAAATGAGTAGAAATAGAAACATAAAAATACTTGTTTGGGGTAGCTTGTGTGCACAGAAGTATATGTATGTCAGTGGGAGATGTTCTTTGTTGTGCTCTGGTTAATTAAATAAGATTATTTTCTGCCAGCTGTTTTGCCTTTTCCAAGAATATTTTGCCTTTACGAGATTTTTGGACCAGAGTCAGTTCATAATTATCATGAACAAAAATGCTGTTTTCTGGAACAGATTAAATTGGTGTCCTGATTAAATACATGCTTGGGCTCTCGTCCAATCGTTTAAATGGAGGAGAGTTTAAGGAAAAAAATGTCAATATTGTTCCTCAAATATATTTCTTAAAGAAAAAGTATGTGCTGGTCTGTTACCACACCTGTTGCACTTATGTGTATTATCTCAGGACATGGGTGTGGCCCCATAACAATACCCAATGGATCGTAAGACAATAACAGCTACCTGCTATCAGCTGCGTCTTTTTGCAACAACAAAAAAAATAAGTGCAGGTATATCTGACATGTCTTATTGAAATCCCTTACTGAAAGGAAGACTGTCTGTCTTAATCATTAAAAGTTGCCAAGTTCTGACAATGCAGAGCTATGAAATTCTTTGAAAAGAAGAGTTTTTTTTTAATGCAAACCAATGAATTTATAAATGTAATACAAGTATTACTAAATTGTATTTCTAAATCAGCGATTAATTTCCAAATTTATAAAAGACATTGCAAAGTGTTCTGTACTCTCTTTAAAAGAGAGATTGTAATTTCTTTTATTAGTTTATTGGTTCATATTAGGATTTAAAAATGCCTTAAAGTTTAAGAAGCAGATCCTTTTACAATTAAATGAGTACATCCAATTGTAAATCCATTTAGCAATGGATTTCCAAATCATTTTAAAATTGCACTTAAAATAGCAACTGAAGCCTTTAACAAACCTACCAAAAAAAAGAAAATATGAAAAAACATGTTGTCCTGCTTCCTGTTACCCTGAGCAGGTGACACACAATTAATGTTTGTTTTTAAATGTTTTTTTTTTCTTTGTCTTTATTTAAACAGAGCTGCATATCGAGTATTTGTGTCAGTTTGATGAACTTTCCAGGGTCTGTCCCGTCTTTGCCTTTCCGTTGCCTTCAATATGGCATTACAAAACATGTACCATTATATTTTATTTATTTGGAAATCAATTGCTAAATTGGAAATGTTATAATCTTTTTACCTTTATAATTATCATCAAAAAGGTGTGTTGCTTTTTCAAAACTTTCTAGGTCTTCCCCACATCACATTATGAGCTATCAGACATATGAGAGCTGATTAATGGGGGCAGTGGCTCAGGTGGTTGAGCAGGTTGTTCAATAATAATAGAATAATGGACACATTGTAAGCACTTAAAGCATTATTATTATTAATGACTGCCATTGGTCTTGCAGTGAAAGTGATCAAAAGTAAAAGTGTTTCAGAGAGTTCTTTAACGGCAGGGACAAACATGACCTTTTAAATTATTTTAAATCAAGAATGCACAGCAGAAATGGAGGACCAGTCCTAGAATTACCCAGAGAATTGGGCATAAATGACTGAATTGTTCAATAATTTCTATTCAAAAGGGGAGGATAACTAAGCCGTTTTATAGCTTGGAGTTCTTTTAGAGGAGAAAACTTTCAAATGTTCAAATGGAGAACACTGGATGAGCTTTAGAGAATTATGCGTTCTAAAGGCTTATTTTACAAAGAATCTCAAACTGTTAAATGAGCTCTTCTTTTTAGAGATTAAATTAAGTCTCACATGCAGAGTACTAATCATAAATCCTTCCAAGTTAATCCTTTCAAAGCAGAGCACGGCAGACAGGTGAGAACTAGAGGTCCTGAGGCAAATCTAAAGCAAAAATGTGTTTTTATTTATAAATCTACTTTATCTTAGCTTAGATTTGACCTGGCATTCACCCAAAAGGCAGAACAACCACTAGTGGACTTAGATTTTGGAGGTAATGTGGTAGAAATGTAAACAATGAAAGAAAAACACAGAGAAGAAAGGAATGAAAACACAACGAACTAATGTTATCTGAACTGAGGGATGGAAAGCCTGTTTTTTGGGTTTGTGCAACTTTATCTTTAACAAAGAAAAACAAAGTAAAAGAAAGCCAAATATAGGGAAAAAAAACATTTTTACAATGATTTTAAAAAAAAAAGAAATATTACAAGTCTCAAGTTGTATCAAATATAATAAGTTGGGTGACTTGATAAGTTTTTGTTCACAAAAATGACTTTTTAAGATGCAAAAATATTGGCATGATAAAACCCCTAACTTTTTTACAATAAAAAAAATAATAATAAATAGATGAGTTATTTTATGCATTAGGTTTTAAAAATTAGCAAAACTTTCCCATCAGAAGAGGTTTTTATTTATTTTATTTTTTTAGATTTCACAGAAGCAGCCAATTTGAAATAAGATGGAAAAGCATTTCTACTGCCCTTAGTGGAATGAGGATAAATGACAGGGCAGAAAAGTGTTTTGTTTTAAAGAAAATATGTAATCATGCTTATGAGATAGAGGTCTAAGACTTAAACTAGGCCTGACTCTGTTCAGCAGAAACTGACTTGCTGTTACTTAACCCTTTTGCTATGCTAGGCACTTTAACACTAGTCTTGTGGGGTCATCTAGACCCCACCAGACAGTGCGCTGAACCTTTTTTCTTCAATGATTTGTGATCTTCACTGGTGTCTATGGATTACATGAAATCCTCTTCACCTTTATTCACCTTTGTCATGGTAGGGAGAACACCTCAATGTAAGGGTGGGGTCATCTGGACCCCATAGGATAGCACAAGGGTTAAATGAAAGTGTAGAGGTAGAGGAGCAGGTTGCAAGTATCTCTCCAGCCCTCAGGCAGCCTTGCATAATAAATCACAATTGATCACAGCAATCAGAACGTTTAAAAAACTCTTCTACACAGTTTATGTGCATAAAAAATGTCCAAGGACAAAGCTATGTATCATCTCTTTAACAACATTTTGATGAGCTGTGCTAATATCTACTCATTTTTGAATAAGAAAAATAAGTTAAGATGAGCTATTATTCGTCTCATTGGGGAAATTTCCATGTTGCAGTGCTACAGTTTTCATATACTAGTATATTCTCACCATCACCCTCTCTCCGCGGGTGGTTTTTCATCCAAGCTCGAGTCCTCTGGTAGAGGCCTGGGAGCTTGAGGGTCCTGCAGTATCTTAGCTGTTCCTAGCACTGCGCTTTTCTGGACTGAGAGGTCTGAGGTCTTTCCAGGGATCTGCTGTAGCCACTCCTCCAGCTTGGGGGTTACTGCCCCGAGTTCTCCAATTACCACAGGCACCACTGTCACCTTCACTTTCCAGGCTTTCCCCATGGCTGTGGCGCTCCATGTATGCTTTACCTGCCAGCATCTTACACCCTGCAGTTATGTGCTGGATTGTTTCAGGCGCCTCTTTGCACAGCCTACACCTCGGTTCTTGTCTGGTGTGGCAGATCTGAGCCTCATCATTGCACCATGGGTCAGAATGTGCAATAAACATGGGTAAAAACTGAACTTCTTTAAGATATGAAGGTTCTGTAGCTGATTTTTTTTAAGTATTCATATTTAAACCAAAGCCCTGTCGTGTTTCAGTGGTGCTGAGGCCAAGCATCATTAATATTTGTCTGTTATTCAGCTGGTTTTTACTCCCCGGTTCATGAATCAGCTTTCTCCGCTTCCTTTTGAATGCTAATGCAGACTGTTGGCTCGGTGGAGAAGAAAAGGTGAGACGCCCGCATCTGTTCAGATGTTGTTAAACAAGCTCAGCTTTTATTTTCTAAAGTCAAGAGGGGACCAAAGGGAGGGACTGAGTTCCTCACAGCGAGCAAAAAAAATAGGCAGACACAAAGTTAAGCTCGTCGTTTGAGAGAAATCCTGACTGATGAGAGACAGACTGAACCAGGGAGAGCAAATGAGCTGAATATGAAAATCTTCAGAAAGAGACAGGCACCGTGGTTTTATTTTTATGTACGTAGGTGTAGAGACAGATAGGTGAGGAGTTTGTGACAGAGAAATATAGGATACAGCAAAAAAATAAAGTGCAGCAGAGGAATGAGGTGAGAAGCAGACTGCATTTGATTCAATGGACTCATTTACATCCACAGCTGAGCTCAGAAAGATCTAATTCATTTCTGAAACATCAGCTACAATTAATTAGAAGCAATATCTGAGCTTTTGTGCCCTTCCCCAGTGTCATTCAGCCGTCATTACTGCCACTTTGATACTGAAATGAAACAGCCTTCGGCTGAATTGTGGCCATTATATTGCCCAGGCTTGCTGCTATTCAGCTGCAATTACATAGTCCAGCTTCTTTTGGGTTCAGCTTGCTCTATCTTGACTGGTAATTTGTTATTCTGAATGTGTGTGTGGGTGGAGTTGGGGTCCATGTGTATCCCTCAGCATTTGTGGATGGGAGTTTGCATATCAATGCGTGTTGGCACATTTGTTTATATTTTGGTTCATTGCTGTAGGTTTATGCGACACTCAATGGCAATTAAAGGCGGGCTTTAGGATCAGGACAATGAGGATAGTTAGATACAAGTTTCAGCGTATTAAGGACAGTTGAAAGTAAAAAAAAGTGGTTTAGTGGTTAGCGAAGGTCCGTGTTTGAATCCCAGCTGGAACCTTGTGTGAAGTTTGTATGTTGTCTTCGTGCATGACCCAAAATAAACTCAGCCGGAACTGAAGATGGATGGATGGATGGATGGATGGATGGAAGGATGGAAGAGTGTAAATGTCTTAAAGCTGTGAAGATAAACTCTCAGATAAACTAATCACAACTGTCAGCCACAATAGAAACATTAGCCTAGGTAGCGTATTCCTCAACCATGTTTATAACAAATAAAAATCAGACAGATACCGTTATGAAACAAACCTTACTGTGACTATACTAACTCCCAATCTTGTTGGTAGCATGTTAGCTGCATTAGCATAGCATAGGACTGTAACTCCCAACTTTGTTTGTAACAAGTAAAAAAATAGAATAGAATGCCTTTATTGTCACTGTGCACATGTACAATTTGCATCATACGCGTATGCAGTGAAATGAAAAAACTAAAAGCCGCTCACTATTCAGTGCTAACATGCATAAAAAATAATTTCACAGAAATAATAGAATGATAAAATCATTTCTCAAAAATGCAAAATACAATATATCAAGTACCAAAAAATTTACAAAAGTGCAAAAGGTGCAAAATGTGCAATGGAAAACAGAAAATTTCCGCAGAGAGGTAGTAATTAAAACAAAAAAACAGTTATGCCCCATGATGACAGAGATATATTGCACTTACTAAATTGCACATTGATGGGAATATATTGCGCATAATGAGATGGTGTAGACATGATGAGATGCACATAGTGAAAGAGGGAGACATGGGGGTGGAGCTGTCAGTGTTAGTGCATGTGGGAGTTCAGGATGGTTATAGCTTTAGGTAAAAAAACTGTTTTTAAGGCGGTTTGTCCTTGATCTGATGCACCTGTAGCGCCTTCCTGAGGGCAACAGGTCAAACAGTCCAGAGCCAGGGTGGGAACTGTCTTTTGTGATCTTCCCAGCTCTGCTAAGACAGCGGGAGGAGTAGATGTCCGACAGGGAGGGGAGGGGGGAAAACAGACTGATACTGCTGAAAACAAACTTTACTGTGACTCTGCAAACTCTCAACTTTGCTGGTAACACGTAGCCAAAAAACTGTCTGACACCGCTACATATTGGCTGTATTACTGTATTTATAATAATGCCCAACCTTGTTTGCAGTTTGTTCCACAAACAGACTGACATTTTGACAGAGCGCTGTTCCCCTCTCAAAATTGCTTCAATATCAGAAGGCACAACGAGAATGAATCCATGTCGAAGCCATTCTGGATTATAAGGCATCCTGTCATTGTTGGTAAAAAAAAAACATAAATAAAAAGGCCCTTTAGGTGGGCCTTATAGTGCGGAAAAAATAGGGTAAAGTACACACACCTGTCCACAAGGGATTTAGATGCACTTGCCCCTACTTTAGTGAATCTAAAAAAAAAGAGCTGAATATCTTTAAATGCGTGCATTACGGACAAAAAACAACAGGTGAATGCTGTTATTATCATCTTTGTAGAATGAGCAGCTATACTAACACTCCCAGCTGCGTTGTCGCCAGATCAGATGCTAGTCTATATCGCTGCTCAGACGCAGGTTAATTGAAAATAGGGATATGCTTGTTAAACCGCCTCTGTTCCCTTTTGAGCAAATCCCATAAACCAGAGAGGCGACACAGTGCTGAATCACTTTGCTGTTACAGACAGCGAGCCGCTTTCACAGACAGAATGCTGTGTCTTCTCATTCACATGGGGCTGTTTGCTCTGTTACCACCTCACACAGGAACACAGCGGGTGTAACAGTGGCAATAGGATTGTGTCATTTTCAGACCCAACAAGCTGCATGTCAGATTTTTAGGTGGCTACAACAAATGGCAAAAGGGAGCCGAAAATAAGATGATTATTCTTGAATGATTGAGCCTAAGAGAAATAATGGGTGTAACATGGCAAGACCAATTTGCACATCTTTTGAATTAGAGTAATAAGAAAATGATAGAGTGCATCTGCTCTTTCTGAATATATTACAGGATCTTGAATTCATTATTGTTTTAAAATGTTCTACCGCCTTTTCTTTGGCCCAGTCTGATTAAATTTGATCAGAAGCTTTTCATGTAAGACGACCAAGAATGGTTTTACTAAATCCATAACCGATTAGACACGGTGGACTTCGATTCAGTGAACTATATGTGAAGAGCATGCACACACCCACATCTCTCATTTTTCTATTCCAAGAATGGTACCAGTAATCCACGTTTCTTTAGATACTACCTCTCATCTCCACCATTTCTCGCTCTCCTCATCTTTACTCAACCAAGCTCCTCTTCATAAAAGATATAATTAAATTTTAGAATCTGTGCTTAAACACGCTACCTTAAGCGCTCCAGTTCTGCTCTTAAAGTCTGATAAAGCAAGACAAAATGGTCTGATCAACACAATCAGTTTGAGGGCTACATTACTTCAAATCTGTTTTTTACGATTCAGCTGCACAAATACTATGCCACGCTCTTTTAAATGAATGCACTTTGAGACTTTACACATATATTATATTTTCAGCAATACAAGGTGCACTTAAAACCCTTTTTATACATATTTTTTAAATGAGTTTGCCTTTGACATGGATTCATTCTGGTTGTCAAAGTGTTTGGTTGGGTGTTATTGTGAACACGCTAGAGCGGCTAACATGTAGCAGGGTCAGACTACATGTTAGCCGTGGTTTTTTTTTACATGTTACTAACAAGGTTAAGAGTTACCATAGTCACAGTAGCATTTGTTTTAGCTGTAGGCTATCAGTTTCTTTTTTTAATGCGTTGCAAACAAAGTTGGGAGTTACAGGCATTGTGAATACACCAACATAGCTAGTGCTTCTATTGTGGCTAACCTGTAGCGTGTCACAAACAAGTTCTAGAACTACTGTGTACGCAGTTAATAAAGTCTGACCGACTGATGAGCTTATCTCTGACTCTTTTGTCTCACTCTATGTGCCTTAGTGAAAGTAGGTGCGCCTTGTTTATGACACCAGTTCAAAATAGACCATTCATTGACGGTGCCTGACTCTTTTCAGCCAAAACTGACTTGCTGTTACTTAATCCCTTGTGCTATCCTAGGCACTTTAACATTGGGAGTTGGGTCATCTAGACCCCACTAGACAGTGCGCTGAACCTTTTTTCTTCAATAATTTGTGATCTTTACTGGTGTCCATGGATTATGTAAAATCTTCTTCACCTTTATCCACCTTTGTCATGGTAGAGATAACACGTCAATGTAAGGGTGGGGTCATAGGATAGCACAAGGGTTAAAATCCGGTCTATAGTGCCAAAAACACAGTATGCTGTAAATAATTTACAATCAAACATTTGATTTTGGAGAACACAATGAAAAAGAATAGCAGGCAACATTTTTTTGGCATAACATTCTTAACTTGATCAACTGTACTGGGTTATTTTCAGGAAATAGAAGCATGTGCATATCCTTGAAGAACTAGGGGTGCTGCAGATGTGTGCATAAACACAAACCTGACTTTCAACCTTGTCGGAACGCACACTAACCAATCTTCACTAACGCCTCTAAAAAGACTGCCTTGTTTAAAATTTACAACCCCATGCATCTTAAGCTTGTATGTTTATTGCCTGAAATGGCAGGATGAAATCAAATTCATTACAAGGCACTACATCATTCAGACTTCCCTGCCAAGGGCTTTATGCTCGCCTTATAGCTCAGCCTCTTTCCATGGAAAATACCAAGTGGTGGACGTGTGTGTTTGCTTATCGTGTTAATTTTGAGGGGCCGTGTAATACAAGTGTCAAGTGAAGGCTTTTAGCAGGGGTTTTCGGCTGGGGACTGGAATTTAGGCTCCCTGTGTGATTCCCAGGCTCATTAAAACATATTGCTTTTCTTGCTTGTTTCCCTTTTTAGATCTGAACCTGAAGGCGCTTCAAAAGCAGGGAGGCTCACTCTGATGACTGTTTAATATTAAGCTTTTTTATGACTTGTGGGATGCAGTATGGTTGAGGAATAAACCAACCAGCAGCGTGTTTCAAACTCATTTTTGCCTTTTGTAAAAGTCAGATAACATTTTCTTGTTTACAACTCCTTATTTTTTTTTGTTTTATTTAACTTCCTGTTTTCCTCCAGTCATGCTTTTCTGCAGTATCTACCGACACCCCCTCAATTCTTTCTTCCTCATTTCCTCACTGTATCCTCACTGTTTCTCCTCAGCTAACCTGCTTTTTTCCCTCGTTACTTCAGCTCACTCAGCCCCTCCAACACTCCAGCAGCAAAACGAATGATAAGATAAGAGGTAACATTTTTTTTCTGCTCGGCAGTCCAGGCTTGAAGAGGGTGTCATGTTCAGGGAGGAGACTGCCTGACATCACGCATCGAGCCTTCTGTCTCCATTGCATCTTGTTGGGAAGCAGTAAATAGTTATGCCGCTTCAACTTCACTAAATCATGATGAAACACTTTAAAATGATATGAATCCAGCCAAAAGGCAATTCCTGATTGCAAAAGTATTGGATGAAAGCAGAGAAAGACTAAAGCAACACAGCTATCTGGGAAATTGCTTCTGATTGGTGCAATCTTCCGGCCAGCTCAGGTCTGCAGATTGCGCTAATCCACAGACCGCCTATTTTTCCCCCTTTTCCTTTCCTCACAATCCAGGCAAAAAGCAGCAACCGTAGGGCTGAAACTGCGCTTGTATGATTTTGGCAGCGAAATCACGAAGCAGGCAACAAAAATAGCAACATTATTTGACTGTTGAAAGATGGGGAAAAAATAGGAAAAATATGCAGATTTTAAGTAAATCTGCATTTAAAAAGCACTTAATCTCAGTGAGACTGTATTAAACTCCAGCTGGACAGGACCAGCAAAAGAGGCACTATGGGAGGGGGGGGGTTAAATTTGCTCTGTTGACTACAGGGACCTTAGCACCTCTCTCTGACATTCTCAGCAAGCAGTTTAAGGTAAAAGGAGTGTTTACCCCTCTGTCCTCAGGAAACAGGCTGCACAATGTGCGGGCTAGGACCAAAGATCAACAACAAGAAAAAAACAGCAACAACCCTAAAATCTGTTTCTATACTGTGTCTGTACTGTCAGACCGATAAGAAGCTTCACTCTACCAGACTGCAGTGTTATCTTAATGCTGCTGAACTGTGTTCCTGCAAAGCACATGTTTTCTTTGGCATTTACTAGTTGTTAAGAGTATTAGGTCAATATTTGTTAAAATTGCATTACTTAAAGAACACTTCAGTCAGGTGCAATATCCCAGGGAGCTGATCTTCAGAAACAATCTTTTTTACACTTTTTCAAAGTATCCATGCTGTGAAATTAAAGATTTAGAACAAATGGGAAAAAAAAGTTTTTTGTGTGCTTAATTAAGGAGTTATATTCTCAGGCAGAGTTTCCCAAATTTTGTGAAATTCTATTTTTTACTTAAGAAAAGTAAGTAGTCACACATTTAACTGTGGGTGATTAAAGGAGCAATGCTTCAAAGAAGCCCACATGCAGGAAAGTGTGTGTAACATGATGAAAATCACTGAAAGCATTTTGGAAAAGGTGAGTTTAAATTTGCTTTAACAGAAGAAGGAAGTCGAGACAAAAAGAGGAACAAACTCGTGATTCGTGTTGTTAATGAGCTAAAAATGAGCCACTCTGATCATCGTTGAGGTATTTTAAAACTCTTTTTAAGCTGTCTTCCAACAATAATCATGCCTTTTTAAGGAAAAAAAAAACAAAGACATAGTTTCTCCAGAGTGGCAGTAGTTCATTAGAAATTCACCTCTGAGTTGTGGGCTGGACCATTTGGGACAGATATGGGTAACCTGTATATTCTCTTCATCAAATATATGCTGTTTTTCAAGCAAAATTTTTTCATCTGCTCCTGATTCACAAGGATTGGACTAAAGAAACACTAGAAATGCAGTTTTGAGCTTTTCTCAATAAATTAAGTTAAAAACAACATATTAAAAACACCCAAAACACAATTTTCATCAGAATGGGACTTCAAATGTAGTGTTTGCTTGAGAGTTGTGGTAAAAGGTGGAGATAGATAGAAGATAGTTGGGTTCTAGGACTGTGGGTCACACTAGTGAGTTTTTTCAGTGTCTACAAAGACACTGATTTTTAAGAGGGTACCCACCTAAAGCCCCCTGTGACTTACTTGCATCTTTACACCCCCAGTGGCTACCATGAATTATCCTTTCATGACCCCTGTTCTAATTTGTTGGGGTTTATCTGTAGGTCAGAATGTCATCTTAAGTGTCAGCTCATCTTCTAATGAAATTACTTTACCATTTACTTATTTAGATGTGGCATAATAAGTAATCCCTGATGTCAAATGTGTGTTTTTGTAACTTTTTTAACTCAAATGATTTTGTTATTCTGTATAAGCAAAAAACAACTTCTGCTCTCAAGTTTATTAATATCTCATTAGAAAGCTTGCAAAAAGTTTTTTTTTTCTTTCTTTTTTTTCCAGATTTTTTAAAGCAGGTCATTTTTATGTCAAGCATCTCGGAAAGTCGATCGGATCATTTCCCAGGGGTCATAGCTTAACCTCACTCTTCTGCCAAAATATGCCAAAAGAATTCTTCGAAGGCCATCATTCCCAAGAGACCAGAGGAATCTATCAAAACACATCAGAGTTAAAATGCTTCAAACGTCCGAACCATTTAATTCCAAGCAGAATGTCAGCGGGCCATGCCAATGGTGCCTCTTAGTCAGAGCCTTCGTGGTGGAAATGCATCATGACTGGAGGTGGAGTGGTGACACTGTGCAGAGGAATAGTGCTGAAACAGCATCAGGCACTTTGCAAATGGCACAGAGTAAGCCTAGTAAACAACCAGGGACAGCAGCAAGTAAAACAGCATTATTTTTATCTTGGGAAGTAAGGAGATGACTTGTCACACAGACTGGACACAGAAGACATGTAGAGTGCACACATTTTTAAAGCACATAAGAAGAAAACAAATAAACTGAAAAAACAACTACTAACACCTTTTCCCCAATTATTAGAGAGGAACTGAAGGCAAAGCTTATCGTTTATTCAGATTTGTAGTACATGACGTTCTGATGCTGTTAGGATTCATCCCTGCCACGCCCTGCAGCAACTAGTAGATAGATGCACATCAAGCTGTGCTATTTAACAACCCATGCCGATCATCTTTTGATCTATTTGAACTGTTCCCAGTGGACTTTTTATTATGATTATGCTGTTTTTAGCTAAAATCAAAAAACCTTTGTAGAAGTAGTTTATTAGTCATTTAACTCTGGGCTGTTGGTGGAACCGTTGGTGTGCAGTAACCCCGCCACGCTTGTGACCCGCCGTGTGACCCGCCTTGTGTAATGTCTGCATCACAAATATGGTCTTTTTCGAACAGCAATTTTTTTTTGTCTACTTCTGATTTACTATTTGAATACAGAAATGCTAAGATATGTAATATTGATCTTAATTTATTTTGTGCTAATATATGTTCTCCATTATCATAAAAATGCCATAAGAACATGTTAAAACGTCACTGTTTTCATGGGAGTGGGTCTTCCATTATCCAGTTTACTTGTTCTAACTTTTATCTGCCCCGTCCTCTCACCCTGCAGTATCTACCTCGGATCTGTCTCCCCGTGTATTGGGGACACTTGTTGGACATTTTAAACTAACTTTGTTTTTGGATTATCAGAGTTAGCATTGAGTTGTTGTTTATATTGTGTGCTCAACCATATGACTGTGTTTTTCCCACAAAACCCTCTACTGCCTGAAGGTCTTTGTTAACCCGCTCCATCCCTTCCGTGGCCAAAGAGCTGCCAGAGCCTATAAGCTGGCTACTGTTGAGTGAAGTCGGGGTACACCCTGTCACAGGGCTGGAGGACTGGAGGACTGATCTATATCACATAAACTCCTACTCTCTCTCAATCCTGAGTCGTTGCATTTCGGGGTTCACCTTTGCTTATTCAAATCTGACAGAGGAACCTCAAAAGGAAAAGTTTTTTGGTGGAAAGAATCAGAACCCTTTCAAGCAAAAACTTGTAAGCCTTAAACATAAAAACATCCAAAAGTTGTCACATGTCTCTCTGGTTTGAGTCTGTCAGAGTTTCAAAGCCGTCAAGGTTTTCTATTTACTCTCCTTAATTGCATGCTCTACCTCATGAGTCAGTGACAGGCAAAGCACTGGTTTGAAGCTGATTCTATCAATATTAAAATGTATGATGAGATACATTAGCTGTCAGGCGGCTGGTTTCTGTGAGAGATTCTGACTCACAAGGAGAAACACAGCCCACATGTGAGTTGATGTCTCCTGGCACATTTTTTATTAAATATATTGAGAAAATTAAAGATTGTGCCAGATGCAGACTCCTTTTCCAATTACAGAGAACACTGCTGCGAACAGATGTTTTTCTGTGTGTGTGTGTGCCACTCGACGCTTCATTACAGATATTTTTGTCTTCAGGAAATTTGTCTTTCCTCTCCGTCTTTGTGGTGTCCCCAGGCATTCCATCTTTTGTCTCTGTGTATTGTGTCCTCGTCTTTTGTTTAAAGTTACTCACACACATTTTTGGATGTTTCATCTTAGCTGTCCAAACAAAATCTATTCCTGAACAAATTCAAAAGGCGAGCGTTCCTGCGGCAGAACTCTTGATAGAGTAAGATAGTCAGTTTCACGGTTGGACAGGTTTTTGGACATTTCTAAAATCCTGGATATTATCAAAACTGTAATCTTTAAGAATGTGTCATTTATACTCAAAGCTCAAAAATTGTATGTTAGATATAAAGTTCTTATTAAACAGCAAATATTTTCTAAGATCCAATATTGCATTAAAGATTGCATAAAATCATTTTGTTTTACTTTTTGCTTGAATTGAGTGTGGACAAATTGAAAAAAAAATATTTTGACTTAAATATAACATCTTCATTTTTCCTTCATTTTTTTTTGTTTTAATTAAGTTTTGTATATTCCATATTTCATATAATTAAAGTCTGAATCTCTGAATGCTCTACTCCTTTCTGAATCATTAGCTGTTTAATCCTGCCTCTGCCTCTTTATTTAGTAATAAAAATGTTAGACCAACTCTGGGTATGTGTGGCCGGTTCTGGCTCTACATCTGACCGGAACCTCTTTGGACTGGTGGAGGATGGAGAGGCAGGATGAGCAGAGGCTGAGCACAGGAAAGCAGGAAGACTGAAGTGGGTCATCTTAAGAGCCAGCAGCTCTTAAGGTAATCAGTTCATCCTTTGAATCTAGCAGAAGAATAGATGGATATTTGTATTTCCCATATTTCCAAGTTTTATCTTTTCTTTTTCTTCTTACCTGCAAGCCATAGTCACATGACTAATAGACTGCAGTACAGGGATTGCTTTTACTTTTAAAAAAGATTATCTTTTGGTCAACACAAATAACACAGGCATCCTAACCAACAACAGGGGGGGATTTTACCCTGTTATAAGCGAACAAGAAATCATTTTTTGACTGTCATGATAAATACTGTTTGTTTTGTTGTTTCTCTCCATCTGCTTTGTTTATTTCTGGGTACAACTTAGTTACTTAGCATCGTTCATTTGTATTTGATATACAGAAAAGTGGTAACAGCCATTCAATGACCATAGCAGACATGCAGGTGAGTTGCCAGACTGTTAGGAATACCAGCCTTCAAACAAAATTAATTCTTTTCATAGCTGATCTTAACTGCACTTGAAAAGTCTTCATTCATTTTGTGCCCAGGCTTTTACCTTCAGATCTTTTTAAACTCTCTCACACCAGTTCATTTACTTGTACATTTACAACCACATTTACTTCTCAGAAAGGGAAGTAAATGTGATTCAAATGGCCACAAGTACTGACAATTATAAAATCTAAGCAGATTTAAAGAGGTAACCTCTAAGCACTGGTAAATTCCACGTGGTTGACCTCTGACTTAACTTTGTTTTACCTCACTATCACATTATCCTTTAGTGATTTCAAAGCCACATTTTCAGTCATGTTCGATTTTTTCCTATCACTCTAAAAAGACCCACTCCTATGAAAACTGTGTTTTTTTGTGCTTTTATGTTTTTGTAGCATTTTTCTAATGATGGAGGATATGTATGAAGAGATTTAAGCTTAAAATGACATTTCTCAGTATTTCTTTATTCAAATTGTTTATTCAAATCAGGAGCAGACAAAAACATGTTATTAGAAAGAACTTGTAGTTTTGATGTACGATGCTACATTCACTTCCCCTCAAAAGGGCAAATCATAGTTGAAAGATCAACGAAGTCCTTTAAAGTAGATTTAAGGATTATTGGAGAGGGACTTTGAAGTTTTTTCAGGTTTTTGGAGTTGTGTTGGGCTTATCATCATGGAATTCCTCTGTTTTTTTTTCTTTTGCTTTAAATATATTGTATATTATTTAAAGGGCCTATATCATGGTATTCTTAAGCTTTTTTTAGTAAACCATATCCATGTATATGATAATACATTACCTTTGGCACACAAAATAATGCATTTTCTAATGAAATATGAGGTACTTAAAAAACAAAATAAAAGGTGGATCACATGTTTACATTTAATCACTGTTTGCAGTGGATCACATGAACTTTTGCAGCTGTATTTATTGAATTTGAATGTCATTTCTAAATGTCCTTCATGCTGCCGGAGATGAGTGAATTTCCCCATCGTGGGATAAATAAAGTTATCTAATCTAATCTATTTTCACAGTTCATTTTCCAACCCGTAAGTAAAACGCCTCGATCTCTGAGGCAATGCATTTCTCTCCTTGTGGGTGCCGCCCCTTTCACGCGTCTGGACCATGAAAACGAACAACATCCACACCTTTGCAAAGATGGATGTGCATATTGTTCATATGAAAGGAAAGCGTTTAGCTGATCACCACTTGCTTCGTTGAGAAAGTGGGTGTGTTAGCCTAGCTGGCAGTGCAGACTCCTCCTAGAAGGGGCGGTTCCTCACTTGTCAGTTCGTGAGAATCAGCTCGTTTTTAGGTTGGGAGGGGCGGGTCCTCAGAGCACAGGTTTTTAGGGGAAGACTCAGAAAGGTGTGAACAGATCAAAATACGGCTTTGGGGTTTTTTTATGTGAGGAATGAACATTACAATAAAAAGCTCAAAACATTGCATAATATTTTAAAAAGATAGACAATGCTCTCATCCATTTTTAATCACTTCATACTCATCAGTTTTTTCTCGCTTCCTTTCTAACCTGGGTTCAGTATAATGCGTACTGTGCCGACATGTTTTTCTCAGATCAATGGCAGCATCTCTTTCTGTGTGAGATAGTTACCTGCTACATGGAAGAAGTTAGCAGCTTCCTAAGTTTGTGGTGCAGCATACAACACTTGTTTGGATGGTTTGAAACATTTTTCAGACAAAGATGCAGCTATAAGTAAGATAATTATTCCCCAAAGTAGAAAAAAAAATGTTTTTTGGCACAAGCATTAATTTCATATCCACAGTTTCTTTTGTAACTTTGAAAGTTGAATTTTATTATTATTATTATACAATCCATCTTCTTTTGTGGGTTTTTGATATCATACAGTCTAACTAATTACTCAGCACATTCTGTAAAACATTGCATATAAATTGCATCATTAAAATGTCGTCTATGCTGCTGTTACATCTTCATATTTTCTGCGCATGTACTTTTCCAGAGGTTTTTTAACCCTTCATTCCTCCATTTTCACTTCAAAGTGAGGCACTGCAGGGAGTGAAGCCAGTACACGGTGATACCAACAGGTGAGAACAACCAATGGCAGGTGTGCCAGCGAATCTCTAGTTTAAAAATAGCCTCAGAAATGTGTGCACAACAAACATGACCCAACACACATAGGGACACGAATACACAAACATCTTGTAAAAAAGAGTGTACTTAATTGACAGCAAACACAGGAGTGAGCTCTGCATCCTGCTGACTGTAACAGATGGCTTAAAAACCTGGTGTGTGTGAGTGTGTGTGTGTGTCTTTAGCTCTCTGCTGGTCTTTCTCATGCTTCACCTTAGTGTGTGTTCACCACAGGCCTGTCACCTTCAACATGACACATGCTGAGCTCTGGAAAGGAGGAGCTTTTCTAAGGGATGTGCCTGGGTCTGATCGGGTCTTTGGCTCCACTGCCATGATTAAGGATTTAAGATTAGAGGATTAGAGTTGGGTTATCAAGTCATATTATGTTTTATAGAAAACATAAGCACTTTTTCATGTCCAGTTTATACAGATATGACATTGAAAAAAAATGTTTTTTCTTCAAATTAGTATTTTGTTTGTCAGTCTGCCCAAGGTAGCTGTGGCTATGTACTTAGCTTGCCATCAGCAAGAATGATTAAGGAGGATCATTTGTGAGTGCTTTGAGCTTCTGGAAAAGCACACTTTAAATGTAATCCATTCTTTTTATTTTTATTAATGTCATAAAACTGTGACAAAGCTTTGTCCAAGTAATAGAAATAACCCTCATGCTACAGCTCTGAAAGAAGCACAATTTACTTTTTGATTTCTTCTTTAACACCTGACACAAATGTGTCAACACAAAATGCTTACTTTTGTGCACAAAATACTAACAAATTCTTATTTGTGTTCACAAAATAACAATTTGTATGCACAAAATACTAATTTGTGTCCAAAAATATTCTAATTTGTGCACACAAAATACTTATTTGTGCAAATAAATGGCTAACTTGTGTGCACAAAATGCAAATTTATCCTCACAATATGCTAACTCAGGTGCACAAAATGTGCCCAGAAAATACCAATTTGTTCATACAAAATGCTAATGTTTTGCACAAAATGATAATAAAATGCTAATTTGAGGCCACAAAATTGCAACTTGTTAGTACTAATTTCTATTTTGTGGCACTCAAATTTGCAATTTGTGCACAGAAATTGCTAGCTTCTGAGCATCAACTGCTAATTTATGCACACAAAATGCTTATCTGTCCGCACATTATGCTAACTTTTGTGAATTATTTACTTGTGTGCACAAAATGCTAACTCCTTACACAAAATGCTAATTGGTGGCTAGAAAATGGCAACATGTTCATTAAAAATTGCAAAAAATAGTAACTTGAGGGTAAAAAACATATGAAATTTTTTTAATTGTCAAAAAAAAAGTTTTTCTATAAATCTCCTAGATTGGTTGAAGAGTAATATTAAGTAATATTAATACATGTGTGTGCACGGTGGCAGGTGAATGCACATAATAAGTTACTCATACATAATAATCGATGTTTTGTTGTAAAACCAGATTAAAAATCAAGTTAACGAGGTACAGTGGTTAATTAATCTGAGTGTGTTAGTATACAAACAATTGAATCATTTTTTAAGTAGAAGCACTGGAAACAGAAGATTACAAAAATAAATAAATAAATACGTGAACGCAAAATGAAGGAAGCAGTTGAACAGCTGTTGTTCACCCCTTGTGTCATCTCTCATCAATCTTCATCAGTCTGTTCCTCACCTCACTTGGGCAGAATGCAGGAGATAAATATGGCTGGCAGCAGTAGTGTTACTATCAAGGTCTTTTTTTCTCCAACACCTGCTCCACTTTGAAAAACTTCAGAGAATAATGATCAGTTGACCTCACAGGAACTTCATTTATTTATTTATTATTTTTAGTTTTAAATAGCCCAGAGTGCTAGTCATTCAACATTGGCACAAAGCAGGTCTTCATATTTACCAAAATCGACCAAAACTTTGAGAAGGTCAATGAAATAAAGCACCAAAAAATGAAGGAGAAAGAAAAGCGAGGGAAAACAATATATTATAAGGGAAAAAAAGGTGGTGTTATAGAAAAATATTATTAATGATTTGTCAAAATTTAAACATTTTACTGATAAAAGTTGCTTATGTCCTTGAACTCATCATGATACTAAAAACTGCACTTCAAGTAAAACTGCAAAGCAGAGCTGTCCATGGTGCTGAAAAGCTGGAGCAGCAAAACCAGGATACACAGCTGCTTGTATCCACAAAGGAAGGAGTCACATGAAAGTCATACATCCACAGATAAAGGAAGTTCACATTGAATATTAATAACAACACAGAGGTATTTTCTCTACCTTTGGGGGTACTGAAGCAGAGGGAAACTCAGTTACAAAGTTCAAACACAGTTCAAACAGGTTTGCCTTATCTTTCAAAGGAAAAAAACACAACTAAAAGATTTCTTCAGAAGGGTCAGACAAGGACGGTGTAGATACACTTGCAGCTTACATTTGTCAGCAATGTAAAATCTTAATTCCTAATTGTAATGGAGGCCCCACTGTTTTCTGGAAGGATGCTCGTAGTTTTGTTCATGCTTGGATTAACATGTGTACAATACTGCACACCTCTACTTAATGGAGTTGCTAAAAAGATGACAAACCACTTCCCAGCTAAGCAGAATGGTGAATAAGATCATCTGCCTGAAGAACTGACTGTTGCAAGTACCTTCATTAAATTGTCACTCTGCGATCTTTTGAAGAGAACATCAGAGAACCCAGGCAGGTATCATTTTTGGTAATGATGCACTGATGACAGGGAAGAGTCAAGAGGATCAGTGCAATCATGGACTTGGAGCAGGTGTGGGCAGAGGTTGGATGGGTTGGAGAGTTTGAGGGTCAATATGTGAAGCAATAACCAAAAGTAATTAATGGATGGCTGGAACAAACATCATAAGTAAAAGTAGCAAGAGTTTATCTGATGAAAGCAGTGGATGAACATGGAGATTGAAGAAAAAGAAGAATGCTCACTGTTGCCTTCACAGGATGCTCTGTCTCGAGGCGGTGCAGTCTATCAGTCAAACCTATGCGTCAGTCATGTCGGCCACATTTCTTCTGTTTTAAATGAGAAACAGGAAATGCAACATCATAGATTCCTACAGGGCATGAGAATATTTCAAGGTTGGGATAAATGAGGTTCATTTTTATTCTTAGTGCCCTTGTCTGCATGACACTTTCAATTCCAAAAGGAGACAAAGCCTATGGCATGCTATACATGAGGCATCCCGACATATTTCTAAAGTTACACAGTAGATGCATTTCAGTGTATAAACATAATGGTTAAAATGTAATTAAAAAAAAAGAAAAACATTACCTTGACATAATCTGAACAAGTAAGCAGAGTGGTCACCTGCTCAGTGCAGTGTTTGAAGTTTGAATCCTTGAGCAAGTCATCTTAAATATTTAAACATTTTTGTATTTCATATAACTTTTATTTCTAAAACTTTTCCTTATTTTGAATCTGGAATTAAACTACCTTTGGAATATCGTTTGTGTTTGTGGGTGATACATAACCACAATTGATGGGTTGCTGTGGAAACCATCATGACATAAATATCACTCTTTTTGGCACATCATAGTTCAAAGTCACAAATGCTATAGAATTTTAAGTTTAAGACACTCATTTGTTAATCTGCCAAACTGCTATACACCAGGATTTAACTTCAGATGTTTAAAAAATGAAAATCATGCATTCACTAATGCAAGACTGAATGTTAAATTAAATGTAGGGATTTTTTTAAATCATTCAGTAGGTGTAGGATTATGTAGATTTGTTTTCTTCTCAGTCCTTTTCAAGCAATGAATCAAACTTGACTTGACTTTAGTTAATAATCATGTTTAATGAATTAAATGTGACCTACGTGTGCATTGTATTCATCAACCCACAGATCTCTATGATTATGAGTACGTACTTATTTTTGTCTTACATTTACGTTCATTTTAATTTTTTTTTTTTTTTTTAAATCAAGGCATTCCATTATTTCTGTAATAAATTTCAAATATCTGTGTGAATCGTTGATGTATTATCTACACTCAATGCTTGCAATAAACCAATCAAATCAAATCAAAATGATAAAAATATATTTTTCTTACAATTTCATGAAGAATTTTACCCTTATTTTACCTTTATGAAATACATTGAAAACGTAAATAAAAATGTAAATAAAAGTGTGCAAAGAGAGCATAAATAGGAGATTTATCCTTAGACATAAAGAAGCTCTCACAAAACTGTAGACGTATGATTTCTTAAAAAAATAAAATAACAATAATGAAAAAGTTTTATCTATACTTTGTTGCAAAACAAATGATCCATTATTTCTTGGTTTTAGATAGACATGTACAGTAAATTAGCCAGTAATATAGTTTAGCCTAAATAGGTTTGAAAGTTAAGTAGAATTCAAATATAGACAAAAAGCAGGGAGAGGAAAAGCTGCTCAACTGTTTGGGCGTATGCGAGTGTGTGAGCAAGAGTTCAACAGACGAACTGTGATTAGGCTGCAGTTTCTTCTCGCTGTTTATCCTCAGTGCCAGTGCCAAGGAGCTTACCGGCTAAATTAGGCAAATTCTGGTCCCCAAAAACAAATTACTTGCTCTATTTGAGGAAGAAAATCAAATTAAAAAATTTGCACAGATCCAGCACTGTACTCCAGCCAGTACCGCCACTGGTTTTCTTGTTTATATTGCATCCTCACTCTTTCAACAGAGCTTAGAGGTACTGTTTGTGCATGGTTTTTATTTTGCCAACTTTTTTCCTACTTATTTGCTTTTTATTGTAATTGGAAATCATTCCCACAATCTTAATAGTTCAGGATTGCCATCAAAGCAGTCCCTTTCTTGTTTGAAGTGTCTGTACCACCTGAAAAAGACTAATTATTTAGAAATTCCACCGTCATTAGCGCACTATGGGTGCAGGGGCGGTGGATTCAGGCAAAGCTTCTTAAGAGTACTGTGAGTCCATAAAGATGCCACACTTCAATTGTGAGTTTAAAGCATGCAGGTTTGAAATGGTTCTTGAAATGAACTCAGATAAGCAATAAAACCATGACTGTGCTTCAGTGTTGTAGTCTAATTACAAGCTTTCAGCACGATTAGAGTGATTAAGAAATTAAATAGAAGCCCTTTGTTTATCAGCTCAGACCACATGAATTGGATGTGAAGGACTTACATTATCTATATTTGCATGAACTTATACTATTTACCTTGCAGTGCATGAATTTTACTGAAGGAAAGAGGCATAAAACAATCTTTTATTGTTTATAAAATGAACAGCAAGGAGGCAAAAGTGTGATTCAACAAATGAAGAGACTGTTAAATACAGGAAATGAGGTTGAGTTAGAATAAGACAGAAAGGCAGAGAGGTGGAAGAGAAATCACAAACCATATGTCACCTGCTCTCCTCTCTTCGCTTTTCTTCCTCCCTGCTGCTGCCCATCGCTCTTCTCCCCATTGCCCTCCCCATATCTCCCATTGCACTCTCACCTGAGCAAGATAAATCGTTCCAGTCGAATCACATTACCTCCCAGCCCAACTCTAGACTCAGCGTTCAAACACGTGCACGCATGCAGACACTCACATAAGTAGCCAAGTAGACACGGAGGGAAGGGTGCGGAGAGCGAGAGGCGAGAGGCAAAGGGAGATGGAAGGTATTAAGAAAGTTGAATGCATGGATAGTCTGCTCATTTAGCTCATCACATTATTTTAGCCCTGTGCTTTATTACACTTAACTGGGACACTCGGCTCTCAGTCAAAGACACACACACTCACACTTATCCTGCCCACACATCTATCCTGAGCTGCAGGTCTGTCATAATGCGTTTATGACGTTGCTTGTTTAATTTCGGGAGGAGGATGATTCATGGTCCCCGATAACAATGCTTCATCATCCGGCAGCACCTATGGCATAAAGAGGGAGTGTGCAGGGCAGGAAAACTGTTGTTAATGGGATGCTAATCATCTTATAACCTGGAAAATTGGCTAACAGGCACAACTCCTCATGCAAATGCATGTAAGTGCACTTATTTATAGATGTTTATGTGGTTTCCGTTCAGTGTGTCGCTGTGTGTTTGTCTGAGTGCACACATTTGAATGGGTGAACAGCATGCCTGTGTGTGTGCAAGGGTGAATATTGATCTATTACTATGTGCTCTATCACCCTGCCAGGGCTAATAAGGAAAGATGGGACACTAAGCTGTTGCTGATTCATAAAACATATGCACTGAGGTAAACACCTCAATCATTCAGGGGGGGAAACCGTTACAAGACTCAGTGGTGATGGATTTGGGTATTTTATCCCCACCAGATTGATAAATGCTTACTAAAATACTCGTATTGCTGTTGGATTGTAATTGTAGCTCTAATTTGTGAAGAACTGTTAGTAAATTGACGCTGTTGTCTAACAGGATTCACCACTCTTAAGCTGCGATCACACCGAAAATGATTCGTCAGGGTCAGTCAATGTACAGACGTGACCAGAGGTCCTGTGGCATGGCAGTCTGGCAGAAGCGTTTCAGGCATCACAGAGTTTAAATATCTGAACTTTTGAACTACTGTATGTGCCGAGTGAACTGATCAGGGACTTAGCTTTGGCCCGTGACGTGTGGATGGGATCGCATGATCAGCGGGTTCAGTTTCGATTCCTTGCCTTCCCATCTTCCCATGTGTCAAAGTGTTCTTTCAGCAAGACATTGAACCCCACATTGCTTCTGGTGGTTATAGGCCAGTGTGTCATGGCTAGCTTGACAAGGCAGACCCAGGCGCTCGAACCCGGAAGGAAAACACAGGTGATTTAAGGGGTGAGTAATAAAGTTTATTTCTCTTGACGTAGCGGGAGATCAGATGATGGCTCATGGCATGACTGGAGGCTTGTTCGTGGCTAGTGGCGTTACCGGAGGATTCGACCGTGGCTTGTGGCGTGACTGGAAATTTCGGCAGAAGCTGGTGGCGAGACTGGATGTAGGCTGAGGCTTGAGGAGGGACTGAAAGATTCTCTGAGGTTTGGATCCGTGAGAAACGAAGACACAGGTGACCACTCATGGGAATGATGTCCTGAGGAAGAGGCAGAGCTAGAGTACATGAACTAGAGATTTTAGCGACCAAACTATGCACCATCAGGGGCAATGAACTGGCGAAGAATGCTGGTCCAGGATCTTCTTAAGTAGGCAGGCAGGTAATGAGGTGAGTGGAAACAGCTGTGTCACATCAGGAGCCAAGCAGAGAGGGGAGGGGGAGGAGAGCTGACAGAGGCACCATGACAGTGCCAGTGTTCCACAGTGGAGTCAGCATCCGTGTGTGAATGTGTGTGGGCATGGGTGAATGGGACTGTGACTATAAAACACTTTGGGTCTTCTATTAAAAGGTAGAAACGCACTAAATAAGTATACACAGTTTAGTATTTATTCGCATTGAGAAAACAATAAAGAAGTCCTATTTTTTTATTCTCATATTTTCTTTTTCTCAGACAACAGCAAGTCATCAAACTGGATCACAGAGACGGATGTATCGCTGAAAGCAGTCGCCATTCAGACGGAGCTCATACAGTAGATGGTAGTCTCTGAATGATCTCATGGTCCCATGGAGACGTGATTACCAATGCTTTTGTAGAACTCTTCAAAATAAATAAACCTGATCCCTCAACATCTGTGTCTTCCACGCTTTGTAAATGAGAAATAATACAGTCAATGCTTCCATGTAGCGATTAGGCTAAATCCTTTGACAGTAGCTCCTCCCACATGCATCAGGAGCATCAAGTTTTTAATCACATATTTGGACAACCGTCCAACAGCAAATTTGACGGTGGAAACACAGCATTAAACCAATCTCTGCTGGAAACCAGCTTTGCTCGTGCTACTTGGGACTCCGGGAATTTTAGCAGAAGTCTCTCAGTGTTTATTTAAAAAGAAAAGGCAACAGGCAGAAGGTTGCTTTGTCCTGGTAGGTGTTATCAACTGTGTGGCCTTTCTTCCTCCATTATTATCTCAGAAAGTGGCAAATCTCACCAATACCTTTATCTTCCTCACTGCCTGTCACCCTCTCCCCTGTCCAAGCTGTTTTATCTGCTGCTTTTGTTTTGTCGTTTCTCCCTTCGCATTCCACCTTAACCTTTTCCTCTACTGCTATCTGTCAGCTTTCATTTTAAAATGAATCCTTTTCCCAGCTGTCACTGTTTGTGCTTCTTCTTCTTAAGTCATCATTTTTTCTTTCTCTGCTCCCTGTTTCGCAAACATGTATCTCTCAAGCTTCATTTCCCTTTCCTCCCTCGTATTCCACCTCTGACACAACTGTCCATCTCTGCATGGAGCCTGACAACCCCGCCAATCAATCAGAAGAACCGTGGTTTTATTTGGCACGTGTCTCTTGGTCTCTGGCTTTTGACAGACAAGGCTACTCCCACCCACCAAAGGCTCTTTGTGCAATGAGAAAAATCCTCAGGATGCAAAGAGTTAATATTACGTAGTACACTGAAAAAAATACCCCAAAAAACCCTTTAAAATTTTCACACAAGCGGGTCCCGTCAGTTTCAATTTCCCCAAACTTTAAGTAGCCTAAAACCAAAAACCTGCATTAATTTAAACCCAACAAATGTGTTGCAGCCATTTGCCTACATTTTTATAGTTTTTATTTTTCAACTTTTTGGTTTTTACAGTGTTTGCATATGACTAGAGCTGTTTCTGGAGGCTGTAGCCTCCACAGATTTACACATCAGATATCAAAACGTGAACATAGAGAAAGATTCAAACTGGACAAAGATGATAATAACTTAGACTAGTGGTTGACCGCTGAACTGCAACAGAAGCAATCAGGTCTTCAAATTTAGATCAAATGACTCTTTAAAAATAAATGGTCAAGATTATCCATAGCAGTTAGCTTTTTGGCTGGTACATAAGTTAAAATCCATTTGAGTTATTTCTGCCTTTTTATTGTAGTAGGATGCTGAGTAAATAAAATGCCACTTTGACACCAATTAAGTTTAAAAAACATGAGCACTCAGCAACTTTCTACTCTGACAAAGATGCAGAGGAAGAAAGTGAAAGATACTCACAGCCCTAACAGTTAATTTTGGCTCTAATTAATGTGCTGCTGACAGTGTATCTTTACTGAAGCTTTGCTTTCTCTTTTATTGTCACTTTGCTTCATGTCTGAATAAATCTAATGTTCATGCTTTTTGGTTTTTTTTTCCTCTCAAGACTCTCTTGTTAGAGAACACTCCTTTCAATGCCTCCTACAATACCATGTTTCACATTCTGTTATTTAATATGTGCATATATTTTATTACCCATAAAGCACATATGGTAAAGGTAAGACAAAGTATACCTGTATTTATATATCATAAGTATTTTCCATGATAGAAAAAGATATGTTAGAGCTCAGAAATGATCTATCGAAAGTTACAAGCACTCTATCTGGGTACTCCTCCTTTGCCCAAAAGGTTTTTGGGTAGGCTAGCGTCCCCATGACCCCAAAATGGGACCAAGTAGGTGCAGAGAGTAGATGTTTGGAACTGCTCTAAAATTAAAATGCTGTTATAATGATTGTCTATACTCTTGCTTTTGGGAAATAAGTTAGTGTCACTAGTTATATATTTCTTTTCTTTTTTTGTCTTTTTTTATTCTCTTCGCATTAATACAACAAAACAGATCAGCTACAATCTGTTTAAATCAAGGACAGATCTTAACCAGTAAGTTTACATAAAAAAATATCAAGAAAATTGTGTACATTTTTTATGTGTTATTATGCAGTATCTAGAAAAAAACCCCACCTAACCTTTAGATACAGTTAACTTTATTTTTTAATTTTAGACCTAAAGCTGACAAATCAGAAAGAAAGAAAATGACTTACATAGGTGGTACAAATCTGAGGTCTTAACTATAAACCATGAGATATTATAATCAGAACTTTTATTTATTAATTTTCGTATTTGCAAGAAGACATTCAAATATGATGTTTAGAATAAACACATCGTTTCAACAGCTGAAACAAAAATGTCCATTCCACGGAACTGTTAAGCCAAAAAATTGATCTGTAGATCTAATGAGAATCTTGAAAAAGTGTATCTCAACAAATAAAATGTCAAAATCATTTCAAATACGTTTTTGCTGGAAGTGTTTTTTTGTTTTGTTTTGTTTTGTTTTGAAGAACTACAGTACAGACCAAAAGTGTGGACATACCTTCTTATTCAAAAAGTTTTGATACAATTTTCATAGTCATGAAAATAAAGAAAACCATGAAATAACACATGTGGAATTATATACATAACAAAAAGTGTGAAACAACTGAAAATATGTCATATTCTAGGTTCTTCATAGTAGCCACCTTTTGCTTTGATTACTGCTTTGCACACTCTTGGCATTCTCTCGATGAGCTTCAAGAAGTAGTCTGGATACAACGCTCGGTAATACAGGCAGAGTGACACAAACAATATTTTGCACTGAGTGAGGCTCAAGGCAGTAATTAAGTGTACTGTGAGTGATTGCAAAGGAAAGTCAGGTGTGTGGCTTCTAGAAACTGTGTGCTGGGGTTGCTGGGAGATGTTGTCATGGTCAGGCTACTGAGGAGACCCAGATGCTGGAACCCGGAAGAAACTCAGGAGACGATGTAGAAACAGGATGTTTAATAAGAGAAGACAGGGAACGTTGTGGATGCGGGAGACTGCTGGGAACGAGGGAGAGCACCGAGGACGATGCGAGACAGCCTGTGACGAGGTGGAGCACCGAGGGCGGCGTCGACAGTTTTTGACGAGGTGGAACGCCGAGGGCGGCGTAGACAGTCTTTGACGAGGTGGAGAGCCGAGGACGGCGTAGGCAGCCTGTGGCGAGGTGGAGAGCCGAGGACGGCATAGACAGCCTGTGACGAGGGTGAGCGCCGAGGACGGCGAGCACCGCTTGGAGTGATGAGGCAGGAACGTGGTGAGGAACCAACGTGACCAATGGAGAGAAGACCTGAAGACGTGAGACAAACTGTAAGTACAAGCTTGGATTACTAGAGTGAGAGTAACTCAACTTGAGGCCAGGCGTGATCACCGGAGTGAGTGTAACGGACTGGCGTAGTATGCTGGGATGAGTCTCCTTAAGAAGGTCTGCCAGGTGATGAGATGATGCAGGTCAGCTGGTTCCAATGAAGGAGCAGAGAGAGGAGGGGTAGCAGCCGGAGGCACCGTGACAGTACCCCCCCCCTCTCAACGACAGCCTCCAGGCGGTCCCGGACAACGATCCGGGTGGACCCGATAGAAGTCGTCTATGAGGGCATGTTCCAGGATGAGGGAGCGGGAGACCCATGAGCGCTCCTCAGGACCGTAACCCTCCCAGTCCACGAGGAACTGAAATCCCCGGCCCCGGCGGCGAACATCCAACACCCTGCTGGCCGTGTAGGTAGGAGCGCCGTCGATGACCCGGGCGGGCGGTGGGGAAGCGGACGGCGGGCACAACGGACTCTCTTGGACGGGCTTAAGCTGCGAAAAATGAAAGGTAGGGTGTACCTTCAGGGCCGCCGGGAGCCACAGCCGCACACAGGAGGGGCTTATGACCTTCTCGACGGGATAAGGCCCAATGTAGCGAGGGGCTAACTTGCGGGAAGTGGCTTGAAGTGGTATGTCCCGCGAAGAGAGCCACACCCTCTGTCCCGGTTGGTAGACGGGACTCTCCACCCGGTGGCGATTAGCAATGCGGCAGTTTCTCTCCCTAGTACGCAGGAGAGCAGCCCTGGCCTGAGTCCAAATGCGCTGGACGCGCCGCAGATGATGCTGGACCGAGGGGACAGCCAAATCCAACTCCTGCGAAGGGAACAGGGGTGGAGAGTACCCGAGGGATGCTTCGAACGGGGACATACCGGTAGCTGAGGACGGATGGCTGTTGTGGGCGTATTCGATCCACACAAGGAACGAGGACCAGCTAGAGGGGTTCTAAGCGGCCAGACAGCGGAGAGCGGCCTCAAGCTCCTGGTTGGCACGCTCAGCCTGCCCGTTGGTTTGGGGATGGTGTCCAGACGAGAGACTGACCGTGGCACCCAGAGCAGAACAGAAGGCCCGCCACACCTGAGACACAAACTGGGGACCACGATCAGACACGATATCACTGGGTATGCCGTGATGACGAAAAACGTTCCGAACCAAGATGTCGGCCATCTCTGTGGCGGTGGGCAGCTTGGAAAGGGGGATGAAATGGGCAGACTTAGAAAAACGGTCAATGACGGTGAGGATGACGGTGTGACCTAATGAGGGGGGCAGCCCAGTGATAAAGTCCATGGCTAGATGGGACCAGGGACGGTGTGGGATAGGCAGCGGACGGAGCAGGCCATTAGGAGGGGAATTGGATGATTTTGGCAGCGACGAATTCCCTAACGTCCCGTTCCATGGAGGGCCAGAAAAAATGGCGTTGCAGGAGTTTGAGAGTTCTATGGATGCCTCCATGACAGGCTATACGAGACGTGTGCCCCCAGACAAGTACATCAGAACGGAGGGAGGATGGGACATATAGAGTGTTAGGGGGAGCCGGAGGATGATCCGGTTCCTCCCCTTGAGCCTGGATGACACGGCTCTCTATGTCCCATGTCAAATTCCCCACAATACAGGTGGGTGAAATAATGGGAAAACTGTCCTGGTCGTCCGCAGAACTGTAAAGGCGAGATAAGGCGTCAGGTTTGATGTTTCTGCTGCCGGGTCTATACGTGATGGAAAAGTTGAACCTATCGAAAAAAAGGCACCAGCGAGCTTGACGTGAATTCAGGCGCTTAGCGGAACGGAGGTAGGCCAGATTTTTATGGCCCGTCCAAACAATGAACGGATGTTCAGCACCCTCGAGCCAGTGGCGCCACTCTTCCAGGGCGAGCTTTATGGCGAGGAGCTCTCGGTTACCGACGTCATAGTTCTTTTCCGCTGCGGAGAGTTTTTTAGAAAAGAACGCGCAAGGTTTCAGTTTCCCTGTATTGATCTCCCGTTGGGAGAGGACCGCTCCCACACCGGAGTCGGAGGCGTCAACCTCGACGATGAATTGTCGGCGGGGGTCAGGCTGAATGAGGATGGGAGCAGTAGTGAAGAGGTTCTTAAGTTTGTTGAAGGCAGAATGAGCTTCGGGGGTCCAGATAAACGGTCTATTTGTAGAGGTGAGAAGAGTCAAGGGGGCAGCAATGCTACTATAATTCCTTATGAAGCGACGGTAGAAATTTGCGAAACCGAGAAAACGTTGGAGTTGTTTCCGCGTTTTGGGAGGTTCCCAACTAATGACGGCTGTGATCTTGGCAGGATCAGGACGGATGTTACCAGAATCGATTATGAAACCAAGAAAAGAAATCGTGGGGACGTGAAACTCGCATTTCTCAGCTTTAACGTATAATTGATTTTCTAGCAACCGAGAAAGGACCTGGCGGACATGGTGGTTATGTTGTTCCTGGTTCTGGGAGTAAATAAGGATGTCATCCAGGTAGACAAAGACAAAACGGTTCAGAAAATCACGGAGTACGTCGTTAACCAGATTTTGGAAAATGGCGGGGGCGTTAGTGAGCCCGAAAGGCATCACCAAGTATTCAAAGTGACAGAGTGGAGTGTTAAAAGCGGTTTTCCACTCGTCCCCCTCCCTCATACGAACCAGATGATAAGCGTTACGAAGATCTAACTTAGAAAAAACCCGAGCTTCTTGCACAGAGTGCAGAGCAGCATCAATGAGCGGAAGAGGATATTTATTTTTAATGGTAATCAGGTTAAGTTCGCGGTAGTCAATACAAGGCCGTAAAGTTTTATCCTTTTTCTGAACGAAAAAGAAGCCGGCCCCCACCGGAGACGATGAGGGGCGAATGTGACCCGACGACAGGGCTTCCTGGATGTAATTCTCCATAGAGAGTTTCTCCGGACCCGATAGATTAAACAACCTCCCTTTAGGCAAGGTGGCGCCTTTTAAAAGTTCACTAGAACAATCGTAGGGCCTGTGAGGAGGTAGCGAACCTGCCCTAGTCTTGCTAAACACAGTTCTCAGGTCGTGATAGCAGGGTGGTACCTTCGAGAGATCGATAATCTCAGGACCCGGATCATTACGAGGAGGGGCTGAGGGAATGGCGGAGCGAAGACAGTTGGCCATGCAGGTCGTGCTCCAGTTAGTGACGTGGAGATTAACCCAGTCAAACTGGGGGTTGTGGGCGCGGAGCCAGGGAAAACCTAGAATGATGGGAGACTGGGGGGATTTGGTGACGTAAAACTGTATGAATTCGTGATGGTTACCAGACGTAATGAGATGAACGGCCTTAGTGCGATGGGTGATCTGAGTGAGGATCTGTCCTCCTAAACCAGCCGCCTTGACAGGGGGATCCAAAAGTTCTGTGGGAAGATTGAGATCAGAAACCAGGAGATCATCAATAAAACTTTGTTCTGAACCAGAGTCAATGAGCACTTTACCCTCGAAGGTATTTGACAAAAAACTTAGCTTGACAGGAATATACAAAAAAGAACTCTCAGTGGCAAGAGAAGATGGACCCGCCCGCGGCCTGTCGTCTAACGGGGGGTTCGGGTGTTTAAACGAAGCTTACATTGATGCACGAGGTGACCGGTTTGGCCGCAATAGAAACACGTCCCCTCATCTCTTCGTCTCTGCCGCTCCTCAGGAGTAAGCTTAGAGTGCCCAATCAGCATCGGTTCCTCTGTGGAGCGTCCGACAGAATCGTGAAAAATAACATGAACATAGTTAGTAGCAGGGGATGGAGGAGAAACACTGGGGACGGGTCTCTTGTCTTGGCGGGGGCGCTCGGCATGACGTTCACGGAGGCGAACGTCAGAACGAAGGGCCGCGGTGACTAACTCCTCAAAAGATCTGGCTTCGGGCTGAGTACATAAATGGTCCTTGATAGAGTCATTAAGGGATAGGTAGAATACTCCTTTAAGGGCTATATCCGGCCAACCCGCCTCCACGGCTAGAATCCGAAAATCTATTAAATGGTCACTCACGGATCTTTGGCGTTGTTTGAGGGCTAGTAGTCGGTGGGTGGCCTCCTCCTCCTTGCGGGGTTGATCGAAAACCAACTGAAACTCTCCTAAAAAGCGTTCAAAAGGGATTTGAGAGATGGGATTAGCAGTCAGGTAAGCCTGTGCCCATTGAAGCGCTTTACCCCAAAGAGAGTTCACAATAAGGGTGATCTTGCTGTGGTCTGCATGATAGTGCCAAGGAGCCTGCTGGAAGATCAAACGACATTGCAGGAGGAAACCCCCGCAGGCTCCTACGTCACCCAGGAAAGGCTCGGGGAGGAGCCGGATGTTTTCATTAGCATCACTAACCGTAGCGGGAACCATGCTAGCGGCAGCGGCGGCAGTGCTGCTGGCAGCGGCGTTAGTGGGAATCCGGCCGGTTAATTCCATCAGAGTCTGAGCCACACTGTCCAAACGACGGGAAAGGTCCTGCTGAGCGGCAGCCATTTGATTGAGATATTCCGCTTGTCGTCCCAGAGCAGCGCCTTGGTGGGAGACGGCCTGACGGAGCCCTTCCGGGTCAGCTGGGTCTGGGATTTGGCCAGTCCGTTCTGTCATGGTCAGGCTACTGAGGAGACCCAGATGCTGGAACCCGGAAGAAACTCAGGAGACGATGTAGAAACAGGATGTTTAATAAGAGAAGACAGGGAACGTCGTGGATGCGGGAGACTGCTGGGAACGAGGGAGAGCACCGAGGACGATGCGGAAGACTGCCTGTGACGAGGTGGAGCGCCGAGGGCGGCGTCGACAGTTTTTGACGAGGTGGAGAGCCGAGGACGGCGTAGACAGCCTATGACGAGGTGGAACGCCGAGGGCGGCGTAGACAGTCTTTGACGAGAGGGAGAGCCGAGGAAGGCGTAGGCAGCCTGTGGCGAGGTGGAGAGCCGAGGACGGCGTAGACAGCCTGTGACGAGGGTGAGCGCCGAGGACGGCGAGCACCGCTTGGAGTGATGAGGCAGGAACGTGGTGAGGAACCAACGTGACCAATGGAGAGAAGACCTGAAGACGTGAGACAAACTGTAAGTACAAGCTTGGATTACTAGAGCGAGAGTAACTCAACTTGAGGCCAGGCGTGATCACCGGAGTGAGTGTAACGGACTGGCGTAGTATGCTGGGATGAGTCTCCTTAAGAAGGTCTGCCAGGTGATGAGATGATGCAGGTCAGCTGGTTCCAATGAAGGAGCAGGGAGAGGAGGGGTAGCAGCCGGAGGCACCGTGACAGTACCCCCCCCTCAACGACCGCCTCCAGGCGGTCCCGGACGATCCGGGTGGACCCGATAGAAGTCGTCTGGCTATCTGGCTTCTGACAGGTGTTAATTCAGATACACAAAACAGATCAAAGAGTAAATTACATAACCCAAATTCTAGATAACAGAACAGTATACTTAAAGGTTGATCGTTTTGCTCTTAAAGCTTTTCCATTTTTTCACATTTGTCATCATATTCTTTTCATTTTTAGTTTTAAAATTCTAATGTGTAGATTCTGTTTCTTGGTTGGACATCTACATATAATTCAGATATATAATCTACATATAACACATAGGTTCTGATCTAGATTGCTGCAGCTCTTTTTTTTTCTTTTTTTTACTTTTTACAGGCCGTTTACACAAAGTGATTCAAAGCAGTGTGTTTTATCCAAACATTAAAAAAAGGAACTAAAATGAAACACTCGCACCCACTTATTGTCCCTGTTTGTTGTGTTGGTTGACACATTGTCACCTAGGTAGGATGTTTATCTATATTCTACCCTGGACAAAACTTTACTACTTAATGTTGCTTTAAATATCTAAATCTAATTTGTAAGTATTTTTTCTACTATATTCTTCTTTTTACTGCTGCTTTTCATTTAGTTTTCATTTTTTCCCTTATGCATAACCAAGCAGCTAAGTTCCTTAAGCAAAGGGGGCTGCTTAAAGGTGAGATCATTGTTGTTTGACTGATAGGAGTAGATGTTCCTGTGCCTCTGTAGCTTGGTGCGTGTACGGTCAGCGTGTCTTTCTGCTAATAAACATGTCTGAGTTTGCTTCTGTAAGTGCTTGATTGGCTGATGTATGTGTGTATTTCGTCAAATTATAGTCATCAGCCCTGGATAGTCATTTGAGCTTGACCTCACGTAATGGGGTTTGACAGCCAGAGGCTAAGACAATAATTACAAATACACAGACAGCCTGAATCAAAGCCTCCTGACTGGAATAAAAATAACAGTGCAACTGTTGTTATTGAGACCAGTGATTATGCTGCACACAACACACAGAAAAGAAGAATGGAACATGGTAGGCACATGTGACACATGTATGTAGTTGAGGTCAAGTTAAAAAATAGGACAATTTGCAGCTCAGATTTCAGGGTTTCTTTTCTTTATTTTTAGTGAACAGCATTCTCCCTCCATACTCTCTTTATTAGAAGGATCTCTTCTATCTTGCTTTTTCTGGAATCCCCTTTTCTTTCCCTTTTCATCCTTTCGTCTCTCAGTAGATGTCACTGCAGTTCCACCACGGGCCAGGGACGCAAAGATTGCAATGCATGGTGGGACGCAGACACCCTCAGGTGACGGTAGCAGTGACGAAAGTGACTAGAAGGGAAGGGAGAGGGGGGTGTGGGGCAGAAGCGATAAAATGACGGGAGGACGAGAACAGATGAAGGGGAAAGGAGGACGTGATGGAGACACTTTAAATAGGTCTGTACAGGTAGGTTCTGCTGGGGGCTGTTAGGAGCAGTCATTAGGTGCTTCACCTGCTCATCCTCGCCTAAAAAACAGGAGTACATAGACCATAAACACCTATGCTGCAGAGCACAGGTGCACGCTCAGGTTGTTCGGGCTGATGACATATCAACACACACATTTGCCGACATCCTTGTGATGCAATTAACTGTCATACCTCCATCTCCTCTCGGCTGGTAATGAAGAGATAAAGTGTCTGGCATCAGGGGAAATGGGAGGGAGGATGGAGGTGTTGTTGACTCGTCTCTGTCAAACAAATAGCAATCTGTCAGCTTTCCAGTGTTCCACAGCTCCCCCTGAATGGAGCTTGCTGAAACTTTACGATTCAGAGTTGTGTCTGTGGAGATTCTCCATCGTCCAGCTCCTGTTTTATTAGCTTCTGTTATTCAGGGCAACTGGATTTTAAAGTTTGACTGAGTTTCATTCAGCTTCAGCTTTCTTCGGTTCTATTAAAAGTGTTTTACTTTGCTTTATGAAACCTACCTTTTCTTTTTTAAACACAGTTTGTTTATCTAATATGTAGGGATAATGCCTGCTGAGGCGACCATTATCAGAAAGTAATGGACGACACAGAGATTGCGTCAGATGGTTGCTTCCCCAAAGTCCATACATTTTTTATATTTGACACCTCAAAGAGAATTATCGCATGTATACCATGGTTACTTAGGAAAAAAAAACATTATTGGCACATTCTACCACACTGTATGGTCTTATGTCTGTATGATGGATTGATTATTTTTTGCCATCATCACGTGTGTTGTTTGCTGTGATGACACCTGTTTTTATGTTATTGTAAAGTAACCTACTGTGTCTTAATCCAGATGGTGTCTTCCAGTAATAATTATAATCCATTTATTTAATTTTGAAACCATTTCATGACAGTATTAGTTGATTCCATTAACAACTTGCTTCTGACAGATTGATCTGGTTGGATTGTAGTAATATAAAACAGCACAATAATATAAGAAATCCAAGCTATTTGACCAGAACTTCTTTTTTAGATGAACACTATCACTCTTCAGTGAAAACCCTGCTGCCAATCAGAATCAAGTAATCACCCCAACCATGGTATAATGCAAGATTTTTTTTCTTGCAGGACATAGAACTGCTTCCCTTTGCTTTGCTTTTCCACCTACCATTTTAGATGGAGTGTTGAGCCTTGTGGGTTTTCTGTGAGCACAACACATACGGACTGAGCTGTTTTTATGACACAGGCTTCTTTATTTGCAGGCATTATCAAAATCAATATGCACTTTCTCAAACAGAATAATTTGACCTTTGCCTGTTATTACACTCAGATTATCTTGGATTTTTAGTTCATCACTTGACTTTTACCACTAGAACTCAGCAGCTGTTTACTGTCAAATCAGACGAGCCACTCAGATGTGTTTGTTAATCTTCTCAGCTTTGCATCATTGCCTTATTTACAGTAGGACTGAATGACAGAGAGGAGCCTACTGCATGCTAATAACACAATATAAAATGCAAGTCACCAAATCAATATTCCTATAAGGACCTTTTTGAATATTGCCCATTTGTTGATACCCTTGAAGACATGAAGGTCTCAAGAGGTAAAAGCTACTGGACTTTTGCTGGACAGGAGCTTTAGGACAAAACATTGCACAGTTTCTTTTCTACAAATGAACCCATAAACAGCACAGGTCAATTTTCAGCAGCTTTAGCCAAAAAGAATCAATGCCAAGATCTATAGTTTTTTAATAACTGTATTTTGTCATAAAACTAAGCACTTGACTGTTCAATTTTTTTCTTTCAGTAGTCTGGCTTAGCTATTTGCATATAAAACTGTCTGCACCTTAGCTAAATAAAGATGAGAATGAAAGCAACAGCAATGGAGAAGCTCATTATTATTGGCTGTGCAACAGAGAGAGTCATGAGTGAAAAAGAGAAAAGGAAATCTGTATTACTTAGTGAGCTCAATTCTGCAGTAACACTAAATAAACAGTTGAATGCATAAAGCAACAGAAGCAATCAGGTCTTCAAATTTAGATCAAATGACTCTTTAAAAATAAATGGTCAAATGAAAACCCAAAAGCACATCAGCTCACATTGGCAGACTGCCTCGAGGGTACAGAGGGAGGGCAGGAGAGGCGTTTCATAATCTGCAAAATAATTTACAGTATATTGAATCCTGAAGCTTTGTTTTAAGGTTATCAAGATAGAGTTTCTCATCTTAATTTTTCAGTGCATGTCCCATACACTTACTCGCCAATTTATTTATTGCTAGTACTGGGTTGGACCCCCTTTTTCCTTCTGAACTGCCTTCATGGCATTGATTTAACAAGGAACTGGAAACATTCTGCAGAAAATTTGGTATAAATGATTTTGATATTGACTTTAAAGCATCAGCCGGTTACTGCAGATTTGTCTGGTGAACATCTATGATGCCAATGTCCCGTTCCATGACAGTCCAAAGATGGTCTATTGAGTTGAGATCTAGTGACTGTGAAGGCCATTTGAGTCCAAAAAACTCATTGTCAAGTTCAAGAAATCAGTCTGAGATGTTTCCAGCTGTATGACATGGCACATTATCCTACTGGAAGCAGCCATCAGAATATGGGGACACCATGGACATAAAGGGATGCACACGGTCAGCAACAAAACTCAGGTAGGTTGTGGCATTGTAACTATTCTCATTTCGTACTGAGGGGACCAAAGTGAGCCAAGAAAATATCCACCACACCGTTACACTGCCACCACCAGCCTGACCATTGAGATAAGGCAGGATGGATCCATGCTTTTATGTTGTCGACGCCAAATTCTGACTCTACTAGTGTCTATTTGTAACCAGTGGGTATTTGAGTTACTGTTCTATCAGCTGGAACCATTCTCCTCTGACCTCTGGCATCAACAAAGGGATTTCTTCCTACAGAACTGCTGTTCACTGGATATTTTCTCTTTTTTATACCATTATCTGTAAACCCTAGAGATGGTTGTGGGTGAAAATCGCAGTAGATCAGGACTTTCTAAAATCCTCAGACCACTAACAACCATGCCATGTTCGAAGACCCTTCAATCACCTTTCTTCTCCGTTCTGATGCTCGGTTTGAACTTCAGCAGATCGTCTTGACCATGTCTGCATGCCTAAATGCATTGAGTTGCTGCCATATGATTGGCTATTTAGAAATTTGCGTAGCAGTTGGGCAGGTGTGCCAAATAAAATGACTGATGAGTGCATTCTATGATAAGTTAAAGTTAAAGAAAATGTGTTTCCATGTTTTCTATTATAAATAACATGAATTCAAAATCTTTATCAAATACTCATCTTTAAAATTATCCCTGAAATAGATTTATGTAGGTTTCTTGCTTGAGTTTGCATATTTTCTTTTCGCATTCAAGTTTTTCAGGAACTACCTCTTCCATCCAAAGCCCCAAACAAGGACAAATGCTGTAACTGCAGATCTCACATGTAGGAATGAGTGTTTGGCTCCATGTCTTCATCCACTACATGTCAGAGAACTGCGATGCACTGCTGTTTTCCGTTTATTTTAGGAAGATATGTTTTTATTTATTTATTTTTCATTTATTTTAATCAGTTGAGGTGACTAAACCTGCATGGCTGGGAAGTTATAAAATAACTAATTTTTCAAAGAGCGACTTTAAATGCAAACTTCAAGCACAGAGAAGGGGGAGATTTTTTGACATCATATGCATTATCCTAAACACATCTACACTTTTTGCTTGTTGTATAATTTAAATTTGACAAAATAGTTCTCAGAACATTTACTACTATCGTATCCATCTGTTTTCTTTTTAAATGTGCTCTTGTTCTCTCTTGAGTAAGTACATTGTCTTTTGAGTGTTTGGTTGCTCTCAGTGGATACCGTTAAATCCACGTGTAGCACCTGTTTCAGCAAACAAGAGAAAGGCATTACTGAGCAGCATGGCGGGCTGAAACAAAGTGGGCTTGTGTGTGTTTCTTCTCATTGTTTGAGTGTGAATCTTTTTTTTCCCCTTTTCTGTCTATGTGAGTAATTGAGTGATCACATGAATGTGTGACTGTAAGTGTTCTTGTGTGTTCCAGTCCAGCAGGAGATGAGTGGTGAGAGCATTAAACACCTTCTTCTTTCACTAATCAGGGATTAAACAGTATTTAAGAATGCAACAGAAGACACTGCAGCCAAAAATCATTGTGAAAGAAATAGGTGAAAATGCCCTGCAGCAAAGAAATGGAAGGCCTCTGTCTTGTTTTCAATATTCCCATAAATGTGTCAATACCTGAAATGTCTGTTTCTCATTTATTTAACTTGTACTTTTTAGTCTAGAACCCAGAACCAGAACATAAAGGTTTCTTAAGGAGTAATTTTTCATGTTAAAGCAGGAAAGATTTCTGACCGACATTAGAACTGCAGCTTGATTCAACAAGAGCCAGGAACTGACACTGCTGGGGTTTGGGGACTAAGTCTGCCAGTCAGCCACAACCAAGGACATCCAAAGAAAAGCTTGAGTGTGGGGTTTATACTGCCATTAAAAGATGCACATCATTTATCCAGCCTCCACTGCAACTTTGTCATGAAAGTAAAATTAGGTATTAATAAGGTTGTTCATATTCTATATAGTCAAAAACAAAAGGCAGAAACAAGCCTGTTCTGTCATTTTGATTGAAATACACATATGGTTATCTTTACGTGAAATGTAGAGGTTCCCTCATAAAATGTTTCTGTAAAAAAATATTTCCTTACCTTTTATGAAAACTATAAATCCAAAGAAATCTAGCTATTGGCAAAAGCGTAACAGCACAATGTCCTCCTGAACTTATTGACTTTTGGTGATTTCGTGATAAATGCTATTACAAAAGCAGCAACAGAACCGGGTCGACATTCTGGAGAAAAGACTGGATGATGTGGAACAACAAGTAAGGATGAATAGTGTCATTCTCACTGGAGTACCGATCAAACCTTGGGCAAAGCTAAATGCAGCTGGAGCTAGCATTGCTAATGCTAATAGTGCTAGCAGTCCCTCTCAAACGGAGAGCGGTGGAGAATCTCTGGAACACCAAGTGGAATCATTTCTCACGTCTAAAGGGATTTCCCTGGATCTCAACACCATCGACACCTGCCACCTGCTCCCCAGGAGAAAGGAGACGGATAAACCAGCGATCCTCATCAGGTTTGTGAATCAAAAACACAAGCTAGCTCTGATGAATCAAAGGAAGAACCTGAAGGGATCTGCTGTTTATCTGAACGACCATCTGACCAGAAAGAATGATGAAATCTCCAAACATGCACGGCTTCTCAGGAAGCAGAAGCAGATTGAGAACACTTGGGTTAAAGGCTGCAGGATTTACGTCAAACCACTCGGTCCACCGGACCGGTCCAAGGTTCTGGTTGTGAACACCATGAAGGACTTTGAGAAGTGCTTGTTTACAGTGGTCTAAAACAACATGGAGTAATAAATCAAAGAGCCAAATAATTTCAGGAAATATGACGCCTGGATTCATCGCTTTCTCCAAAAGTCTGAGTGACCTGATTATTAGCAAAGTTCTGACCTGCAGACAAGGTGACCTCAACTTTCACCTGATATCAGCTGAAGAAGGATATGGACCTGAATCTAATGTCTGCAGACATAACATCGAAGAGAACTAGAAACTCTGTTTAAACCCAGAAGAACAGCTGTTATTCAACAGAAGAAGGAATACCAACCTTGGCCATTCAACAGATCCTTTTTGACCCTTTTTTATTTTCCCTAACAGCATTACTTTATTACAAAAAATAAAATAAAATAAAAAATACAAAAACCAAAAAGAAAAAAAATAAATAAATCAACTATTAATAATTAATCAATTATTGAAAATGGTTAAATTGATTGACTTTTAATAATATTACTTCACTTGCTCCAAAAAATTGATACATTGATTCATGATTTTTCCTAATGTAACATAATTTTGCACATATTTTTAACTTTTGATACTTGATCAAATTTTGCTAAGAAAATTTCTGAAACAGTGTTATGTCTATTTTACTGATATAGTATTATTTTTTTTTATCATATCAATGACTTTTATAAGTAACATAATCTGCATATATTTTGAAAAAATGATCTGCATTTGCCATGTAGCTTTCTAAAAGTTAGTTTTTACATAATAGTTAAGTAATTCAACTTTGTCATGTGCTTTATTGATATTTCAAGATTCTTAATTCTGTCTGATAAAAACTAGGAACCGGATATTGATAAATCATGTAATAAAATGGTTACTGTAGAACAGGGGTGGGATTATATAATTTCGCTTCCTTCCACTCCCTTTCAAGCAATATTTATTAATATGTCTAATTATTCTAAGTTTGATTCGTCGTCGTATGAATGTATAACTGATGACTGTATTGTTTTTGTGTATTATTTGATTGCTTGAAATAAACCATCAAACAAAATATGAATTAGTTAATCACACCACAATAGGAAAAAAGAGGTGATTTAAATAAAATATTTATGGTTGTTGACGAAAGGTTGGATCCATGCATTCCTTTATTGTTACAGTGCCAACTTCCAGTTTGTGCTGTGAAAGTTTGTTTTAATCCGACAATATAGCTTTCTCTTATCTCCCATTGTCCACAAAGCCAGTGTAAAGTGTGGTTTAAGTTTGTGCTCTTAGTTTGGAGGACTAAAACCAGGTATTCCTATTTGCTTTAGACCAACTACTTCAGTGTCCCACTTTCCATTTAAACCGGAAATTGTGTTTTTGATGTTTTTATAATGGTGTTGTAGCATTTTTCTCATGATAAAGGACATATAAAAGAAAATAAGCCCAAAATTGCATACTTTGTTCTTCATCTAAGCTGGTTTCTAGCTTAAAATTGTACAGTTGTAAAGTTCCAATATTTCTCACTATTTTTGGTTTTAATTCAATTTCAATTTAATTTTATTTCTATAGCCCAAATTCACAACAACAGTCGTCTAAATGGGCTTCGTACCGGTAATTGTAACGTAAACATACAATCAAAAAGGATCATAAATGCATAGAATTCAATAGGATAATACTAAAACTTTAACAAAACTAACTAAATTGGGCATCCTTGCCCTTAGGGTGTTGCACTGGTAATCTTAGGTTGGGGGTGTGATGGGCTGTAAACTAGCCGGAGAGAGTGATAACAAAGGGACCAACGGACTTGGGGGCAGGATTAATCAGCACCAATGGTCCCGCCCACAACTCCGAGGTAAAAACTATGTCCCAGAAAACGGCACAGGATTTTTTATTTTGTTCCAAGATGACATTGTAATAATTAAAAGACGTTTACAAAAGATTAAAATATGATCAGAGAGGAACTTTAAGTACTAATGTAGACTTGTTTTAACTTTTTGTTCTCCAAAACCAGTTTGAACTTTCAACTTTATCCCACGGTGTTTTCAGCTATGGTTGCTGCTTGCTGGACATTTTTTCTATTTCTATAACCCATCTAAAGATGGTTGGAAGATTTAATTGCGTCAGCTGGTAAAACTGATTAGAACATCTACTTTTGACACCAATCCCTCCTGTCTAATGTCTTGGTTAATGTCTTCATGCCAAAATGCAGTGAGCAGCTTACACATCATTGGTGTGCCACTTTACTGTTTTGGCTTCAGGAAGGGGTTGAAAACATGCTGATAATGTTGTGGCTGGTCAATTTAGTTAACATTGGAGTCACAATGCAAAGACATTTAAACAGATTTTCTGGGCTGTAGTCCATTAAACATGCACGTAATGGACTGAAGCAATGTGGTAAACTGTCAACTGGTCCAATAAGCCAAAAATATCTGAAATTGCTTTTGGGACGCATTGAAGCACTTAGCAAACCAAAATCATGTAAAGAGGAGAGTAATTCATGAAAAGTGGTGGTTATTCACACCACTTTAAACCTTTCATATGTCCATACGTTGGAAACTGAATGCACAACCTACTTGATTTATACATCTGCAAAATGGTAAAAGCCTAGTTGTTCATGTAGATCTTACTTAATGTACAAGTTGATCATATGGCAGTGGAAGCATGTAAGCATGAGGAACGCCCACATCATGAGTGTGCAAACAGCTGTCTGGTACAGACAGATGAGGCCACGCTTGTTCAACATGTACAAACTGAGATTTGATGAGAGGTTAGAAGCAAAGTGCAGGATACAGCAATGGGGGGGGGGGCCTAGGGTGAGGAAGGGAGAAAGAGAAATATGTATGCAGAATAAATGGAAGAAAAAGACAGAATGGAGAAAGGTGAGAAAGGTAAGTCTTCCTAGGGATGCAGCAATGATTAATGTGACGCTGTCACAGAGGTGGAGAGGGGAAACCACAGTGATAGAGGAAGAGTCATGGCCAGGTGCAGAAAAAAAAGGATACGGTGTGGAGATGGGGAGGAAGAGAGAAAGATGATGGCAACACGGCATGAAAAGGTTTCAGAACAGACTTTGGATGGGGGAAACTGTGCAGAGCGAGAGCAGAGGAGGCATGAAAGGATTTTAAGAAACACTATTAGAGGGAATGGGAAGATGGAGACCAGGACAATATGTGTAGGAGAGGATAGAGATGTGAAAAGGGACATGGCAGAGGTTCTTGAGAATGGAGCGGTGCAAATTGTGGAATGCAGTGGTAGACAAAGTCAAAAAACATGGTGGTGTTGCCGTACCACATGGTTTTATGTATGAGCCTGAAGTGTGGTTGTAACGGAGAAATGGATCAACAGACTGATCAATGACGACATTTGCTGTGTGTTACAGAATAGTCCAAACTGTTTGATGGGATAATGTGGATGTATGTCTTTGTGTGACAGGCTAGCCATAAATCCTGGCTCTGTATAAATCAGGCACTGCAGGGGTCTGTATGCGCATTTATTGCTCTGCTTCACCTTTGCCCTCACTTTGCTTTATTACCCCAGTTTATCAAATGGCCTCTTCTATTGTCCATGTCGTCTTAAGTGGGTTGACAATAAAAAGATAATGAAAAAGAGTCTAAACTGATCCATTTGTTAGTTGAAGGATTTATTGTGAGACGTGCAGCTTGAGGAAGAGATACAAAACCCAAAAACAAGCTATTTTCAAAATGCCTGGTTCTATATAGTGTGCGTAAAATCTCTTAAAAAGATCTTAGGTCATTTTTAACAAATGGATTGATTTAATCAGACAACTGCTCTTATAAAAAATGGCAAACAAGCAACATGTGCAACCAATCTAAATGAACTACCTTAAATATTGTTGTGTTCATGTTATACCAAAGATTATCCCCAGCTAAGGAAGCAAATGACAGCATCTTAAGTCAGCGCACAGTGCATTATGGGATGTTTCCAGCAGTGTGGGCTCTTAATCACACTAGTCTGAAGGAGTATCAAAAATACGTTTGTACATTTTAACCTTGTGTTATCCTTACTTTACTCAAGCCGTTTTTTTAATGGAGGCACCAAGAAAAAAAACTGAAAAATCAAGTGATCTGAATGTAAGGATCCAAAACATTTGTCAAAACCGTTTTGGCATGCATGCTTTGTCCTTTATTGACCTACAACTGCCTGAAGAAGTCTCAAATGAGCATTCCCAAACTGGATTGTTATCTACTTTCTCTTGTTTTGCAGAGTCATCACGTCCACTTTCATTCCTTCCTGTTGAACGCTGATGATCCTTGAAGTTTTGTAGTACAGTGGGGAATGTGAGAATTTCATACATTCTGACCGTGCTGATTTAGCATGCATGGCCCAAGGAACAATGCCTTTCGATTAGACCCCTATTTTGTTGGAGAAGGAATGACATTGATTGGCCGAGGGAATGGGGATTGACATTGATTGGTCCCGGCTTGTTTGTGCGGGCAGGAAGTGTTTTGCATAATTGAGGCATTCACAGTCTGCTGAGGCTCTGAGAGTGCTAAACCAGGCCAGAATACAAACGCCTGGACTTACAGTTATTCTCAGTCACTTTGGTGCATTTGTCACAAGAGTATTTAAGTTTGCACTACTGCTAAGTTCCTCAAAACAATTAGTGCAAACTGCAATACATGGTAGATAATCTGCAAAAGCACTATCAAAATGGAGAGTCAGCTGCACAAAAGCAAGTCAGTACCTTAAAATGGGTAGTTCATGCTTCAAAAGCAAGTCCCTTAATCAAAATGCATAATTTGATCTTAAAAAGCAAGTTTTTATGTCAATGAAGGTGTCAGTGACAGCATCTTTGAACAATCAAGTCAAAAGGTTTGACCATGTTTTTATTGTGCCAAATTTCTCTGGAAGTGCTTCCCAAAGTCAAGGAAAATGAAGAGAACATCATGGATAACATTTTGAAAATTGAATTAGATAAAAATCAAGACACTGAATATGCACTTTTGCTGCTGAGTCAGAATGTAAATGTGTTACATTTTTACGAGACTATCATACTATTTTCTTTACTATTACACTACAGCACACTATGCCACAAAAATCTGAGCTACAGTTGTAGTAAATTATTATAAGTCTACATGTAAAAGGTTACTAGGTCATGTCCCAATGGAAGCCTCTTGTATGACTATGATAGTACCGAACAAATTAGTTTGAGCTGAACAAGCCTAAATTACAGTTTGCTCTTCTGTAACCTGAAGTCTGAATAATTATGCTGACAGAGGTTATCATTTACCACATGATAAACAAATGTTGCCCTGATTTCTTCAACAATCTGTCTATCTGGTTGGTCTCTTACTTCCCAGTTTTGTCCCCTTCCTCTACCCATCCTCACCCATCTTCTGGGAGGCTGTCCTTCCATGTATGGCATTTTTAGTGATACAGTATGTATTCCATGCCTATCCTGTCTCTTGGTTTACAGTACACATACTTGTAAAGTGGGGATGCAACTGTGAGTGACTGTGAAGGAGAGGCTTATTATTGGTTACAACTAATAGTTCAAACACCCCTTGTCATCAGTGTATGAGGCTCACCTCTGAAAAGTTATTTATGGATAGTTAGTTAAATGTTTGACAACATGTTCAACAAGTTTGTGCACAATGATACGGGCAATTGAAGGACGTCTAATAGGTGCATAAATAATGATTATTGAGCCTGTACATATATAGTTAATTTTGACAGACAAAACAAGTCAGCATTGATGAAAAGCAAGTCAAAAGTGATCATTTTCCAGAATCAATTGCTTTGTGTCAAAATGCATTTGCTTTTAGATCAAATGAACATAAAACTGCCACTTGGTTGTGCCTAAGAAACTAAATGTTGTGGAAGTTGCACTAACTGTCATGCAAAGTTTAATTCTGTTTTGAGACATGCACCAAGGCAACTGAGAAAAACTAAGAATAACAGTAAAAGAGGACCACTAAAACAAATGCACTGAACTTTAGGCTGGTTTGTTTTTTCTCAAAGAGAACAATTTATAATTTAGGTAAATCTGTCCAACTATAAATTGAGAAAATTGCTTAAATGTTGGTACATTTGACCCAGTAATTTTAAACAAAGTAAGAAAATTGTCATAGTTATATGATATATAAGTCATACTAAAAAGTTTTTGTTTGATACTTATTATAAGGTGGGAATTTTAAAATATCCCAATTTAACAAAGAAAAAAGCAACAAAAAAAAAAAGACAGGAAACTTTACAAAATAGGAATAAAGGCTTGAGGACATGTAATAAAAGCAAGAAGCTAAAACAGTAAGAGGGAAAGGTGAATGGACAGAAGATGGAGAGTGTTGTGGCTCCTGTTTGTTCGTGGTGACAAGGACAGGTGGAGGCTGACAGCAGGACCTTTACATAAAACAGCAGGTAAATAAAGGCCGGATGAAATGATGGAAATTAGTTAAAAGAGGGGTGCAAAAGAAGAAAGTCACTCCCAGACTAAACACCAGTCTGTAAATGGCTGCCAACACTTCTATGGTCTTTTTGCTCAGAGTTATAGTGGATCAGTCTCCAAGATCCTAATGGTTTGATTAATCCATCATCTCCTTCTCAGTTTTCTTTGTAATCACACAAATATCATCATAACAGGGTCCTAATTAATATTTGATCACATTAATGTGATAAGGATGTGGGGTGACTTTGTAATCAGTTCTAAAGAGCTTTAGGTAAAAAATTATTCTTTCTGTTAAGTGATATGGGCATAGACTAATGAATTGAGTGGGAGCTCATTAAATATTGGTTTTGTGTAGCATGAATGTATTAATGACCACCACTACATTTTTATGGTTCCTTGCTTATTTACGCAAGACAGTAATCTCCACATACATTAGGTAATAGGAAATGAAGCATAGCCAGGTAAGAATTGACCAAACCTTCTGTGTTTTCTAAGCCATGGGGCTGAACGACTTGCAAAACAACCAGAGTGTACCTTGCTTTCTCCCAAAAATAGCTGGAATAGCCTTCAAAATCCCCCTGAGACCCTGACCAGGGAAGAGTGGGTTAAAAGATGGATGAATTTTTTTACATTTTTTTTTAATGTGGGAATGGCATAAACAATGACACTGGCCAAGTTCAGAGGCTTTTAGTTTCTTTGGATGCTGTTCTTGATTCCTGTGTGACATGATAAACCCCCTTATTTTGCAGGTAATCTTATTTTCCGTACCAAAAAGCACATTTAACGCATTTTTAGCACTTTTTTTTTCTTTCAAAAAGTTATAGTTTGTCTTATATATGGATTTATGCTGATATGTTTACTGATGTCAAAGCAATTTTGAGAGGTACACAGCACTCTGTCAAAATGTCTGTGTTTATTGCAAGAGTTGCAAACAAAGTTAGGGATTATTATAAATACACTAACGTTGGCTAGCGTGTAGCGGTGTCACACTGTAATGTTTTACATGTTACTAACAAAGTTGGGAGTTAGCGTAGTTATAGTATCATTTGTTTTAGCTGTATCAGTCTGTTTTTTTTACGTGTTGCAAAAACAAGGTTGGGTGTTAATGTAAATAGGCTAACATGGTTGAAATGTAGTGGTGTATTTTAGTTAGAAATAGGCCATTCATTACATGTACACCTTATAAATTTGTGCACCCCAGTTAAGAATCTTGGAGGTAGATATGTTCGCAAATGTTTTAGATCAGGGCTGGCCAACCTGGTCCAGGAGAGGCATAGCCCTGCGTGTTTTCTATTTCTCCCTGCCTGCTACTGATTAGCTGACTCAAGTGATTCCACATCCTGACTGACTAAACACACTTGCTTTAGGTCGTCAACATCAGCCATCCAGGTATAACTATAGTACAGACATTGTTGTGGCTCCTGAAGATCAGGGTTGGTCAACCCTTATATGAGTATTCATCACAATGAAAAGGAATAAGTGTTACACATTCTGTTTTCAAGTAAAAGTTTCTTCTGCATCTTTTTATTAAAAGTAAACTACAGTATATGCATGTATCTAAGATGTTTAAAAATATTGCCAAAGCTGTCCAAAAGAGTAAAAAGTGTCAAGTTTATGCAGTTTTACATCAAGCTGATCTCACGAGGAAAAACCAAAGCCAAACTCACGTTAGTCAGTCAGCTTTCCACTTTAACTTTTTGTGTACGAGTGCAGAGTGTGTATATGCCTGCAAGATTAAACCTAATTGTTAGAGAAGTCCCACCCCTTGACACAAGTGATTCGTCTGCAATCAGCAGGAGTAAATTCAGGAAATGACAAACCCAAACCCTGAAAATCTGATTAAAGGTTACGGGAACCAAACCCTGGAGTGGAAGAAGAATGGAGAGAAAAAAGTAAGGTAGCGGGAAACAGAAGCCCAAAGAAATGTCTAAAGAGGATGATAATTGGCTTATCAAACAGGAAAACAAAAAGGGAGTGGAGCTATGAAACTCAAGGACAGAATATAAAAAGAATGTAATCTGCAGGAGCAAGTGAAGGTGGAGAAGACAGGAGAAAAAATGATAGTAGATAAGAAAGTCAATGAAAGAAGACAAAAAAAGAGTAAGATAAATCTGAGTACAAAACGTTAAAAAGAAGGGAACACCATTGCAATAACATGTAAAAAAAAAAAGGCTATTTCAGAGCATACAGTCATTGAAGCTGCAAAAATGGTTTTCTTTGTGAAGATATTGGTCTCTTGCATAATCGTGGAAGTTCTTTGTCCAAGTCAACAAAAAGGTTGATCAAGATAAAGCTCTTTATTTATTCAATTATCCATCTCTTTTAGTTTCTGCCACCAAGCTGGGTTAGGAGGCTTTGTTTGCAATTTTTTGCCTCAGTTTGACATTTCAAAAGTAACAATAACAGTTTAACTGTCAAATACAATAAGACAACGGGTAACTTATTTGTTCAGCGGATGGGCAGGGCTGGACAAAAAAATTATGAAATTTAGGTACCTTATTTTGAGCACTACACTCTTGACTGCATATCTTACTGGCCATAACAAAATCCAATGCAAAACATGACAAAAACAGCATGATTTTCTGATTGTATTATAAAGATAAAAATGTTAAGAAAATTCATTTTCAAAACATTTGTTAATGGAACGTTTGCTCAGCGTTTGAATATCTGTATGTTCATTTTTTTTATATCTTTCTGATACAGCTTTGACTCCTCCATATTTTGTGCTGTTGGTCTCGTTTTTCATTCCCCATCTTTTTCTCACCCATTTTCCTTTGTCTACCTCTCTCTATTAATCCAGCAGCTGTAGGGGTTGTTGAGTTGGTTTTTCCATTCAGTGATAAGGCCCTTTATAGAATGACTCTGACTCAGAAAGAGAGAGAGTAGGGGTGGGGTGGGGGGGGGGTTCTAATGTGTTGGAAGCCGTAAAATACAAAAACATAGCCGTGCCAGCTCATGGACACAAAGAAAGTCCTGATTTTAGTCCTGATTCCGGCTTGAAATTGTACAAAACTGAGTATAAAGCTGCAGTGATGGATGAATGTAGAAGCCTAAAATGTAATGAAGCACAAACTGAGAAAGACACATAAAATTTTCTAGAATAATTGGCATAGCCAGTTAATTATTACATTTTGACTGTTCCATGTTTTTCCTTTAGGTAGCAGGTTCTCAGAATTAGGTTTGGGTTTGGATTAGTCTGATTCATTCATTTGGAAGGCATTTAGTTGGGTTTTTGCGTTGTACCTTGCCTAGAAAAACACTTTTTTGTGTCATTCCTCTATGAATTTCACCAAGAGACATTTCTAAATATGTCACACCTGACAAAACAGGGTTTTCTCATTAACTTAAGCCTGTCACCTCCTGGTGTTCTCCAAAAGTCGGGGGGTAAATACAGTCTTCAGAGAGGCTGACATGGCTTAGTGTTTTTGAATTTCGTCTCAGCATAGTTGGAGGAAAACATGTCTATCTAAACCTGTTATAGATGCAAGACACATTCTTCAAAACTGCTGCTCAGTTTTGGTTTTCTAGACCTTGTAAATTCATTCTTTGGGTTTACATATCATCTTGGGTTTACATTTATTCAAATTAATGATGTGTATGTAGGAAATGGAAGAATACCTTTGCATTTTTTAGCTTGTAAAATACCGAGTGTCTATAGATATGGAGCACTGAATAATAAGGACAATCACACATTTTGCATGTCTCCACAACTACATTTAATATACTTATTGTCCTTGAAGCAAAGCCTGTCCATGAGCATGCAATACTTCTGAATCAATACATGCGTTATCATTTATGAATTCAGAAGTAATAACAGTAAATTTGAGTGAAGAGTAGAGAGTACTACGAAGGAAAAAGGGTGCATTCTCTGAAAAATACCTCAAAACTTCCAAAGTAGAAATGCATCAATTATTATATCACCCAAATATAGTACACAATCTTTTCTAACAAATACAGACAACATTCTTTTTAAACTTTAAAGCAAAATTGAACAGTTATGTAGCCCCTATTTGGGGCTTGATGGGATATGGTTGTAGACTTTGGTCTATTTTGTTAAAGTGCTGAACATTTAAAAGCATTTCAGTCATACGAAACTCTTGCAGTAGAATACATTTATTTTCACATACTTAATTTACATCTTAGTTGGCATTCACAAACTTTGATTGGCATAAGGCTCCGTACAATTCCATGAGCTAACTTCCATAAACTTTAGGGTAAAAACCCCCGAACGGAGCCCACAGGTGGAAGCCGGGGAGGAGGGTGGGGCGACGAAAGCGGCGCTGCGGTAAGAAAGAGAATGAACGCTGCACACCTGGACTTAAATAGGAAGCTGAACAGGTGAGTTAATTAACTACCGCCCTAGGGGGGAAAGAGACTGCCGAGTTCCGGTGCCTGAAATGCGAATATCATTCGCTATTTTGTATGTCGCTGTTGATTGTTAATTAATGCTCTTCCCTATACATTACTCTAGAACAGCAGTTTGCTCCAAACCAAAAAGAAATGGGTATTGTAGGAACTTCTTTTAAAAGAAAAAAAAACGTGTCTGTCAAAGATGTCAGAATCTGTGTATCTCCCAAGAAGACGTCCACTGCTGAAAATACCTGAAATAGTGCTGGGCTGCCCTTTGTCATGATACTCCTAAAGATCACATATAAAGATCAAAACATGTTGCTGCTGTCAAGCAAAGCAATAACCCACAATAAACAGTTAAAAATTAAGGTGACTTATGAAGGTCAGATCTAATGACATAAAAGCTATAATAATAATTATATTAAAAATACTGGATTGGATTAATCTGCGCTATTCCAGATGCTTAGAATGTGTATTCATTCACTCCTCCTTCATACTTGGTGATGTTAACCCTTGTGCTAGCCTAGGCACTTTACCGTTGGGAGTTGGGTCATCTAGACCCACTAGACAGAGCTCTGAACCTTTTTTTTTTTTCAATTTTTTGTGATCTTCACTGGTTCAGTGGATTACATGAAAATTTTCCACCTTTATCCACCTTTGTCATGGTAGGGAGAACATGTCAAAGTAAGGGTGGGGTCATCCAAGAAAGCACAAGGGTTAAACTACTGATCAGCTGCCATGGGCCAGACTGACAGAGGCGTGGCTGCCAGTACGCGCCTATAGCCCCCCCCGGTGATGGCCATTCACACACCAGTGCCACACTCGAGGCAGGGAGGGTGAAGTGTCTTGCCAAAGGACACAACAACACTTGCCTGGAGGGAGCGGCTATCAAACTGTCGATACTGGACAACCTGCTTAACCACCTGGGCCATCAATTAAACAGCACAGCACATCCTGTAGACGTAGAGACTGTTGTTTCTGGCATAAAGAGCACTAATCATTTAAACTAGATCATAAAAAAAAAACAAAAAAAAAACATTTTGAGTGACAATTTAAAGACAAAATGCTGCCAGTCAAATTGTAGGTTGCCGTAGAGTTTTCCAGCTTTACTTTGACCTGATACATGTCTAAAAATGGCTGGAAACTACTTAAATTTGAGGTCATTAAGTGTCTGTATCTCAGTCCTAATTAGAATCAGCTGCGGGAGTTTGTGTAGGGAGTTCAGGGTTAAGATCCCTGCTCAGAAACCAGACAGCTGAGTAATTACATCATTAATAAAGGTATATATCTCTAAAAACACGTGTCATCATAGTTAGGTACTGCCATAGGAGACTGCTGTCAATTGTAAGGCATTAAGGATATCTGCTGTGTTTGTTATTGGTGTGTGTCAGTGGATTATTAATATCTCCTGCTTTCTCTTTGTGACTTTAGACTCTATTTGCATTAACCCTTTTACCCCATGGCTTTTGCTCTGGTGTTGACATTCTTTTGACAACCCTAACTCTTTAACCGTTTACGCAATTATTGCAATTCCAGTGGATTCTGAGGTGGAGAAATAGCCGCCTGACATCAATAAACAAAACTGTACAGTAGTGGGGAGCTTACGCAATAAAAGTAAATCAGCTGCTTCTGTCACGGAGGAAGACGACTTTACATTTGTAATGTTGCGTTACGGTGCAAAGCCAATATGCAAAGATTTTCTTCACTTCAAAATCAGCGGGTCTCTGCCTGGCCGTCAGCTCGCCTCCCAGAAGGTGGCATAGTGATCGCGATCGCTCCAGCACCATGGATCCTGCGACTGAGTGTGTAGGGTTTACCTGGCTGCTTCTGCCGCGCAAATCATGTTTGGTGTGAACACAGCTTTAAGAGTCAAGTAACAAATTTAAAGCATGACAAAAGAGAGCTGTCAACCGGAATTTGATGCACACGCATAACCTGCCCTCACTTTTCTAAAATGTTAGAAAAATCCCTTTTTTTCATCCTGCTCAGACTTTCATTTGCACTTCTGCAGGTATACCTTCAGCCTTTTCCTAAGTGCCACACTCTAATTATCTATTTAATCAAGCTGGTCTCATCCTGGTCACGTACATTTTGCAGTTGTCTCTCAGAAACTTTCATGAAGTTGCTTCACATACTTTTCGCCATTCATTCCAGCCTTTCTGCACTTTCCTCACCTCATTTTCCCTATCCCCATTGCTCTGAATTGGAGATTACATATTTACTGTATTATTAATACTGTGAGCTGCCTAAGCTTGAAACCTTTCATGTCCTGTAATAATCTTCAAGTTCAGTCATACAGCAACAGAAATTCTGTTAAGATATTAAGATGACCACATTTAGACCACAAGGGTTATGTCATGCTTCACACAGTTTGTAAGTTGTGCCAATTTGAATTGAATTTAAATTGACTGATTTTTTTTTTTTTTTATTGATTACACTGAACAATTCATGGTGTACAGTTGTTATAATGGGGTTCCACAAATTAAAAATAAGTTCAGAACAATTTAGTGCAGCATGAAATGGATTCTTTTTATGACAAGTTTGAAGGAATGCAAAAATAACACGTATGGACCGCACCACTTTCTCAAAGACATATGGATGCATGGAATTAAGTTGATGTGTGAGAGCACTTAGAGACATTACAGTACAAACAACCGGCTTAATGCCAGACAGTTTCTTCACAGACTTTTATGGTTTGGAGGATGAATTCAAGAAAATAAAATTATTTGACTGGTTTACAATATTAAACATAGTTTCACTCTGTTTAAACTTTATTAGAAGTATCCTCTTAATATTTTAGAGAGCTGGTGACCATGGGTTGTTTAGAATGGTATCCCAGCATGGGAACAACTGTTGTAATAAATCCATATTTTAAGAGCGATGCCTGGTGTTTCCTGTTAAATGCAGCTTTTTTTTTTTATTTCAATTGGTCTTTTTCTGTTTTCTCATTGGCATTTTTAGGCGCAAAGACACTTTTCAAAGAAATTCGTTTTTGTTAACTTTGCTAGCTTTTGAGTTTCAATCTTTGGGTTTATGTGGTAAAGTTAGCAATTTAGTCCAAGGTCTGAACAATTGACTGTACATGAGAACTAGACCCAGTGATTCCAAGTTCATACTTGGCTCAGCAACACGTGTTTAAGCGACTACTTCAAAATACAAGTCTATGTCAAATGCTAGTTTAGTAGTGATGTATGGGTAACGTCCTTTATAATTCACAGAAGTGACAACTGTTTGGAAATTGATCATGATGGAGAAATCAATAATTGCGGTATGTGCCAGGCCATGATTATATGACACCAATCCTTTAATATATCAGAATAGAGCTGTGAAAGAGCAAAGTCTGGAGCAAGGACAGAGAGATTTTCACCACTTTGACATTTTGTACCAACCTCTCCCAACTGTACTGTATGTGCATGCTCTAGTATCGGGCAACAGTCCAGTGTAAACACTGTATGCTAAATGCACTATCGAGTTTAAGTACGACACATGCCCGGTGTGAACGTAGAAGGAGCGTGAGTTCATCCATATAAAATAAATTGCTTCTTCTTTTTTTATTTTTTTTTCCCTAACTTGTTCTGTCCAACAGCTGAGCAAAGAGATTAGAGCTGAAGGCCTTTTGTGTTGGACAGGTTTTACTCTCACAAAAAGAGGTTATAGAACTTCGAAAAACCAGAAAAACACCCGTTTGTTTTATTATTTTTTATTTATTTGTTACATTTAGTGTGTGTGGGGGGAGGAAGAGGGGAAGAATGTGAGGGGGGGGATGGTGGAAGAGAGTAAAGGGAAGAAAGGTGAGAAAGTGGGGGATACAAGTACTGATTTGAATAAGTTATTATTTTAAGCTTCAACAATTATACCAGATCTGCTGGAAAGACAAATATTACATCAAGGGTGAAATTCTGACACAAAGATGAGCGGAAGACATCTGTCCATCAATACACTGTGGGTTAGGAGGGGGGTGGGGGGGTGGAGATACATGCATGCTGCCGAAGTGAACCATGTGTTCATAAGGAGAACCAGATCCTTCCCAGCCCGACCAGGAGAGGGGAGGAGAGACCCCCAGGTCAGGAGCGCCCCTGGCATCAGGACCCAAGCAGCCTGGAAGGGGGGGGAGGGGACTGCCCACCCACTGAGTCAGGCGCAGAGAAGGCCCCCCTACAGGGGCCCCCCCGGCGCTCAGAGGCATAGGCGATCCCAGCGTCTGGGCCCCCAGGCCACAGGACAGGAGCGCTTAGCCGTACCAGGCGGCAGCCATAAGGGCCCCGAGACAAGGGCCAAGAACGTGGCCAGCGCCCCGAGAACCCAGGAGTTGCCCACCACCCAGCTCCGTGAGCCAGCCCCAGCACCCGAGCAACCCAGAGATCGCCGCGCACCCACAGCTCCACCCCCCCATAATCCTACCCTCTACAACCCTCCTCAACCGCCATATTATCTAATCCCTCCTCCCAAACCCCCCCAATGCCCTCCCCACTCTGTGATGGGGAAGGAGAGCCCCAGAGGATCCCAGCGAGCCAGGCCCCAGATCCGTCCCACCCATGCATTCTCGCACACATACTCACAATCTTCTGGTTGCCCCCCGTCGCCACGCAGTAACCCCCACCAGCCGACCAACCCCCCAGCGCCGCACGCACAACCACCACCGCGGCGGACAGGATACCCACAAGCAGTGGCGCCTCCAGAAATCTTTCATGGGGGTGGCCGGTAGGGGGCCACATTAAATCTTGGGGTGGCACACAAAAACCATGAGCTATATTTTTAAATTCATTCTACTAAACGTAGTAAAACAACCTTTAGAAAACCAACAGAAAGTTAGATGCCTACTGATATTTTGTAGAACATTAATTTATAGTAGATACTACTATAGATTATAGTAGGTATCATTAGTACAGTGTTTAACCTTTTTTGAGCCATGGCACACTTTAACCTTGACAAAAATCCTGCGGCACACCAGCATCCAAAAATTAAAAAAAGGAGAAAATCATAGTCTGTATTGATCTACAGCCGCTCCTCATCTCACGTGTATTTTTGTGATAATTGTGGCAGAAGAAGCTGTAATAAAAGTTAAGTTAAAAGATTCAAAAACTGTTTAATATGTGTTTGTTGTTTCAAGACATTAAGAGGAGAGACTCATTGTGTGCCAAGACGCTGTCACTTTAACCCAATGCATCATGGGAGATGTGGTGCAAACAGCTGCCGAACGCAAACAGACTTGCTTCTCTGAGCTTCATTGTTTTGTTCTCTTGTTCCACGGTCTGACACCGGATTCTGTGGAAAGCTACACCACTAAAGACGAGCTTTAGCTGGTATTTTTGTTACAACTGAGAGACTTTCTGAGCAGAATCAGAACAAGGAAGTGAATACTTTAACCACTTCTGATTGGTCAGACTGATGACATGTGATTAAACCTCCAAGAATGATTGGTGGAGACAGTTAAAGGGGCGGGACTTTTCCAAAAACAGAGCTGTAGCTGCAGCTCAATCGCAAAATGTCTTTAATAGAATCAAATAAACACAAAGAAAAAAGTATTTTATGATCTTTCATATTCCTAACTACTCAGTGTTCCATCAGGGCCTGTTTGAATGAACAAAGAGCTGATTTCCTGGAGATGGAAATGTGTTTAGAGATGTGTTTAGACCAGTGAATGAGGGCGATTTCTGGTTGAAAAACACTGCATTAGTAGATAGTACTACTGATATATTTTTATTTACTTTGTTTATATTTCATGCTTAGGTGTGTCTGCTTGGGGTGTTCGGCTCTTGACTGGGAGATGTCTATAATAAACAAAAAGTGAAATCAGTTGTTCTGAAATAAAAACAATAATACCCTTCCATGGTAGTTATTCATTATATCTGTAGACATTCCTATTCAGGCTAATAAACATTAAACAGTTTTATTATTTGGGCAACATAATTCTAACTTCACCTGTTGGTCCAGGAACAGGTCCAGCCCCTGCTTATGCTGAGTTCTGCCTCGTTTCTCTGACCAATGATGCTGACTGTCCCTCGTCTGATGCCGTCTCATCTTTGTCTTCCTCATTCTCTTCTGTCATAATGCTGGCTGTGGATCATTCTACTCTGTATCATCTTCCTCCTCCTCACTACTCCTCTGTTGCTCCCCTACCATCTCTTTCCCTCCTTCTGCTGTACTTTTCTTGTTAAAAAAGGGAATATATGTTGAATTTCTCTTTATTCTCTGAAAATTGACACACACAAGCGTCAACTAATGATTATAGGTAACTATGTGGAAACAGGACAAAAACACATCAAAATGTTGTGGTAACAACCAGTGCCATAAAAATGAGTGGTGCATGTGAGAGGGAAAATCCTTTTTTACGTATTAATAAAAAGTAATGGCACATCCACCACCGCTGATAATGTGGCGTATTTGCACCAAGTGTTTGCGCACAATACAAATCAGGTGATCTAAAGTACAGTAAAAAGATTGTTAAAAGACCCACAGAAAATATTTAACAGGCATGAAAAGAAATGTTTTGGGTTGTGTGTGTGCGTACGTAGATTGCGTGGAGAAACCGGTGCTCGCGCGATGCAGGAAGAGAGGGGGGAGAGCGCATGTGAGGGTGTGGAGCGCATACACGCGCAGTCAGTCGCCGTTTTGGACTTAAGGAAACAGTAATAAAGTTCATCTGAAGGACCTGAGACTGGTTCATCTGTCTAAGCCTCAGCCTAACTGTCTTATCCGTGTTCTGCGTCCAGCAGCTCGTCTTTAGATGTCTGCGCATGCAAAGGCAGCAGGGAGGGGAGGGGGTGTGTGCCGGTTTTGGTGATCCGAGCGATTTGCCCGCTTACTGGCTGTGCATTTGGGATGAAATGCACAACTGATGCTACCACAGTTTATAGTGGCTCGTGGGGTGGCCACTGGGGTGGCCAGGTGTAGGAGGTCTCCAGTGTGGCGGGCCCCACCGCTGCCAAGCCGCAGAGCCCCCCCACTCCGAGGTCCCTCTGTGTGGTGTGTATTTGCTGTGTGTGTGCTGCTAACATCCAGTGTGTGTGTCTAAATTGGAAGTTAAAATTGTGGGGGGGACCAGTGAAAGATAAGCACGGATGTTTCACCGTGCCCCCCTCCACCAGACCATCCCCACAAGGCCCTAGATCAGGGGTCTCAAACTCAATTTACCTGGGGGCCACGGAAGGCAGGGTCTAGCTGAGGGAGGGCCCCAACTTCAATGCGCACAGACATGCAACTTTTGAGTGTCTGAGAGCCAATACATTTGTATGGAACATGTACTATCCTATTAACAATACTCTATTATTAACTGTTTTCTGTAGAAAATTTACTGACATAATGTCCCGCCCCCAAGAGTCATATACTCCACTGTGATTGGTTGGTTCGTTATCTCCGCACACAACACTGGAAAAGTGTCATTCATACAAACTGGTGGGCCGCATTAATATTAAACTTTCATATTAAGGTGGGGGCCACAAAATATCATATCGGGGGCCGTAAATAGCCCGCGGGCCGCGAGTTTGAGACCCCTGCCCTAGATGAATCAGGGTGTCTAATTTGCAAGTAAAAGCGGGATGCAGGGCTGGCGCCGACACGATCCAGAGAGAGATGCCCCCAGTGAGCCCCGCCAACATGACCCACCCATCCATTTCCCAGAACCCTATGTGCCTGTGTGCAACATTTATTTGGGTGGGAGCTGGGAGGAGCAGGCGGATGGGCACAACCAGGAGAAGAAGGCTCCCCCGAGCGAATAAATTGCATTGAATAAATTGAATAAATAAGTTGCTTCTGACTCATATGAAATGAAGTCAATATAGTTGCCATTTTAGCGCCATATAGACGTCACCATATTGGAGCCAGAGGACGACAGTAACTAATCTCACCAATCAGCTGTTTAAAGTGCTAGAGGGTGAGGCGTCCGTCAGTCCAGTTCTCATATACAGTCAATGGTCTGAACATACATGAGTGAATCACAGACAGATGTGTTGAAAAGAATCAGTTATTTTTGAAAAAGAAAGTAATAGGAATCTGAGAATACTTCAAAGAAATATAGTGTGTTCTGTAATCTTTATGTGGGATTATTTAGGATGCGTGAAAAATACATCCCATAATGCAAGAACAAAAGCGCAAGTTCAAACATGAAGGAAAACACAACAGGTTAAACACATTAAGCTCTACTTGCCCATGAGTTTTAATAATTTGAAAGTTAGACTGTTATGTAGGTTTGTGGGAGAAAAATGCAATAAATTCAAGTGTCATAAACATATTATTAGAGAAAAGCTGACCCCCTCACCCCCACCCTTTCACCCAAAGTAAATTGGTTATAGATAAAAATATCAGCCAGTCAGGCCAACACAGGCAAACTCAATAGAAATTTATGGTTGAACAGATTGGAAACAGTTGTTGGTATCACTCTCTTTATCTCTCACACTACCAATGCAGAGCTACAGAATGTTTTACGGCCAAACAAAGTAAACAAGGTAAACGGAAAGATATATTTGACTGTTGCATTTGTGTGTATATGTTTGTGCAGCTGTTCAGTCAGAAACAGAATAGGTAGAGATGGAGTTTGCGTATCATAAAAAGTTTAGTGACAGCTTTACGTTTTACATTTTTATCAGCCTCAAGACCAATTTAGGTATTTATAGTCTTACACAGGTTAAAGTGAAAGCCAAGAGAGGCAACAAACAACAGCAACATTAAAAAATAAATGGAAACCCAAACAGCATTGCAGAGCTATTGTTGAGGAGTCCATTTTTTGAAGTCAAAATTGCAAAAATAAATCATGCTGGAGAGGGATACAAAATTGGAGGCTGGGGAACTTTAGGGGAGTATGAATAAGACAGTATGAAAATAGAGTGAGTAGATATTGTCAGTGGAGAAAAAAAATATGGATTTTTTTTCTGTATAAACACAATTTCTTTAAAGTGGAGAGATTGAAACACAAGATAGATTTTGTAATAAAGACACGGAAAAAAATATACCTGCCGCCATCTGTGAACGGTGCGGAAAAGGTATGGAGAAATGTCAAGAGGAGATGAGGATACAGCCACAAAGGGATAGTAAAGGGCCAAGTCTAAAGCTTTAAATACTTTTTTTTTTTTTTTAATGGAAGCGGAATCATTTGTGATTTGGATCTTTCTTTCTGGAGCCTGAATCCACAGCTGGCTAAGATGGAGCATATCTTGAAATCCAGAGGACTGAGATGGATTACAGTTCTGAGTAAGTTGATAAATAGAAAAAGAAAAAGAAAGAATAATTGGGAAAAACTACATAAAAACAAGACCCATCAACAACTTGATATTAGCTAAGGGAAGGATGAGGAAACAAAAAGGGTAAATGCTTTTATGCTTGAAAGTTATATTGCTTTTGTAGGGGACTGTAAACATTTATATCACAAAGGCACAAATAAACAAGACGATGTCATGGGCAAAGTGGTAACCTACACTTTTTGCTACTGTTGCATGTTGTTTTATAAGTGGAATATAAAAGAAATGCTGTTGCCGTGTTCAAAGTCTTGGACTTGAATACAGATCCTAGCAAGTATTGATTTTACCATACGTTTACCATATGTGCGCAGTCTGTCGAGGGTTTTGGCCAATAGGTCTTTATGTGAATTCGGTTTTGAGTTGTTCAAAATTTTTGGTCAGCTGAGAATTACGCAGTTAATGCGTAATGTAGGTAGTTCATAGTTAGGTAATTCAATTATTATGTAAATCATATGCAATGGTGTAATTTTGCGAGATGCATATGCACATTTGTGGCTGTTCCACGTTCATAGAAACTAACTTTTCATGCATGTACCATCAATACATAATTTTATATTGCATATACGAAGTACAAATAATGTTAAAAGTACGTAGTTAATGCTAAAATCACTAATAAATTGCACAGAAAGAGCGCAATAATCACGCACAGTTCATGTTTACATTGATTTAGGTGTTCTTTGTGTGGTTTATTTGTACTTATTCGTGGTTTTAACATGGTTCATTTATGATACATCTGAAAAAATTTAATGTAAAGACCACAACTTTTCTCACTTTTTCAACACATTCACATATGACCAATTTTCATCTGTGCAATATGTGCAAAACGTACCTGTGAACCTATGACTTTGTTGTGTGCTTTTTCTTCAAATTTTAAAAATTTGAATATTCAATACTTCAAATATTAGAGGGCCTTGAATTTAGATTTTGTCATAAGAACAAGAAAAGCATTAATAGTATTTTAAGAAGTAAAGAGATACATCGACTTCCATTGCCCAACATAGTTAATGCAAATGTGCAGCAAGGTAGATGGAACAAGATGACAACGATCTATATCTTCTATTTACCTGAAACTCCCCATCACTCCCTGTTGAGTAGAAACACGCCAGATCAAAATCTACCTTTCTGCCTGCCCTGTCAATGTAGTCTTTTCTACAAACTACTAAATTGTCTGCTTTGTCTTTCGGCTGTTTCCTTTAAGGGACGCCGCAACCTATCTTCCACCTCCATCAACTCTTTATTCTCCTCACTACTCATGTCCGCTTTCACTACACCCTTAATCTTCATCTTTGGTCTTCCTCTTTTTAGCTCTAACCTCAGCCTCCTTTTACTAACATCATCACTGTCCCTCCTCTCAACATGTCCCAACAATCTCAATCTGCTCCCTTCCATTATCAAATAGTCTAACAAGAGCAGTTCTGATGAATTTATTCCTAAACTTAAAACCAATATTACAAAATATTTCTCTTTCATTTGCTCAATTGTGCTCTACAAAGAACACCATCCCTTTATGATTTGTTTGTTTTGATTATTTGGCCAAAATATCTAAGTTCTGATAAAGTATCTGTGCAATGAAAAGGGTGTCAGGAGGACAGTGACACAGTGCTAGTCCTTTCTAACCATGTATTTCTGCTTAAAAGAGTGATTTTATAATCCTTTGAAATCTGTTCTCAGCTTTTAGCATCTTGTGTTTTAAAGATAGCTGCAAAGCTTTTCCACATTACACAAAAGGAAAAAAAATAAAATAACCACAGTCGTGCCTAATCGAAGCATGATAAACAGAGAACAACGTCCTTGATGTGCTGGAAGGACTCTTTTTTTTTTTTTGTGGCAAAGAAACCTTCATTTCAGAGATGTTTTTGCAACTCCTAGCTGGACAATGGAGAGATCAGTAATTCCTTTGTTGCCATGCTAAGGAAAAAAAGCATCTTGCTCTGAATTTGCTAGGAGTGTGTGATGAGGAACTGAAACCATACGTCTTCATTGTAGGAGGTATTAACTCCATCAACATGCCTGTGTGTGCAAAAGCTGTGGATATGACACGTGGCAATAAAGGCTGTATCAGCAGGCAGTTTTTCTGCAAAAATAGACGGGCATACACAAGGACCCAAGGTAAGACAGAACTTTACTGTCATTTGTTTCAAGTGATACAATCAACTGAAAATATAAAGCGCTATACATAAAAGAGTGCAAGCCTGCTGTTAAAAATGTTCTTTTTGCAGGGGAGCGTTTTGTTAAAGTGTACAGCATGAGAAAGTGTTCCACGTGTTTATAGGAAACAGACTGACACATCACTTCATAAATAAGTCTATGTTGTCTCAGGAATATCAAATTGTTTAGTTAATATCTCAGTTTTTGAAAAAACAGCACCAAAAATAGAATCTATACAAAGAAATAACATTGAGGTTCCTGTTATCAAACCCAGCCTCCAAGCTTGTATTTGTTAATCCAAGCATAAACCTGTCAACACAAATGATGATGTTTTCCCAGTAGTTGTCTATGAACTGACATGTTGGTCACATCAGTCCAATACTGACATATTAGGACTGATACTAAGCCTGTCAGGGGTTTGTTTCTGTCTTCTCAATAAATCAGTACCTATTTCATTAGATCGTCTTAACCGTTTGATGCATGAATTATGAAAGCATCGGTCAAGATTTGTTTCGATTTCTTTTCACAAGTGTTTTTATCCTTCTCAGGACATTAAAAAAGTGTTTAACTTGTTTTTTTCAAAAACTTTTTTTTTTTTTTCATAAAGTTCAAAATATGTCCACTGCAAGCGACTTAGACTTAAACATTAGGAACTTAGTGTAAAAAGAAATACAAACCTTTGCTGCCTTTTATGCTTTGAAAAACATTTCAGCAATTTCTAGTTACTTTTAGCACTCTATAAGTGAACAGCTTTAGGCCTAAAAAAAATAAAAATAAAAAAAGACACCCAGCCATGAAACTTCGTAGACCATCTCCAACGGTACAAACATTATTATGAGTCTCCCCAATTCTACAAGGATGAAGAACAGTATTACTAAGTCCTTGTCTTTACACTTCCATGTTGATCACATCCAGTCAGGGTTTGTACAGTCATGAAAAGCCTGGAAAAGTTTTGGAGATGAAAAATGTAATTTCTAGGTCTTTGAAAAGTCTGTAAAGTTCTGGAAAAGTCATGCATTAAAAGAATATATATATATTTTTTTGGATCCAAAACTCAAAAGAAAAAAAAAAAAGACAACAGTTTAACATGAGATTAAAATTTGAATTGTGTCAGAAATGGAACCTCTGTGATGGGAATTTGAGAAAAAAAAAGGGCAGAAAACGTCATTGTGCCTCTGGGAGTCCTCTCCTCCCCCCTCCCTTCTCTGCTCTGCTTCTCAGATTGGACACAGATGTTGGCACTCACCTCATCACCTACCAGCTCTACTTAAGAGGAACCTTCACCAGCATTCATCGCCAGTTTGTTGCCCCTCTTATGGTGCATTACTCAAGTGGCACAGAGGTTATGGCTCGTGACTCAGAATAAGAAAAACCCTGGTTCAAGTTCCGGCTCGGGGACCTAAAGTGCTTTCTGTGTGGAGTTTGCATGCACTCTTGCTTTCTCCCATCAAAGGCCCATTTCCCACAGAGAAATGTGGAAGAGTAAATAGTACCTTTAAATTTAGTTAAAGTCTTAAGTGTCAACTTACTTAAACATTCTAAGTTCCAATTAACTTGTAATTTTTAAGTAAGATAACCTAAAAAAATATCAAGTAATCAGTTTCCTTATAAATTTTGAGTTGACTGAACCTATTTGGGTTTACGGTGCACGCAACTTCTCCTAACCGCTCCTCAAGAGTTGCCACGCCGTTGGCTGAACAACACCCTGACTTACCAACTGGTCCTCATCCGATCATCATCTACTGACTGGGACAATAACTCTTTAAATCCATTTCGTATTCCTGTGGTCCTTCCGGGTTTCAGCATCTGGGTCTGCTCAGCCTTGCTGATCATGACAGTAAAGCAGGTTGAGTTGTCATCAGTTCAGCAAACATGGCGCTTTTAGCTTGCTGCTGGATTGTGAAATGCTATGAAATGTAGCTTTGACAACGAAGAGGACTATCGACTGTGGCTAAAAAAAGACCTTGACCTGAAACGTACAAGCTACAGACTTTGCTCCAAGTCCTTCGATATAAGCGGCATGGGAGAAGCGGGGCTTGTCAGCCACATTAAAGGGAAGAAACAACGGCTGCCGAGCGCTGCAGAGGCCAGTTGGTCAGAGAATTGTCTAACCCTTGTGTTATCTTAGATGACTCCACCCTTACATTGACGTGTTTTTGCTACCATGATAAAGGTGGAAAGATTTCATGCAATCCATGGACACCAGTGAAGATCACAAATCATTGAAGAAAAAAGGTTCAGTGCATTGTCTTGTGGGGTCTAGATGACCCAACTCCCAACGTTAAAATGCCTAGGATAGCACAAGGGTTAAAACAGGTAATGATACCATTACTGTGGAAGCTCAATGCAGTCAATTAAAAAAAGGAAAAACTGGACAATTTAGGTCTAATTTTTTTGTGTATTACAAAAAGAAAAGACCCACAGGCGATTTTGTTTAAGTCTTTTCCTTAATTTTGTTATACTGAGAACTACAAAAGCAAATGACTTTAAACAAGCTCCAAACTCATCTGCACATGAAAACTATTAGATGAGCTGCTATTAACTCTTGTGCTATCCTATGACCCCACCCTTACATTGACGTGTTCCCTCTACCAGGACAAAGCTGGATTTCATGTAATCCATGGACACCAGTGAAGATCACAAATCATTGAAGAAAAAAGGTTCAGTGCATTGTCTTGTGATGTGTAGATGACCCTACTCCCAATGTTAAAGTGCCTAGGATAGCACAAGGGTTAAAAGTTGACAAGCCCCAATGTGTCCGTGTCATAGACACAATCCATTTTTATTATGTGCTGTGAGGACATCGCAACTCTTTTTTGCTTAAAATGCAGTGAAATGTGATTCATATAACCAATACAAAAATAATAATAATAATAAAGGAAAAAAATGTGATTCTAAAACTAACTCATTTCATCATAATGTTCTTACAAAAAGAGTTGTAATATTTTCACTAAGCATCAAAGAAAGCATTTGGAGCAAACATCTAAGCACAATTTAAAGATTTTTTTTCTCTGTTTAGATTCACCCAGCAGTCTGTTCCTGCTTTTTGAATTCAAAATCTGCCCAAAACATCGGGAAATATATATTTATATAATAATTTTATTCAACTTTTCTTGCCAGTGAACCGTCCCAACGTCAATGTATTCTGAAATCTATGATCTCCTTACCATGGAAAAATTCATTGACATCTGTAACTTCATTACGAAGCAATTTCCAAAGAGGAGTATGTTGCCATCTTTTCAGCCATAAAATCCTCTTTGAGATTATTATTCAAACACTGTAACTGATCAAATAAATAACCTTTTAGATTATATGCAAAATAACTTTAAATGCATCACTCTTGCCCAGCAACAATCTTCTACTTGGCTGCAAAACTTCTACTGACTGTCACACATCAAATCCCTGCAGAGACTTTGAACTCTCTTCCACACCTGAAGCAGAAGCTCCTGATGATTGTGTGAGATATGCAAATATCCTGGTTTCTTCAACATCTAAAGCCTAACATGGTCTAAAAAAAAGTCCAGTTTATACACAATATGAGCCTTTTAGGTGAGGAGAATGTTTTAACCCACATGATCCTGCCAAATCATGCTGATGTCATTCGAAATAACCAACTTTACTTACAGAACCTTAAATCCAAATTTCTGTTTCTTAAGCTAATTAATCCAAATGTACTTCTTTAGATGTAGTTATTTGTTCTGAGACATGGCTCTGCTCATCCACAAATAACTACCCACAGACATACTCATCTACATTGTTGCGGCCACAATATACTATGTGTGAAGAGGGTGTGTTCTAGATTAGATTAGATTAGATTCAACTTTATTGTCACTGCACATGTAAGTACAAGGCAACGAAATGCAGTTAGCATCTAACCAGAAGTGCAATAAGCAGTAAGTATAAAATAAGGGTCTATAATATGTACAACAACTATACAGGTAAGTATTATATAGTATTCTAACTAGCATAGGCAAAAATACTTGACTTTCTTTATATCCGAATTTTAAAAAATTGAATGTTTTTATTTGATAAACAGATGTTATAAGGATTTGGGATTTGGGTTTCAGAAAACATTTTCCTCCTACCCTTCCCTGTCCAAAAACTAGAACTACAGTCACAAATACAACTGCCGCCGCGCAATGGGAAGGCATCGTCAGAATCGTCAGATTAGCTGCCGCCACTTGATTGGCAGCAGCTCTGATTGGACAATGTGAACATTTCTCCGTCCATATCATGTGCCACTGGCCGCCAGCCGCCCTGTAGCCCGGGTGGATATAAACTGTCTAAATACTGTCCTAGCGACACTCTACACTGCAACCATGACCTCACCCAACAACTTCTTCTTTGTCCTTCTTGCCTTTCTTTTATAAGTACTGAAGAAAGCGTAATGTTCTGTCCTCTTCGTGTTCTTTTCAGCATCAACTGCAATTTGTCAAGTCGCAGGTCTCTGACTTGCAGTGGTGCATCAATGAGTTTCTCCATTTATAAGCAGTACACGCGGTGTCTGGGATTGCCCATGCCAACAGCCCTCGTCGAGTGCAGGCGCTGCCACCGTACAATTTCTAACAATCAGATTGTGGAAATGGGATGGTAGTACAGGGGCAGGGGGGTGGGAGTCTGAAATTGGCTGATCATGAGACGATTTTGGGGACAATGGAGACCCTCCTATAAGTCAGTTAATGTGCTGCTGCCGTCCTGCCACCCGCCCGTCACTGGACTGCCAACGCACAACCTCCAAATGTGCTTGGGCGGCCTCTGCCCGATGTCAAAAAAATCGTTCCGTCACTGTTTAATTTTTACTTTTTCTTAAAACCTCTGCAGCCGCCATGTAACATATAAAAATGCAACTGCTCCCAACCAATTACACGTGCCAAATTTGCTTAAAAAACGTACATTTAGGTCGCAGCGCCACGGCATTTTGGGATATGTGACCATAGTGTGAGAGCTACATCTGAGGCTGGAGGTAAGCAAATTCATTTAACAAATACAAATCATCTTTTTCATAATTGTAACGGTCTTGATGTTATAAATTGAACACAACTACAAATTAGACTGAATCTGGCCACAACATAGATACTTATATATGTTTTATTTATTTTTCATTTAAATTTTGCTGCTAATTTTGTAATGCATCTAAGAACCACATAGTGTCCTTATCAATTACTAAAGATTTCTTAAACAAATTTCATGATAAGTTTGATAAACTATAGTAAATGTTTTTTTTTTTTTTTTTTACTTCCACTCAAGAAGGTTGAGTTCCTGCAAGGTAAATGACTAAGTGTGAACTTATTAATTATAACATATTTCATAAATATTTATATTTTAATATTTATATATATTATATATTTATATTTTAATAAATACTTTGCAAGTTTGGATCACATTTAGACTCTACATCATACATCTTTTCATCAAAAACTTGCATGGACTACGATTTATTCCTTTTAGTTTGGAGGAGGAAATCAAAAAAATGCTGTGCTTTGAATACACATAATCACCTAGAGTACTCAGAGGCAAAATTACCCATAAGGCCAATAGGCAGTTGCTCTGACTACACCTAAATTACTTGCATGAGACAGTCAAAGCAGGACAGATTAAAGCCTGGGTGATTAAACACATAAAAGCACAACGAACTAATGATGAAAATGAAGGTTGATTATCCAGGTATTTAGAAAATGCAGGTTTGATCAAAACAATTTTGATTTAATAAAAGCAAGCCCCAAGTGTTTACATTCAGTACTGTTTTCTATTCATCAGCCATCATTTACACTACACTGCATTTACCATCTAGAAGTCTGACGTAAATGGTAAGTGGCTTGTACTTGCACAGCGCTTTTCTACCATCCATTAAAGGCCCAAAGCGTTTTACAGCCAGTCCCATTCACCCATAGACGCATATTCACAAACTGGCTCCAACCCACAACCATCAGTAGCAAAATGTGGGGTTCAGTGTCTTGCTCAAGGACACTTTGACACATGGACAGGTAAGGTGGGACCCTGACCTAACCTACAATCTTCTGGTTGAAGGTCAACAGCTCCACCTCTCCACCATGGCTGCTCAAAGACAAAAATCCTAACAAGGAAGGAAAATATTTTGCAGAAAGAACCCCCCCCCCCACACACACACACAAACACATTCAATTGCTGTAGACACGTAGGGACCATTGGTGAGGGTCACCACCAATTTTAAATGCCCTTCTTTTCAGCACATACACTACAGACCGATCACCATGATGCACATCTCACGCATCCAGGGAGTGTTTGGGTGATTGGATGCTGCTGTTGTAGGACGGAGACGTTCATTTAGTCCCACTCCACCAATTTTAACTGCACCCCCTTTGAATATGAAAACACCAGGAGGATGGTGGACACGTCAAACCCTGTCTACCACCACAACCTGGGTTGGATGGGCCAGGAGCTGGTGCGGAGGCTGGCTGGGGTGTCCGGGGGGATCCTGTAGTCCAGATCTGGCAGCTCACGTTCTGTGTGGTGGGAGAGTCTATTACATCTGTGCTGGGGGGCCCGTGTTCCCGAGGTGTGGGTGGAGTTCCTTACAGCAGTGCACCTGGCTGCCACAAACATTTTCCATCATTGCTTTTATCAACTGCCTCTGGGCTGTGGGGGCTTGACCTCCCACTCCCTTCCCTTAGTGGGGGGTCTACAATGCTTGTAGGAGGTTGCACCTGTGCATCTGTCAGTCGGGGGTGGGGTTGGTGGGCCACTCTTTTCACTGAAGCAATCAATGTGATCAAGTGCATATCAGGAAACACACAGTTTTTCAATTTATATTCTCATTCCTTCTGGTTGACCACAGGAATAGTGAATGTTTTTTTTTTGGTTGGACGTGTAATCCCATGTATTTATGTCTGTGTGCACGAGTAGGTGCTGGTTGGAGGACGTCTGCTATGTTTACTGCGAATTTGTATAGTTGTGCTTAAGACTTGTAAATAGTTGTGTGGATGCTGCATAATGAAATGTGTACGTGTGTGTATGGGCATCAATGCATGTAATGTAAGTTACATATGACGCCCTACCATGACCTTGTCTTATCACCCCCTCCCCCGTCGTTCTGTCAGAGTGGCTAAAACTCAATAAAGTTCACATCTGTTACAAAAGGGGTTAATATTAACGCACTCGAAGAGTAACAAACAACCCCAATTGTAAAAGCAAAACATGTCCATCACAAGAGGCACTCAGCTGCAATCTGTGTGTTCATTTGCTGGACAGGACAAAAAAATGAATAAATAAATAATGCACAGACAGATGCACCAAGGTAGATCAGTGCCTCTTTCATTTCTTCACCTAAGCTTGGCTTTAAGTACATATTTCTTGCTACATTACCCCCCTATGATAAAAAAGGATGAAAAGAAATGAAGGGACTTAGGGAGGCAAAGAGATAAAGAAGTGAAACTAAGACTCCTTTCTCTCCAAACCAACTTTCATTCCTTTCTGTTCACCTCTCATCGTCAACCCCCTCTTTCTCCTTGCTTCAGTTTTTCCAGTGGTCACTAACCAGACTGGGGTCACAGAATTGCTTCTGCTGAATGCCCACCTGACAAAACTAGTGATACGTTTAATGAGGATGGGACTCGGGGCAAAAGAGGACATCTCTCGTTCTGGTCTTTAACCGAACAAAACTTCATCTACCTAATGCCCTCTCACACCTCTGCTGCACTTAAAATGTTTTATGTGGTTCATTTCATTCCATCCTCTTCATAAATCTTTGTGTTTTGAAGTTATTGCATTGTGTTTTTTCATTAAACTACTTAATCACATGGGTGGTACCATAGCCCACCTCAAAGAGGTCTGGCAGAGAAGGCCTCTTTGTCTGAAAGGTGCAATTCAATATTTTTCCCTTTGTTCTGTGGAAACTATTCCGCGTTTTAGGGATGTGGCAGACTAAAGCCATGCTGGGAAAACATACTTTACATTATAGCACCACTAGAGCTCTACAGTCAAAATAAAGGACAACGTTTGTCTTCATCAGTTTCTTTTCATCTACACCTCATGTGTTTTCTGCAAAAGGCACAATAATCTGATCATATGGCTTTACTCTTCAGTACACATTTTGCTTTATTCTTTTTTATTTTTACCGATTCACCTGTTTTAAAGGTTTGTAGAGGCATGATATTACAACATTAAAGACAAACTGTCCCAAAAAACAATCTGAGAATACAGATAAATGCAGTCGTTGTGTTGTGAAATCTAAAGTGTTGTGTTGTGACTCTTCTGGGCCACTGTACATATCTACTTTATATTAATGAGACGCTCTGCAAGCAAAGTTTTGTTCTCCAATACTGGCTTCAAAAGAAAAAAAAGAAAAGAAAATGAAAGCAGAATAATGAACACGTAGTCAATCCATATATCTGTTGGTCAACATTTTTGTCTGCATTTTTAACTTTATGTCAGGAACTGGTGGTAAAGAACCCAAAATACAGGAGACCAGGCTTGGGGTCAGAAAGTAAAACATTAAATAAATAGACCAGAAAACCTCACAAAACGCATTAATGCAACAGAGGAGTGCTGAAAACTAGCATAAATGGTAAATATTGTATACTTATATAGCGCTTTCTACCCTCTTTCGAAGGCCCAAAGCACTTTACAGTCACAGTCACAGTCCCATTCACCCATGCACACACACAGTCACACACTGATGGCGGCTCCGCTGCCGAGCACTGGCGCCAACCTCCCACCAGAGGCGAGGTGTGGTTCAGTGTCTTGGCCCAAGGACACGTCGACACATGGGCGTGCAAGGTGGGAGTCGAGCCTGCAATCTTACGATCATGGGTCAACCGCCCTACCGCTGCACCACAGCCGCCCATAGCATAGCAGATGACCTGACACTGAGGATCTGAAAACCAGACACTTATACACTGAGGGTAACTAACTAAATGAAGAGCAGATGTGGATGATCAACCTGAACCTGGTGAGACTGAAAAGCAAAACAGAACATGAGGAAAAAAACCACCACAAAACCGAAGCACATAATCCTCACATTTTATGGAGATGCATCAGTGAGGATGAGTGAGAAAATTCACTCTTGCAAAGCTCATGATAAATTAGGCTATAGCCTTTAACTAGTGCACTCTGTGCTCATAATAATGTTGGATTTCAAAGAGACAAAATATTTTTGCTGCAGTGTAAAAATTAGGAAACGCTCATTAACATTTGGGTGTAAGTTATGAAAATAAAAACGCTGCCTTAATGATAGGATAGCATATGAATAAAGATTTCAAGAAAGGCCTATTTATTCCATTGTTTTTGTGAGTTTGTCAGTTTTTGTTCACATATCCGACTCTAATTGTATTTGTTTCTTGTTTTATACGGCTTCTTTTTGACTTTTGTCTTTAGCTCTTTGCCCTTTTTGTTAAGATGTAGATTTGTGCTAGAGACTAAGCTCACCACATCAGATGACAGATTCACTTTCTGCTACTCACAAACTTTTTCTACCATAAGGTTGCTGCTGTCACTAGTTAGGTATATAGTTCTTCGTCTTTGTCTCTTTTTTGCCAGCCTCCAAGTCAATCCTGCTGTTTCTACATATATTCTCTTTCATTGTACCTTATTGATATTACTTTCTCACCTTTATTGCTTGTACTGTTTTTCTTCTTTTTTTTCTTTTGTTGATTTTCTTCATGCTGTCTCTGTTGGTACTATAAAGTCCATTCTTTAACCATTCCTGGTTCTGTTTCTTTCTGGAACTGAGACTGAAGCTTTTAGTTTCAAACTGCATGTCATCTATCTGCATCTCAGAGATTTTGTCAGAAAATGCTCTTAGAATGAGCTGCAGAGATGCATCTTCTGCAAATCTCTTGAAGAGTTTAGTTTTGTGTTTACTACCAAGAAAATAACAATAAGTAATATGACAGCCGACACAAACAGATTCAGGTCCAAAAATAACCAGCAGCACTTATACATACAAACTCCTTATTCATAAAGTACAGTAAACAACACACTTAATTCCAAAACAGAAGATTTAAGATCCTCTAGTCTCTACTGCTATAATGAGCACATATAAAAAACCTTAGCTGAGTCTCCCAAGTAAAGAGGTCACATATGAATTTCATAGTATTTAAATAAAACATTGAAACTTGCATTAAGATCAGCTAAAGTCACATTCTGCTAAGCACTTGTGAAGGGTATGAGCTGTGCCTTCCCAAGCTGAGCTGTACGTGTACTGAACAGGCACTGAACTCCGTTACTGATGAAGGTGTGCAGCCAGTGGGATGCCCAGGTGGGCGAGGTCTGTCATGATTAGACCTCTGTTGGATTTGTCTCCAGTGATGGTGAACCTCTTCTGACTGGTTAGTTAACACCGGAGCTTTTTACTCCAGTGTTAACAATCTTTCAACTACCATAGCTCTTCAACAATTCATGCAATTAACGTGATTCCAGCGGATTCTGAAGTGGGGAAAAAAGCAGCTTTGCACTGATATACAACACTTTACAGTAGTGAAAGGTTTACATCAACCTAAATCAGCGGATTCTGTTGTGGAGAAAAGTGGCTCTGGAACGTTATGCCACATTTTATGGTAGCTGATATGAACAGCTGACCTCTGCGTCCAAATCCAAATGGATTATGCTGATTGCGTAAATAGTGGAAGAGTTAGGGTTAAAAGAGTGGTTTAAAGAGTGGGATCTATTTAGGTTTTCCCAGTGACATCTCCAGTGTGTCCAGTAGCTTGGACTGTTCTTGTGGCCTTCCCAATGGGCTCTCTAAACGATGCATCAAACAACTGCAAATTTTTCCAAATGCTGCAGCTCAGGCCTTGACAAAAACCAGGAAAAATGAGCACATCAGTCCAGTTCTAAGGTCTTAGGGCTTCCTGTTGCCCAGGGAATCGAGTTTAAACAGCTTGGCTTGTTTTTTAAGTCTCTCTATGGCCTAGCGCCCAAGTATATCTCTTCTATGCTAGTTCCTTATAATCCATTTTAGAGTGTGCAAACCTCAGGCAAAGGTCATTTTTAGCTTTCAAGAGTCAAAACTAAACACGGTGAGGCAGCTTTTTAGTGTTTTTAGTCAAAGATTTAGAACAGTCTCCCTGAATGTGTGAGACAGCCCGCAAGTCTGAAAGTGTTTCAAGCTAAAAGGGAACCATTTATCAAGGTGGTGGGTGGCTCGAGAGCCGGTTGGACCCAGATGCTGAGGCGGAGGCATGAGGATCAGGGACTAAAGGGGTTTAATGTGAACAAACAAAAGGCGCTGCAGAGCAGGATGGCAGAACAAAACAAAAACTCACTGTGGCGTGGCGTGCAAGAAACATGGAACATGGCATGACAAGACATGAACACCAGAACAGGGATAATGGACCAACACAGGAGGAAGGCAGAGACAAGACTTAAATACAGACAGGGCAGACAAGACACAGGTGGACACGATCAGGGCTAATGGGGACCAAGGGAAGTAAAACTCACGAAAACAGGCAAGACAGGAGACTTTCAAAATAAAATAGGAAACAGAAACAAGACAGAACAAGGACCAAAAACAAGACAACATATTCAAATCATGACAGTACCCCCCCCCCTTCAAGGAACCGCTCCGAGGTTCCAAAAGTCACATGAGGGGGGGGGCCCCGGAGGATAAACTTCGACGGGCATCAGAGTCCAGAGGACGGCCGGGGGTCTGCGCCGTCTGGCGAGGCAGGTCCGGAGGACGGCCGGGGGGACGAGCGGTCCGGCGAGGCAGGTCCGGCATGAGATCCGTGGAGTCGTCAGGCGTGGTGGAGTCTGGCCTGGAGTCTGGCCTGGAGTCTGGCCTGGAGTCTGGCCTGGAGTCTGGCCGGCGGGTCGGCCGGCGGGTCGGCCGGCGGGTCGGGCCAGCAGTCGGCCGGCGGGTCAGGCGTGGAGCCGAGCTCTGGCGGGTCAGGCGTGGAGCCGAGCTCTGGCGGGTCAGGCGTGGAGCCGAGCTCTGGCGGGTCAGGCGTGGAGCCGAGCTCTGGCGGGTCAGGCGTGGAGCCGAGCTCTGGCGGGTCAGGCGTGGAGCCGAGCTCTGGCGGGTCAGGCGTGGAGCCGAGCTCTGGCGGGTCAGGCGTGGAGCCGAGCTCTGGCGGGTCAGGCGTGGAGCCGAGCTCTGGCGGGTCAGGCGTGGAGCCGAGCTCTGGCGGGTCAGGCGTGGAGCCGAGCTCTGGCGGGTCAGGCGTGGAGCCGAGCTCTGGCGGGTCAGGCGTGGAGCCGAGCTCTGGCGGGTCAGGCGTGGAGCCGAGCTCTGGCGGGTCAGGCGTGGAGCCGAGCTCTGGCGGGTCAGGCGTGGAGCCGAGCTCGGCGGGTCAGGCGTGGAGCCGAGCTCTGGCGGGTCAGGCGTGGAGCCGAGCTCTGGCGGGTCAGGCGTGGAGCCGAGCTCTGGCGGGTCAGGCGTGGAGCCGAGCTCTGGCGGGTCAGGCGTGGAGCCGAGCTCTGCGGTCCATGCCATGGAAGCGGGGCCCTGTCGGGGCGCAGGCGGCACCCCCCTGGGAGCCGGGACGCGTCGGGGTGCAGGCGGCAACCCCCTGGGAGCCGGGACGCGTCGGGGTGCAGGCGGCAACCCCCTGGGAGCCGGGACGCGTCGGGGTGCAGGCGGCAACCCCCTGGGAGCCTGGACGCGTCGGGGTGCAGGCGGCAACCCCCTGGGAGCCGGGACGGGTCGGGGTGCAGGCGGCAACCCCCTGGGAGCCGGGACGGGTCGGGGTGCAGGCGGCAACCCCCTGGGAGCCGGGACGGGTCGGGGTGCAGGTGGCAACCCCCTGGGAGCCGGGACGGGTCGGGGTGCGTCCGGGACCACCACTGGACATGGCTGTGGTGCGTCCGGGACCACCACTGGGTGAGGTTGTAGTGCATCCGGGACCACCACTGAACGTGGCTGTGGTGCGTCCCGGACCACCACTGAACGTGACTGTGGGGGACGGCGGCGACGACGACCCCCCCTCAGGGCAAGACGGCTCCCTGTGAAGTCAAGGTGGCTCCCACTCAGGGCACACGAGGCAAACTGGGCCTGGTCAAAAACCCAGTAAGACCTCGTACGCTCGGCTTCCTGGCAGTAGGAGCTTCATGTCCCGCTCTGCTGGGTCCAGAAAGTATGGTTGGTCCATTCTGTCAAGGTGGTGGGTGGCTCGAGAGCCGGTTGGACCCAGATGCAGAGGCGGAGGCATGAGGATCAGGGACTAAAGGGGTTTAATGTGAACAAACAAAAGGCGCTGCAGAGCAGGATGGCAGAACAAAACAAAAACTCACTGTGGCGTGGCGTGGCGTGGCGTGGCGTGGCGTGCAAGAAACATGGAACATGGCATGACAAGACATGAACACCAGAACAGGGATAATGGACCAACACAGGAGGAAGGCAGAGACAAGACTTAAATACAGACAGGGCAGACAAGACACAGGTGGACACGATCAGGGCTAATGGGGACCAAGGGAAGTAAAACTCACGAAAACAGGCAAGACAGGAGACTTTCAAAATAAAACAGGAAACAGAAACAAGACAGAACAAGGACCAAAAACAAGACAACAAATTCAAATCATGACACCATTGTATTTTTAACACATTCAGTTGTTTCTGATTTATACATTTTTGACTTTTAATCTTAAAATGTTTAGTGATTTTGCTCATGTTTCATAAATAGATTTTTTATATTTTGTAATGTTGTATATTGTATAGCACATGGGACTGCCCTGGGTATGAATTTTGCTTTATAAATGAACTTGCTTGCTTGCATAAAGGGTTGGGAAGACTACAAACAAACATTAAGTACTGACCTTCCTTTAATCAACAAAGTATTCCAATATGAAACGTGCCATACATTTAATGCAAAGAAACAGAGTTTAGCAAGGAGAAGTTTGGAAAAAAAGTAATCACTTCAGGCTGTGAGTTGATCCGAAACTACAAATGAAAATATTCCTGCTGTACTTTTTGTCATAGAGGCACATGTTACACTTCCCCACTTCACTAGACCAAAAAACAAGGAGAAAATTGAATTTAATCTATTTATAATTTAGGATGAGGGGGTAAAGTGCAGGAAAACTGTTTAAGTACAAAATTACAATAGAACATGCCAGGTAGATTTTTGTTTTGTTTTACTATGTATCTAATGATGAAAAATCAGCTTGTGAGATAACAAAATAACAGACAGATAAGACAAAGAAAGAAAAAAGAACTTGCAACTTCTGATGTGCTTCTGCAGAAGTTATTTTCACAAACTAATAGATCACTGCTGACTGACCAGAACTTAGGTAATTGTATCTGTTATCCGTGGTGTGATAGAAGCAGGTGCAACTTTAGAGACATGGCAATTATTTCTGTTCAGAGTGGAGACTGTTAGAGTGGCAGAGTTTTTGGTTGCTATCACGGTCACACAGCAAACCAGAAGAATGCAAGAGAAATGTTTAAATGTGCATAGTACTGTCATTGGGGAGAAAGAAACGAGTTACTGGGGAGACATATAAAGTCATTTGTATTTATGATAGTGGATAGCTTAATACTAACATAATGATGGCAAAAAGGAAACAGAAATGCATGTGTTAAATATTTGTTCAAGGTTAAGCAGAATTAAATCCTACATAAATTTTTAAGTGTCAATATGTTTGTCACATTTATTTAACCCACAAGAAACCATGGGTGACGTTAGTGTAAAAAAAACCATCAGAAATATGTTTTTTATGTTTTCTTGTGGTATATTTCACATAATTTTATTTGAATGAAAAGGGCCTCTGGGTTCTGAGTTAAAACCAAATCTGATATCTTTCATTGCATTGTCTTTATCTTTTTTGTGTAAATATATTTATGTATACCATCTGTATTTGTAGTTTGTAAAATGATGGAGATGAAAGATTTACTAGCTGGTCTTAGTATCGTAAATAGTTGTATTTGTTGACAAGAAAGAAAAAAAAAAGTATATATATATATATATATATATATATATATATATATATATATATATATATATAAGACACCAGCAAGGTGGAGGTGGAGTACTGGTTTGGGCTGGTATCATCAAAGATGAGCTTGTGGGGCCTTTTCGGGTTGAGGATGGAGTCAAGCTCAACTCCCAGTCCTACTGCCAGTTTCTGGAAGACGCCTTCTTCAAGCAGTGGTACAGGAAGAAGTCTGCATCCTTCAAGAGAAACATGATTTTCATGCAGGAGAATGCTCCATCACACGCGTCCAAGTACTCCACAGCGTGGCTGGCAAGAAAGAGTCTAAAAGAAGAAAAACTAATGACTTGGCCTCCTTGTTCACCTGATCTGAACCCCATAGAGAACCTGTGGTCCATCATGAAATGTGAGATTTACAAGGAGGGAAAACAGTCCACCTCTCTGAACAGTGTCTGGGAGGCTGTGGCTTGCTTCTGCACGCAATGTTGATGGGGAACAGATCAAAACACTGACAGAATCCATGGATGGCAGGCTTTTGAGTGTCCTTGCAAAGAAAGGTGGCTATATTGGTCACTGATTTGTTTTTGTTTTGTTTGAATGTCAGAAATGTATATTTTATTGTGAATGTTGAGATGTTATACAGTAAACCCTTGTTTTTCGTGGGGGTTACGTTCCAAAAAGAACCCGTGATAGACAAAATTCGTGAAGTAGAAACCTTTATTTTTGTTTAAACTATTATTATACAATTATATACTCTATTATAAATTGAAGATAAAGAACAAACCATTTACAGGCTCAAGCATTTGTTTCACAAATAAAAGTACTTTAGAAACGTTTTTTTCAACAAATAACTTCTGTACTGTACTGTCAAATAATAATTTTAATCATCAATGTGAATAGAAGGCTTCAAATTGCGGAGATTAGCCCCGCCCACCACGACCCGAGTCAGGAGAAACGGGAGAAACTTTTAAATGATTATGAAAAAAATACAAAGTACAGTGGGACAAATAGTGACTCAGGTGTGTTTCACTGCTCTTCAGACTGACCCGCTGCATCCTGACTCCGCTCTGCAGTGTTTTCTCCTTTTGAAGCCCGCCGTGCAGCTGTGTTTGTTCCGGAGAAACATAGTGATAGACAGTTGTTGTCGCTCTTTTTTCTTCTTAGCAAAAAGATCTTTATACACTGACATGCCACCATCAAGAGAATTTGCACATACAATGTAAATTTGGTAAGCTACGTACGTGTACATATTAAACTGCAACGTTATTGATGCACAGGTAGAGAAGAAGCGGAGGGACTTTTTAGCCAATCAGAATGCAGAACACAATGCACGATGCAAATGCGTGAAGTAGCGAAACCGTGAAAAGTAAACCGCGTTATAGCGAGGGAGTACTGTACTGGTTTCACTGGTGAAAATAAATAATTGAAATGGGTATGTATTTGTTTTTTGTTAAGTTGCCTAATAATTATGCACAGTAATAGTCGCCTGCACACACAGATATCCTGCTAAAATAGCTAAAACTAAAAACAAACTAAAAACTACTTCCAACAATATTCAGCTTTGATATTAATGAGTTTTTGGATTCATAGAGAACATGGTTGTTGTTAAATAATAAAATTAATCCTCAAAAATACAACTTGCCTAATAATTCTGCACTCCCTGTGTGTGTGTATATATATATATATATAAAACCAACCATCAAAAACATCATATTTTCGAATGAACAACACTTATCACCATCTGCTACTGGACTGTAAACCTGAAAGAATGATGGTTCATCCTTACTTTGCATTACTAGAACACACATTAAAATGACTTTTCCTATACCACATACAGCTTAACTTGGCTTTTATTTAATGTGTGTGAATCTCCAGAAGGATGTTAATGGTGTCATCTGATGTAAATTTAGACAATTCAGTAAAGGTCACACCTTTTTGGAAGAGTGAAAGCCGTTAAGGCTTTAGCAAACCACATAATAATCATTTCTCTCAAATGTGTTCCCTGACTTTTTTAGGGACTGAAGATAATGATGGTGTTCGTCTAACTCTTCCCTGTATTTTGTCTTCTTTCCTGTTCTTTTTTGTTATCTCATTATAATCCTTGCATCTGTATACTTTGGTACTTTATAGGGCCTTGAATTCATTCCATTTCCTTAAAATCCCAGCTGCACATGTCCAGTGTATAGAGTACAGAAATTTGACAGATATGCTCTCAGAGGCACTTCTCCTGAGTCGTTGTTTTCACGCCCTTTGAAAGTCAGGAATTTTCTTTTCCTTGTAGTGGCAATGAGGCTACTTTGTGTCTGTTGAGTCTCTCTGTCTGCTCTGTTTTGAGAGGATTTAATGTGAAAGTCTGTTTCTGTTAGTCTAGAACAGGCGAAGACAAACTATAGCCCGGGGGCCATATATGGCTTGTTATACTTTCTAATCTGGTCCGTCAAACTGGAATAAATTATATTGATAATCCTTAATTTTTTTTTCACTGTAATTCTGAAGTCTTTCTATAGATGGTACATATCAAAAAAGACCTTTGTCTAGGTGTAGAAAGTTGTTTTCCATTTATGTGGTATTTGTTAATTTTCCGATGTTCATGTTTTTTTTATCCCATTTGTGCAATTGGCACAAAAATGAGAACAAAAGCCATAGTGTAAAAAATACTCTAAAATCTTCGATTTTAGAATATACCGTCCGTCTATGCTGGTCCCACACCGCGGGGATTTTGTTACTGGGCTACCTCCGTCCCAGGGCCATACGGTAATCCTTACAGTCATTGACTCATTTTCTAAAGCCGCTCAATTCATCCCCCTGCCTCAGCTACCATCTGCTTCGGAAATGGCCGACGTCCTCATCCATCACGTCTTTCGTCATCATGGGATACCCAGTGACATTGTGTCCGACCAGGGACCGCAATTTACCTCCCAAGTTTAGAAGACCTTCTGTTCCGCCCTCTGAGCCACGGTCAGCCTAACTTCCGGGTACCATTCTCAATCTAATAGACAGGCAGAACGGGCAAATCAGGAACTGGAGGCGGCTCTCAGGTGTCTGGCGGACCAAAACCACGCTGACTTGTTGAAAAATCTGGTGTGGGTGGAGTATGCCCACAATACCCATTCATCTACCGCCACAGGCATATCTCCCTTTGAAGCATCCCTGGGGTAATTGGATATGGCAGCGCCCTTGGTCCAGCTCCACCTCCAACGGTGTCGGGACATCTGGCTGCAGACCAGGGCGGCTCTCCTCCGCACCAAGGAGAGCAACTGCCAAATCGCCAACCGTCACAGGGTGGTGGGCCCCAGCTACCAACCTGGCCAGAAGGTATGGTTATCTTCTCGGAACATTCCCCTCCAAGCTTCATCCCATAAACTAGCTCCCAAGTTAATTGGGCCCTACACTATTGACCGTGTCATCAACCCCACTTGTGTCAGGCCCTCAAAATTCCTCCCGCATTCCACGTCTCCCAAGTCAAGCCAGTCACCGAGAGTCCGCTGTGCCCGCCGTCCGCTTCCCCACCTCCCGCCCGTGTCATCTACAGCGCCCCTGCCTTTACTGTCAGCAAGGTCTTGGAAGTTCGACGCCGTGGGCGGGGGGTGCAGTTGATTGGGAGGGGTATGGTCCAGAGGAACGTTCGTGGATCTCCCGTTCCCACATTCTGGACCATACCCTCATTGACGACTTCTACCACGCCCATCCAGACCGTCATCTTGGACCGCCAGGTGGCGGTCGTTGAGGGGGGGTACTGTCATGGTGCCTCTGCCAGTTACTCTCCCCCTTCTCCGCCTGCGCTGTTTTGGACGCGACCAGCTGGCCTCACTTACCTCATTATCACCGCCGCCTTCTCAAGGAGCACATGGATCTTCATTCGACGCCAGTTCGTTGTTCCTTCCACGGTGCATAGTCTGGCCTGCTCATGTTCCCTTTATGTTGACAAGCTTTGTTTTACTCATTGTGCCTCTCGATCTGTCTCAGGAAGAATCTTCTCTGGTACTCACCTGGTCGCTATCCTCTGGTCTCCCGTGCCTCGCTCTTGGATTTCCTCTGCCGTACTCCTCCAGCCAGCCGCCGCGCCTCCTCCTGGAAAAAGCCATTACTCACCTTCTACAATATTTAACCATCTTAAACTTACCTCGCTGTCCGAGTCTCCTTCTGAGTTCCAGCATTTGGGTCACTCTGACCTTACGTCATATCATGACATCTGGTCTAGAAGTACCATGAATGAAATCCTTACCCAGTGTTAAGCATAAATGTGTAGAAAATGTAATAAACAGTTCGAAAAGACACATAAAGCAAAACCGGGACTCTGTTCTGGAAAAAAAAAAAGATAAAGTAAATTGATGTGGAAGAAAAAAAATGCTGAATGGGTTCGGATTGATTTTTCTCCTTCAATATTTTGTTATTACAGTTGCAAAGTTGATCTGAACAAAACACTAAATGCAGCTTCAGGCAATCAGAGGCATTTGCAGCAATAACACACCCTTTTTAGTGAACTTTTAAAAACAACACATATTCCAATAAAACAAAAGGAAATCAATAACATGAAACTTTTTTTTAGTAAGGCAGCTTGAGCTGTTTTATTTTTAGTTAGATAGATTTTAGTTTAGCCTTAAGACAAAATGTTAAAATGCACAACACTTGGCAGAAAGGACAAATAAATTAAGCTTCATATGAAATCATACTCAAATCCTGACTGGGACCTTTCTGTGTGTATTTTGCATGTTCTCCCAGTGCATTTAGCCGGTCATGCTGGTTTCCTTCCAGAGTCCAGAAACGTGCTTCGTAGGTTAATTGGTGTTTCTGAGTTATCTGTGGGTGTGACTATAATTGTGTGTATGGCCTTGCAGACTGGCGACCTGTTCAGGATGTTCCCCAGATTCACCTATAAGTGGCCGGGATAGGCTCCAGCAACCCAATGACCCTGAAAGGAATTCAGCGAGTTCAGAAGATGGGTGGATGTATTTTGTGGTTGGGTAATGATGTCTATATGTGTAAAAAAAAATTTTTTTTAAAACAAAAAATCCTCAATCTAATGTGAGTACACATCTGCAAGTGAAGAATACTATTGTCCCTCTGAAACACAAATTGGTACTTTTTTATAAAAAGGTTTATCGTTCCAAGAAATATTTGAGCATGTTTGACAAAAAATACAATGCTGCAAACATATTTTGCACATTAGCAAAAATTATGTTCTGTCTTCAGAAAAATCCAAAATAGCACATAAAGTGGTGTGTTTGCACACATCTACACACACAAACTCAAGCTAGAACCTTGACTTTTGACACAAGCATATAAAGGGTTCAGTCCACTAAAAAAACAGGCTTTAAAATGATAAAATTATTAAATAAAATAAATATTTCATTGTTACTTTCTGAACTCTATTAGTGCATTTTCTTTATTTTTTAGCAAATAACTACAATATGTTTTTCTGCAGCTGTTTTAAACGTATTTACATCTATAACAAGAAGGAGAAATGGCTGTTGCAAAAGCTTGTATTTTCTGCAAATGTAAAACGTGTTTACATGTGTGGTGGACGTTTTATAACCAGAACATACTATTATGAAAGGAGAAACAACTTCCTCGTCCCCAACCCTAAAAATAAAAGAAAGAAATAAAAAAATGCAAATGAAAATGTTTTAATTGGGAGTACAGATTTAAAACTACTCTGACTGTGGCATTTAAAAGCACAACATGTGTTTCAAGTCACTCTTTTATGTTAACATTTGCATCAGAATAAAGTAATTTTATTAAACTGCCGAACTTCTTATACTTAAGCTGTGTGTATCCCAAGAGTGTGTGCATGCTTGCATGTGTGCGTTGGTGTGTGTGCGCTGACGTTACTTAGCCGTATCCTGCTGTGCAAGGGTGTGCATATGTTTTCATGCAGCTGTGGCTTCGACATCAAAGATGTTGTATGTCTGTGATATCTATCAAACTTTGTGTTTAGATTTAGGGAGACAGGTCTCTAGTCATCCCAGGATAAAGGCCACCCACTGAGCCTTTCGACAGCAACTCAAATGTCTCATTTTGAAACATAAATTTACACATCATGAATAAAAAAAAAAAAAAAAATATGGACACCAGCACACTCACACAAACAGCTGCAGCTGTGTTTATTTCCAATTTGAAATGGTTGCTATATACTTTATGAACCTTAAATGCATAAGAAGCTGTAATTTTCCTGCCTGCCTCATTTTACGTGAATGGATGCCTGATTTCTGTGAAATTCTAACTTTCACGTTAAACTTCATTTCATTATTTTTATAACCTCATTTCTGGTTACATTATGCATTTTCCGACTTCTTCTCCGTCAAAGCACCACTCCTTTTGCCTCTTGTTTCTCCATGGAAACTAGTAAAACAAGCTTAAATTGAACTGCATCTTGCTTTCTGTTTTTGCTTTTTTTGCTTTGCAAATGAGATAAGCTGAGGTGTTTTTTTTGTAATACTTGAAGTCTTAGACGTAAGCAACTCAAAACTTTATTATTTTTCCTAAAAAACACTGCATTCTGTTAACCCGAGGATTCAAAAGCACAGCAGAAGAAAAACTCAAGTTGAAAAAATAGAGTTAATACTTTTTTAAATTTAATTCCCATATATTTTTCCTTTTTTTTTCCTTTGTATAATTCATTTATTACACCAGCTGTACATTTGACCCTACTTCTTAAGTTTCTTTAATATACGTTTTTGACAGCAACATGATTCTGATGAAATAAACAAAGTAAAATGTTATTTAGATTCACTGATATGGAAAATCTTTGCATATTTGGGTATATTGTATGACTTTGTGTTTTACCTGATCAATAAAACACATTTCTCAGAAAAGCAGAATAACAAACATGAACATTTTCTGTAGGTATCGATTCGGGACGTCACCTCTGTGGAGGTGTGTGCTTTGACCCTCTGTTCTGGCAGATGATGGTTGTAGGCAGGAAATACAGAACTAATATAAACATGTTGCTTCAGTTTCCATCATTTATCATTCAAACGTGAGTTTGTTTTGCTAAACTCAAAGCATAGCTGAATTTTATCATGCGAAAATAAAAATGAAAAAGAGCGAGTGGTTATTTCAGATGCAAGACAGTTTTTGAATAAATCTGTTGTGTAGTTTTTTTAATCATTATATTTTTGGGGATTTGCGGTTGAGAGTGGGTTTCTATTCTTCTTCTGAGATATTTTTTTTATAGGAAAGTGAACTTGAAAGACAAATTGTTGTCTTGGTCAGACTACTAGGGAGACCCAGATGCTGGAACCCGGAAGAAACTCGGGAGGCGATGTAGAATCAGGATGTTTAATAAGAGATGGAAGTAGACGTCGTGGATGAGGATGACAGTGATGGCGAAGGCTCTGTCCTCCAGTACGCCGGTGTCCTCAAGAAATTGTCTCCGTTGCAGAAAAAGAAGCCATTCAAATAAGCCGCCCCAACTACCCTGCGGCGCCTAGGAGCCAAATTCAAGCTGCGTAGACAGCCTGTGATGAGGTGGAGCTCCGAGGACGGCGAGCACCGCTTGGAGTGAGTGGAGAGGCCAAGGACGATGAGACAAGAACGTGGTGAGGAACCAGCGTGACCAGTGGAGAGATGACCTGAAGACGTGAGACAAACAGTAAGTACAAGCTAGGATTTACTAGAGCGAGAGTTACTCAACGTGAGGCCAGGCGTGATCACCGGAGTGAGTATAACGGAATGGCGTAGAATGCTGGAGTGGATCTACTTAAGACTGGTCTGCCAGATGATGAGGTGATGAAGGCCAGCTGGTTCCAATGAGAGAGCAGGGAGGGGGAGGCAACAGCCGGAGGCACCGTGACAATTGTAGCATACACACAACCCATTAGCTTATCAGCTAAAACTTAAAAATAAATAAATAAAACTTGGTGTGCTCTGAGAAAAAGAGGCAAACTCTAATGCCCTGTGACATTGACTAAAGTTCAATCTCCTGTATTTTTCTGGGTTATAGCCACATTATTGTACGGTTGTTTTTTAGAACAGCAATTATACAATTTCTTTAGAAGACTACAAAATATTGTTGTTTTTCCTATTAGTTTTGTATTAGGAAATAATCTGACACTATCTATCCATCCATCCATCCATCCATCCATCCATCCATTCATTCATTCATCTATCCATTTCAGATGTTACGTGGCATTTTAGGTGACATTAAATAAAGCAAATGCACAGAACACAATGATATACCTATATTCTTTGAGGGCAGCTGTGGTGCAGAGATAAAGCGGTTGACCCCTGATCAGAGGATCACAGGTTGAGTACCCACTTTCTGCCCGCCCATGTGTTGAAGTGTCTTTGGGCAAGACACTGAACCCCACATTGCTCCTGTTGGTTATAGGTTGGCACCAGTGTTAGGCAGCGGAGCCACACTCAGTATGTAAATGTGTATGTGAATGGGACTCTGACACTTTGGGACGGTAGTAAAGTAAAGAAGGTAGTAAAGTGCTGTATAAGTACACACCATTTACACCGTATTTTTGTAAGTGTATTGCTGACACGGGAGTAAGCATGTAAAATCAGTCCATGGGCCAATGTCATTGAGCTTTTATTTCATTGCAAAAAAGCTTTTACAGAGCAATAAACATGCAGCCTGTTCCTTTAATATTTTTAGATTTCAACAAATATATTTTTCAGTTTTATTTCAAACAGCATTTTTGTGGTTGGTATACCTGTGGCTGAAAATCCCAACTAAAAATCCAGTCCAGCTGAGCTGATAGTTTGTCAGTTGAAATGTTTGGATCCAAAACTATACTTGTCCAGTGGGTACATGGAGAAATGTGCAACTTTCCACATGGATGTAACTTCATTAAAGCTTCATTAAAAAGCTGCTTTTTCTCGTATTTTGGAGTCAGTGTCATGACTTCGACTTAGGTGACATTACTTTTCTGCCACTGACTCTTTGTCGTAGGTCAACATTCAGATCCACTGTCTTGCTGCATCGAGTTAATCAGTTCCTTTTCCTTCATCTTCTTTGACCCTAAATCCCAGGAGATCTTTTCCTGTCTTTTTCTTTTTTCGTGTCTGACTCTACTTTCTTGTCCAGCTTTTCTCTTTGACCCCTGCACCCATCTTTTCAAAAGTTGTTTGAAGTTTTGACTCTTTTGCTCCTTTCTTCTTGTCAGCAAGGAAGCCTGTGTAATTTACACCTAATCTCTTCATCCGTCCCTCTCTGGAAAGGGGGTCCATTACCTACAGATGAAGGGGGAGTTGGGAAAGACAAGAGAAAATATAGAGAGAAGATAAAGGAAGGGACAAGCACATGGCCTGCGACTTCTGCTTTAATCAGGTTTCTGATGCTAATGCTCTTTCCCCATCCCTTTTTCTTTTTCATGTTTTTTTTCTTTTACCCTTATTAGCCAAACCTAAGAACTTTCCATAATCTTCCTTTAATAAAGCAGAAGAACAGAATTTAAAGATGAAAGAGAAATGAAATGATTCTATAAAACAAGAAAAAAAGCAACAAAAAAAAGTGTGAAGTCAGCAAAATGTTTTTTTTTCCTTGTGAACTTGTCAAATTGACTCTTTTTTTTCCTGTTCTTTTTCTACAGCACACTCATGCCACCAAAGTCTGATTAGGGAGAAAAAAAAAACAATGCTGATAAGAGTGGACAGACGAGAGGAGAGAGTCACTGTGATGGACATTAGCTGAAGAGTTTGGCCTTTCAATAATGGTGCTTGCTGCAGAGCAGAGGTCAGAGGTAAATGCCACACGTGGATATTGTGCTGCTATAATGAGAGGATAAGGGTATACTGCAATAGCAAACACCCATTCTCACAACACACTGGCGCATTTATTAGAAGACCGATCAGGCGTTCTTTACCACTCAGGTCAAATTATTAGACCCCAGAGAGATATGCAACTTTTCACAAACATGCTTAACAAAATCTGAAATATTCACAAAACTTTAAATTTAAGCTTTAAAGACCTCTTTGTGTTAAAGCCATTTTTCACTCTGACATGCAAAAAACCCAAAACTTTAGCCTGCCAACTGATCCATCAATATTGAATTCGTAGCCTAAACTTCCTATTTTCATCACAAAAAGCGTTACATTGTGCTCACAACACGCGAAGATTTGTGAATTCTTTTCAAGTAAAAATATTCGCAAACATTAATTTTCCCTGTACACAATCTTGAGGGGAAAAAAATCAGGATGGTCAACAATATTTAGATGTTTGCTCTTTGCTGTCAAAACACGTCTAATCGGTCGATAAGCATTCAAATTACAGCTGAGCAATCAATCAGCATTTACGCCTCAGCTTAAGGACTCTCAATAAGTAGGCCGGTGTCGGTTAAACACTCGATTGAAAGAGATTAATCTTAAAACGTGATTTCACCACACCGACAAGTAAAGAAATTAGCCGTAAACACAGACAGAAGATAATGGCTGCACTTCTCAATGGGGTCTTAAGGCAAAACTGCCACATTTGAATGTTTCATCATTTTTAAAAAGAAAAAAAAAAAGCTGTGGTATCGCTGCAACATACAAGAAAACCAACTTTGTAGCAAACAAAAAGACAGTCACACTCTGTAAATGAATAATAAAAAAAACTAGAGCGAAAAATAGACAAGAAAAGTCAGGCTGTCTGCAAATTGCTATTTTTCCTCGTGTTCACACCAGATTTGAGTTTTTAATTATCAAAGCTCTTGATTAAATTACCTTTCAGTCTCTTTAAGGATTTGGTTTGGGTCACAATCTGTTAGCTAGTCTTTATTCATATGAGATTAAAGTTTAAATTAAAAAGATGGGTTAAAATGTGTCCTTTATGTGGGTTTTCCTCTATCTGTGTCCAGGATTTGGCTCCTCCATACCCCCCATATAGGAAACAAAACAGGCCTCCAGGCCTGTGAATATTAACAGAGGTATGCTGTGTTGCCCCTCAGGCTCCTAACTGTAAAAAAATAAATAAATAAAAAGAAAATACAAGTTTTTTTTTAGTTACGACATAATTTTTACTTTTTATTGTGGGTGTTAGCGTGAAACTACAAAGTACAAACTGCAAGAAGCACGTTTTGAAAGCAGAGTATTTTTAAAAAAGTCCATAAAAAACACATTGACAATGTTATCTTAATAAATGTTAAACTTTTGAACAATTACAGAAATTGAAATTTAACATGGCTATGTAGAGTTTACATCTGCCTGACGCTACATGGACCTATGCCATATAACCTGCTTATGTAGAGAATGCGTTTTAGGAAAATGTGAACATCAATCTCTGAGAAAATGTGTTTGAAATTTCAATCACTAATTTTGGAAGTACACCACATTTTAGCTGCTACGAGTGCGTAACTTAATGAAGACCACCATTGTTAAGCAAAAGGTAAATTAAGAAAAAAATGTTTAACAGTGGGCTGCACGGTGGCGCAGTGGTGAGAGCTTTGCCTCACAGCAAGAAGGCCCCTGGTTCAAGAAGGTGAACAAACATACATGACAAACAACATCAATGGGGGACCTTTCTGTGTGGAGTTTGCATGTTCTCCCTGTGTATGCGTGGGTTCTCTCCGGGATCTCGGGCTTCCTCCCACTGTCCAAAAACATGCTTCATAGGTTAATTGGTTAGTCTAAATTGACCATAGGTGTGACTGTGAGAGTGAATGGGTGTGTGACTGTGGACATTCTACCCTGCGACAGACTGGCGACCTGTCCAGGGCATCCCCTGTTTTCGCCCACAAGTGGCTGGGATAGGCTCCAGCAGCCCCGTGACCCCGAAAGGGAATAAACGGTATAGAAAATGAATGAATGAAATAAATGAATGTTTAACAGTACATCTAATTATACTCCCTGATTTTTGTCTCAGTAGTGCATTAGACTGCTGATATCTGTCATGTAACTGACATTACAGTGCTGTAAGGAGGTGGCAGTATTAGTTTCAACAGACAAATAATGAAAAGCTGGCTACAGCTTTATTTTTATCGTTTATTCCAAGTTGATCCCGGTAAATAACACTGTCAATAATAGCTTGCAGCATCTGTCAACATACAGTAATTATATTTGCATGCATGTCTGTCTCTAGGAAAATAAACAATACATTAAAGCCAGATTGATCAGTCACCTGTGCACTTAGTACTCAAGTAATGCCACCCTCCCAACTGTTTCAGCAGATGTTAACTCAGCCTGGAACATGCTTTTTCTCTCCGCATTATTGAACCAACACACGTTCCCTTACCTCAGTTTACCAAACGTTTCATTTCAGTCAACTCATGTCAATTTAATTTATATATTTTCTATGTTACCATGCAGTCCAAGTTATTACTACATACACTGACCAAAAATATAAACGCAACACTTTTGTTATTGCTCCCATTTTCTATGGTATGAACTCAAAGATGTGAAACATTTTCCACAAACACAAAATAACCAGTTCTCTGAAATATTGTTCACAAATCTGTCTAAATCTGTGATAGTGAGCACTTCTCCTTTGACAGGCCAATCCATCCCACCTCACAGGTGTGCCATATCAAGATGCTGATTAAACAGCATGATTATTGCACAGGTGTGCCTTAGACTGGCCACAAGAAAAGGCCACTCTGAAATCTTCAGTTTTGTTTTATTGAGGGGGTCAGGGGACTCAGACAACCAGTCAGTATCTGGTGTGACCACCGTTGATGAACCTTATTGGTGGGGTTATGGTATGGGCAGGCATATGTTATGGGCGAAGAACACAGGTGCATTTCATTGATGGCATTTTGAATGCACAGAGATACCATGACGAGATCCTGGGGCCCATTGTTGTCCCGTACATCCAACAACATCACCTCATGTAGCAGCATGATAATGCACGGCCCCAGTTGCAAGGATCTGTACACAATTCTCAGAAGCTGAAAACATCCCAGTTCTTGCATGGCCAGCATACTCACCGGACATGTCACCCATTGAGCATGTTTGGGATGCTCTGGATCGGCGTATACGACAGCGTGTTCCAGTTCCTGCCAATATCCAGCAACTTCGCACAGCCATTAAAGAAGAGTGGACCAACATTCCACAATAGACAACCTGATCAACTCTATGCGAAGGAGATGTGTCGCACTTCATGAGGCAAATGGTGGTCACACCAGATACTGACTGGTTGTCTGAGTCCCCTGACCCCCTCAATAAAACAAAACTGAAGATTTCAGAGTGGCCTTTTCTTGTGGCCAGTCTAAGGCACACCTGTGCAATAATCATGTTGTCTAATCCAGTGTTTTTCAACCTTTTTTGAGCCACGGCACACTTTAACCTTAAAAACAATCCCGCGGCACACCAGCATCTAAAAAAAAAAAAAAAAAAAAGGAGGAACTCATAGTCTGTATTCTACAGCCCCTCCACAATCTCACGTGCATTTTTGAGATAATTGTGGGAGAAAAAGCTGGAAGCTGCAGCTGTTTTTTTTTCTAAAAGATTTAATAAAAGTTAAGTTAGAAGATTTAAAAACAGTTTGAGGTGTGTTCGTTGGTTATAAGACGTTTAACAACAGATCTCCTTGTGCGCTGACGTTTTACCCCAATGCATCATGGGAGATGTAGTGCATAAAACGGCCGCGAGACCGCTTTTCAGAGCTTCATTGTTTTGGTCTCTTGTTCCACGGTCTGACACTGGATTCTGTGGAAAGCTACACCACTAAAGACGAGCTTTAGCTGGTATTTTTGCTAAAACTGAGCGACTTTACGAGCTAAATCGGGACAAGGAAGTTAAGACTTTAACCACTTCTGATTGGTCAGACTGATGACATGTGATTAATCCTTCAAGACAGTTAAAGGGGCGTGACTTTTCCTGAATGCAGCCGAAGCTGCAGCTAAATCGCGTTACCGTCATCCTTATCAAAATGTCTTTAATAAAATAAAATAAAAACAAAGAAAAAATAATTTTATGATCTTTTATATTCCTAACTACTCAGTGTTTTATCAGGGCCTGTTTGGATGAACACAGGGCTGAAATCCTGGAGATGGGAAATGTTTTTAGATCAGTTTATGAGGGGAATTTCCCACGGCACACTTGACCATCTCCCACGGCACACTAGTGTGCCGCGGCACACTGGTTGAAAAACACTGGTCTAATCAGTTCAATTCAATTCAATTCAATTTTATTTGTATAGCCCAAAATCACAACAACAGTCGTCTCGATGGGCTTTGAAGTAAAACATGACTCAAAAGGATCATGAATACAAAGAGTCAATAGGAAAATACTAAAATAAACTAACAAACTGACTAAGCTATACTGGCATCCCTGCCCTTAGACCCCCCCTTCGCGGTAAGGAAAAACTCCTAAAAAACCGGATTCCGGAAAAAAATGAAGAAACCTCAGGGGTGCCCACATGAAGGAGGGATCCTCCCCCAGGACGGACAGGCGATTTACCAGAACTCTTAGAGAAGAATTAACTTATCTAACTCTACATCTATATATTTAAAGTCCAGCAGACGAGCTTCATCCAGCCGGGGTTGGGGACAGTCAGGGGCGCGAGTCGAGCCGGAGACAGGAACCACAGCCAGGTGTAGGAGCAGGAACAGAGACGAGGTACACAGTCAGGAACAGGAGCACGGATGGGCCAACTGGAATCTGGAAGCACTCCCACTCCCCAGAAGGGGAGAGGGATAGAGGGACAATACATGAATCGTACTGCACCAAACAGAGGCATGGATAACTAAATGATAAATGATGATCACAGATAGAGAAGAGAGGAAGTGTAGAGGTAGATGAGAAAAGAAAAGTATTGGAAAAGGACAGAAAAGAGGACAGAGCCCCAGTGCACCATAGTTACCCCAGCTTCAACTTCTAGCAGCCTTTTAAAATAATAGTTATTGTTATTTAGTTTAATTTAAACAATTAACATTAAGTTAAATAATCTCTGAATACTAACTAGTCTGACAATAAGCCTGTCCAAAGAGGAATGTTTTCAGTCTAACTTTGAATGTAGAAACTGAATCTGCCTCTCTTACATGAGCTGGGAGTTTATTCCATAAGACAGGGGCTTGGTGGCTAAACGCTCTACCTCCAACCGTACTTTTACTAATTCTAGGAATCACAAGCAGTCCTGCATTTTGCGAGCGAAGTGTTCTGATTGGATGGTAAGGGACTATGAGGTCATTAATATAGGACGGGGCCATTCCATGTAACGCCTTATAGGTTAACAGGAGGATCTTGAACTTAATTCTAGAATCAACTGGGAGCCAATGGAGCGAAACTAACACAGGAGTGATGTGATCTCTTCTGCTAGTTCCTGCTAACAATCTAGCTGCTGCATTCTGAACAAGCTGGAGACTTCTTAAGGAACTCTTAGGACACGCTGCTAACAAGGAGTTACAGTAATCCAGCCTCGACGTAACAAATGCGTGGATGAGTTTTTCAGCATCACTCTTAGAAAGTAATCAGCATCTTGATATGGCACACCTGTGAGGTGGGATGGATTGGCCTGTCAAAGGAGAAGTGCTCACTATCACAGATTTAGACAGATTTGTGAACAATATTTCAGAGAACTGGTTATTTTGTGTATGTGGAAAATTTTTCACATCTTTGAGTTCATACCATATGTGACGGTGTAGAACCGTCAGCTGCCGCTGCAGGCACACACGCATACACCCGCTCGCACACACCCACGTGCGCATTGACGCGCACGCACAGACCCGAAAACACGTCATTTACATCAACTTACCCTTTTCATTCCGTCCCTATCCCTCTGCAGGTAGCCCTGGGTGCACACTAGGTTGCCGACTCACCATCCCCATGCATACATTAACACGAAGCACACACGACGCCAACATTAACGTTGGTTTGTTTACCCGGAAGTAACCCGGTAACCCGGAAGTGGTCATGGACACCCTGGGTTATGTGACGCATCGGTCACTGTTTGTATTTATTTTTATTGATGATTATTGGCATTTTTCTGTACCCGATACAGAATGTTTATTTGAATGAAACTGTTTATTTCTGCATGTTTATTTCTGTTTGTGAACATGGTAAACACTTCTCCCTTTTTTCCCTTTGGACTGATGGAGAGCAACGCCCAGGAGGAGGGGCTTACCACTTAAAAGACAACCTGATACAGACAACCTGATTTTGGCACAACTTGCATCTTTCCCTCTAAAGTCTTAATCCTGAAAATAAAAAGACGGCTACAAAATATGTCAAATATGCATGGCAGCCCCAAACAGCCAAATGACCTCAGGAACGAAGAAAGAATGATAAGATTGGTTGTTGCCCCAAACATGACTTCTTCTTTGTATGTTTTTTTTACTTCCTGATGTGCTATTTGTGCTCTCTTTTTTTAAGTTGTCTTAGTTTTTGTTGTTGTTGTTTTCTTTTTTTCCCACAAGGGTTAATGTTATGTCTTGTGTCTTTATGCTGGTGAGCAAAAGAGAAAAAAGGAAACAAAGCACCATGAAATGCATAGATAAATACTACTTTGCTGAATTTTGACAGCAAGCAATTTGATGGTTTTTTGAGTTTTAATCTCAGTAAGCATTTTAGTATCAACTTGTGCTGTATAAATACATGTAACTAATGCATAAAGATTGTATTTGATGATGGATACTCTGATTCATACAAAGAGTTTGCTCATTTGACATTGAGATGTGACTGTGTGTTTAGAGTCAATTAGTTTGAACTGATATTATTAAAACAACACTTTGGTTCTTGTTTATGAATGAAGTCAAACTTACCCTTTTTGTACTTTTATGTCACAGGCAAAGATTTTGCCCTTGAAAATAGATGCAGAGCAGTAATTTTTGAATACTTTAATGAATTTTTATTTATTGCAGGTGTAGGAGGTCATCACACGAGTTATTGTTTGTTACTCAGATTTTTTTCTTGGTCTTTTTTTAAAGTTTCAAACTACATCAAGAGATACTGATGCACTTGCAATAGAACTGATTTTGTATCCATATACGAGCAAAAATATATGTAGAAACACTTCCATTTCATAGTTTACATAGGGACAATTACACTGCTATTTTAATTCATCAGTTAAAGCTTATATAATATACATCCTAATTAATATGGCAAAAAAACAACAACAAAAAACTTTGTAATTCTGTCATTCTTATTTCCAACAAGCATTACAAGCAATCTCACTTTACAGTCATTTACATGTAATTTAGAAGGCCCTGGTTAAAATCCCGGCTAGGTCTTTTCCGTGTGGGTTTTTTTCCAGGTACTCTAGTTTCCTCCCACAGTCCACACAGAGGCAAACACCCCTCAGGAGCTGGGTGGCCTCCAGCAACTTAAACCCAAACATAACCCAAATGGGAATGAAACAAGTTTGGAAACGCCATGGAAGCAACAAAGACATGTTTCCTTAGTCACCATACTTATTAAACACGTGCAAGAGGTGTCCACGTTTTTACAGTGTTTGTCTTAAATGGATACATTTTATCTTGTATTTAACACCACTAACTATGACACTGAAAATGAAAAAAATCACAGGCATTGCAGCAGCAGCAGGCTGTTTAGCACATACATGTATCTATTCAAACCAAAGCTTGCATTTGAACCGTGGCAACTGTAAATCATCTTTCTACTGTTTCCACCCAACGTTGCATCTTCTGAATGCCATGACTTTTCATTTTTATTTTTTTTTTTTGTTGCATTTTTTTTTGAATAAAAATTGCATTGTACATCATTATTATAAAGTATAGGAAATGTCCCCCCTTCCACCATTAATCACCTGTTTCCCATGTTCAATCACTGAGGCTCCCATGTTCACTTCGTCAGGTTTTTGGAAAAGTTTGGTGAAATTTTAGAAAGAACTGCATATGCCATCCCTGTTGTGAATCGCCAGAACAAATGTTAAACAAAGCTATTTAATTGCGTCTGATGCTGGTGCTGTTGCACTGCTGCTGTTTTGGGGAGAATTGGGGTTTATTCAAAAATAGGAATACCTTTTCAGCAGCCCTTTACAGCACACTTATAAAACACATTCAGGCACAAGAGATATTATTATTATAACACAAACTATCTTGACCAGTAATTATACCTCATGATGATAATCCACTTTTACAATAATCATGTAGGCATTGATTGTTCTCTGATGCCCTGCAGATTCAAACTGTGCTTCCATTAAACATAATATAACTGCAAAAAAAAATAAAAAGTCATGTAATTGAGTGTTATTCTTAAATTGCTGGGATGTTAGACCTTAGTTAATTGTTCATACATTCTCAGTTCAAAAGTGCCTTAAGGTCTCGGAAAAAAACAAAAACAATCAAACAAACAAAAAAAAACTGAAACATAATATATATTTTGGGTCACATTTAGGTTTCTGTTTTAAAGTATTTATCTGAGTATGACCTTTTAAGTACTATTTTTGACCTTCATACTTTTTACAACCCAAAAAAAAAACTGGTGCCATGAACTGACATACGTATTGGATGACAGAGTTGCCACCCTGGACAAAAAAATTAAAGTAATAAAACGACACAAAAACACAATTTTGTTAATCTCGATTGAAGTAACTGAAACAAACATTAAAAATGAATTGGACAAAATTCAACTAAATGTTTTCTAATCACAAAAATAGCTCCTATGCATGCGTTTTTACTTTAACCATTTATTTAAAAAGCAATCAATATTATTATCCAATAGCTTTTTTTTACTTTCTGGAATTTCGTGCTTTGGCATAAGCAGTGTGTCAATGTAATGACCCAGAAATTGACCCAGTTTCTGTCTGTAACCAAGCTGCTAGCTACTACCAACGTTACCAACCCCGTGTTCATCTGATCAGTTTGTAGATCCTGTGAGGTTGAGTCCTTAAGATGAACCAGACAGAGTCTGCATGCGGGCAGATACGTGACAGAGGTATACGATCCATGATGAGATGGAATCAGGTCGGCACATATGATGGAAGGTCCTGAAGACATGCATATACAGAAGACGTGACGTAAGTGAGGCAACACTTCTAAAATAAATTTGAACAAGAGGCTCAGTACTGCACCAGAGAAGGCAAACGAACTGGCGGCGAATACTGGAGCAGGAACAGCCTAAATAGAGATCCAGGGAAGCAGAGCTGATGAGATGAGTGCCGACAGCTTAGTCCAGTCAGGAGAAGCCACACCTGGGGGGCACCACAACATGTGAAAGAAAAGGCCTGGAGCAAGATTCACGAACTTTGAACCACTTCAACATTTCGCACCAGGTCTCTTCCGACTGCAGTAAACAGTAGCAATAGAAAAAGAAGAAGCCCCTCCCTGCTTGTCCAGTGTGAACACCAAGAATGTAGCCCTTGGTGTTCTTAGAGCATTCTTGAACACAAATGACATGCCCAGTGTGTACATAGCTTCACAGTCACATTCCAGAATTGCTCCTTCATTGTCCTCAGTCTGCCAGTCAGCCTACAAAGCATTACCAAGTAATAACAGCCTCATCTATATTAATGGCCGTACTCTCAGTAATCCCTCCTGTGTTCTTATGGTCTCCAGTTTTTCTGGAGGAGAGAGAGAGACCTCTGTCAAGTCCATTGTTTCCCATCATCAACGATCATCAGCAGAACATCATCTATTATTTACACTTCTCATGTGTATTATGTCGTTTACCGGGGTGCCCATCTGCAAAAGAGTTCAACTACTACAGTGCATGCCAACAAAACCTAACAAAATATGAACAAGCATAACATCACTTATTAATGCATGTCACTGTAAACAGCTTGCATTCATCCTCAGGCAAGAACGCCATCGAACAAGAAAAACTAAGCATTAAATTATGAATTTTATATTTGTGAAATCGGAGTTAGAAAGTCAAAACTGCCCACACAAAGGTCTCACAAAGATACACATCAAAACAGCTTTAAGATGAGCTTTGCAGAGCCTTAAACCGAGGAGGGTTGAAAGAAGTCCTTTCATGCATAACTCATCAAACCAGCAGCACTGTTCTCTTATCATTACCCAGCAACATAATGTTATGTGATGTCATTTATAATGCAAAAAGAGCAAAGAGAAGACAGTAGGCTTGCATGTATTAATATTCAGGCATACCAGACCTTAAAAATGCAGAAATACTACTGTCTTTGACCCCCAAATAGCCACATATTGCTCATTTAACAATATAAATATTAACAACATTACCTTTGTGTTAGTTCAGAAGACCCAGATTCTTGTTTTTTGTCTATCTCTCTGTCTGTGAAGCCCTTTGGTCATAAAATGTTCAATCCGGTTCCTTTTTTCTAATTGGGTTTTAACATGTAGGCATGCCTGAAATGAGGCTCAGAGTTCTCCTTTGTTCCAACTGTCTTTTGATCAACTCAGTGTTCAAGGGCGAGATGTGTAGACATGGAAAACAAAGACTGAAAACAAGCTTTAGACTATGTTTCTGACAGTAAAACATCTGTTTTTTGACAGGAACACACAAGCCTCAATCTCTACTCTTCTACAAGTTTTGCTACAAGTCTCACTCCATTGACTCAGAGATGATATGGTTCAGCCAGGTCAGCATGATAGTGGTAGAGTGCATTGTCCTGGTTCTAATTTCATTTATTACATTACCATCTACCATGCTTCGGTGAGAAACATAGAAGTGTTGGACTGTGCAGCTGTGTATTTAGTCTCCCTCGAGGGTCTGCTTGTTCATCCCGCCTCTGTTTACTCTCTGTCCGCTGTGGTAAATCCTCGAGTGGAATTAGAAAAGCATTAAGGTGTTCTGCTGTGAATGCTTCCCTGATAAAAACCCAGCTGGGAGTGATTGTAATAGATAAAAACGGCAGCAAGCATGCATCTTAACTAAATCACGCACATACCAAAAGGTGATAACTGTCTCAATTTGGGCATTAGTGTCATAAAACTAAACATGCAAATAGTTACTTGCTGTGGTGTGCCTATGACACCAAAATTACAACAAAATACAAGATGAAGACACAAAAAAGTTTAAGGATCTCATGAATGACAGTTATTCTTGTTGCAGATAGTCAGTGCACTCACTTTTGATGAAGTGGTGGCCCTCAGCAATTGCGTCTGTCCTTTTTCATATTCAGTGATCATCATTACAATATATACATCCCTTTTTGCAAAAGTTCAGATGTTTGTTTTTGGAGGTTAAACACAGACAGGCTGCAAAGGCCAACTCTAGGTTAACGTCCTAAAATGGGCGGCACCCAAACGAAGCGAAAGCCGGTGCCTCAGAGATCGGTTCTTTTACTTTTGGGTTGAAAAAGTTAGCTGTGAAAATACCTTATAATTGATTAAAAAAATAATTCCTTAGTGTGCCAAATGTGTAAAATATTATCATATATATCAATATAGTTTAATCTGAAAGACTTCATAAAAGCATGATGTAGGCCCTTTGAAGAGTTAAACAAGAGGTTTGACGAGGAAAACATTTAAAATCAGTGTCAAGAAGATGACCTCCTTAGTCGTCTTCTTGCCAATAACCGGCCTGCATGGTGCCTCCACTGGACCAAAAATGTGAGTTACCAGAGTTGAGCCTGACATTGATACAGACATTCAAAACTTGTGAGCAAAATATAAGGTTAGAATGAACTAAAAGTGTAGGAGTTAAATAATTTCTGCCTCTCGTTGCTTTGCCCCGTCCTTGTAATAGACAATCAGTGAAGAGATCTTTAGTTACCGGTACATGGTTTTGTTTACAAGCTTTAGTTTGAAACAGGAAACTCCGCTTGACGGGAGTCTGAATACAGACCAAACGCAAGGTTCAGGACTCGATTTGGATCAAACTAAGCGGACTGGGTCAGGACCAAATGGGTTTCCCATTCTGAATACACCCTAAATCTCAGTTCACACACTCTTATTTTTTTTCTGTCTGTGTGTTTGCGTTGAACCAGTGGATCAGACTTTCGAGATACTGTATATTTCAGTGCATTAAAGTGTAAAGTCAGCATATTTATAAATCAATGTGTGTTCATTCATGAAAAAAGTCATTTTTGCATTCAAGTGTGTGATTTTAAGTGTGTATATGCATGAGCAAGCCGCAGTTCCTTGCTGTTTGCAATTAAAGCTGAAATCTTGAGTAATTTCCCTTACTCTGCAGTTCTGTAGGTTAATTGCAAAAGCCAAGCCGCCCAAGGCAATCTCTCTTAGATTGTAGCACTTTGCTGTGCAAACTATAGTGAAGATTGTTTGGAGTAAAGAAGTATGTGTGGGAGATGCAGTAAAAACAGCCACATTATCCTAAAAGTACAAGCAGGGAACAAGGTGAGGTAAAGTTTAAAGTTAACTTCAATAAAAAAGTTAATGAGGCTAACACAAATGCTAACAGCTCTGTAGGGTTTCTTATACAGCTTAAATGATTACCAGTAGTTTACAGTGTCAGCTTTGAAAGTGTGTGTGCCTGCAGCTCTGTGGACAATGAAGAGTGATCTATTTAAGAAGCAATATAATAATATACAGGATTTTGAAAGTTCATCATCATAAATACAAATTTTAATAAAGTTTACTCCCCCCCAAAAAAATGGTGTCAAACCCTTGCATAGAACTGTGGAAGTTATTTATCCATGAATAAAGAAACTGGAGATTCGGCAAGCATAATAATTCCAACAAACACCCTTTAGGTTGGTTACAAGTGCATGTCGGTGTGTGTGCTGTGGCCACTTGAAGCAGGAGTTCTGACAGACATGCTCTAACCTTTTCCCCATGCAAGTCTGTGATTGACGTATGCGCAGAGAGAAAGTGGGCGGCAAAAGGACCCGTTATTACTGCTGAGGTCAGTGCTGAGCAGAGTGAGCAATCACTCCAGTCAGTGTGTGTGTGTTTCCTTTTCCCACTTGATTTGTGTGCAACCGTATCAAGCTTCCTGTTGCAATTTTCCATTTTGGTATCTATTTTGTCAAAAAAAAACATAAAAAGGCATGTCATTTAAGTGATACAGTTATCATTTTGATATACAATTTGATGCTGGGATGGAAAGACAAAGAGGGATTAAATAAAAATAAATAAATAAATAAACACATTTGCACACACACTAATAGATGAATAAACAATGTTAAGGGCATGGTATTTTTTCAGCATTATCATTTGATTTATGATTTGAAATGGTTTATTTCAAGCAGTCAATTAAGAATAATACACAAAAACAATACAATCAGCAGTTATACATTCATACAAAGACAGGATAATTGGACATAAAATTAAATATTGCTTGAAAGGGAGTAGAAAGAAGCAAACTTATATAATCCCACCCCTGTTCTACCGTAACCATTTTTATTACATGTTTTATCATCATCTGGTTTAAAACTATTATCAGACAGACTTAACGAATCTTTAGGTATCAATAAAGCACATAACAAAGATGAATTACTTAATTATTAAAAATAGACATAACTATTTTAGAAATCAACATAGCAAATGCAGATTAGTTATCAAAAATATATCCAGATTATATTCATTAGAAAAATCATGTACATGATTAAAAATTAATGCTATATCAGAAAAATAGATACAACGGAGTTTTAGGGCCAGTTTACAATAAAATATATATTTTAAATTACGACTTCTAAGTCGTAAATTTATGAAAAAGAAAGTCATAAATGTTAATTTACGAGATTTTAAGTCGTGAATTTAAGAGATAAAAACTCGTAAATTTACGAGTTTATATTTCAGAAATGTACGACTTAAAATCTCGTAAATCTACGTGAAAAAAGCCATAGATTAACAAAGGGAAAACACAGAAGTTGTCCGTTTATCTGAGCCAGAGCTTGAAGATGAAATATGTGGAGTCTTTTGTGGGGCTTTATTTCGGATTCTGAACCTTTTGGAAAGTCAAAATCAGATTATTCCTGGGTTCAGTGTAGGGCTGCAGCAATCAATTCTTTTTGTGATCGATTAATCGAGTAATCGGATAAAACGATTTGTGTGTGTTTTTGAACAACCAAAACAAGTAATGCATAACAAAAATTATGTGGCTGTAAAATGAACAAGCATTTGGCTTTTATTTCTCAACAGAGGGATTTATTTCCAAGTCCAAAAGTTTAACAAATTAAGAACATAAAGTGTTTTATTTCCTCATTATGAAACAACAGTTTTTTTTAACAAAACATTTTACTTAGTATACATGAGTGTTTCAGACAGGATGTTTATTTAATTATTTCATCTAATTATTTTTATTCTTTATGAGCGTGATGTTTCCTTTGATCTTTTGTCCATTTTCCACAACCTTGAATAGACGTTTCTGTCTGTCAAACACAAGAGTTAAGTTAAGTTAACTTAAGTTAAGTTAAGATAAGTTAAGTGAGATGATGGAAACAAATTTACTTTGATGCAGACTCCTTTCTATTTATTTATTTTTCTTTAAATCCAGTAAACCCAATAAATTATATTAATTTTACGGATAACAACTATCATTAGTTATTAGTTATTATTAAGTATTAGGAAGCAGCTGATAGTTTGTCGCGGGTCTGGAATTATAAGAGGTGAATCTAGATCCAGAATCTGAGATCCAGGGAAATCCCTTTAGACATGAGAAATGATTCCACTTGATGTTCCAAAGACTCTCCATTGCTTCCCGTTTCAGAAGAACTGCTAGCAATGCTAGCGCTATTAGTATTAGCAATGCTAGCTCCAGCTGCATTTAGCTTTGCCCGAGGTTTTATGTGCACTCCAGTGAGAATGACATTATTCATCTTTGCTTGTTGTTCCACATTTTTCAACCAGTGTGCCGTAGGAAATTGCCCTCATTAACTGATCTAAAAACATTTCCCATCTCCAGGATATCAGCTCTTTGTTCATCCAAACAAACCTTGATAAAACACTGAGAAGTTAGGAATATGGAAGCTCATAAAATACTTTTTTCTTTGTGTTTCTTTGATTCTATTACAGACATTTTGATTGGAATGAAGGTAAGTGAACAAAACAATGAAGCTCAGAGACACTTGTCTGTCTGCGGTTGGCGGATTTTTACACTACATCTCCCATGATGCATTGGTTTAAAGTGACAGTGTCTTAGCGCACAATGAGTCTCTCCTCTTAACGTCTTAAATCAACAATGAACACACATCACACAGTTTTTGAATCTTTTAACTTAACTTTTATTGCATCTTTTAGTAAAAACAGCTGCAACTTCCAGCTTTTTCTGCCACAATTATCACATAAATGCATGTGAGATTGTGGAGGGACTTTTGATCAATACAGACTATGAGCTTTTCCTTTTTTTTTTTTTTTTGTGGATGACGGTGTACCGCAGGATTTTTTGTCAAGTTTAAAGTGTGCCGTGGCTCAAAAAAGGTTGAAAAACACTGCATTAGTTAACCTATGAAGCATGTTTTTGGAACTTGGGAGGAAGCTTGAGTGCCCGAAGAAAGCCTATGCATGTTACATGTAGCTGGATAAACCAAGGAGCAGGAAGACTCAAACAAATTCAAGACACTTAAAATAATTAATAACCGAGAGGCCAAACACAAAGGATGCTCCAACACAGAACCTCCTTAAATAATGAGTACAGATGAGACAATTGCAGCCAGGTGTGAGTAACTCCAAGAGAACACAGGAGGGCGGGGCCAGGAGGAGAAGGCACAGCTAACTTGCACAAAAATACCACAGGGGATAAAACATAGCAATGCATGCAAGAGGAGAACAAGTAAACTCCACGCAGAAAGGTCCCAGCTAGGGCCTTCTTGATGTGGCCCGAGAGTGCTAACCACGACATCACTGTGAAGCCCTCTATGAGCATGTACTTTGTTTATATATTTCTTTTGCTTTCTTTGTCGCAGCAACAGTTACTGTAAATGTATGTTGTACTGACCTTCTCTTAAAAAAAGCCTTTGTAGTCATAAAAGTCTGAAAGATAGAGGCATGTCATGATTGTTCAGTGTTTTGAGCCGTGTTATCTTATGTTAGAAGAAAGTCATAAAGTGAAACAATTGGATTATAGTCCGTGGAATTTCAACAGAAACATTGTTGGAGACATCGGCAGCATTCAAATCAGCAACCTTTGGGTTGCTTGACTGTTGACTTCCCAAGTCAGCGGTATGTCACTATCCAAAACAGAGTTTGGTGGCTCCAGGGTCACACTTTGAACACACGTAATGTTTGAACCTTAATCTAATGTATGGATTGGCAGCAAGTTTGCATATGAAAAATTTTAGCTTTCTCTATAGTGTCCACTCCAGTAAGATAGCAGTTTACATTCAACCATTTTTGGGAGATTCTGTAAGCTCCAGTGAAAAGGAAAGGAAATGCATGGGGGGTGACTTTACTTAGACCACCTCTCCAACCTTGTAGAAGTTATAGCAGTTTCCGAAGTCATAGTAATGTTTCTGGTGCTTGTAACTTTCCAAAAGGACAGCCTAAGCATGATCATGTGCTTCCTGGAGTGAAGTTTAATGAGAATGGGATTTCTGGCTCATCCACTGCATCCCAGGAGGGTTGCATGACAAGGTCAAGGGGAGTTTCCAGTTTGGGCCCATTTAGCATCGTAGAGAAAATAAGGCTTGTGCTTTAATGAGAGGCGGTACGTATAGCTCAATAGAAATGGAGAAAAAAAATTCCAGCTGGTTTGCTTGTTTTCTATGCATGCTCAAATGGCCGTTTTAAGTGTTCAATTAGCACATTGAGTTGTATCAGGGAACACATGACAGGTAAAAATGTCCAATTATGAACTCTGTAGCAGCAACTTGAGCAGTAGTTTCTCTTACTGTGGTCACTTAAATCCATTTAGAAAGTAATCAACAAATACATGGAAGCAGCATTGCTTCGTGATGTGCAAGGAGGTGGTCCTATGCTCTACTGGACGGGAGATTGGTTCTCATTTAACCCTTGCAATTCATTATCTATTGATGCAGCAACACACCTGTAAATGGGTTTTCTAGTGGACCTGAGGGCGATCTGACAAATGTGCAGGGGTAAAAGTAAAGAGATCCATGCTTCTGATCACAGCTTGTGTAGATAATAGGTCCAGACGTCCATCTATTGTGGCAACAGGGTTATGAGAAAGAACATCAGATACTTTGTTACACTCTCCAGGTTTGTTAACTATGCTAAAGGCCAATTGGGTTGCATGCACAGCTAGGGAATGGAACTATGGCAGATAAGAAGAGCAAGCAATGATAGAGCGTTGGCTATCTAAGTTAGAGAATGTCGTTTTAACAGCTTCCTAATAGCAAAAAGCTTCCACACGGATATGCGATTGAAGAGTAAGAAGAAGGTGTTAGTGGCCCTGTAGTTAATGGTCTGATGTCTACACCTGTTTAATTGAGAAACCTAGCGTGTACAGAAAGAAGAAACACACATACAAATCACTCACGGCTTAAGACTACATGATCTGTGAATATGTGCAGTGTGTCAATATCATGACATAGACTGAGTGGATGGTGTTAATATAGGCTCAAATTCCTCAGTTAGAAACCTAGGGGTTTTATTTGACCAGGATTTATCATTTAAGGCTCACATATCAAAGGTGTTTAAAACTGAATTTTTCCACCTGCGCAATATAGATAGATAGATAGATAGATAGATAGATAGATAGATAGATAGATAGATAGATAGATAGATAGATAGATAGATAGATAGATAGATAGATAGATAGATAGATAGATAGATAGATAGATAGATAGATAGATAGATAGATGACTTTATTAATCCCACCATGGGGAAATTTCATTTATCTGTGGCAGCAAAAACAATATTCAGAAATAATCTATATTAAAAAAAAAATATTTTTATCTTGTTTGTTTTTATCTCGTAAATTTACGACTTTTTATCTCGTAAATTTACTAGATAAAAAGTTGTAATTTAACTTTTTTTTTTTTTTTGGTGGCCCTAATACTCCATCGTAAAAAACAACAACAACAACAAAAGAAAATAAATAAATGAGTGAATGAAAAAAAACACCCTGGGTCCATGGAGTGTCACTGTAACACAGTGTTGTACAGTCTGATGGCTGTGGAGAGGAATGACCTGTGGTAGCGCTCCTTCTTGCACTGTGGATAATGTTGCAATGATGATGTAACTGTCTGGTGCTGAAGGAGCTGGTCAGCGCCTCTACAGTTTGGCGCAGGGGGTGGGAGGGGTTATCCATGATGGATGTTAGCTTAGCCAACATCCTCCTGTCCGCCACCTCCTCCATGTACTCCAGTGTGCAGCCCAGGACAGAGCCGGCCTTCCTAACCAGTTTGTTAAGCCTCCTCCTGTCTCTGCCTGTACTGCCCCCCGCCCAGCACACAACTCCATAAAGGACCACTGAGACCACCACAGAGTCGTAAAAGGTCCTGAGCAGCTGTCTGCACATGCCAAAAGACCTAAGTCTCCTCAGCAGGTGGAGGCGACTCTGACCCCTCCTGCACAGAGCATCCGTGTTGTTGGACCAGTCCAGTCTGTTGTTCAGGTGAACACCCAGATATTTAAATGTGTCCACAACCTCAATGTCTGAACCCTGGATGTTCACCGGTGACTGTGGTGGTGAGGACCTCCTGAAGTCCAGGACCAGCTCCTTTGTCTTGCTGGTGTTAAGCAGCAGGTGGTTAACTTTACACCAGCCAACAAAGTCAGAGATGACCCCCCTGTACTCCTGCTCATCCCCCCTCTGATACACAGCCCACATTGGCACTGTCATCTGAAAACTTCTGCAGGTGACAGTGGTGGGAGTCGTAGGTGAAGTCTGATGTGTTCAGGGTGAACAGGAATATAATATACTATAGCTAAGATTAGAAATATACTATCGAAAAGTTATGCTGAAAAGCTCATCCATGTGACTGTTACGTCTTGGCTGGATTACTGTAACTCTATAGTCTCTTACTACTGCTCCTACACTAGGCTGTGGATCATGCCTCTGACTCGTTTCGCGCCCCCAGCCGTCCCCCAACTCTATCTGGATGACGGTCATCTGCTGGACTGTTTAAATATGTAGTTGTAGAGTTAGATACGTTAATTCCTCTCTATGAGTTCTGGTACATCGCCTGTCCGTCCCAGGGAAGGATCCCTCCTTCATGGGGACACCCCCGAGGTTTCTTCTTTTTTTCCCTTTTATTTTTAGGAGTTTTTCCTTACTGCAAAGGAGGGTCTAATGGCAGAGATGCCCAGTTTAATTTAGTATTTTAAATTCGTTCATTTAAGAATTTTCATATTGAATTGTATGTATTCATGATCCTTATGATTTTATGTTTACTTTACAATTACCGGTCCGAAGCCCATTGAGACTGTTGTTGTGATTTTGGGCTAAACAAACAAAATGGAATTGAATTTAATTGAGTTATATGGCCTGAAATAACGTGTCCCTCCAAGTCAAAGACAGGGACATAAAAACTATGATATATGACGTCTGCATGGGTTGTCATTAACAAACAAGAAAACTTTGTCCAAATGGCTACTTGTACCTGTACGGCAGGGTAAGCTTGTTTACATGATAGTAAGTCAGATAAATACCTAATAAGCTAATGACAAATCTGCTCCTGCGTGCTGTAATTCTCATATTCAAAACAATGGCAACATATGTGTAGCTGTTGTGTAATCGGATCACATGGTGTTGTTGGATGATAAAATGCACACATATATTGGACACAAGGTTGATGTCAGGTTGTCGGCACACAAGTCTCTTTTTTTGATATTTTAACCTCGGATCATGCAGCAGTCACAATGCAGCAATTTTATTCAAAACAAAGCAGGGGGAAAAAGCTGATTATTTGTGGTGTATGAAAGTGGAAAGACACAAGGAGGAAGAAAGTCGGTTCCAGTGACGGAAATCAGCTTCCACAAAGCAAAAACGTAGTCGGACTCCAGCAGCTATAGAAAATGTAGGAAAGAATATAGATTTAACCAAAAATCATGTAATATTTGGGAGTTTAAATAAGTTTTTTTTTTCCATTTTGCTTTAAAATTATTTTGAGGATTTATCCTTAGTTTATTAATAAAATACATGAAGTGAATACAAAGAACTCTATCCAGAAAGGCATTTCTTTTCACTAACAAGTCCCAGTAAATCTCTTTTGTTAAACCTCAGATCATGTACTTGTTTAAGATGTGCATTAGTTTAACATTAATATTTCAGAAGGAACTTCAGCAAATGATAATTTGCAGCCATTGACAGTAAATGAGAACTGACTTAGCAACCCCTTCCCCCTCACATTCAAATAGGAAGTACCCGCTACTCCAAAAAAGCTGAAATCCCATAGACTTCTATTGAGAAATAAACAGGTATTACTCAGTCATTATGTTTGTCAGAATAAGCGTTTGTGCTCTTCTACCTTTTATTAACATGTCCTTTCAACATGTCGATGGACATGGATGGAAAAATGGCGATTGAATTGACTTTATTTGGGTGACATTGGAAGCAAACCGTTTGGGTGAGGTTACACATGATCCGCTCAGTTACATTATTCAGCAAAATAAAATATGAAAAACTGGAATTTGAAAAACAACAACACACAAAGTCAAAAGATAGATAGCTAGTTGTATCACATGCACAAACTTTCATCCATCTACTTTCAGAACCCCCTAAATCCTTTTTCAGGGTCACAGGGTTGCTGGAGCCAACCCAGCTATTGTTTGCAAAAGGCGTGATATACCCGGAACAGGTCACCAGAGTGGCAAGGCCACAGCACACAAACACACACACACACACAAGGAGAACTAGGAATAACCAGTCAAACTTGTTTTTGGACATTGGAAAGAAGTAGGAGTGACAGGAGAAAATGCATGCATGCAAGAGGAGAACATGCAAACTCCACACAAAAAGGTCTAATTCAGGATTTGAACAGAGACCATCATGCTGTGAGGCGAGAGTGCTAACGGCTACTCCACCTTGCAGCCCAATACAAAATGTCATCATGCAGTTAGAACTGACAAAATCAGCAAAGATACCTAACATACATAATGCAGTACAAAAAATAAAAAAATAAAAAACACATCTACAATCAATACAGAGCAAACAAAGGAAATGGCAAGACTGCACTTCAGTGCATGAATGACCCAGAACCATCAAGACTTCAGGGTCAGCTCCTGTAACTTAGTGCGGCCCTCCGAGCCTCACCCTGGCTCATCGCCAGATGGGATAGTGACATGTAACTGTTGTTGTAAAGGTGTGGTAGAGATAAAATGTCCTTACAAATACCAAGAGAGTCTTCAGGGGAGGGCAGCACACAAGCAGTTTTGTCAGGAAAAGTCATTCAGACGGAAGATTCCCCATCCGTAATTCCCCCAGGTACAGCTCAACATGTTTCTGTGTGACATCAGCCACTGTGATTCTGTATTGCTGACCAAAGTAAAGTCCATTGTAAAGCATATTTCAAAGAATCAGGATTCTCTGCAAAGTAGCATAAAATGTCTTTCTCATAAGTACTTACAAGAAGATGTGACCCCACCGTGGAGATGACCTGTGCAGAATAAAGGCCAGATTTCACACATAAAAACTTCTATAGCTGTGTTTAGATCAAAGTAAGATAGCAACCTTGTGTATATATATATATATATATATATATATATATATTTTTTTTTTTTCCTGAAATATATACTAAGTGGAAAATAATAGTTGGCTTCTTCCTGAACTTTTGCACACATTTAAAATTAATTGTTTAAAACATGTAAAGTGCATTGTTTTACACATTAAAACAAATGATTTAACTTGTGTAACTAATTAACGAAGCAATTAAAGGGTCTAAATCATGCAAAAATCAATTTTGCATGATTTTGCAACAAAAAAATAAAACAAAGCGGTATTTTGATCCATTCACACATTTCTGAGTATTCCTCAAAAAACCTGAGCACCAGTCCCTCCCAATCCACAAAAACAAGTGGGTTCTCACATTTGTATGCATTTCTCTGCAGAGCTAGCTGTGATTGGCAAATCATTTTGGTAAGTCTCAATAATATGCACATCCGTCTTGGCAAAACTTCGGATGTTGTTTGTTTTCATGGGTAAAACGCAGATACGGCTCTAGGCTTGACGTCATCAGGAAAAGAAAGGCGGTGCCTCAGATAGAATGTCATCTCACTTCTGGGTAGAAAAATTGACTGCAAAATAACTAATATTTCACTAAAAAATCTTCTTTAGTGTGCCAAATACACTATGTCAGATTGAGATAGTCCACTCTGCAATGCTTAAAAATAGCATGATATCGACCCTTTAAGGTTTACACTAGGTTTAATATCAAATTCTGCTAAATGTGTAACTGCATCAATTAATGCAAAATCAATGCATCCATAAATAAATAATTCCTCTTTATATTAATTATCAATAAAAACTAGCAATTTTTCTTGATAGTTACATCTTCTGAAGCTTTCACACTGTCAACTAGATCAGTGTTTTTCAACCAGTGTGCCGCGGCACACTAGTGTGCCGTGGGAGATGGTCAAGTGTGCCGTGGGAAATTGCCCTCATTCACTGATGTAAAAACATTTCCCATTTCCAGGATTTCAGCCCTGTGTTCATCCAAACAGGCCCTGATAAAACACTGAGTAGTTAGGAATATAAAAGATCATAAAATACTATTTCTTTGCGTTTATTTTATTTTATTAAAGACATTTTGATAAGAATGATGCAACCTCGATTTTGCTGCAGCTTCGACTGTATTTTTGAAAAGTCCCGCCCCTTTAACTGTCTCCACCAATCATTCTTGGGGGGCTTAATCACATGTCATCAGTCTGACCAATCAGAAGTGGTTAAAGTCTTCACTTCCTTGTCCCGATTTAGCTCGTAAAGTTGCTCAGTTCTAACAAAAATACCAGCTAAAGCTCGTCTTTAGCGGTGTAGCTTTCCACAGAATCCGGTGTCAGACCGTGGAACAAGTGAACAAAACAATGAAGCTCCGAAAAGCGATCTCCGGCCGTTTTATGCACTACATCTCCCATGATGCATTGGGTTGTGAGAGTGACAGCGCACAAGGAGATCTGTTGTTAAACGTCTTGAAACCAACGAACACACTTCAAACTGTTTTTAAATCTCCTAATTTAACTTTTATTGCATCTTTTAGAAAAAAAACAGCTACAGTTTCCAGCTTTTTCTGCAACAATTATCTCAAAAATGCATGTGAGATTGTGGAGGGGCTGTAGATCAGACTATGAGTTTCTCCTTTTTTTTGTTTAGTTTTTGGATGCTGGTGTGCCGCGGGATGTTTTTAAGGTTAAAGTGTGCCGTGGCTCAGAAAAGGTTGAAAAACACTGAACTAGATAACTGAAGTTGTACACAACTTATTACCTTTGATGGCAATATTTGAATGTTTCAAACACTATACTAATCCTATCTTTTTGAATGATTTATTAAATAATTGATTTTAATTTATGTCAAGCATTAATTGTAAAAATTCTGATTCAATGGTTGTATTGATCCAATTTCAAGAAATGACATAACTTTAGTTTATATTTACTAACAAAAGGTAACAGCCTTGTCAAACCCTGTTGAACAATGATGTAAATATGCATCTGCCAAAATACAAAATTTGCAGTTTTGATGGCTTAAGAGCATAACCAATGTCTAACTGAGGTTGGCACACCAATATTTGCTTTGCAGAATATTTCTTCATAAACGTTTTGTTAATTCTGTACAACTGTCTTTATCACAGGTAAATCTTTCCTTGTATTCTTAAGATCTTAAGACCATTTAACTTTTTGTCATTACTATTTGTAAATATGAATGTATTTTAAGCCATTTAAAAAAATACATTCCTCATTCGTGAAATACTGTAACTTCAATTCACATATTTTTGAAACATCACCAACACAAAGCATGGCATTGGGTTCTTTTTTACCCACCAAAGCAGATTAATGAAAAGGGTTGACCCCACCGTTTACCTCACTGTTCTTACAATGTCTTTTAACACTGATTGGGAATATACGTTTCTGATGAGTAAAAAATAAAAAGGGATAAATCTTCAGAAGAAAAACAGGCTGAACACTAAGGTTTGCTGTAATTACTCTGGAATGCTTCTAAATGTCTCCACTAATTACACTTTCACTGGAGCTTACCTTGGTCTTTGTTTCATTGTTCGCACTAAGCAAATATGTCATTAACGTGTCTTTGTGTGGGTGTAAAGTTGGGTGAGGCAGCTGATGGATACATGTATATAGTCTGGAGGTCTCAGCAAAGCTGCGTTCTGTCAGCTCATTTGTCTTCATCATACAAAATTGGAATGGTCCCACAAGGTAAACAGTTCTGACTGTCTAGTTGCATTCTGTTACAAATGTGCACATACAACCACATGCATGTGTAATTTAAAGTTAGCTCTTTTGACACAGTTAACCACAGCACTTAGTGACAAATAGATAGAAAATCCTATTTAGTAAAACTATGCATTATGTATAGAAATGTGTACGGTTCAGATGCACTGTCACACAGGAAGAAATTATTTCAAGCAGGACACAGTCAGCATGATAAATCTGATTCATAATGTATCAGGGATAATGGCCACCTGCCTGCACTGCTAGCTGTTATCTGCAATAAATTATGGGCTCAAACATCCTCTGTTTTGAAACGTACTTGTTGAATGGTGGGTTGGAAAAAAAGGATGACTTAAAAATGTTATCCAAGTGTCTGAGCGAAAATGAATGCAGACAGTTAACAGAAGAATCTCCCTTTGACATTGGAATAGTCTAACATGGCTATAAAGTCAGGGAAAAATATATTCAACCCCCCCTACAGCTTTTTCTTCATGTTTGCCCTCAAAAAAAAAAAAAAAAAGTCAGTCTATAAACTTTACATTCTTTTTCTTTTCATAGAGAAAGACAGAGTAACAAAAAAAGAAAACAAAAATCCAAAGATTATATACTTTTCTCTTGTGAATGGTTTGAAGACATCTCAAGAAGATATTGTCCTGTACTTTCTTTGCGGAAGATTTCCAAATCACAATCCTGAATTTATCAAATCAAACCTTGAGCTCACCTGGGATTAAGATGGCTAGGTCACTCCATGTTTGCAATGCGCATTTACTTTATCCACTCTTGCACTAGGAATTCAGTCCAAAAGGAAAAAAAATGTTAATACATTTGTGAGCGGATCATTAAAAGCTGCAACAGATGAGAGAAACAGACCATCTTCATTGAACTTTATACAGCAAATAAATGTAATATGTAGGGGTGTAACGGTTCATTTTAACAACACTTCGATTTATTTCATAATTTGTGGCTGATGACACAAGTCATAGTCAATATTGGTTTATTTTGAACAATTCGATTCACTGCCCTTAAATCAATCCAGGAAATGTTTGGCCAAAAATCCAACCAGTGTGAATCAGAGACAAACACCTGGGAACTGACTAGTGCAGGTAAAGTTTTCCAGATTCCTACTATGTCTTGCAAGATACTCAAGTTAAAATAAATTTGTGAGTACACACAACCAACTATGGCAAATCCATTCACATTTTAGTTTCATAAAGTTCAGTCCACTGTTGTTTTCCACATCATAATATTCCAGTGCCTCAGACACATCAATCTGGTTGGATTGTTTGAATATTCATTCATTGATTAAGACGATTAATCATTACACCCCTAGTGAGATGTGGTCATAAATTTAACAGAACAAAGAGGGAAACGGAGCCAGTACAAATGCTGATGAAAAAAAGTCACTTGCGTCAAATGTCATAAAAAGAAGTTTTAAGCCCTCTTCTTTTAAACTACATTTAATCTTTAATTCCACAAACTTGATATCAACGGAAGAAGGTTAGTTATTAAATCTCTGTAGATAGCTTATATCAGTCAGTCTGTAAGTACCATCAGCTAAGTTTGACGGGATAATTTGAGCAATTCGTCTAAAGACATCAACTTTGGCTCCTAAGACCAGGGGGCTTTTTATTTTTTTTATCACTCCTTAAGCACTTATTAAACCTTTGACCCTTTCTAATTTTGTTACAGGCACTTATTTAGTGCATAGGTTGGCTTATCCATCCATGGACTTTAAGGGTTTTTTGAAAAATCCAGATTTTGATTTACTCTGTAATTCTGAACGAGGCAAAGGGACTGGATCGCCTAGCTAGTAATGATAAAAAAGTCTATGAAATATTCTTCAAACATCCTGACGCACTTATGTCATACTTGTAGACTCTGACCAGTACCTCAAAGTCATTGATTCACATCTACATATAGAAATTTTGAAAAGTGTGATTAAGGGTTCTAGAAATAAGAGAAAAACTTGAACTACTTACAGTTCTGACAATACTTTTTTTTTGTTTTAAGTTAGAACACAGGCAAAAATTAATCTCTCCAAAACAGCCTTGGACTAATTTGTAAATAATCAAATAAAACCAAAAACTGCAAAAGTTAAGCTTGACAAAGAAAGTGCTTTTGTGCCACCACTGAAAGAATGCATGATGTTAAAGCCAAAGCATGTGATCCAAGAGTGCAATGGAAAATGTGATTTTATTTTGCTATGAGTTATGAAAACTATTGAAAAAAGTAATTAAATGTAGATCTTAGGCTTTTTTCTTCTACAAAGTAGTTTCTTAGTGTTCTAAAATGTTGACTTAGTGTAAAAAGGGTATGAAAGGAGCGCGCACTTATGATGTCAAAAGCTCTTTCAGGCTCCTTGTGCAGTGTGAAGGATTGGAAGGGGGGGGGGTCTAAAAGAGGAAAAATCTATATGACATGCCTGCGTCTCACCTCCCTACTTGACCTTTTGTATTATAAATGTTTGCAATGACTTGTCGCTTGCAGCATGCATGAACATTCGTGCTCTATGGGCTCACCAGTCTTTGATCTTGCCAATTCCTGTGGGGCGCCTGCTTTTTCAAAATGAAGAACCAAAAACTTTGTTTATTCTTTGGGTCAGATGGCCATTGTGATATCTAAGTACACCAGGGGCACGATTGTACACATGAACAATACTTTTTTTTTTTTTAAACCGATGACTGTACAATGAAAGTTGTCTGGCTTCAAGAACAGTAAAGATTACATATATCGCAATTAAGACTTAAAATATATACCGCGTGAAGTATGTCTTTGCTTTAGATTGAAAAATGAGAAGAAAAAAAATATCAAGAATTAATATACAAGATAAGAAAGAAAATATAACCCCCAGAATGGTGAAAATGTTTTTTTCCCATGCTGCATTTACATAATTTATGCTAACTGTAGCAATCTACAGAAACACATCACAGCAATTTCAACATCTTGGTCATGATGAGGACATAGTGGTATCTGGTGTCAATATGTGACATCTGGAAAATGGGCCAGGTCTGTTTAGGGGGGTGTCCAAAAGAGCACATGCTTCAAAGCAGATTTCAACCATAACTATGCTGAAACTGTGCTAAAAAAAAAACAAAAAACGTGAAAACAAGTTCTCTTTCAGTTTAACTTCTGAGGGCAGACGACACAGACAGACTTCTGTGTCGTCATTCAAAACATGAAATTCTAATTCCACGTTTTTTTTTTTTTTCTTTCGCTTTTAACTTGTTCTGTCCAAAGACTGAGCAAACAGATTAGGAGCTGACGGCCTTTTGTGTTGCACAGGTTTTACTATTACAAAAAGAGGTTTTATATCTTCGGAAAGCCAGAGTGTAAATTTGTATAAACCCCTTTTTGTTTTTTTTTCTTATTTTTTTATTTACTTGTTACATTTTGTGTGTGGGGAGGGAGAGGGGAAAAATAATAATTTAATAATGTCATGTTTTTTTTTCTAATGCGAACAGGGTAAAAATGATGTGGCATAATGTAATGAAGATGGGGTAGAAAACAAGCTTGAATAAATACAACATAAAGTTTTGTGTTTTCAAACAATGTTGACCTTTCTAGAGTTTTTGTCTTTTTTGTATTGTAGAAGGAAATAGTTCTGTCCTGAGCTGCAGCACTGCTCCCTGGCTGTGACACTAATCAGCCTGATGGTACTTACATCTTTGACTCCTTGGATTCTACATCTAATTTTTCTTTTTCAAATCCTGATCTGATCTGATTTATGTTTTTATTCCAAGATGTTCTGGAGTGGAGTTAGGATTTTAGATTCTAAACTTTGCTTCTCGGATAACTCTGGATTTGAACAGAGTGTGTTATAGTTTGGATGCTGTTTTAAGTCTTTTGGGAGGATGTATTTTGTGCTGTGTGCTAGAGGGCTGCATTGGGATCGGGTCCCGCCGGGTCCCGCGGGACCCAACCCAAATCTCGCGGGATTGGGCGGTTTGGATTGTGCTGCGGGCGGGAGCGGGCGGCAAAAAATAAACCCCGCGGGATCAGTGCTGGCATGAATATCGGATGAATATATAATAGCGGACTACGTTAGGCTGTGCGGCTGTTGGAGTCTTACGTACTGAAGCTCCGTGAAGCACCAGGTAGAGATGCCCAATGGCCTCTGTCATCAAACCTGTTGTTGGGGGGTGTGCGACGCCCTGCCCCGCCTCTTACTAAGAGCGCGCTTCAGGCCGTCTGTCTGCGCGCGCACACACGCACACTTTTAACCGAACAGGATTTGTGAAAATATATTTAATTTTAAGTTGCACATTACACAAGAGAAGAATGCATCAAAAGATGAGGCTGGAGGAGGACATGAATCTCTTTAATAATATCAATACAAATACGTGTTTTTTTCCTGCGGGACGGGGGACGATACAAAATCAATGCATCTCTATTACTGTGCGGGACTAAATTCTCTGAGTTTTGCGGGTGCGGGCGGGAGTGGACATACATATTGCGGGAGCGGGCGGGAGTGTAACGCATACGTTGCGGGAGCAGGCGGGATTGGTCAGAAATTCAGCGGGCGCGGGCGGGAGCGGGATGAAGAAAATAGTCCCGCGCAGGGCTCTACTGTGTGCTTTAAATTATACTTGCCTCAACAAATTCCTATGAGTACCTTTAAACCCTTGATGCCCCGTAATATCAAACCACTTCAGCTCCAAAACGACCCCAACTTAGCATCTAATTGAAAGCAAAAACATAAATGAATTTCCTTTTCATAGCTGGAAATAAGTTCAAGTGTGAAGGGGTTAAAGCATAGGTAAAAAAGTTTTTTCCAGACCAGATCAAATTTGTCTTCAGAAACCTTTGAAAGCAAAATTATTACATATTTTAAGTGAGAACCTATTTGTTGAAGTTCATATACGGTTCATACTAGGATTTCTTTTTACATATATTTTTATTTTTTAAGTTTAGTTCCATTGAAAATATATGTTCATCCTGAAAAGGAGATAAAATCATTGCATCATGTGCCACTTGGTTTTTCACTGTCAAGTGTACTTGTGACTGCAAGCTCCCACACTTGCAAAGGGACAGGACTGGACCAAGGATTTCACTCTCAAGTCTTTTATTTGCAACAGTAGTAGCAGTAGTAGCAGGTGAAAAACCTTTAAACAATCAAAACAGAATAAATAAACAGTTAAGTATATTTAAATCAAACATAAGGAAAACCAGGTAAATAAATTAGGATGAAATCTAAACCAACAATTTGTAACCAAGAAAATTAAAGCAACAACTCAGTTTAACTTAAGTAGATTGTTTTACCAATAATTATCTTTTTCCAGGTTAAAAACTATGTATAATTTCAAAACAAACATTTGTAGTACATTTTACAACATTTAATTATTTTTTCTTTTAATCCAATACAATAATGTGACATATTACAGTCCCGCATTGAGCTTACCATTAGCCCTTTATAGTCCAAGTCCCACTCATGCAGTGGTTTGAGTTTAGCATCCAAGTTCGTGGAAACTGCCGTCATCCAGCTCAGTTCTTACAAACGGCGTGGTGAAACGCCGTTTTCAGCGTTCCCAGCTTACGCGCCGATTGCCTTCATTCAATTCAGCTGGTGACGGCGCGCGTGCATTTTTCCCGTGCTGAGCGCACACAAGCTGCTGCGCGCTCACGTGAGGCGCTGCACACTCTAGGTCACAGCGAGGCAACCACCTCCACTGATCGGCGTGACACTTCGTGTATTTTTTTTTTAACATTGTTCTATTTTTAGTCAATGTATGCCATTACGGACACTCTTGCAAATTTCTTAGTTGGTTTCGTCCACCCATTCACCTTAAATCTGGAATGTCTGATTTTGTTCACTGGCTTTACTACCAGCTGAGATTTTTGTATTTCTGTCTTTTCTGTTTTGTCAATCTGTCCTACACTTTCTTGACCTTGTGACTTGTTTTCTTGGCTAAACTCCATTTTTTTGACATGTGCATGTTGTCAAGCTGGGAGATGACGATGTCAGTTTATATCATTATATCTCTGTCTCTTACCATTTCATCACTCACTCCTCTGTATTCACACTCCCCTGTGATGCTTATCATCAGTCATGTGTCATGGACATACAGTAAACTGGAAGTTTACTTATGTGGACAGCTTGTGACTCTGCTGGTGATTACTTTTTGTTTTCATTTGCTTTAATGATTTTGCAAGAAGCCCTAATAACTACTTGTCACATACGGTAACCTCCAACTTCATGCCCAGTTTGTTACCTGAGCACACTATGATTCTCAAGTCACATAACAGGATTTATATCAACCATAATTACAAATTCTTCAGATGAACCAATAGAAATTTGCACGTCCACAACACGTCCAAGTGTCCCATTATGGCCTTTTTCTTACTGCTGCTACCTGACTAAAAAAATGACAGTTTGACTCTTCTTGTGTCAGTGTCCTTTTATGTTTTATCTTGTTATTGCTATTATAAGAAGCATAAATTAAAGCACTTGCATGAATTAATTGGTTTTGTATTATCTGAAATAATCTCCTCCCTTAATAGACCTTTTGGATAATATATAAAAGTTCAGGCTACATCACTACATTTTTGCTTAGAACAAAAACTCATCCACTTTTACTCTTTTTATTATTTCCTTTTTTAAATAATAAAATAAATTTTTTTTTTTATTACTCTATCATACGTATTTTTGCCGCAATTAGTCGTTTGCGGTTAGTCAGCTGTGACTGATGATTGCATGCAGCAGAGTTGCAGTCAGTTGCACATTTTCTCCAAAAAGAGACCAGAGTTCAGAGTTTTGGCATAATTGCCATGACTGACTTTACCATCATTTTTAACAGGAGGATAGTTAGTTAGAAGCCCTGTGGTGTACAGGGCTCTGGCCATTAAAACTTTTTTTTCAATTTTTTTTTTTTATTATTAAAAAAAAAAAAAGGTTATTTTTTGTTATCATCCTACCTTGTTGAGTTGACTGTTTATTTACAATAATTATTTGCATTTTTTTTAATTCACTTACTTTTTCCAGCAGAAAAACAGAAAGATTCTGATGTCAATTTTGCCGTGGATAACAGTAAGTTGAGCTGCATATGAACCTTTGGGAAACATTTCTTGCTTTCATCTATCAACCTCAGCTGTCTGCTGCAAAGGTTCACGTCTCTCTGTGTTTCTCACTGTGGGATAGACACAGTTCACAGACTTCGGAGACGCCTGTTCTCCTCTATTAGAGGGAAGTGTAAATATTTCTTTCACTTTAAAGGGAGTTTTTACGTTCTGGTTTGTTTGAGCCAAAACTGTTTGTATGGTAGTGTACCTTTTAAAACTTTTACAACTCCTGTCATTCCAAAGGATAGGCTGAAAAAGTGCTGAGTCGTGGTACTGTGTTGTGTGATTTCTAATGGGTCTATTGTGATTTAAAGGACAATATAGTCATTTCTATGGTCTCAGTTTCCTGTGTTTATGACACAAGCGGCTGATATTTCTTTAATCATTTAATCCCCTAAAAAAATTGGGCAAATAATAAAACCTAATAATAAAATGCATGAAGCTGTATTCCCTGCTGGCTTCACAGCACTGGTCTCACTTGAAACGTGTGAACAGACAATTCTATCTTTAATTTGTAAGCCACAATCTCCCTGGGATATTGTTATAAATCAGGATCCCCACTATAACCTCAATATTATTTATCTCTTTCATGGGTAAATGGTAAACGGCGTTTACGCATAAAGTGCATTTTCACCTTCTTCAAGGCTCAAAGCGCTTTGCAGATTACAGTCTCATTCATCCTTTTAGGTACACATTCATTTACAAAGAGCTTCTATGCAAGGAGCAATTTGGGGTTCAGTGTCTTGCCCAAGGACACTTTGGCCCCATTTTCACTGCATGGTTCAAGTGACCCAATTCCGATTTTTTTCCTCTCATGTTGCACAGATCGGATACGACCGGTGAACGTGTAAGCAGGAAAAAAAACACATGGATTCCGATTTTCTCAGATCAGATTCAGGCCTCATTCATATGTGGAAATAAATCGGGTAAGCAGACAAATCGGATATTCCCCACTAAATGCGAGTCGTACGTCAGTGACGTCAACTCAGGACACCACCACCTGAGGATCACATGACTTATTATGTGCGCTGATTTTGCTGTTTGAGGACAGCTGGAGCCCCTGAGCTTTCAGCCTCAGGCTTCAGACCGTAGTTGGAAACCGCTGTTATTTCTGGTCCAGTCCCGGTCGGGACGCACACAGTAACTAATCAAGCGTGACACCGTTGCTCTGGAACAGGCTAGTAGCCGTTTATTTCTTTGCTTGGATCAAACAGCACAACGTCTGCAAACACTTCCTCGTTCAAAACTCAGAGAGAGCACATAAGTCGGCCGAGCAGCCCTCCTTTTTCTTCTCCTGTGGGCAATGCCGCAATAAGCATCTTGGATGTAAACATGTGGGAATTACATCAGCCTCTATTTTGTGTGGACACCACTGGAAACACAAATTCATATGATGATTTACAGTTTCTCAGATCTGCGACCCGGCTGCTGGTCTGACGACAAAGCTAGTCCCGGGGAAAGTTTCGACGAACCGCGGCGCGTCCGAAGAAGGTCCGCGGAAGGCGGAAATGCTGCTACGTAGTCCCCAGAACGTCTACGTTTGATAGTTTCAGCATTGCGTAAATGCAAAAATCGGATACGGGTCACTTTTAAAAGATGATGTAAGCGGGTCGTCAAAAAAGATCGGATATAGTCAGAAAATCGGATTTAGGCATCAAGACCTGCAGTGTAAATGCGGCCTTAGACACATATGGGTGGGGAGAGTGGAAACCGAACCTGCAATCAGAGGTCGACTGTTACAGTATAAAGGACAACAGAGAAAATGAAGGTCACAATTATTTTGTTTTATAGTGACAATGAACAATAAAACTGCACAATAACAAAAACGATGGGTCAAAGCAAGTACTTCACAGTGTCCAAATGAACAAAGCGTGCCCTTTTTGCCTAAGCCCTCTGTTGTCAGACCAGATCATCTACTTTTTAGTATTTTTTGTTTGTTTTTCTATCTGCTGCATCCACATTTTTGTCCTACAAAAAAAAAACAGCACATCTCAAGCCCAGATTCATTATGTCTGGCTATCAGCAACAAGGCTAATTTATCCAGTTAAGGACAAAGTTAACAAAAAAATAAAAAGTTCCAACTTTCCATGTTTCTCTCAAACCAACTGCTCTGAGTTTTCCGTGTACCTGCCTCCAGAACCCCACCTCTTCCACCAAATTGTCCTTCTGTCAGGCAATCTTCTCCCCTGATTGCCTGACTGACTTCTCCTGTGTGTGATTACCCACACCTGTGACTGATTACTCCTGCTTAGCACGTTAGCTCCACCGCCGTTTGCCAGTGATTGATCATCAGTGTGTCTTCCTAGCCCCTTAGGCACATGTTTTTGACCCTGTCAGTTTATTATTCCTGTCTTCTGCTCAACCCTTGCCTGTCATGGTTACTCATGTTTTTCTAACTTCCTCTGCACCAAGCTGAGTACATCACCTCCTTGCTCCTCATGTGTGCATGCTTTGGAGGACTCTTTTCTGCAGTTGACATCGTCTTTGTCAATTACAATCTTTAGAAATTGAAAAAAAAAGTTAGTTCTTTATGATTTCACCATTTATTTATTTATTTTTTCTGTTGAATTTCAATCACATAGAGGAAAATGAACTGAAATACACTGGAGAAGAGTAAAGTGATTTTATCATAATTAAGGGGTGTAATGGTTATTTATAACAACACTTTGACTTATCATAATTTGTGTTTGCAGATACGATTCATAGTCGATTTTGGTTCATTTAGAATGATCTGATTCACCGACCTAAAATGGATCCAGGACATCTTTAGCCAAAACTTCAACCAGTGGGACTTAGAGAGAAATACCTGGGTACTGATCAGTGTCGGTTTACGTTTTCCAGATTCCTTGTATTTTTTGCAATATAATCACGTGTAAATTAAACATGTGTACCAATAAACAAGTAAACAATAGTAATGGCAGATCTATTCATAATTTCATAAAGCTCAACCCACGGTTGTTTTTTCCCCATAGAAATAATACAAACAGAGCATTATTAGAACATTCTAGTCACACGTCTTTGCTAAATTCAAAGCGTTTCCACACATTAGACTGGAATAATGGCTTGGTCATCTTTTGCTTCCATCACATGTGTGCTGTCCGCTGTTTTTATTTCATAGTAACATACATCCACTGTACCTAAATCCAAATGGTATTTTACAGTATCGATATAATCGATTTATTTAATTGTGAACCAATTATATAATTGGTATGGGTTGATTCAAATAACAACTTGCCTTAGACAGATTGATCTGATCGGATCATCGAATAATCAATTGAGTAAATTTTACGTTACACCCTAATCATAATGCACAGATTTAACAAAAAAGAAAATCTCCTATTACATTATGTTCGATGAGGATCAGCTACTAGATCCTCAAAAACATCAGAAACCTTTTATCTAAAAAGCAACATTGAAAATGTTTAAATTCCAATGTATGCAAGGGAATGATATACCATTATCTCTTTTCTTCATGGTGCTCTAATCTTGAATTTTGGAGATGCAATCATTTTATATTTTACCCGCAGGTGCTGTTTTTCTATTGTATCCATTTGTCAATGTGTCAGTATTTTAACACATTCTTTTAGTTGTAAGTAAAAGTCAGGCTACTATTTCTCTCATAACTTCACATCACTTCCTGGACACCTATATTCCCTCTAAGACAAGGGGAAGATGAAAAATGAGGACAGATATAAATAAAGCACTGAACTGATCATTTAATTAAGCAAGAAAAAAGATTTTGAAAAAAGTATACTTTTAAGTTATATTAAAGCTTTATATCTACATTCACGTCGTTTGTGCCAATCTGCACCTTCTGTCTCACTCAAAACATGTCGACATTTTAAGGATTCCTTGACATTTTCTCTGTCTTCTTGTCAGCCATCCAATTCTATTTGTTCTAGACGGCTGAATTTAGCAGTTCTGGGATTATTCACCGGATTTCCATGCATGGGTGAGGAACATTTAAAGTCAATGTCTTGTGACTTTTTACAGAAGAATTACCCTACAAGCTGATAACCTTAATACTTTCTACAATCCAACTTTCATTTATCTGTCCAAGTATTAATAAAAAGAGAAAAAGAAACCAAAAAAAACTTCTCTGATGTGCCACCCAAGTTTTCTTACACAACTTCACAACTTTGTGTTTGGATGTGAGTGAGAACAGCTCAAGGCTGCTAGGATGTTGTAATACGTTTAGCCACCAAGGGAAATAAAGAGCTAATACTCTGGGCTAAATTGAAAACAGCTTTTCCATTTGTACTTTTTTTTTAAATTCAGACCAGTGATGAAACCACAAACGTGCATAGTGTGTGCTCCAAGAAAGATACAGCTTTTACTTGGGATTTTTTTTTTTTTAAAGCCACACAGGTGATTTTTGGGTAAGCAGATCTCAGTTGCTGAGAAATGCATTTGCAAAAGAGACCTCATGTTTGTCACGTTTCTCACCAACTGTAGTTAAGCCCAACAACAGCCGAGAACACGAGTTAGAGAGCAAATGGCAGGTCAAGATACAACAGTTAGTGGCCATGGGCTCAGGCTCATGATAATACCACAGCTGGTTATGTAAGTAGGGAACATAGTTATTTCTAGGAAGTTTCTTACAATGCAGATTGTGAGTAGCAGCGCAACCAAGCCCACAGTAATCACAGATTGGCCTATATGCCAAGGGAGTGCAATCACTGCCAGAATGCTTCCAGCATTGTAAACCCTGATACAAAACACAACAACGTTCAGCAGCCACACCAAAATGCCCATGCTAATTATGGCTTAGGGTGTGCACCAGGGAGCACAGTCACCCTTTTGCAAAAAGAGCAAATACATTCTACCCATCAATGGCTGTGTGGCATAGAAACATTTCTGATCATAGGGGGGAAAAAACAAAGACGTAGAAGATAATTACCAGCAGATAATTAAAGAATCTGAAAATTTAAAGGTATAAACTCATGGAAGATGCACCTAATATATATATTGTAGATTAGTCACAACTTAGTCACAGGGAAGGAATTATTGAGAAGTTGTCTTAGACCTGTTAAGCATCTAGAGGATTATCTAGTCACACAGATGCTCACATCTGAGTCCACAAAGGGCTCAAACATTTAAAAAGATGGCTTAAAAATTATTACCTGTGCTCCTGAGCTGACCTCAGAGCAGAGGGTGACGTCTTGAGTCCAAAGTTCTAAGCCTTATGATGACAATTCAACTTTGTATTGATGTCAAATTTAGTACCACCCCAGGAAAAGTTAAGACCTAATTAATTTATATACATATCCAGAATTCATCATTCATTTTTTTTCCTTAACAGCAGTAACAAAATACAAGTGGCTGAAAAACGTGCCAGCGATTATGTCTGCATGAAATTCAAAATAAAATGTTGTTACTGCATTCAAAGTACCAAACTATGACCCCTTTTTTTCCTCTCTTAAAAAGAATCACAACACAAAGCTCAGACTGTGGCGCAGTCGGTCTTTTATTGATGCTCTCAGGCTTTGCACCCATTTTCAAGGGTTATGGTTGAGGATTTAAAAAAATATCAAGTTACAAAAAATGAAATGCATAGTGCATGTTAATCATGGGTGTTTATTCATTTATTTATTTATTTATTTATTTTAACCCTTGTGCTATCTTGGATGACCCCACCCTTACTTTGACATGTTCTCCCTACCATGACAAAGGTGGATAAAGGTGGAAAAATTTCATGTAATCCATTGAACCAGTGAAGATCACAAAAAATAAAAAAAATAAAAAAGGTTCAGAGCTCTGTCTAGTGAATCTAGATGACCCAACTCCCAACGGTAAAGTGCCTAGGATAGCACAAGGGTTAAAGAAAGATTACATTTAACAGTAGTTCAAACATTAAGCTGAGATCTGTTTGTTAAGCTATGGCACATTAATTTCAGCTTTTATTGTGAAGAATCCTCCAAGTTCACATAGTTCCCAAAGATTTGAATAGCTGTATTAGAAGAGGCTGGTTTTAGTTCACAAAATATTTATTTTATAACAATCAAACGCTGCTATGATTTGGCAATCATTGATAAAGTGGTAAAACCCAATTTTTTTTTTTAGTATAATCATCATAGCAGCCTTCAACTGAAATCTGCAGGAATATTTCTGTAAATATTTAAAATAAAACAGACCAACTGTTTCGAATTTCTTTCTTTCCTTCATGCATTTAGCATACATCAGATGAAGCGCTGTTTCAATTTCCCATAGGCTTTGCATACTGAAATCACCTCTTCCTTTTCTAGCTAGCCAGGGAAAAATGACGCATTTTAGGAATCCCCTGAGGTTGTGAACGGCATATATGACAGCCCTGTGAGGGTCTTATGTCACTGTGGCATGTGTCATGCTACAAAATGATGGAAATTACAATAATCAGGAAAATTGTCAGGATTGCATATGTGCAGCTGCCAAGGCTTCATCTATGAAGCCATGGGCAGATTTTATTGTGGAGGTGAGTCCTTGTTACTATTTTGGCAGCCCAGACTTGACGCATATCAATATGGAAAATTGTTTTTTTTTTTTCACTGGGAGTAACATGACTTACCGGTACCTAGTGGTATCCTTCTGACTCCGTTCATCCCTATAGTCTTAATCGTTGAGTCGGTGTTAAGTTCTGGAATATTAGACTACTGTATGATGCATAACTTAACACGATACAGATATATATGTGTGATAAATATGTTAGTAGTGTCTACATTTGGTAAAGTTACATCAGCCCACTTAACTTTAACCCCTTGATGCCTGAAGTTATTTCCGGCTATGAAAAAAAAAAGGTGTTTTTGCTTTTATGTAGATGCTAAATGAGGATAATTTTGGAGCCAAAGGGGGTCAATGCACGTTTTCATAAAGGGGTTAAAGCTTAAAGGGGATGCTTTTATTATTGAAAGGTACATTTCTTCATTACAAATTAGTAGAAAGAAAAAATGATTTAGGATTTGATGAATCAGTACTGCACCTTTTAAAAACAAAGTAAATCTATTGTAAACATACACGTTACTATAATTTAAAATAATATTTAGAAAAGTATTTGACATAACAGAAGAGACTTTATTACAATTTAATTATTTCGTTTTAGCAGATTCATTTTAAAATAATATATTACTGCTGTCCTGAGCAGCACAGTCACAATTTCTTAAAAATAACAATAATAATAGTAATATAATAATTATAATAATAATCATATAAAAGCATTGCTTAGGAATCGAACACTAAGATATGAATGCAACAGCACTTTAATGTATTTTATCCTAAACATGTTCATGTTCATCATTACTTAAGAAAAAAAATATCCTCAGCTTAAAGAGAAAATCTAGCATTGATGTGGTTTAACTAACGCTAACAGACTTACGCTCGAATGACCTAAAAACATGGCAGACAACCTGAATTGGAAACAAAGTCGAGTGTAGCATCAATAATGCTTAAAGACAGAATATTTTTATAAATTTCATGCATTTAAAATGACTATTGCAAAATACAGAATAAATAAGGGATTCATTTTTTTTTTATTTTTGACTGACACTGGTCAGCATATAGGGGTTACTGAATTAAAAGCTGTAAGAATTAAGTAAGATCTCATTAAACATTAATTTTAGGCATGCAGACTTCTGAAAGCACAAAGCCGTTTTTTTGTTTACCGTAGTTTTTCAAACATACACAACTCATTGCATAAAGAGAAGCACAGCATATACTATTAGCTTTAATAAATCACTTAAATACATAAAATTGCTGACACTCAACTGACAGTGAGCTATATGAATAAATAAATTCTGGCATTGTGGCTCTATTCCCAAGTGTAATGTGTTAATAACGCACACAAGCTGGCATTCTGACTCCATCCATGGGAACAGCACATAAATCTTTCCTCATAACAGCGGTGGCATTTCAGCAACAATAGGGATTACACACAACCTCTGTTGAGTGGTCTTGCTGCGCGAACACACAATGAAGGACACACACACACTCAGTTGAATGTCCCTCAAGTTAGAGCTGAGAATATAAGAAGAAAAGGACAGAGAGACAAAGGTCCACACTAAAACTTCAAATAGGAGAAAATGCAATGCCACAAATCTGAAAAAGAAAAAAATCTGATGAAAGGAAAGCTTGATTTGGAGAAATAAACTAAAAGGTTTCAGCAGCTTCATCTGTATCAGTAAAAAGACAAAAAAAACAAATCAATGTCATATTAAATATATGCTAAAATGAAATTTGTATTCCAACTCTACGTCTTCAAACTAAGGACAGGCACATGAACCTAAAAGATCAGGCCTTTTGTTTTTGTAAAAACGTTCAGTCTTTAACTCTAAACTGAGATTTGTGATTGTGAACTGGACTTGAATGAATCCTCAATGACATACTCTGTCATTAAGGAAAGTTTAGCTTTTCTTGATACTTGGACAGATAAATCAAAAAGGCAGTGTCAAACTGACATTACATACATTCTGCACATTTTCCACGCAGGAAATTTTGGTTTTTCATAATACATGCGTGATATACATAATTCTTGCGTTCATCATTTGTTGATGTGAACAGATTGTCGTCCATCTTGGATAGCTCCAACATTGCTCGACATTTTCGTTGCACCGGTAATGTTGGTTTGGGGTTGTGAGGGGCTGGAAGGTAACGGGACAGCGTTTAAAAAGGGAGCTCAGTTAGTGGTGATGGTAAGGAAGGGAGAGGTTGCTCGGATCAACAGTGCTGCTCACAACAATACTGTTGTTCTACAAAAGCAATGTCTGTCACTATAGGGGGAATAGGAAGCACCCAGGCGAAGAGAGGAGGCAGTTGTTCAAGGTGGATGAGGAGCTTTAATAACTAAACAAACTAAAAACCACCGCGATGCAGAAAGACCAAAACTTGAAACACTCGAAACAGGGGAGAGCAGAATAACATACTAGGGACCAGCACAGGAAGAAGGCAAAGACAAGACTTAAATACATACAAGGCAACAAGACACAGGTGGAAACACTCAGGACTGATGGGGACTCAAAGTAAAACTCACAACCAAGGTCTAACACAGGAACCTTTCAAGAATAAAACAGGAAGTGAACTGAAAACATGCCAGAACAAAAGGAAACAAAACACAAGGGCAAAGTAACAGAAACCGTAACAATGTCTTAGAAAACGACACAGGGTTTTTTTATATTTTATTTTAGTTTTTTTTTTTTTACTTTGGCTAAAAACGGCATAATTAAAAGACCACTGGAAACATTTTAACCATTAATCAAAAGATGATTGCGTTGGGTTTTTAGGAAAAGCCAAAACTCAAAAAATATTTGTATCTCCATGTACTGCTTTTACTTTATCAATAAAAAAACTAAATTACATGGTTGTTAGAGGAAAAGAAGCCTGTGAGACAGTTTAGCAGAAAGAACTAAATAAAGTTCTTCTAAAAGTAACTAAGGTCTACTGCTGTTTGCAATAAGACATTCCACATATTTTATGAAGCATATAAGTGGGGTGTATTATTGCATGCAGTTATCTGCTGGGGCTCCCCTTTTAGGAGGCACCAACTGACTGAAAAAAGCTGATGAGGAAGGCTGAGGATGACTGTGAAAACCTCTGGAGCTGACTGTGCAAAGATGAATATAAGCACAAGGTGCAGGGTATAATGAACAGCAGTGCACAAATTCTGCACAATGTATGATGAAACAAGGGTCTTCAGTCACAAGCTTCTAAAGATCCTCTGCAACAAAAAAGCCCTACAGGAGATCATTACTACCCGAAACAGAGAGTCTATGCAAGAACTCATTATATTAGCTTCAATGACTGACACGGTCATTGCCATTTAGTGAGATATTTTTCAATTTGGATTCAAATTAATGAAGAATGGAACATGTCGAAATGTTTTGTCAACTGTATTTTAAACGTGTTGAAGCCAGTTCTAGTAATAAACAGGAAGAAATATTAATAGCTACAATATATTAGTTGTTTCGAAGAGCAAGGCAGATGCAAGATGAGTGCAGCAGAACACAGGCAAAATGCACAAAAATGCATCTCATATCAAAGAAGTAAACAGTAATTCAGAAAGCATAACACATTTGTTTGTTTTTCGCCGCAAAGCCAGCTTGGGTCAGCTCTGATTCAACACAAACAAACGCTATTCCAGACAAAGCTCTTACTGTCATATATCTGCTTTCAAGTTGCTCTTTGAAATCTAAAAAAATCTAAATTATATGGGGGGGAAAAACAAAAACATGACGCGTCTCTTTTTTTTAATGAGTCACTCACTGTCTGTAGAAAGTCAAAGTGAAAGCAGTAGCAACATGGATAACAATGGTAAAAACAAATGTAAGGGATAACGGAATTTCCCTAACACAGATGACGGGGCTGAGTTACAAAACTCACACCAGAGAATATTAGGATGGAACCCTTGGAAACAGATTCATTAAAGATTTTGAGGCTTTGGGTGACAGTAAAAGAGCCGGGAGCTTGTGTTCTCCCAGATGGTAAAAAAATGACAGACTTTACCACCCAGTGCTTTACAAGGAATTTTAAAACAAACCTTTTGCTAAATCATTTTTATATAAACTTCATGAATCAAGCTGAATCAATCCTCTGAAAGGCAGTATAAGACAGCATTTTTTTTTTATCTGCTTACCAAAAATAAATAAATAAAATAAAATAAAACACAAAGGAATTTTGAAATTTGAACAAAACATTTGACTTGGGAAAGTCAATTTTTTATGCGTAGTCTTCTGATTTTACATTTACACTTGTTAGGTCTTTACCACTTTTAAAACTGCTTGCAAATAAATGAAAGACCTACTTTTAATCCAATCATCAGATTCTGGCACTGTTCAAATGTTGTTAACCAAAAACATGTTAGCTAATCATCAGGGTTCGTACGACAAACCTGGAAAATTTTGGAAAATTAAAAAAGCAATTTCTAGTTCCTTGAAAGTTAGCGAAAAACATTTTTTTTTGATAAAGTTATGGAAAAGTTAAGGACATTTTAATATTTTTGATGCAAAAAACATAAATAAAAAAAAAATACTTTAACTTGAGTTGATGGCCCCACCTGCCTCTGCAGCTTCACATCTAGGCAAACTCTAGCTGTTATCATTTTCTTCATCACCACAGACAAAATGTATAATTTATTCTGGTCAATGGAACTACATCCAACGTTTTGCTCTGTAATGCTAGTGGATAAAGTCAAAATGTCCACAAAACACATCATGTCTATGACACAGACACATTGTGGTTTTTCAACTTTGATTTGTAGGACACCTTAGAGTTTTCATAAGCAGATAAGGTAGGCTAATGTGTAGTTCTTAAAAATATTACAACGAAAATCATGGGATAAAATTAGAACAAAGATCACCCGTTGTTTTTATATTTTTAATTAGACGCAGTATGCTTCTATAAAATATTGCAGTTTCCTCCGCACAACACAAATGGCCGTTGATGCGGTGGCTTCAATTTTAATTAGACAATTAAACAAACTATAAATATATATATATATATATATATATATATATATATATATATATATATTATATATATATATATATATATGATCTGTCCCCACTGCTGTTCTGCATAGGTCTGAACCCCCTAAGCCAAATAATCAACAAGACTGGCTATGATGCCGACTCAGAAATGGGGCCAACATCAGTCACCTCCTCTACATGGATGACATAAAGCTATATGCTAAGAGTGAACATGACATTGACTCCCTGATCCACACCACCAGGATCTACAGTGCTGACATTGGGATGTCATTCGGGCTCGAGAAATGCAGCCGGATGGTGACAAAGAGAGGCAAGGTAGTCCACACAGGAGGGGTCTCACGCCCAGAAGGAACAATAGCAGACATCGAGGACAGTTACAAGTACCTTGGAATTCGAGTAAGGCAAGTCCTGAAAACCCCAAGGTCAAAATGGGAAGCACCTCCGAAGGTGGTAGAGAATGAGAGGGCAAAGATCCTGTGGGACTTCCAGATCCAGACTGATAGGATGGTAATGGTGAACCAACCAGATCTTGTAGTGATGGATAAAGAACAGAGGAAAGCCGTTGTGGTGGATGTGGCAGTGCCAAGTGATGGGAACATCAGGAAGAAGGAACATGAGAAACTGTAGAAATACCAGGGACTCAAAGAAGAACTGGAGAAAGCCTGGAAAGTGAAGGTGACGGTGGTGCCTGTGGTAATTGGAGCACTCGGGGCAGTAACCCCCAAGCTGGAGGAGTGGCTACAACAGATACCTGGAAAGACCTCAGACCTCTCAGTCCAGAAAAGCGCAGTGCTAGGAACAGCTAAGATACTGCAGGATCCTCAAGCTCCCAGGCCTCTGGTAGAGGACCCGAGCTTGGAGGAGAAACCACCCGTGGAGGGTGAGAGGGGCGGGTTTTTTTTTAATATTTTATAACATATGCCTTAGTTGCAAGTTAAACCCACTGGCCTTTGAGTTTTATGGCAAAAATAATAAAAGGAGGCTGTACAGGTGGCAAACTCAGTAGGTTTGCTGCACCAGTGTGAAAGGACATTAACATTTTCTTATTGTCACCGCTGGTTATAATTACCTTCTCTCTACGAGAACAAGGGAAAAACAGCTTGCCACAATAATGGCTCCTTCTAAGGAGAAAAAACATGTTTTGATAAATGCATAGATAGAAGAATGATTCTGGGAAATGTTGTTGAAGTGTTATTTATTTAGAATAGGGGACACAATTTAAATGGTATTGCACACAAAGGCAGTGGAAAGATTTATATATTTTTTAAAGCTGTAAAAGAAAGCATTAATGAAAAGCTAATTAATCAGGATCAAAAGTAAAGAAGAAAAAAAGTGCTACTTTTAAAAAAAACAGTGTTGTTCATTTATATTTTCTGAATCTCTTTCTGTTGTTGTCCATTTGGGTTTAATATTAACAGATAGCTCTATATTGCAACCCCTTTGCATGATTGGCTGCCCCGCACGCTGTACACCCACGGGTTGACGGGATGACAGTCGCACTGGTGCCTGAAAGGTTGAACTTTTCAACTTTTGCCCAAGACACTGCTCCCAAAGCATTATGAAACACAAGATCGTCTTTTGTGAGACCACAAAAATGTTACTCTGTTTAGAATCAACAGAGAGGAGTGCTGTTGGCTCTTCCACAGCTTCATGAGATTTTGTTATTGACCCTAGTCTTCCCTTTCTAGAACTGCTTTATATGCTTCCTCCTGCTTAGCTTAAGGCTCAGTCACCACTGCCATTACAGGTTTATACAGTGAGGTCTATAAGTATTTGATCACCCTGTGATTTAGCAAGTTCTCCCACTTAGAAAACATAGAGGCGACTGAAATGTTCATCATAGATGCATTTCCACAGTGAGAGACAGAATCTGAAGAAACATTCAGAAATCATCTTGTACGATTTTTAAAAACAATTTATTTGTATATTACTGTGACAAAGAAGTATTTAATCACTTGAGTTAAACAACTTTAATATTTGGTACAGAAGCCTTTGTGAACAATTCCAGAGGTCAAACGGTTCCTGTAGTTCTTCACTAGGTTTCTACACACTGCAGCAGGGCTTTTGGCCACTCCTCCATACAGATCTTCTCTAGATCTGTCAGGGTTCAGGACTGTCGCTGAGCAACACTGAGTTTCAGCTCCCTCCAAAGATTCTCTATTGGATTTAGGTCTGGAGACTGGCTAGGCCACTCCAGAACCTTGATATGCTTCTTACGGAGCCACTCCTTGGTTTTCTTGGCTGTGTGCTTCGGGTCATTGTCATGCTGAAAGACCCTGACTGAGGTAAGGAGGTTTTTGCCCAATATCTCACAATACAGAGGCCCGTTCATCCTCTCCTTAATACAGTGCAGTCGTCCTGTCCCCTGTGCAGAAAAACACCCCCAGAGCATGATGCTTCCACCCCCGTGCATCACTGTAGGTATGGTGTTCTTGGGATGATGCTCCTCCTCCTTCCTCCTCCAAACACGCCGAATGGAGTCAAGACCAAAAAGTTCTATTTTGGTCTCATCTGACCACAAGACTTTCTCCCATGACTCCTCTGGATCATCAAGATGGTCATGACATGGTCATGACATGTCATCTGTCATGATGGTCATGACAGATGACATGGGCTGACTTCAGCAGGGGAACCATCCGTACGATACATGATTTTAAACCATGACGTTTTAATGTACTACTTATAGTAGCCTTGGAAACGGTGGTCCCAGCTCTCTTCAGGTCATTGACCAGCTCCTCCCGTGTAGTCCTGGGCTGATTCTTCACCTTCCTTACCATCATCGATACCCCACGAGGTGAGATCTTGCAAGGGGCCCCAGTCCAAGGGACATTGACAGTCATCATTAGCCTCTTCCATTTTCTGACAATTGCTCCAACAGTTCCTTTCTCACCAAGCTGCTTGGCAATTGCCCCGTAGCCACTTCCAGCTTTGTGAAGGTCTACAACAGGGGTGGCGAACACTTGGCCAATGAGCGTGCGGCTCTTTGAGTCTCATCATATTTTCTATATAATTTGCCTCATTTCATATTTTTTTTCCCTCTTAAACCACACTCAAACCATCAGAGGGTATTAAAAATAAATAATAATAAAAGTGATTTGGCAGTGTGTGTGTGTGTGTGTGTGTTCGATTCTGCTCCCGACATATACGTGACCGCCAATCATCTGCGCGGGTTACGCCCACTGTCGGAACACATAGATAAAGATTTGACGTGCGTGCAGACTGTTACCCTCATGGTTAAAATGGAGAAATTCAGAGTATAAGATAAACACAGGACGTTTCTGGAAGAACGGGAAGATTCTTACTTTTTACTGAACAGAATGGAAAGTCACGATGTTTATCATTATGAGCTTCTGGAAGCAGTAAAATAGTTCAGGGCAGAAAAGAACAAAACGTATCCCGGAGAAAATTAAAACTCTTCCTGATCATCTGACACAAATTGTCTCCTTTATTAACAAGTTGAAGCTTTTCAAAGTCCACATTCAAAACAACAATCATCCCACGTTCCTTCTTTGCACAGCTCACAGCAGAAGCTGCAATCCAAATGAATGAAGCGCAGAACGTGACGCTGCTTGCGCAACTGGACTGAAACGACCGCAGATCACTTTTCTCATGGATCCTTTAATGCAGAGACTGACTGATGAGATCCCCGCTGGTCACTGATGAGGCAGCAAGAGAACCGGAGATAAATGAGCAGAAATCTCTCTGAAAGAAGGCCCTGTTATAATTTGGAGAACAGACATCGGTCCGTTCTGACCGACACTCACGTAAAGGAGCTGATCAGTGTTGCCAGATAGTGACACAGTTTTCCAGCCCAAAAGTCATGAGAAAACTGCCAGACCCAGCGAAAAACCGCCCAATCCGCCCACCCCGCACACATATGTATAGTGTGGGGATCTGGGAGTTAGCCCCGCCTTTAGCCCCTAAGAGTCATGGGAAGTGGGGAATTTTCAGTGTAAAACCGTGAGCCAGGTAGCTGTTAGCTGAATTGACCTGCATGCCGTTTGACTGAATGAGTGTGAAATGAAGTTACCGGGTTCCCAAAAATGAGCAGGAAGGAGAGGCGTGAATAACACAGCCAGTTAAATTTAAACTCAGCACTTGTTGGATTACTACTCCTAATTATGAACTGACTTATTGCAACATATTAATATTTAATAAATTATTTGCCTTTGATGCAGATGTCAGTCATTCAATATTAAATTAAAAAAACATATAAAAGCAAGATATTCTAATGAAGGTCAAAATTAATTTAAGTTGCACACAACTGAAATGTAATGCATTTAATGTGTTTATTGTGAATATGAATCACTTAGACACCAGAAGGATGCTCTGTCCAGATGTTTGTGTATTTGTTGGTGTAAGTGTCATTGAAAGAGGAATGTTGAGTTACAAAGAATTACCAGTTAAATACTGATGGATAAATGGTGAAATATTCAGTTTTTATCATCGTAAATCTGACTTCAGAGAAGTCAGTGCTTCTCCAGCATCAACGTCACTGCCCGTCACTGTGTGGTTGTGTGTGTCAGAGAGAGGCAGACAAAAGAGTGAGATAAAGAGAGAGAGTGTGTCTGTGTGTGTGTGTGAGAGATGAGAGAGAGAGAGTGTGTGTGTGTGAGAGATGAGAGAGAGAGAGTGTGTGTGTGGAGGGGGTCTCTGACCTCCATGGTAGTCTCTGTGTTAACTCTGGTTTAGCTGCATTGATGTGTGTATTGGACACTTTCCTTGAAATAAACACAAGTACAATACTTGATGTTCTGTTGTAGGGAGAGGAGTGTGTTGTGGAAAGTAATACGGCTTTAATTGCGTGTTTGTACGTTTTGGCAGGTCAGTGTGTGATGTGGCTCTTTGACTCTCACAGTGAAAAAATTCGGCTCTTGGTGTCAAACTTGTTCGCCACCCCTGGTCTACAATTTTGTCTCTTGTGCCTTGTGACAGCTGTTTGGTTTTGCCCATGTTGGTAGTTAGACTTCAGACTGATTGTGGGGTGTACAGGTGCCTTTATGCAAGCTAACCACCTCAAACAGGTGCCACTAATTTAGAATCATGAGCAGAGTGGAGTTGGACTATTTAAAAGCAGAACAGCAGGTCTTTGCTGGTCAGAAATCTATCTGACAATCAAGTGATCAAATACTTGTCACAGTAATATACAAATAAATTGTTTTAAAAAATCGTACAACGTGATTTCTGACTGTCTCTTCAGATTATGTCTCTCACTGTGGAAATGCACCTATGATGAAAATTTTAGACCCCTCCATGTTTTTTAAGTGGGAAAACTTGCTAAATCACAGGATGATCAAATACTTGTTGACCTCACTGTACAAAAAGTCTGCAGGCAAAAAATGGGCAAACCTGTACAGGACATGCAGGTGGCCCGCATGATATTACTAGGTCATGGAGTGCTCCATGAGCCCATAAAGCAGTGATATTTATGTACATTTATTTTCCTATGGGCATGCTGTGAGTGACAGGTCTTAGCAAACACTAATACATCATGCAAGGGCGTGTTGTTCTTTCAACCCCCCCCCAAAAAAACCTGTGCACACTGCACGGAGCCCGTTAGTGCTGTTCAGGTGATAAGCACACACTTCTTGCGCACAGCCTGGTTGTTAGAAATGTGAATATTAGACAATCTGGGTGTCGATTGTGTTGCTGTCTTTGGGCATTTACATATCACCTGCACACCCCACGCAGGCAGTATTCGCACAAGGGGAAAAATGAATCACTACTGGCATCTTACTAACAACTAGAATTTGGTGTAAGGGCACTATATGACAGCATCAGCCATACATTATAAGTCCATGAAACTTCTATTAACCTTACAAATACTTCACAACCACACTTACCACAAAAGCAACAATGGTACGTTCCATTTTCATGATATCCCTCAACACGGCCGTATGAGCCTTAAAGGGGCTGCATGACACCTGAGTTCTCCTATTGATCTGGCTGCTCATCCATACAACCCTCCATGGGCCTGAACAACCCAAAAACCTGCAGCACCTATACTGGTTAGCCCCTTAACAGTTGCATGTAATTAAAGCTTTATCACTGAGTTAGTTGAGCAGTTTTTTTTTTTTTAATACCTGAATAAAAGCACTGAGTGTGCATCTACTTATTAGCTTTTCTTGTTGTTGCATGCTTTTAAGACCAGATAGCCTGATGTATTTTTTTTTATTTTATTTGTCTGCAGTATTTGAACTACAATCCTATAAATAGAAGACACTGTAATCTGTTTGTTTATTCATTTTTACTGTATGTTGCATTATTTTATTTGTCGCTGCTGGCCATCCTTGTGTTTGCATGACTGTTTGCTCTTGCATGTTATTGCAGGTCCAAGTCTTGTGTGCACATACAGCATGAGTGGCTGTCAGGTCACATATGTAGCTCAGTGAAAGATTGCACAAATGAATAGATGGGGCTAATGTCATCTGAAAACCTTCAAGTGGAAAGAAAGGATGACAGCGACAGTGATGGGAAGAAATACAGCAAAAGGAATCTTAGAAGGCTGATGGAAGAGAGGAGCTTTCAAGAAGGATCAGCATAGATTAAACTTGAACGATGTCGCGTGCCAACGAAACAGCAAGAGACAGACAGATTGGTTAAAAAGTTCACTTATTTAGGTGTAACACAGTTGACTTTGCGGCATTACTTTCTTATTGCTTGGTTTTTTATTTTGACCTCTGTTGTCCATTTCTGTCTCCTTGTCCCTTTCCTTTTCTCTCTTTATTACTCAGTCAAGCTTTCCTTCTCCCAGGCAGCTGTGTCACATTTGGTAACCTTACAGGTCTTGAATTCTTTGCTAGGCGGGGGACTGCAGGCCAGTGGTCCAAACATGTCAAGCTGAACTTCATCTTTATCTTTCTATTTTTGTGACAGAAAAAAAAAGTTGAAATATGATCTTATTAAGAATATTTTTTTCACAAGTAAAGTTTTACCCTATTATTTAAAAAGAAAATATGGGAAATCTTTGAGTTTTTTTTTTGCAGTGCAGTCCCTCCCCACACCTCATCTCTTCAGCATCGTTGCCTCTTTAACCAGAATCAACAGTGCTCTCTGTTTTAGCTCCGTCAGCAGCTTTTAGTTTGGAAGCAGAACAAAAGGGGTTTCATTTGACCAAATATTTCCTCAGCTGACAGGTCAATTTGACCGTGCTTGCAACGAATGATCAATGGTAATGGCTTATCAAGTCAGCAATACTGTGCACTGATGAACAGTGACAGGCTTTATTTGTATCTATTTCATTTGCAAAAATTATTTTACCTATTCAATATTCAAATGAAGTCGTATATTTCCTTTGTACATTTTGCATCTTTAAGTTCATTTAGGTATCAATGATTGGGCAGTAAAGTTTACATAATCTGTCAGAGGCCATCACAAGTATATACATTTTTTTTTAAGTAAGAGTGAGACCTGCATGTTTACTGTCCCCATTTTACCCGTTTATAAGTATTCCTTGAGGGGTAAAACAGAAAATTACAAACAAGCATGTCATAAATGATGCAAAGCTCAATTGCATGCATTTTTTTTTGTTTATTAGTCGACTATTCTCATTCAGATATGTGTCTAAACCCTGCCCTATTTAGAAGTATTCTCTGAATTTTTTTGGTCTAAGATACAGATTTGTCCACAATAACCCATTTTGATACAATATATTTTTTTAATCTTTCTTTTTTAGACATTTTGTTTTTTGATGTAAAAACAGCAACTCTAATCAAGGATGTTGTCTTACTGCGTCTGCGTACTGATGTCGTCTTACTATGAGAAATATCTTGTGATCTCAAAGTCTCCTAGCTTGAGCATTGGTGCGTCCCTTTTTTAAAATGTTTTTATTAAAGGTTGAGGGTCAAAAGAATATCTAAAACAAACATTAAATTGTCAGCTTTGAGCTGCCGCACATGTCTTAGAAATGACAACCTGATAGATCTGCTTAGGTATTTGTTATCTATGTTTGTTATCTATTTGTAATACAGATTTCTTGAAAATTGATTTTATTCTTAAAGACCCACTCCCATTAACATTTTCTTTTTGGTGTTTTTTTCAGTTATGTACCAAATATTTTTTTTATTTTTTAACTTGTCCTGTCCAACAGCTGAGAAGACAGATGAGAGATGAAGGCCCATTGTGTTGGACATATTGTATTGTTACAACAGACACACTAGGTGAATATTTAAATAAACCACTTTTGTAATTTAGGCTAAACTTTATTCATCTTACTCATATCTGTAACAGTCTTTTTATCGGACCGGACGGAAAAAAGGGGGAGGTAGGAGGGTGATTAAAGAAGAGGGGGGGTAGAACCGTAAAGCAAAAATAAAGCAACAAGTTGTTGGATGTTTACAATTGCAGTCAGGTTTATAATTGATATAAATCCAAAAGGGGGCGGGGCCTGTCCACACACACCCAGAAGCTACAAACATACCTGTGGGCTCCAAAAATGCCCACATTCAAAACATGTAAATATGTGCACAACACAACTGATGTTCACACACGCATACTTATGCATTCGGATGGACCCATGTGAAATATTTCCTTTAATCACTCAAACTAGTTGTGCAAAGGTGAAACAGCACCTGTGCTCGAGTGTCTTTATGTTCTTCTAAAGTGGATGATGGAATGTAAAAAGAAGGAGGGAGAGTGTAATGCAAGTGGCTGCCCACATGCTCCACTCCATTCACATGCATCCACTGGGAGACAACTAGATCCATAAATGTCTGTCATTTTTGTTGCACTGGTAATGTTAGGTTGAGGTTGTGAGGGACTGTAAGCTCATGGGAGAGCATGTAAACAAAGAGATGATGGGCTGGCCTACTCCGCCCCAACAGTCCCACCCACAACTCAGAGGCAAATTTCTGATGAATTACGGCCGCTCTGCAGAAATTATATTCTAGAAAGTGACGCAGGTTAAAATCAATATAATCATGGGTAAAAGACCACTGGGCACAGTTTTACAATGGATTAAGAAATGATTGGAGTGGGACTTTAATCTCCCAGTTTTTGTACTTTGCTTGCAAAATCCAACAAGCTATAAAATGACACACAATCTAGTTCTAGCTTCAGCATGTTATCGCATACAGCAGTGCAATAACTTGCATTTTGTTTCAAAAGTTAAATAAACATATGTGGTGCTACGTTTTTGATTCACATAAAAGGTAAAAAGCAGAAAATAAAATATTTAGGGTTCAAAGACTGCTGAGTTCATACAGATTTGACTCACCATGGCTTCAGCCAAAAATACGAGACAAGAACATAGAAAGTGTGGACCAATAAAGAGTGGTGCAAATAGAGACATGGCACTTTACATCAAATGAGGAAAAAAGATAAGAGATAAAGATATAGTATGATTGAAACATGTATTTTTTCTTAAATATGAAGTCTTTGGTTTTGGTTTTTTGCTTTCTATAAATACATAAACACACACAAAGTTAATGTTATCTAGAGAAACACGGTCAAGGAAAAGATTGCAATCCAAACGAAGTAACAAGATCAGCGGGTCACGCTTGCCTGTTAGAAATTCCTCTAATCTTTAAAACCTGTCTTCACTTTTGTGGCTTAATGTCAGCTCTGTCAAAGACACAGTCTAGTGGTCCCTCTAAGTTAGGACATCCATTAGATCCTTGGGTAACTCTCGCTGCTTTTAGCTGAACAAAACGACAGGGAAACCTGTCAGAGTCGAAGTGTGAATCTACAAAATAAACTGCTTTCAAGTTCAAGAAACACAGCCGCATTCCACACTGTTGCACACATCATGCTTGTGAGAGGTGCTGTAATAGCTTACAATCAGGGAGAAGCCAGAGAGGTGCATAAACCTCAGTCAACGTCAGATATTCACTCTTCGCAGTCAAGTGTGGAAGTCGCTGGATTATGAAACAGAGAGATTGTGACATGGCTTCCCTACCCACATGCTGTTCACACAGACTTCCCTCCCTAAAGGGCCCCAACTCAAACACTGCAGTCATGCTCACACACATATATCAATGTTTTCTTCTTCTTCTATATAGTAGTAATTTTTTTGCACTTTAAAAGGTTTAGATTGAAAATGGATATAAACTCATGAAATAAGTATTAGCAAACTTTTGGGGAAGATTAGTTTTAACTGTCAGCTGTACCTTTCTCTTGTCATCCTCCTTCACTCTACTTTTCCAAAAAACTGTTGGCATCTGGAGTAAAACTATAGAGTGCCTACTAATACCCAAGATGTTTTTCAGTTTGCGGTCAGCCAGACCTCATCAACACACACATATTGCAAACGAATTGAATATATACAGTGGTCTCTCGCTAAATCCTGGTTCACATTTTGCAGTCTCAATGTTTCGCCGATTTTTTTGCATGCTCAATCATTTTTTCCCATATGGCTCCCATATAGAATGTGCTCAGGTTGCCTCACTTACACAAATCTGCGAACGCGAGTGGATCTTTGTCTGTAATAATGGACCTATTTTTCTGCACAGGTTTGAACTTTGACAGTGGAAACGAGAACAAAGTGTGAAAATGTCTGACGAAGAAAAGTATAAAGTGTAAAGTAAGAGCCTTAAAACATCTGTAATCCTACTTGTGTTTAGATCCCATCTAATAAACGAAGGTAAGCACTATGTCAAATTGAGATTCGTAAAATTGAAGCTAAAAAGGACATTTACATATATTTTCGTGTCCGGCCAATATTCTTGCTGAGAATCTACAAATCCTGGTGATCTCATGTATTGATTTTTAGCATTTCTCTTGAGTCTACACATTTTTACACCGACAATGGCTTTATTGCCTTTTGGTTGACTGTGCAACTCCTCTGTGTAACTGCCTTTTTTTCCCCAGGAGAGATGAAATGTTTAAAATAATCCGTATATGACCTTACAGAACAAATGGCATAAAGACAGCCCAGTTTCTGTGTGTGCGTTTGTTTGGAAGGGTGGTGTGAGTGGATGTGAAAAATCCAACGGGACTCTCTTTTTATTCTAAGTAAGGACGAAATTCCAACTTTATGAGTACATGTCGAACAACGCGAGTTTATGGCGCATGCTTTACTAGGTATCATAAAACTCATGACCGTTTTAAACATTGTCTGCTGCTTTGCTCAACACTCACCCGCAGCAGTCACAGATCAGGGAGTTAGTTTTCATCAGTGAGCTTTTATGTCTGACTTCCCTTATGTTGTTAGAAAAGATTTAATAGAAATGTATTTGGATTAACAAAATATAAATTCAAGGCTGAAATAGGATGGCAGATTTGGGGTATTAATGAGTGCTTAATTTAATTAGATTCATTCATTTATTTTAAACATTAACTGTAGAGAATACTAAGAAAAAACAAATCACACTGATATATCAAACTCGTCACAGAAATAAAGAAATGCGCTGATTAAAAAAAAAAAAGGAAAATTCAAAATAATTTAAGAAAATGAATCAAGAGGGATTTTTGCAGTAATGCATACAATACACTCTCAGGTCACATTAGATTCAATAAATATAGTGAGTAAGTCAAGTATTTTGATTTATAGTTCAATATGAATTAAGAAAAAGTTAATTAATATAATACCACATCAGTATAATTATCAGCAAAACCTTTTTTCTGTTCCTTAAATGACCCCTGTTTTCAGTTCGTTCATCACCTTTACCTTCCTGCTAAGACAAAAAAAAAAAAAAAACACAGACCCTTAAAGATTTCCCTTTATTTTAGCATGACTATAATTAATTCAGACAAACAAATGTATTTGTGAACACAAATCTGTCTGATTTTGACTGTCTAACCCCTTACTAATGCATGTATTTGTTGTCACTGTATTGTTAGTGAGCTCAGATTTATCAACAGAAAAGATTTAAAAAAAAAGAGTTTCAATGCAAATTTGGTATATTAAAAAACAAAAAACAACTGCAGGAAGCATGAGAATTAATGATAGGTCCTAAATACCAATCATGCCAAAGTGTTAGTCAGTGTTTATGAAGCATAATTATCATGCAGTGAATTTACAAGCTTGAAAGAGGATAAAATAAATACTCTAAAAAGCAGGACAAATGAAAACCAAACACAAATGCTTTTATAAACATGTTTTAAGAATTTAGATTTAGCCTACATCATAATATTCAGTGTATCACAAAGATCCGCACCAACAGTCCCACCTAGAAGTCAGAGGCAAATTTCTGACAAACTCCTGCTGCTCCACAGAAACGATATCCTAAAAAATAATACTTAAGACAACAGCATAATCCTAACGAAAAGATCACTGGAAATAAAAAAAGATCCAATGATTTGAGTGGGACTTTAAATGGCAGATAGAAGAAAAACAGGTTAATATTGTTAAATAGCATTTTTCTGGCTTTAATCTAGCCTCCCAAACTTTGTATGTAATATGTAGGGGGAAAAAAAACTGAAGTGTAGAAGAGTTTTTTTTACATTTTGAATGAAAAGGACACTAAAACAAAATGACAAACAGACATGACAAACATGAGCATACCCAGTAAAAGACAAACAGTGAGTGTTTATATAACGGTGCCTCATATGGCATCTTTCAGTTTACTGATGAGGTCAAAGAAGAACACTGGAACCTTTCCAAGTTTCAGTTTTGGCCCAAAGGCACATTTTTCATGTGCTTCACTGACTATCCCGACCCAGATGGAGAGGTCACAGTCAACCCAAACAACCAATTATGTAGGAGCACAAATAAACAAAATGAGAGGACTCAAATTACACTTTTATTTTGTTATTATTTTATTCATGGGAGTAACAACAGCAAATACAAAAACCTGGTCTCCAAAAGCACAGCAACGTAAACACTTTACTTCCAGCTGAAGTGCTGAAAGCAAATAGATGTTCAAGTGATATTTTTACGGACGCATTTCGAGAAAGTCTGACAAGTGCATTCACATCTGACCACTGCATTACCATAGAGAGAGGTTGAAGATAATAATAAAAAAGTTTTTATACCTGTTCATTTTCTTGTGTTGTCCCGAATCCCAACAACCTTTTCTTAACTGAATGGCACCTCGTGCCCGAAGGCTTTTCCTAATTCTCAAATACAGGTCACTAAACGAATTACTAGCTGTGTGAAATGTATTGACTGAGCTAAATGGGTAGTTTGTTGAGCACTTGAGCTGGACAGTGGCACTTCTTTAAAAGAATAAATATTGTGAGCTAAGAGGTTTGGGGACATAAATCTTAGCCAACAATGTATAAACAATAGATTTGTTACTGTTTGTTTCTTCGATTGTTGTTTTATTAGCTGAGCCTGTACACTGTTGCCGCAACAACCACATTTCCCAGACTGGGATCAATAACGTTTTTTTTATGCGTATCGAATCAAGTAAGAAGGAAATATACACAGCCCTATAAACTACAAAACCGGTGTAAAAATTCAATTTTTGGCTCCCACTGTGTCCCATCCTAAACAACAGTACTGTCAAGATGAAGTCCAGTGTAATTACGCAATACACCGAAGATAGGAGAGAGCTCCAGCTATAGGTATGAACATAACAAAAACTGACTTGACAAATATATTGATAACTGTTTAGTGTAAGCCAACTTAGCTGAAAATCTGAAGATAAGAAGATGGGAAATAATAGAAGAAGAAAAAAAAAACGCATTTCTAAAAATTGTAGCAAAATTATTTACCATTGTCAGCATCATCTTTGAGGGAGAGAGGGGCGTTTTTTGTTGTTTTTTTTTTAACTTGCCCCTCTCACCCTCCGTGGGTGGTTTCTCACCCAAGTTTGGCTCCTCTACCAGAGGCCTGGGAGCTTGAGGGTTCTGCGCAGTATCTTAGCTGTTCCTAGCACTGCACTTTTCTGGACTGAGATGTCTGAGGTCTTTCCAGGTATCTGTTGTAGCCAATGTGCTCCAGTGTGCTCCAATATACATTATATATATGTATATATATATATATATTCCTTCTGGGAGTGAGATCCTTCCTTCCTTCACTCCCAGAAGGAACAATAGCAGACATTGAGGACAGTTACAAGTACCTCGGAATTCCACAGGCAAATGGCAACCTGGAGCGGGCAACAAGGAAAGCTGCAACAGCTAAATACCTCCAACGAGTAAGGCAAGTCCTGAGAAGCCAGCTCAATGGCAAAAATAAGACCCGGGCAATAAACAGCCATGCACTGCCAGTTATCAGATACTCTGCAGGACTAATAAGATGGCCAAAGGAAGAGATACAGACCACGGATGTTAAGACAAGAAAGCTCCTCACCATGCATGGAGGGTTCCATCCCAAATCCAGCACCCTGAGACTGTATGCTAGCCACAAGGAAGGAGGCCGAGGACTAGTGTGCGTAGACGCCACTATCCAGGATGAAACATCCAAGATGCATGAGTACATCAAGCTCAAGGCCCCAACTGACAGTGTGCTCAGTGAATGTCTCAGGCAATGGAGAGCAGAGGATACAGTGCTGGAGGACAGATCCTCATGGGAGGACAAACCCCTCCATGGGATGTACCACCGGACCATAACTGAAGTGGCTGATATCAAGAATTCCTACCAATGGCTAGAAAGGGCTGGCCTACAGGACAGCACTGAAGCACTCATCCTGGCAGCTCAGGAACGAGCCCTGAGCACCAGAGCGATAGAGGCTCAGATCTACCACACCAGACAAGACCCAAGGTGTAGATCTACCACACCAGACAAGACCCAAGGTGTAGGCTGTGCAAAGAGGCGCCTGAAACAATCCAGCACATAACTGCAGGGTGTAAGATGCTGGCAGGTAAAGCATACATGGAGCGCCACAATCAAGTGGCTGGAATCATATACAGGAACATGTGTGCAGAATATGGACTGGAAACCCCAAGGTCAAAATGGGAAACACCCCCGAAGGTGGTAGAGAATGAAAGGGCAAAAATCCTGTGGGTCTTCCAGATCCAGACTGATAGAATGGTAATAGCGAACCAACCAGAGATTGTAGTGGTGGATATAGAACAGAGGAAAGCCGTTGTGGTGGATGTGGCAGTGCCAAGCAATGGGAACATCAGGAAGAAGGAACATGAGAAACTGGAGGAATACCAGGGACTCAGAGAAGAACTGGAGAAAGCCTGGAAAGTGAAGGTGACAGTGGTGCCTGTGGTAAATGGAGCACTCGGGGCAGTAACCCCCAAGCTTGAGGAGTGGCTACAACAGATACCTGGAAAGACCTCAGACCTCTCAGTCCAGAAAAGTGCAGTGCTAGGAACAGCTAAGATACTGCGCAGAACCCTCAAGCTCCCAGGCCTCTGGTAGAGGACCCGAGCTTGAGTGAAGAAACCACCCACGGAGGGTGAAAGGGGCAATTTTTTTTTTATATATACATATATATTGATTCATTAAATATAACTGGCTAACATAATAAACAATGTTCATAGGGTGTTAAACTATCTCAGCTAGTAGGCAGTCTGAGTGCAGCTTGAACCTCATTAATTTCCACTTGTGGCTATATTTGGGTGCCGTCATAAAAAAGTGATACAATGCAGCCTTCTTAGTGTGCCTGCTTCAAAGTTTTATTGCATATTTTAGCACATGCTCTTACCAGATGAAAGTCAAATGTTTGTCATAAAGCAATGAGACTTTTATCAAGCAGAACTTTAATTCAACCTTTTTCTCCAGCCCTGAGTGGCAATTCCAAATTTCTCATGTAACCCTTCAAAAATGTAATTACCCGCCCAATGAGTGGCAACTCAAGAGGGTTGAGAGGGTAATGTATCATTAAATCAAACTTTATAAGTTTTTTTCCAGGTACGAAATAACTTTTCTTTACCATTAAAATTCATTTTAATAAACAGAGATAAGAAATTAAACATGCATAGTTTTAAACCGGCTTAGTTTAATTGCTGGAAACTTTTCAGTATTCAAGAAGACACAGCTAGTGTATCCCCAGTGTTTGATGTTAAACTGCGTGTGTGTGTGTTTCAATGACTTGAGTAATTGTCAGGCTACTTTAAAAGTAGAGGTTTTTAGGATGTGATGTGTGTTCCTCTTTGGCCATTTGTCTGGTGATAAAGTAGTCTGGAGAGCGATGCCCATGCCAGAAGGGAGGTCAAGCCACCAACTCATTCCTCTTCCTGGACACTTCCATTTGTCAGGCCTGACTGCATTCATCACACACCCCCAAGGTAGTCATGTGTGCTATTGTATGTACGTGTTTCAGCTGGAGACATGGGAAATAACCCAGAGAGACGAACATTCTTACGTAATACAAACACAGAGACACTTCACATGTTTACCAGGTGGTTGTGGAGTTACAAATGGTGCACAAGTCTGTTCATCAAAACCGATTTAAAACCTGACATTTATTAGAAATTGCTAAAAAAAAAAAAAAAACTCTGCATCCACCAGGAACTGATAACTGAACTCAACAAACTGACTGAGTCCATTTGCTTTGTTGTATACATGTATCTTTGTTCTCACTGTTCCTATTGCTCTAAATAAATAAATAATTACAATAATTAGTACCACAATAGTGTTTGTGATTACTCCCTTCAGCTCCAGCAAATATTCCTTGATTCTTCTGCAAATGTTTATAGTCCTGAATTTCTTCCCAAATTTAATTTACAAAACATCAAAATTAAAGTGCTACACCTTTCTAGTTTTGTTTGTGGTGAGAAGAGCAGGTTAAACACTAAAAGGTGCCCATTTACCTTTATGTAAGCGGGCCATTTTTGACTGTTCAGATTTTTCCAACTTCCCAAACTCCATTGTTTAGTTCAGGGGTGGCGAACAAGTTTGACACCAAGAGCTGAATTTTTTCATTGTGAGAGTCAAAGAGCCACACCACACACTTACCTTTTGTCTGCCTCTCTCTGACACACACAACCACACAGTGACGGGCGGTGAGGTTGATGCTGGAGAGGCACTGACTCCTCTGAAGTCAGATTTACAACAGCATTTAACTGGTAATTCTTTGTACCTCAACATTCCTCTTTCAATGACCCTTACACCAACAAATACACAAACATCTGGACAGAGCATCCTTCTGGTGTCTGAGTGATTCATATTCACAATAAACACATTAAATACATTACATTTCAGATGGATGGAGCATAAATTAATTTTAATTTCATTAGAATATCTTGCCTTTACATGTTTTTATATAAAATTGAATGACTAACTTTTTGCATCAAAAGCAAATAATATATTAAATGTTACTACATTGCAACAGTTAAGTTCATAATTCAGAGTAGTGATCAGCTGAATTACCTTTAAACTGGCTGCGTTATTCTCTCCCCCGTACACATTAAGAGCCCATTGACTTGAATACACACACATACAGCTAAACTGCATTTCAGTCACTTCTGCAAACAGGTCCCTGACTTATGGTTTTACAATTGAGACTCCCCCCTTCCCATGGGTCTTAGGGGCTGAAGGCGGTAGCCTCTCTGATCAGTTCCTTTACGTGAGTGTCAGTCAGAACGGACCGATGCCTTGATTTTGCGTGCTTCAAGGTAATGAACAGGGACTGGAGGACACATATTGAGGAGAACGTGGACAGCAGATTGAGAGCAGCTCTGTTGCACACGGGGATTCCTCCGTTCTCCAAAACGTAACCGGGCCTTCTTTTATCTTGGTTAGTGAAACCGAAACTTAACTCAGCAAAGATAGGAAAAAAGTGAGATGACACACAACGCATGCAAATTTCTTGTTGGCGATGCCAGTGGCAGTCATATCACGCTAAGTCGCGCTCAAAGTAGTCAGCAAAATCAAAGAGAAGACAAAAGCGAGATTTGACACAATGCAGGCAAAAAAAATGTGTCTTGCAAACACAAAAAACGTTTTTGAAAGCCAAAAAAATAAACATTTTTGAGCAAAAAACTTAGAAAGTTTTGTGTGCAACGTGGTGGCAGAAATATCACTCCATATTCTTTCAGAGAGATTTCAGCTCAGTCAGCTCCGGTTCTCTCGCTGCCTCCAGCGCAGATCTCATCCAGGGCCGGCCCTGGTCTTCTGGGGGCCCTAAGCGAAATTTAATTTGTGGGCCCTCTAACTGATCAGCAGCTTAAAAACAACACAACTGTTGTTGTAATATAAATGAGATCTCTCTATGAATACATTTGTGAATTATTGTTGCTGCCGAAGAATTGAACACAGTATATTTATTGCCTGCATGTTGGATCCACAATTAGTGGTGCCAAACAATTTTTAAATGCAAAGAAAAAAATTTGAATGACAAATGTATATAGATATATAGCCATATATATTTTAATGAAACATTAGGCACTCAACAAATGACATTCACAAAACTCCAACTTATTAAAAACAGCAACTTAATAGAAAGTCAAATAACGATAAAACAATCCAAAATAAAGAACACAACAGCTCAATGAGGGGATTTTGGAAAGTCAGAGAAAGTCTCTCAGTCTGTAAAGGACGTCTTTGCACCAAATCCATTCTTACTGGATCAGAGAGTGTGGTTGGCCATTCAGCTGGACTTCAGCTGTATTGGATTTGAGGTGTGTGGAATTTTGGATCCAGTCGGCTCCTCCTCCATTCACGCCTCTCTTGGAGCCTCTGGAACATAAGACACATAACTTCAATAAAAGCAAACAGTGAAAAGTCAAACAGTCAAATGTTTTCCCTTCCAACAGTAGATGTGGTAACAACAGTTTCTTCTGCAGCTAAAAAACAAGAATTATTATACAATAATTAATGATAAAGCTAATAAAATATCTATAGCAGAATACTAATAATAGTTTACTGGCTCATTTAAAGTCTGTGTGCAGGTTTTTCACAATTTCAAGATCTTTTTATATATTTATAAGAGATTTATTGTTTGATTGTATATTTGCATGAGGTCATATTCATTAATTTAATTATGAACAGTTTGGGGCTCCATACTCTTCAGCTGCTGTTTATGAAAAAAGGGTTTATGCAGACACTGTTTTTAAATGACTTTACATGCTATTAAAATGACCTTAGATGACATCTTCAGTGATGTCAGGAACATTATGGGATGTGGATGCTGCACCTCCTCCAGTACTTTTTGATACTTTTTGAGAGCAGAAGAAACTGTGCAAAACATCCTCAGTATGTAAAACCAAAACTGCAAAATACAAATAAGAAATCAATGTACCCATTTCTAAATAATAAATGTGAACAATGATTTGAGTATAAATGGAAATATAAGCATTTATGCACTTCTTTATCTATTATTTTGTATGTTCATAATTTTAAAATTAGTACATTTATTTTGTTTTTCATTCATGAGAACATTTTTTTCCTATTTGTATTTTGGCAGTTTTGATTCTCCATATTTCATGCCAATGCTAGATTTTAAGACATATTCATTGTTGAAAAAGTTAGAATACCTGACTGTCTATAACAGATAAACAGCAGTTTTTATACTGACAGAAACCAGAAAATGCAGAATGCACTAAATATGTGTTAGCAAAACAATGAAACAATACGATAACGTGGGTTAAAACATTTATCAGCCATTATACCGTTGTCATTATTTACTTTTCTCTGTTCTCCACCGTTTTAGAAGCTCATGTCTGTCCTCATCTTCTTGGAAACTTGGATATCAGAATTATTTTCGAGTTTTCCATTGGAAATGACGACAAACAGGGTCGTTTATGATAAAGTTTCCGTGCAATCTTCACCTCGGATCGATTAGTATTTACGTAAATCACGCAGCTGCACAGAAAGGCAGGATTAATGTAAAAATACGGCCCAACATCCTCCAAGCTTACCTTGTGATTGATGTTTCAGTTCTTCTGCTTTTCTCAGCTCCTGATGGATAAAGTCTCTTTGGCATGAAGTTCTCTTGTTGTCGCTTTGATCAGCGTGACTAAATGTGCTCGTTTTTTTTCTTTTCCCCAACTTTATTGAAACAAAATCCGCTCGTAAATGCACACTGTTCCAGGCTCAGATGCAAGGATGTTGACCAATCGTTGCTAAGAGTGGCGTAACGTCAGTATTTGGGTTGCCAGATTGGTTCAGGTGTGTTCAAGGGGGGGATCATTAAAGTGCAGGCAACATTCTTTTTAAAGCGCAGGTTGGTACGGAAGTTCTATGAAATGGGTTGCCAGATTTGGATCTTTTTTTATTTTCATTTTTTCGCCACTTCGGGGCCCTGGTGGTGACGGGGGCCCTACGCGGCTGCGTAATTCGCGTATAGGGAGGGCCGGCCATGATCTCATCAGTCAGTCTCTGCATTAAAGGATCCATGAGAAAAGTGATCTGCGTTTGTTTCTGTTCAGTTGCGCAAGCAGCGTCACGTTCTGCGCTTCATTCATTATGATTGCAGCTTTCTGCTGTGAGCTGCGCAAAGAAGGAACGTGGAATGATTGTTGTTTTGAATGTGGACTTAGAAAAGCTTCAACTTGTTAATAAAGGAGACAATTTGTGTCAGATGATCAGGAAGAGTTTTTATTTTCTCCGGGATACGTTTTGTTCTTTTCTGCCATGACCAATGTTACTGCTTCCAAAAGCTCATAATGATAAACATCGTGACTTTCATTCTGTTCAGTAAAAAGTAAGAATATCCCCGTTCTTCCAGAAACGTCCTGTGTTTATCTTATACTCTGAATTTCTCCATTTTGACCATGAGGGTAACAGTCTGCACGCACGTCAAATCTATATCTATGTGTTCCGACAGTGGGCGCAATCCGCGCAGATGATTGGCGGTCACGTATGTGTCGGGAGCAGCATCAAACACACACACACACACTGCCAAATAACTTTTATTATTATTATTTATTTTTAATACCCTCTGCCGGTTTGAGTGTGGTTTAAGAGGGAAAAAATTATTAAATGAGGCACAGTATATAGAAAATATGATGAGACTCAAAGAGCTGCATGCTCATTGGCCAAGAGCCACATGCGGCTCGCGAGCCTCGTGTTCGCCACCCCTGGTTTAGTTATTAAAAAACTTGTACTATATTGAATATTTTACACAGTTTTGCTAGTTTAAAGGAGCCTTTTCTTGTTAACAACTGTTTAGAGGTATGTCTATGAAGAATGTCATTCATCCAGGTAGATTCATCATAGCAGTAGGTTTAAAGGTTGTCATCTGGACTTGGTTTTTAAAGTTGAAGACGTTTCACCTCTTATCCAAAAGGCTTTGTCAATCCTGAAATAGTATAAGAAGTATAACTGTTTAGAGGGTATAAGACAAATCACAACTCCGTTTTCTATGCTTACTGCATAACACCATTTTTAAAAAATGCCCACAATTTTTAAAGAATTATACAGTGGGTATTGTAATTGTATAAGGCTTATTATTAGCAAATATAATTTCAAAATGATTTTAAAACCAAGATATAGTATATAGGCTATTTACAATAACTCCAACAATTTTTATGTTTTGCTGTTATGAAATGTATGAGTTATGAAATGTTTGTGTTGTTGGTATGATGGGTACAAAATAAATGTGTTTTTAACTTATTTTAACATATGAAGCTTTTAACGTAAATATGATGAATTAGTTTGTGAAATTTGTGAAATCATTTTAAGTTGTTGTAAAACTTGTAAAAGCATCAAATGTATTTTATGCTTATGGAACTCCAGGAAGACTAGCTACCACTTTGTGGAAGCCAATGAGGTTCCAAATAAACAAATAAGAGTCAAGCTCCTTGTCAGCACTATAAATCAACTTTGAGTGTCACCATGTAAATAATTAAATATTCTGAAGATGCGTCAGGCTTAAACTGCCAAAAAGTTAAATTTACAAAACCAACAGCCAGTGCACATGCCCACTCTAACACGCACACATATCAGTGGATGTAACATGTAAGTAATTAAATCCATGACATGAAACATCTTAAGGTGTCTTTCACAGCTACTTACATTCCAGCAATTGAACCTGTACTTCTAGGTGACATATCTGGAGACACATCAGATGTGTTCACAGGCGGAAAGCTTTTGTGTGTGTGTTGTTATATGTGTATCTGTTGCCAAGTTGTGAACAGTGCATCAAGCCAGCCAAGTCAGAACCTGTGACAGCTGCACACTTGGCTGAGCACCTCATGTGGCCAAACTGTCAGTTTGATGTCTGAATTACAGCACACACGTATCTGCATTAGTCAACCAGCAGATAATCCTAACATTTATAACAACAGATGGTAAGTAAACAGCAAAGTACTTGCTTGTTTTTTTTTTTCTTTTTTTTTGGCAATCAAACATAATTTTAGACAAGTGCTAAATGCTGCTGGTGATAGTTAGCATATGCTAGCAAGGTCACCTTTGATAAAAATGATAAAAAAATTCTTCTTTATTTTGCAATTGGTCAGATTATACTTTTTTGATAATTACTATTGAATAATTGTGGTGCAGCAGGTCAAATTTAACTTTCATAATAATCGTTTGGTTTAGTATAGCGGTCTAAAGCCAGGAGAGCTGTATCAAATGTATTTTCCTCATCCTTTAAGGTTCTGAAATTCTGGCTTGATAGGTCAGTTAGTTAAATGCAGGACTGGCACATGGTGAATCAGGGTTCAATTTTCAAGGGGTGGGATGAGCTTCATACAGTGTGTGTCCTTGGGCAAGATCCTTCACCCTACTGCCTTACCATGTAGCCACAAAGGGGCCCAAGTCTGGGCCTGGCCCGGATCCCAGCCTGGATAAAATACAGGTTTGTGTCAGAAAAGGCATCCGGTGTAAAACTTTGCCAACACACCTGTGTGAAAAAGTGAAAGCTGATGTGGCGACCCCTGAAGGGACATGCCGAAAGGTGAAAAGACAGCATGTAAGGTTCTAAAATTGAATAGCATGTTTGTTTAGTACAAATTCTATATAGAATGAAAAACTTTTTATTGATAAAGAGTTAGAAAAGAAATGTGTATGAGAAAATGATTACAAATACAATTATTATAAGGTATTTTGTAAATTACAAAAGGGGTTTATTCAAATATACACTTCTTGTGTCATAAGGTTCATAACTCCATGAACCTTATGTTGAAACACAAGAGCCTTTTGGCTCTCATATGTTTTCTCAGCTGCTAGAAAGGACAAATAAACAAACAAAAACAAAAAAAGTAGAAACGGTTAAACTTGACATGGGAAGTTTTTAAGATTTTGACTTATTGAATATCAATCCATCTGGCAAGTTTCAGATGAATACAGTATACTGTAGAAGCAAAGAGCTTTATTTTTCTCACATATTTATCAATGTTATCCATATATATGTTATTTTTTTAGAAAATACCTCTAAGAGACAACTTGACTTGAAAATATTACCCCCCCCCCCCCCACACACACACACACACAGAAGTTTTGACAGTAAAGAAAGAAAGGAAACATATCTTTTTGGTTTCTCCCTTTTTGTTAAGTGACTATACCCTGTGTCAGTTCAGTAAGGGGTGCATTTTCGTGGTTCGTCACAGCTCACAAAACATTTAGGACACCAGGTTGCAAAAAAAAATACACAAATATGCAAAATAGTTTTCATTTGAATTACACTGGTTGTCTGCTTTCTTCTGGCAAACCATGAGTTAAAATACTGCCATTTGCAATAACTCCTGACAAATCTGGTGCAGCTGAGTATCAACTGTAGGCTTTCTTACTTGCATATATACTCTTACAATATAACCTAAAGCTTTCTAAAAGGCTAGAGTCTGGGCATGACATCTGAAATTTTTAGTTCTTCAGCTACCTCAAGGCACTGCTAAGTCATTTGCATCGATTTACATTCCTCATCAATGTCCAAGCCTCAGCTCCTTGGCTGATTTCTATCTAGATCTCTTCAGTGTTACCCAATTTCTTATGTGTTTTACCAGTATTGTCAGATATGATAAATACATAAATGATTTTTGTTTTCTAAACTTCAGCTGAACCTAAATATAAATGTTTTTTCTTGAAAAATGTGTAGACCTGCTGTCTTGCCCTTTCCAGGAGATTCAAGATTTGTGAATGACGTTTGTACTTGTGTAAAGTGCAGCTACGTCTGCATGTGCTTCGGGGTAGATTGAGAACCCTTCTTTTAAGTGTCAATTTCCAGGAGTAGCTCTGCCCATGTCTCGGCATGGTAAGAGCTTGGTGCCAATGACTATTTGAATTTAAAACGGATCGTTTGCCTTGTCAGTTACTCATAAGCCATTCATTATTGCACAGTCTGTATAAAAGAGAGGCAGCACATTCAAATACCCTCCTGTGATAGTTGTAAAGACTTCTTTAAAAAAAATCAGGTATGTTGGCAAAAATATCTGAACAGGAAAAGCAGTGGGGAGGGTGAATAGAGTAGTAAAAGGCTATTGAACCAGATAGCAGTAACAAGCGCTAAGAGCTTCCAGCTGGAATTAAACAGTGGATGTTTCTCACTAACAAGCACGCCTACCACTTTACCTTTTGGTAAAAGCTCAATTACAGTCATGTGCTGACAATCTGGATTGCCTCGATGGATGGCTTTTTCGTACGTGGAGCAAAAGCACTTTTACAAATTGAAAAGATTTCTGCCTGCTACTATGCCATTTTTTTGAATGAGAAAAATTGGATAAATCCTGTAAAGAAACTGACCTAGGGACAATGTATGATTTCATGGGAAGTGTGAAAAGTAGAGAAAAAGAAAAAAACAAAACTTGCCTTAATAACTTACCCCATCTTAATGCCTATAGCTGTGAGGAAAGTACCTTTTAAAAAAATGATTGATAGAGAAACTGTTGCTAAAATGGATGTTTGCAGCAGGAAGGACTTAATTCTGTGTCATCTCACTTATTAATAGGAGTTAAAAGCTGCGGTGAAAAGGCTTTCAGGCCAATGTCAGTGACTGACCCGTGGGTACAATCTTGTCTTACATATGTTTGGTCTTGTTGTTGGATGTGCTTCAACTCCAGCTGTGTTGCAGCACACACTACGTCCCCACACATCTGCTGTACTTTGGAGGAAACATGTGACACTCAGGGAGTCCTCAAGCTCATAATCACCATCCTTAAATATCTTTTTTTAGTTGGAGACATCATACAATACGTTATATAATGTATGATAAACCATCTTGGTGAAAATTCAGGAGCAAAACATGTACTATCCCACCATTATGAACTTCATGAATATTTTTGTGAACTTTACTTGTGCACTGCACTCAGAGGACTGAAATACTGGGTTATATCTACAAAGCCATTTTTTTTATTATGTATAAAAAGAAATGGGGAAAATGCAGTTACATAATAATGACTTTCTCTTTTCAGGTCAGTTGTGGCCCACTCTCTGCAAGTGTCCTCTTAATTTCCATAGATTTAATAGCAGGTCAACTGTTTTTGTCTCATAATATCTGTCTTGATTTTAAGCATGGATTCTGGGAAAGTGGCATCAAGAACTACTACTTTAAACTTAATTGTCATTGTTAAGCAGCAATTATCACATTTGACTTACAATACTTTCAATTGTTATCCGACCCTCTAAAAATGGATTAAAACATTTTGTTTTTCTATTTCCAGAAGAGTGGTTTTTTTTTAATGTTTTGGAATTTGACAAAAAAAAACCATGAGATTGGTTGTAGCAGGTATCAGAGGAAAGGAGTGAAACAGATGTTATTAGTAGTTTAATCTCTTGTGTTTATAAGGAACATGCTACTTTTTTATTATTGTGTACAGAGCTACAAATAAAGGTCTAGACTGGGTGTGATGCAGGGTAATTGTAGGGGTTTGTTACACTTAAATCTCACACCACATGTTGGAGAGGTCCAGCAGCTCAAAGTACAGCTTAGAACTCAAAAGTTTTCCCAAAGTCTAAATATTGCATTTATTCGCTTTACTTCAAAGTACAAGTTGATTCAATGGAAAGGTTTCCTTAAAAACCAAAAGGTTGTAAATATGACAAATATCACCATTGTGTTTATGAACTCAATTATAAGCCCTTTAAAGATGAGATGTAGTTAGCATGTCTGTTCATATTAAACAGTGAAAGTTACAAAATTATTAGACATGTATAATAAAGCATAACCACACAGAGATTCTACACTGAATTTACTCAGCCTCCAGTACTCTGTTTAGATTTGGCCAAGATCACAAACACTTCTCAACACCTGATAACATAAACTAAAGCTCAACATTGATTCCCCCACAGGTGTACACATGTTCTTGAACTACTTCTTTTTTCCTTTTTCCATTCCTCAATTCTTGTTGGGTACAAACATACTGAGGGAAGCGTTTTCATGTGGAGACATTCAGCTTAGCCAATGGCCCAACTGAGGTATTAGCCTGATAGGATCTGTGGTTCTCCATCACACACTGACAGACACACAAATATTGGCACCTGCTTGGACAAACACACACATCACACACACAAATGCATTTGTACACACATGCAAGGCTGATTGTTCTTCCGTTATATGGTGTTTCAACAAATGGTTAATTTTCATCCTGAGGCTAGGGAATTGTCTCCGCACCTCTTTCATTGTAATAAATAAATAAATAGATAAATAAATAAAAAATAAACAATTCCAATGATCTGAGCAAGACAGAAGCTTTTCCATAGAACAACACATTCCAGCTCAGAACAATGGGAACACTACTGCTGCCATTTAAGATGCACCATATCTGTAAAAATAATCAAACTGATAGCCAGTTCCCTGGAAAGACCGGGCATAGCTATAACTGTTAAGCTACATTCACAGCTTCCTCTGCAAACATCACTCAAGCGACCACTTTCAGTAATAAAAAGTCTATGTAAATTCACGTTTTGGGCTTCTGCATAGCTACACAGTTTTCCGTGATCGCTTTCAGGGTCTACATACAAAATGTGCGGCCATTAAAGTCAGAGAAGAACTGGAGAAAGCCTGGAAAGTGAAGGTAATAGTGGTGCCTGTGGTAATTGGAGAACTCGGGGCAGTAACCCCCAAGCTGGAAGTGTGGCTACAGCAGATCCCTGGAAAGACCTCAGACCTCTCAGTCCAGAAAGGTTTAGTGCTAGGAACAGCTAAGATACTGCACAGAACCCTCAAGCTCCCAGGTAGGGTGATCGACCCCTGATCATAAAATTGCAGGTTAGATTCCCGCCTGGCACGCCCATGAGTCGATGCGTCCTTGGGCAAGACACTGAACCCCACCTTGCCTCTGGTGGTAGGCGGGTGCCTGTGTTTGGCAGCGGAGCCGCCACCAGTATGTGACTGTGTGTGTGACTGTGTGAATGGGTCTGCGACTGTAAAGCGCTTTGGGCCAGGTATAAAAGCACCTTATAAGTATACGCCATTTATCATTTAGATTAGTAATTCTTTCTTTTTAAAAAAAAGCTAATAAAGCTTTCTGTTGGCTGTAATTCTTTAACACAAAAATAATTTGTTAACTTTTAAGTATAACTGCAAACTTACAAGCTTCAGAAAAAAAATCTTCAGCCCACATCAAGGACTCAGTCCGCTCCTTGTAATTCAAGATTCAGTTTATTGTCATTTTAAAAAGGGTATATGCAGAAGAAGACAGTGTGAAGGGATAATATAGTCATTAAAAGTGAGTATGTGCTTTTATCAGTGCTATCCAAGTCCCATTAACACTATGAGTGGGGTCATAGGGAAACCAAATTAGGATTTTACTACATTATTTTACCTTATTCTATCCCCCTACATGTATGCATCACTTACTTGAGGTGGTTTCAAAGTATAATTATTAATCGTAAAAACTATAAGCAACTTTTATCACCTTCCTGTATTGACGGCCAGTGGGTGCTGATCTTCAGATTAATTTGACGTTTGAAAAAACATCTTTTCCTCCTTAGAGCTACATTACAAACAATGTTAAACACACCAAATTGGCAAAGACTCCCCCCTCCTTAAAGCCGGAAAGAAAACATGTTTTGTCAAAGGAATTGGTGAAGAGCAAACAATAAACTGTTTTGCTGAGAATGAAATATTCAGAGCCTGTTTTTTTCTCTCAAGAGAGAAGGATTGCTTGAGCACAGGCTTTAGATCGTTCAACCTTGAAAAGTGAAATTTCTTCTTTTTTTAAAGAAAATGCTTTTTTTTACACTAAGAAAAAATTTGAGAAATGTGTAAAAATGTTATTCAAATTTAATTAGACACTTTTACCTTTATTATAAAATGTGTTGGGTGAAAATTCTGAATTAACTGGGTCTATTTTTTGGTCCTATCCTAATAAAGTCTTAATTTTGAACTTAAAGTGTCACAAAAATAAATAAAAACTGGACAAGTGTGACATAACTACAATGTTTTTGACAGAAAAAAATACTGTATAAAAATTATACGATGGAGTTTTAGGGCCAGTTAACAAAATGTTTTTTTCTTTCTCGTAAATTACGACTTTTAAGTCGTAATTTAGAAAGTAAAAAGTCAAAACTGTTAAATTACGAGATTTTGAGTAGAAAATTTAGGAGAAAAAAATCTTGTATTTTGCGAAAAAAGTCATAGATTAGCAAGGAAGAAACACCAAAGTTTTCCGTTTAGCAGAGCCTAGCTCGAAGATGAAATTTGTGTCATCCGAACACCAATGCGGAATTAAACAGTGTTACATACGCCCCCTTCTTCAGAGGAAACGTCCCTTTTCAACATAAAACAATAAAGAGAAAGGAAATAGTCTGGGGGGTGGTGGCCGTCGATCACTACAGACTGGGATTCTGTTTTTTTTTTTTTCTGGATGCTGGTGTGCCGCGGGGCTTTTGTCAAGGTTAAAGTGTGCCGTGGCTCAAAAAAGGCTGAAAAACACTGCTGTAAACCAACCATCAATAAATGAAATATTAATAAATCGTAAATCAAACAAATGAGCTTCCAAGCATTTGGAATATTATCAGTTAACATTCAGCTCACCTATTCAATTAAGTTTAGTCGGTCTGCTCACTTTCACTTTAATCTAGTAAAATTATTAGTTTTTTTCTCGTAAATTTACGAGTTTTTTTTTCATAAATTTACAACTTAAAATCTCATGATTTAACTTTTTTGTTTTGTTTTTGGTGGCCCTAAAACTAACAATATTTATTAACTTGACATTTTGACTGTGCTGCCTTTCAACATAATTGCTGTTTTCCTTGCTTTCTCTAAACATAAATATTTTTTTTTATTATTATTATTATTACCAGTAACAGTTTCTGATGTCTCCGTGTCTTTTCAAAATTTCTTTTTTTCTAAGACAAATTTAGCTTTCATTAAAATATGCTTTCTTCAAAGATCATCTGTCCTCGTTTTGGGAGTCCTACTAGACCCACTGGTGATTTTTTTTTTTTAATCTAAAATTCTATTTTCCATTTAATCATGTATATGTTTTTGCTTTCAGCCCTGGAAAACCAGAGAACAATTTTCCTCTGCTTTTAAAGTTAATTTGCAAATTTTGTAATTGTTTGTTCATTTTGGGTAGCAGCAATTAACAGCTGCCAAAGAAAAAGCATAACTAAAAAGCAAATGAGTAAATAAAAATGGAAAACAAAAAAATAAAATTACGAAAATAAAAAAAAATGGGGAAAAATTTGAGTTTGTGGGTTTTCCAGGGTTAAGATTCAAATGTGTCTGAAGTTTCACAATCATTGTAGTTTCATTTAAGTTTACATTATGACATGGATTTGCAAAAGCATATTGAAGTGAACTAAATCTGATCAATACAATTGAGGAAGTTTGTATTATAGACTAATTAAGTTAAATCCGGTATCCAGCAGGTACACTGTATCTTAACACTTGCTTCTGCAAAGTTTGTTTCTTGATTTTCCTATGTTTCGTCTACTTTCAGGTGCTTTCCTAACCCCACAGAGTGTTTAGTTCCCTGCCAACGAGCATCTCTGCTTTTTGAAGCAGCAAATAAGGCACCCCCCACCACCGTCATCACCACTAACCCCATGCCATCATCTCTGAAATAGCTTAGGTTGGTTCTGCTTGAGAAATGTATTACAGCTCACCTCTCCAATGTCATAAAGCTGTATGACTATATTCTTTAGAAAACGCATGTAAAATAAAATTGATGTGGTTGCCTACTGCTAGTTCCCTGCAAATAAGATCATATCCAAACAAGAAAAGAATTGCTTTTTGAATTGCATTGGTAATTGTTTTTTTCACGCCAAGTTAGGCTCCAGTTTATTACTACAGATGCCTTTAAATTCAAGCCTGTAATGTTTCCAGCACCTATATAATTTAGTTCTCATTATATTATAATGGGATTATATCAGTATGGGATATGGCAGCTTTAAGTGAGACTAGCTTGTAGACAACAGTTGTAAAAAGAGAAAATAATCAAAGAAGAAATAGAAAAAGAAAATGTGCACTTATTGAATACCCTTTACGCTCCAGTGGTGCCATACTTTCTTGACTGAACCTGACCTCTGATGGCAGATTTTGATTTTATTTATTTTTTATTTTGGGGCCCATTGACAGTGATGAACAGACAATGTCCAGAGATAGCGACATTTGTTAAAATATATTAGAGGCAACATATATCCTTTCAATCTGTAACTGACTGTTTAGAACCAGCCCTTTAAATGGTTTAAATGATGGATTTTAACGAATTATAAAATATATAGAAGTGTTGAGTTATTGACATTTTTTTTCTGCATACAATTCCTAAAGAGTGGTATCTAGTCTATTCTGTTTTTTAAATATATGTTTCAAAGTTATTTTTAGCTACCAGTGTTACTTAAAAAACAAATCACCAGTCTTAGTTTTTGGATAAGGTAGTAAGTAACTAATTTAGTTAGTGACTGACTTATTATTTAATATAACTAGCAAGCTACATGAAATGTACTGTTAAAAAAGAAGAGCTATTTGTAGTTACTATTGGTCAAACAGTGGCTCTTTCTTGTTCAATATATTTACAAGTCCAATGAAAAGAGTAAAAAACATGTGCTTGTATGCAACCTAGAGTAAATATTACATATCAACAGACAGCCAAAGTATTACTAATGTAACATAAGTAAATAGTTAAAGATTCTAGTGTTTTAAACTCAAAGTAAATCATACTATAACAACCTCAGAGAGCTGGAAAAGTAAATAGCATGTACTTTCAAGTATCTAGTATACAAAATAAGTAAATAACGAAGTGTGTTTAACTCTGTAACCCAAATTCAAAAAATCTATTTTTAATCTCAGATTACTGGTTGGTGTAAACATCTTAACTTTCATAAGTCAACAGTCAGTATCAAATGTTTCTGCATTATTTGTAGTTGCTTAAATATATCAGACTCCTCAGAACCTCAGATAACTGACCTGAAGTAATTCTTATACTAAATCTTTACCTGGAAACTGCCAACTTTTAATAGAGGCTGCTCTGGACTCACTGTTTTCGCAACTTTTTTCACCTGATTGTTGTGTGTGTGAGCGCAACAAGTGTCCTGGTTCATAACAATGTTGAGTCAAATTGGCAACCATGAGACATGACACCGTCTTAGCCAAACATATTTGTCCATACCGTTGTTAACTCACCCAGCTTACCTCTCTGACAGAAACATTTAGACATTAAATAAGGAGATAGATAGATAGATAGATAGATAGATAGATAGATAGATAGATAGATAGATAGATAGATAGATAGATAGATAGATAGATAGATAGATAGATAGATAGATAGATAGATAGATAGATAGATAGATAGATAGATAGATAATATGTGTGTGTTTTTAGTTAGATTATCTATTAGAAAAACCTTTTTACTGATCCATGGCATGCTAATGATTGACATCATGACCACTGCAGTTGACCTTGTATTTTATAAGACATCTGGGCTCAACGGTCCTTGTAAATGAAATAAACCTTTTTTTTTTTTTCCGGAAGATTCATGAGGTCAGTGTTAGTATGCTTTGCTTAAATAAAGCTAAAGGCTACATTAGCGATTTAAAAAAGTAAAAATAAAGAAAGGAGACTAGAGACTGCAGCTGGAGGGTACTTTCAATAGCATAAATCTAATCTGAGACAGCTGCAGACCATGACATGTGGCTATGAGTTGTGAGATAAGCATTGGATTACAGAAACAACATTGTTGCTGTTCTTTTGAAAGAATTCCTTTTCTGAGTGAACATCATATGTCAGCCACATTTTTTAAAAGCCACAATTTTTTTTTTTTTTTTTTGCCAAAGATAAAAGCCTTTTTGTTAGATGAAAGTGAAAAATTGAGAACACAATTGTGTTATAATTAACCAAAGTTTCAAGGCAAATCTAAAATGGTTGACCCACATGACCCATCAGTTTGCATTGAACCAATTTGGAACATTTTTTTTCTGCTGCTCCTTACCATCACAGCTAAATTTTCTTTTATATCACTAATGTTAGAGTCAATGGAATGTGAGTCAATGTGGAATCAAGCTCCCACAATACATCACCAAATTTAGAGTCAAAATACCAAAAGCCAAAGTTCCTCAATTGAGCACTGAGGGCTGGTTTCAGAGAGGAGCAATTTTTTGTTCATTTCCATCCTAAAAAGTCCAACCTTACATCACATAAACATATTTATAGTCTGATAACAAACGTCTTTTGATGTTTAATGCCCTTTTGAGTTTGGGCTATTTGAGGCTTCTTTTTTGCTGTCCAGAATTTTGATGTCAAAGCGAAAATGCACAGACCAAAAACTTAGTGAGCTCTTAAGTTAATGCTAGAGCAGTATCTTGTCAATACAAAGACTAGTTTGTGGACAACTAAAATCTCAATATAAAATAAAAAAATGTAAATTACCTTTAACTGGATGCAGTATAGCTAATCACAGCAGCAGTAAACAAAGAAAATCCGAATCACAGTGAGCTTAATTGCTTCTAGAAGCTGAGCTGTATTACATTGGAGTAAATGGAGAATGATTCAAAGCAATAGTCATTTTTGCACCAGAACAGCGTCGGTTGTTGGCGCGGGATGTGTCCACTATTGACCAACCTTTGGAAAGAATTTATCACTACAGTACGCCACATGAGAGGCAGCTGGCACAAATAACAGACGTTGTTCTGGAGCTAACATTACATAATCACAACCTCTGTCACCCAAAGTCAATCATGTCCCGGTCACTATTGCGCTCAAAGCCCCACCCGCACAAAAAATTAGGTTCAACACCAAAGACGAAAAATGTTAACTTAAAAAATTTTTAAATTAAGGATGGAAAGCAAAGTGGAAGAGAAACAAACAAAAAAAAAATTATATTTTCATTTGGAAACAGTTCTAGGTTTATAGTATTTTTATGTAAGTTTTCAGTACTTCTTTAACAAAACAAAAACAAAAAATATATATATTTTTTTTTCTTTTCAATGTTTTTAAGTCTTCAATGTATACTTTTGAGTTTAAAACTTGTTCTTTTTCCTTTTGTTTTTTAATTTACATTGTCAAGTTTACATTATTCTCATTCACGTAAAGCTGATCTTGATTTAACCCCACAGACTTGCCTCATCAAAGATTGAGACTCGGTTTCAGATGTGCAACATTTTAAAACTAAAAGGGCATGTGGGATACTTCTTTTTCTTGTCCACAAGGTAAAAATGAAATTGCTAAAAAAGATGATTAATTTTAATTTTAAAACACAAGTGTGGGTTATTTAGAAGTACACTTTTTGTTGGTGTGTGATTTGGGTTGCTTGAAAAATACTGTATAAGTAAGAGATCATTATAGTGACAGAGCAGAGTGATTTGTTCTGGAAACTGGCTTTAGAATAGATGAAGGCCATTCAAGACTGGCTGCAGCTTTCACAGTATGTTTTTAGGTTGTGTCTCTTTTGGTGGCTTGGTTGAAAGTCGAGTTTAGTTTTTACAAGCTCATACACACTTGTGATGTTTGTTAATAGATGGGCTGTACGTAATGTGGTGTGTTCTGTTAGCGACAACTCTTATTACTGAATTTTTGAATTTGTTTGCATGATTTGTATTTTTCTTTTTGTTGTGATGTGAATATTTTCTTTGTTTAATTATGACTGTTAATTAACTGTGTTTTTGAAACTCAACTCTCTCTCGACAGACAGACAGACAGACAAGACAGGAAAGTACCTTGAGACTGTATGCTAGCCACAAGGAAGGAGGCCGAAGACTAGTGAGCGTAGAAGCCACTATCCTGGATGAAACATCCAAGATGCATGAATACATCAAGATCAAGGCCCCAACTGACAGTGTGCTCAGTGAGTGTCTCAGGCAATGGAGAACAGAGGTTTCGGTGCTCGAGGACAGATCCTCATGGGAGGACAAACCCCTTCCTGGGATGTACCACTGGACCTTTACTGAAGTGGCTGATATCAAGAAGTCCTACCAATAGCTAGAAAGGGCCAACAAGACAGCACTGAAGCACTCATCCTGGTAGTTTAGGAACAAGCCCTGAACACCAGAGCAATAAAGGCTCAGATCTACCACACCAGACAAGACCCAAGGTGTAGGCCGTGCAAAGAGGCCACTGAAAAAAATCCAACTCTGCAGGGTGTAAGATGCTGGCAGGTAAAGCATACATGGAACGACACAACCAAGTGGCTGGAATAATACACAGGGACATGTGTGCAGAATTTGAACTGGAACCCCCCACGGATCCCTGGAAAGACCTCAGACCTCTCAGTCCAGAAAAGCTCAGTGCTAGGGACAGCTAAGATACCTTAGCTAAGATACATTAATTAAGATACCAGCTAAGATAGGACCCTCAAGCACCCAGGCCTCTGATAGAGGACCTGAGCTTGGATGAGACACCACCCACGGAGGGTGAGAGGGGTGATTTTGTTTCTTTCTTTAATATGAGCTTCAGAATGTTTACAATTTTCTGTGTGAGCTCATGATTTTGATGGGCTGCACTGTCCAGTTTGTGCATGTGTGAATGTTGGCACAAAAGTCACCGTTTGCACAGCTGTCCAATCCAGAAAGAAAAATGTGTCTGGACACAGCTGCTGCATCTACAGCAATTCAAACCATAATTACTGGAGTGATTTATTGGAAGTGGCCATCAAGTGTGTATTTCTATGTCTTTCTGTGTGTGCACTGTATGTGTTTTAGTATATGTGTGTGTGTGGAGGGGATATGTGCATGGAAACCTATTTATTGCTTAAAAATACCATCGTCATGAGGATGACAAGGATTTATGGTAGAGGTTATGGTTAAAAAAAAAAACTTGTTTAAACGTGTTTGGAGTTGTGATTCAGTTGCTTCGGTTGAGAGACAGGAAGTTTGTCGATTGAAAAATGTTTAACTCAGTTTTCCTTCCATTTTTTCTATATTTTGTAATTTTGAACGTTTTCATCAGGAGTTTATAATGTACAAAGGAATGCCTGTAGGTTTTTAAAAAAAAAAAATGACTTAAAAGAAAGGCTGTCGGTCTATATCCAGTTTCAAGAAATACAATATAGATTTCAGTAACACTCAAGGGTAAATCACGTATCTTTTAGAATTTGACTTGCAAGCACGGAGTGACAGATGCTCTGAATGCACACACACAAACAAGCTTCCTCCCACGATTGCATGTCTGCAACCTTGAGTTCCCGGGAGCTGGTGTGAGAGCTGGGTTTGTTGTGGAGATGCTGCCACTAAGAGCAGATGAATGTCTGCATATTTGAAACTTCAAATTTGGCTCATGTAGTGTCCAACAGCATCTAATAGTTCTATAAACTAAAAAAACAACAATGATAAAAATGACTTAAAGTAAACATCAGAAATTGTCAGGGTTTCCATTAACTGTGATTTGGTATGATATAGTGATGGGTCGGTTGCAAATGAAACGGTTTTAAGAGCCAGCTCTTTAGAGTAAATGACAAGAGCCAGTTCCTTTCTGGGAGCCATGTTCTTTTTTTGTTTAACTGTCTTTCAGCCTCTCTGTTTTTCTCTTCAAGAGCACGTGTTTGCTCCATAGACATATATACAGTAAAGAGTTAAAGTTTGGACACACATTCTCATTCAAATGATTGGGAAGGTGTGTCCAAACTTTTGGTCTGTACTGTATATATCTACGGTCTATGGTTTGTGCTGAGCGTGGGGAAGTGGGGATGGGGGTTGGGTTGAGTGCATGCGGGTTGGAGTGTGTGTGCGTGGGAGGGGGGTGTATGAGGGAGATAGAGAGAGTGCCAGGTGCAGCGAAAAAACTACATCAACACAAAAACATAAAATAAAGAGAATGAAAGACTGGAAAAAGAAGCAAAAATCTAGAACCATTGCACTTTTATTGAATACAAAGGAAGACTGTAGAGGAAAATAGTTCCATCTAGAACCGGCTCCACAACCAACCTGCACTGGAACCTGAGAAAACCTTCTTCAAAACAGGGCAGATCAACACTGACAGAAGAAACCAGATCACGTCCTCAAAGCTAAGACACTTATAAATACCAACCTTCATTTGAAATAAAAGTCTTTTTTGTCTTGTTATATAAAGCAACAAAACAATCCAAAAAGACGTTTGGGAGCCGAAAGAGCCGGTTCAAAAGAGCTGGTTCTCTAAAAAGAGCCGGAGTTCCCATCACTATTATAATATAATTCAACCTATAAATTTCAAAGAACTTTGGATAAATGTATTAAACACTTTCCTAACAATGTCATTTAAATGGTTTGTTCAGACCATAGCTTTTGTGGTAACGCTTTCTTTTACAGTACAGTACTTACAGTGTACTTAAGTGGTATTTACATGGTATTTATTGTGTAACTACTTGGTACTTTCAGGGTACTTACATGGTACTTTTTATGGAATTTACTGGGTACTTTCAGGGTACTTTCTATGGAATTCACTGGATACTTACATGGTAGTTTTTTTGTGTCTTATCTGTACTTACATGGTACTTACTGTGTATTTATATGGTACTATTTGGTTCATACCTATGTGGTACATACTGGGTATTTATAATATACTTACTGGGTATTTACATGTTGTGCAAAGGTGTCTTTTATGGTACTTACCACATGTATGAACAAGGTAAGTACAAATAAAGTACCTTGAATGTAAGTCTTCACTCGCTGAATGTTTCATGGTATTTACTAAAAATTTACCACAGAAACTACCCCTTAAGTACACTGGAACTGGACTGAAAAAGAAAGTCAGCCCTATTTCCACTCAACTACATGGTACTTTCATTACTAAATACTGGGTATGTTCACATAAATATTACTTGGTACTTACCCCTTAAGTACACTAAAACTGGACTGTAAAAGAAAGTCAGCCCTATTTCCACTCTATTACATGGTACTTTCAGTAGTAAATACTGGGTATGTTCATGTAATACCTTCCCATACAGTGTACATACACACTTGGTCTTCTGACCTCACCAAATGAGACAATGCTAACTTGTTGGTAAAGGTCAAATAACTGCATTGTAAAAACATATTCCTACTTCTTGTAACATGAGGCAAATGTAAAGAGAAACAATACAGCAGTGAAAACAACAATCTTTAATATGAAACATGTCTGCAGCATACAAAGTGTCATCACAATGAAATTTGTTTTAAGTACAAAACAGTACAAAGGAGCATTCCAAAAAACACATTATTGGCCTGAGGGTCGTGCTTTTTGTTTGTCAAAATTCCATCAGCAGAGTTTGGTAACGGTGCAGGACTTCTTCAGGGTTTGGAACTGCAAGAAAATTCACAATAAAAGCTCAAATGAACATAAAAAGCATAAAGACTTTTATAAAGTACAAAATACATTTTACTTATTTAATCATTTCTGTAAGGAGTTTGATAAATCTCTGTGAATTCATTATTGCTTTGACTGCAATGCTTGAAATTAATAAATTATCCTCATTTATAAACATGATAGATTATTCACAACTTTATATTTAGTTACATAAACAAAAATAACAAAAAAGAAATCAAAGAAAAAAAGTTCAAAATTGCCATAAAAAGTCTACTTTGTTTAGACAAAGAATTTCAAAGTAGTGTTTTAATTGGCAATTGCTGTGTGTATTTCTTCTTTCTAAATATTATTCGCACCTACAATTTGCATTAGGCCAATAATGTGTTTTTTGGAATGCTCCTTTTTACTGTTTTGTACTTAAAACATATTTCATTGTGATGACACTTTGTATGCTGCAGAAGTGTTTCATATTAAAGATAGTTGTTTTCACTGCTGTATTGTTTCTCTTTACATTTGCCTCATGTTACAAGAAGTAGGAATATGTTTTTACAATGCAGTTATTTGACCTTTACCAACAAGTTAGCATTGTCTCATTTGGTGAGGTCAGAAGACCAAGTGTGTATGTACACTGTATAGGAAGGTAATACGTGAACATACCCAGTATTTACTACTGAAAGTACCATGTAATAGAGTGGAAATAGGGCTGACTTTCTTTTACAGTCCAGTTTTAGTGTACTTAAGGGGTAAGTACCAAGTAATATTTAAGTGAACATACCCAGTATTTAGTAATGAAAGTACCATGTAGTTAAGTGGAAATAGGGCTGACTTTCTTTTACAGTCCAGTTCCAGTGTACTTAAGGGGTAGTTTCTGTGGTAAATTTTTAGTAAATACCATGAAACATTCAGCGAGTGAAGACTTACATTCAAGGTACTTTATTTGTACTTACCTTGTTCATACATGTGGTAAGTACCATAAAAGACACCTTTGCACAACATGTAAATACCCAGTACGTATATTATAAATACCCAGTGTGTACCACATAGGTATGAACCAAATAGTACCATATAAATACACAGTAAGTACCATGTAAGTACAGATAAGACACAAAAAACTACCATGTAAGTATCCAGTGAATTCCATAGAAAGTACCATGTAAGTACCCAGTAAATTCCATAAAAAGTACCATGTAAGTACCCTGAAAGTACCCAGTAGTTACACAATAAATACCATGTAAATACCACTTAAGTACACTGTATTACTGTACTGTAAAAGAAAGCGTTACCGCTTTTTTTTTTTTACTTTAAATCGTTAACAAACTTTTGATTTACTTACAATAACAAGTGCAGGGTAAAGGGTTACCCACCCGGAGAGTATATGTGGTGCTTGAACCAGCCACACTATGACTGATGAAGGTATTGGATGAGTGGCCAAGCATTTCAAGAAGAGAAGATAAAAAGTCCAGATGTCATGACTTTACTCCAAGACAGTGTCACCTGAAAGAAAATAATCTTCAATGACTTTTTGGCGTAATTCCCCTTTAGGTTACTGTACACAGCTGCATCTTAGTCGTATGCTTTCTGAGTTGAGAATTTAGGTTCATTTGTCTGGTTGGTTGAGAGCTTTTGACTACACAAACTGGAAGGTGCTGTGAGTCGGTGGCACTGATTTAGGTCTTGATTGACAGCAAGTATTTCTGAGTACATCCAATGTGTTGTACTTCTGCAAATCATAATCATCGGAGACTTACTCTCAACGATCAGTCTGCTGGAACAAGTGTACTTCTAAAGTTTAAGTTGCCACCCATCTGCTCTATAGTAATGGAAACTGACCTGCAAACCAGTGACCTGTCAATAGATCAAGAAGCATCGGCCTGGGGCTTGATGCATCTCAAGTCTCTCTTTATGTCCATCCTTTTGGAGCACAAAAGACACAGTTCTCTCTGCCCCTCAAGCAGACCTCTGTCCTCTGTGTTTTATTATTTGAGGTGTAGTAAATTTGACTTTGACATTTCTCCTGGGCTTTGTCTGTTGTTGAGACTTAGGATTTAAAACACCATGTAGCAGTATTTTATTGTGGAAGGTGGCAATGCCTCATGCTGTCAGGGTTCAACAGCAGGCATTCATATTAGTGTAACAATATTTCATTTGACACTGTTCAAATAGTCTGTTCATGTTTTCTTAGCTGTTCTTCGGTATAAATGCCTTGACTCAATATTTGTCTCTTATCTATCCTGTCATGATTATAAATGGTTTTACACAGACAGTAAGACAGCTGCAAGTTCAATTACTGCATTCACTTCGTGTAAAAGATGTTCTTTATACTGAGAAAGGAAACCCAGGGAAACGTCAAAAATCAACATGGGACAATATGCACTATGAGCACATTTCACCAAGACAGACACTGAAGTAAAACATGAAAGAAGGAATGTATTTATTTATATTTTAAAAAGGCTCATTTATGTCATTTATTGTATTTTTTGCATGTGGATTTTTTAAAATCTTCTAAGAAATTGTTCTTTCTTACATTAAAAGTGCTATATCAAATACATAACCAATAAAGTCCCAGTCTAATCCTCTTTTGATCTAGTTTAAAAGCGTTCCCAGTGGTCTTTTAATTATGATTATGCAATTTTTAGGCAAAATCCAAATATCTGTTTCGGTTTCTAGGACATAGTTTCTGCAAAGCAGCAGTAGTTAACTAGAAATTCACCTCTGACTTGTGGGTGGAATTACTGGCGCAGAGCAAGCCGATTTGTTAATTTGTCTTGTTGCCCGCGTATTGCAGCACCTGTATCACTGCTTTCCAAACAGGCAGTTTTTTGGTCTGCTCCTAATTTACCATGAGTTTGATAAAGCAATACTCAGAAATGTAAAATTTATTTAGTTTTAAAGTTTAGTTGTCTTTATATATGTCCTCCTTTAAGAGAAAAATGCCACATGTTAAAAAACACCAAAAGCACTATTTTCATTGGAGTGGGTCTTTAAGATAATATTAATGGCATAATAGGAGTGTAATAATTATATGGTCACACTGTCATACGAGTAGTGGTAATATTGTCGTTATAACTTAAGATTTTGTTTAGATGTCTTGTTCAAATTAAAATTTTTGGAAGTGAGTGGTATTTTCTGTATCCTCTCTCAGTTGCAGACAGTTATGACAGAGAGATATATTTAAGGCTATAGAGACCATGACTTCCTCTTTCAAGGTTAATTAGAAACTAAGGTTTGGCAGAGTAAAAATGTCCTTGGTGCAGATTGCGTCAACTATGTTGACATTATTGAACGATGTCCTTGTTGTTACAAAAATGTGTCCCTTTTAAATTCTGAAAAAAATGTGCAGCGTTCCCAAAGCTAAAGTTAGAACGATTGTTTTCTTTTTAACCAGGTAAGGAAAAACTATCAAACATGTGATTTTTTTTAAGTTGTATTAAGACTAGTTAAATTTCAGTGCATAAATGCAAAAATTTGTAGGTGATTGTTTTGACAGGTGTTGTACATTATTTATTAAAGTGAAGACCCTTCAACTTTGCAAAAAAAAAAAAAAAGCCTTTCCAGGAGAGCTACTACTATCGTTTGTGTGACAGTTTGACTAGTTAAAAAAGGGCTTTGCTAAAGATTTTTCACATTATAACCACTTTTAAACTCCATTCATTCCAATTCCAGCTGAGACAAATGCTATTTTAAACCAACCGCTTCAAAACTTAGATTCTTGCACCAATCTGCCTGGTCTTTTTCTCTCTCCTTGGCTGTAACTAACAAGGCAATTGACAGGATGATATGAGCACCATTTTCATTCTGGCATTTCCTAATGTTAAACACCAGAGTAATCAACAAGCTGCCTGCTTTTCCTGTCTGTGTCCTCCGCTCCCTCCCTTTCCTTCGTAGCACCACTCGCGCTCTCTCAGGCTCTGCTCATGTTCATTTAGCACACTGTTATTGGATTTTTTAATGCCCACAGCCAGCCGAGGGCCCTGTGCTGCTCTTATCAGGGCCACGTTTCCTTCAGAGGAGCCAGTTTTGTGCGTGCTCTCCTTCCTGCACACCTGTCTGACTGAGAGATGTGACTGTAATCTTGTTTTGCTCATGCCAGGGTGTGCCCTTGCTCTTGTAATACATGGAAAATGATTAGCTTTCTGTCCGATGACTAAAATAGCATTCGCGCACTTCTAACGGAGTTATATAGGATTGCCAATTCCACATAGGATGGAAAGTCAAAGGAGGTGGGGAGACAGGTAGCCATGCATAAAGAAGGTGTGGAGGTGTTTAAAGAATCAGTACATCAGGTCATTTGTGGATGTAGGCACATAGATGAAAAATAAACTGAGATATCAATGCTTGAACCAAATAGAAACTTTATATGCACTTTGAAGCACCTAATGTCCCACTCTGATCATCTTTTGATCTATTGTATTAGTATTCCCAGTGGTCTTTTAATTATGATTATTTATTTTCTTTTGTCCAAAAGAAAAAAAAAACTGTTGTTTTCTAGAACATAGTTTCTGTAGCGCAGCAGTATTCATTAGAAATTTGCCTCCGAGTTCTGGGTGGGATTACTGGCACAGAGTAAGCATACCCCACTTCCCATCATCTCATTGTTTACACTTACATTAGTTACACTCTCTGCTGCAGCCTCTCACCTAATATGACCAGTGGAAATCCCAAATGGTGGCCATTGTAAAAGATGGTGTCCACATAATTGTTGCAAACATATTTAATGTATTTTTTCCCCACTTTCAACAATGGGGTGTTTTAGCACATAATGCAGTCTTTAAACTTGAGAGGCACAGTGGGGGTAACAAAGTATTTAGTCATCCACCACTTATGCAAGTTTCCCACTTCAAAAGATGAGGGAGGTGTGCAATTTTCCTCATTGATATGCCTCAACTATGACAGACAAAATGAGAACGAAAAAATCCAGAAAATCACTGTCTGATTTTTAAATAATTAAATTATATTTTTTAAATTATGGAAAAAATAAGTATTTGGTCACCTACAAACAACAAGATTTCTGGCTCTCACAGACCCGTAAACTCTTCTGTCAGAGGGTCCTCTGTCCTCCACTTGCTTACCTGTATTAATGACACCAGTTTAACTGGTTATCTATATAAAAGAAACCTGTCCACAACCTCTAACAGTCACACTCCAAACTCCACTATTGCCAAGACCAAAACGCTGTCCAAGGACATCAGAAAAACCAAACTGTTGACCGGCACCAGGCTGGGAAGACTGAATCTGCAATAGGTAAGCAGCTTAGTTTGAAGAAATTATAACTATGGGGGCACTTATTAGGAAATTGAAGACATACTGAAGACCATTGATACAAGACCCTTGATCAGGGGATCCCCGCAATATCTTACATCATGGGGTCAAAATGATAACAAGAAAGGTGAGCAACAATTCCAGAACCACACAGTGTGAACTAGTGAATGACCTGCTGAGAACTGGGACTAAAGTAACAAAGACTACCATCAGTAACACACTATGCCGTCAGGGACTCAAATCCTGCAGTGCCAGACATGTCCCCCTGCTAAAGCCAGTACATGTGCAGGCCCGTCTAAAGTTTGCTAGAGAGCTTGATGATCCAGAAGAGGATTGGGAGAATGTCCTATGTGTCAGGGTTTTGACTATTTCTTAACAAAGAGAAGTGCCACACGGGAAAAGAACATTTTTGTTAGACTTCTGCAGAAGGAGAAGCCCGTCTGTCAAACTGCGTCAGTGGAGTTCTGTCTTCCCAGAGCATGGAGTCTGTTTTTATATTATAGACTAGGGATGATTACATGAAAGTGGGTCATTCAATCAGGCAGAACAGGAACATTGTATCTTTTATAATCAGCCCTTTGCTGTCATTGCCAACAAAGGGTATATAACTAAGAATTGAATCGAAATTTTGTTATTGACCAAATACTTGTTTTCCACCATAATTTACAAATAAATTATTTACAGAGAGTGCAATTTTTCTGGATTTTTTCCCCATTTTGTCCCATAGTTGAGGTATACCTATATTTAAAATCATTGGCCTCTCTTATCTTTTTAAGTGGGAAATCTTGCAAAATTGGTGGCTGACTAAATAATTTTTTGTCCCACTGTACCTACAGAATACTGTTCTGTTTACTATCTGTATTTTAAAATCTTGAACTTTTTCTTGTGGCTAACATGCTTTTCTGAAAAAGGGGATCATAAGGTGCACTCATGCCAATTGGTGCTTGTACCTGAAAATGCACATTTATTTTATTAACTGGCTCCACTATGAATGATCAAACAAAAGAGGGACAACTATGTATGGAATTTAACTAAAACACATATCTATGTCTCACAGCAAAAAGGTTTTTTTTTTTGTGCAAATATTTTTGCAGTTTGTTTATCTCCTAAATATTTTGAATGAGTTGCAGGAATTTCTTGCCCATGTTTGTCGCTATCAAACTGTCAATCGTCCTGCCTGTCGAAAGGAGGTACCATAAATCACCACAATAGTACTTCAAGCAAGCAAAGTGCTCTCTTTTGATGGTTTGCAGATTAGACAGTAAGCATGTTATTAATGACTTAGATAACACCAAGTGATCACTAACCGGATTATGAGTTAATACAGCTCAATTTCTCCAAGCTATCCAGAACCACCCCCCTCAGCTCCTCCTCCCCTCTCATCATCTACTTTCATAAAATATGTTTCAAGTGTTCTTTTTTTTTAATCTATAAAAGTCTGACTTTGAACTTGTGTGTCGTTTATGATGAGTATCTTAAAGGCATCAATGGGTCAAGGAAAGTTGGTAGGCAAAGGACACTCATTTTTCTGTGGAAATGAGTCAAATTAATTGTGAAGAATGAAAATGTGCAAATAGACTGGAGGTGGTATAGAGTGGGCTCTCCATCATCACTTGCACTGAGTTTCAAGAACTTTCTTTTTTTGAACAACTTAATCCTTTCTATGCTTGGTTGTCATTTGTGTGTTACTGAATGACTCCATCCAAAGAGAGCTGAAACTAAAGAAGGCACAAGAGAGTAAAAATACAAAAGGAAATTCTAGTTTCTAGCTGCTTTTGTAGTTCATAGACAGGAAGAAATGAAGAGAACAAGCATGAAAGGTGGGTGTTACAAAGACAGATTGAAACTTTGAATTTCAGGGTCAAAAAACTGTCAGACAGTAAGTGGAAGAAGTACTTTATTTCAAATGTGTAGTGTTTGTAAGTTTTACCTACTCAAAATGCTGTAATATTCCTCGAACTTCATTATTTCTCTTTAATGTTCACACTTAGACGTCTAGGATGAGCTCTCACATTTGTGTTCAGAACTTAACCAAATAAAATATATAAAAAAAGAACAATTGTTTGTTTGTCCAAAAGCTAACTGAGTTCAAATTTAGATGCAAGGTGTAAACCTGCGTTTGTTGGATTGAAAGTAACAACTGTGTATTGAACTAAAATTAAAAAAAAAGTTGTCTCAAAAGCAAAAATATATCAAGAAATAAAATAAACGACAAAAATACTGGAGTCATTACCCACTTGTAGGTGTTGCAAAGCCTTTTTAAATGTTTAGTAAAATGTGTTTTTGTTACTAAAAAAAATCCTTCCAAAGGAAATTTTGAGAGTGGTTAAGCATCACTGCCAAATTGGCCTTCTCTTGGCACGCACTGAATTAGACCAAAAATAATTAATGCATGCTTCAGGAAATAAAAAAGAAATAAGTAAATTTGCCAAATTGTAAAAATTTAATTGGCAAATAAGGATAAGTTGAGTGGATTTCCGTTTTCAAGGAGTGCTCTTGGCTTTAGTCAACATGCTCTCTCTTGGAATAGTCGAATAAAGCATAATTTAATGGGAAAGACAAAAAAATAAAAACAAAAAATAGCTAAGACTTAAAAAACATAATTTGAGTGTAAGACCCAGTACAATGAAATATGAAACAATTCCCTAAATAAAAAGAGAAGTCATAATGAAATGTTGAAGAACAGATCCAACTTTTCTATCAGCTTAAAAATGTTATTAAATTACAGATGTTCATGTTAAAGATATTGATGCATGTGATGACATATCCTTTTAATCTATCTATCCATCTATCCAGTTATCTATTGTCCTGGTCTTTTTTGTCTTTAAACACGTTTTGTAAGCTGCTGAATGGCTCGGTTGTAGTGATGGGAGTTCCGGCTCTTCTTAGAGAGTCTCTTTTGAATCGGCTCACTAAAAAGAACCAGCTCTTTCGGCTCCCAAACAGCTCTGTAGGTTGTTTTGTTACTTTTTTTTATTATTATAAACATCTGCATAAAAGAATGTAAAAAATGTGCATTTATATAAGTGTATATGTATAAAGTATTATTCCTTCCAGATAAAATGTTTAAAATAAATAATAAAAACAAAAAAGCAACAATTTACAATTAAACTTTTAACTATCAGTATATACATTTTTCCTTGCTTTGTTTTGAGGCAAAACAACGCAAAATACTGCAACCACAATGCAAAATACTAAATACTTAAAATGTTCCAAATGAAATGGAACAAAACAAAAAATACTTTTATTCACAATAAACGTTGGCATTTTAAACTTTCTCAGCTTTGAGGCCATGATCTGGTTTCTTCTATCAGTGTTGCTCAGCTGCTCAGCCCTGCTTTGGAGGAGGTTCCAGTGCAGGTTGGTTGTGGAGCCGGTTCTAGATGGAACTATTTCCCTGCAGACTCTATGCTCTTCCTTTATATTATCTATAACAGTGAAATGGTTCTGGATTTTTGCTTCTTTTTCCAGTCTCACTCATGAAGGAATTTATGTTTTTGGTAATTTCATTAGGGTTGCCAGTCTTAAATTTTATTACATAGAAGATAAGTCATTTGCTGAAGTGTGTGTGTTTTAACATCCTATGTACTTTGAAGAAAGCTTCCTTAAAGTTGCAAATGTGAGAGGTTTCAGGAATGCAGCTTCAATCTCATCCCCCTTCAGGAGAAACCACTTTTGATCTTCTAAGGCCATTTGGTTGCAGGTCTGACATGGGCCATAAATTAATTATCTCTGGTACTGTAGCTGTGGGAACCGCTCCAGGCATCCGTCCACGTGTGAAGAACAAAGCTCTAGGATCGACCTCCTGTGGTGACAGATCCTGCCACCCATGGGGATTCCGGACTGCGTCCATCTGTGAGGTTCCGCCCCAGAGACCAGATGCTGTGATGGACTGGAGGAAGTAGGCGGGCTCCTCTGTCAGCCAATCTTGAGCAGCCAGAGGCGGAGATACAGCAGCCATCTTGGTTCCGGGGGAGGAGATTCTGACCACACGGTTAAAAGAGCCAGACTTTGGGAAAAGCTGTGTCTCCAGACTACCTGCATGTAAATTCGGATTGTAACCCCTTGCGTATTGCAGGCTTTGCTTTGGACACCCAGATCGATCTGTTTTATTTTTGTTTAGAGCTCTTTGTTAGGGAAATAAATTTTTGTACATCTTTAAAAAGAACGAATCCGTGGTTTTCTTGTTTTCTCACTTTTTGAACACGCAAAGAAAGTATCTACAAAGCGACTAGATACTTTCCTCCTTCACTCATTATCTTTACTTTACGTTTTTGTGTTGATGTAGTTTGTCATTGTTGCATCTGTTGCGCTCTCTGTCTCCCTCGAACTCGGTTCATGTGCTGCTGCATGTGCAACAAAAATCCCCCAATCCCCAAAGCAAATATATACGTCTATGGGGCAAACACCTGCACTCGAAGAGAAAAGAAAATCCCAGCTTCCGATTGGTGACCTGTCCAGGTTGTATCCTGCCTTCGCCCACAAGTGACCCCGAAAGGGACAAACGCAAGTTAAGAAAATGAATGAATAAATGAATGAAAGAAATACAAAATAAATTAATAAATACACAACTCCCAGAAAGGAGCTGGCTCTTGTCGTCAAGAATATACAGTACTCAAATATGGACCCAACTTGCCATAAAAGTATAAGTCTGTCTTTTATATCACCTCCAATATCTTGCACTGCAGAGTAAAGCCAAATCTCCCCTGTAACATTTTTTGGTATATCCCTAAACCCTGATTTTAGGGATCTTATGCTGTCTATGAACTTGAGACTATGGAATATAAATATACCAGCCGAAGCGTGCATAGCAGACAATACAAAATATACATAGATGCTGTCCATGGTTCTGATGTTCTTTTTTCTTTTTAAAGTTTGGCACCTCTTCTTTTTTTTTTTTTTTAAACATATATTTATTAAAGATTTTTTTGTGTCACAGGACAATAGACATTTGAACAACAACTAAAAGGAAAAAACAAACAAACCGGAAAAAACAAAAACATGCACAGAAAAGAACAAGGGCAAGGAATAAGAGACCACAAAGGAAACTTAATATTACTCTGCAATTTGAGAAAATCCTTTCCAAGCAATAAGGAAAAAAGAAGAAGAAAAAAAAGTGGCACAATTACATCTATTGTGGGTGAGTTGTAACTTTTTTATAATTGGTCAAATGATCCCAAAAGGGCTGCCACACATCAAAACATACTTTTAGCTTATTGTCCAGAACATATTGAATCCTTTCCACGTATAGAACACGTGAGTTCAGAAAGCCACATCTTAAATAGAGGCACAGTGTCCGATTTCCATAATGTTAATACGATTCCATAAACAATTGCTATTTGTTCAGAGGAATTGAGGCACAGACGGGATGGACTATTTCCAATTCTTGATGTTTTTTGAGAACCCTTCCAATGTTGTCCAGAGCAGACCTTTCGTGCTTCTGTCATATCTCCTTTCTGCTTTTTTTTCTTTTAACTGAGTCTTCTATGAAAGTTAAATGTATTATCCTTTAAATTTTTTTTCTTACTTTTTAATTTATTTGCTTAAAAAAAAAGAAGTCACAGAGTAATCATGCTAATATTTGATTTAATGGCAACTACTTTAACTTATTGCCTCATAGTCTTTACCAAGTTAAATAGAAATCAGACTGTGTATTAAAATAAAGAGATAAATAAATGGTCATCAGACAGAAATAAATTCAAGTCAACTACTGAAATTCTTCTAGGCTGGCACATGGGGCACGGAAACATGGAGCTTTTAAAGCTGGTGTGAAATAAGTCTCTTTTCCTGTGTCAGTGTTTGTCTCGTCTGTGGTAAGTTACCGTGCAGAGAGGATGCTTTGGTGTCTCTGCATTTCCTTTGATAACAAGGTATCAGGACTTCCTGCAGCTATGCAGATTTGCACTACAGGAGATTTGGTTTCTCATTGGATAACATTATCAGATATAGAAAAAAAAGAAAAAATGAAAAAGCGACTGAATTGACTTCATTTTGTTGGAGCTGGAAGTAAGCTTTTTGCTATAGACCTCAGCTAGAAAACCAATATGGTTTTAGAGAAAATAGATCAACCTCATTGGCTATCATTGATGCTGTGGAGGAAATCACAAATGCTCTGGACAAAAAGAAATATGCTGCTGGAATTTACATTGACTTAAAAAAAGCATTAGACATTCTCAATCATGACATCCTACTTGACAAACTGGAAGTTTATGGGATAAGAGGACTAGCGCTAACTTGGGTCAAAAGCTATTTAACAGGAAGAAAACAATTTGTCAAGATTGATGAATATACATCAGAAACCAAAGAGATATGTTGTGGTGTCCCACAAGGATCAATTCTGGGCCCGCTGCTATTCAATATTTACATAAATGATATATTCAATCTTTCAAAGCTTATGAAACTCATTATTTGCTGATGACACAAATATATTCTATTCTACAGACAACAATAGGGAACTTATCAAGGTGGTGAACACAGAGTTAAACAAAATAAGACTATGGATGGATTACAACAAATTATCATTTAACCTAGATAAAACCAAAGTGATGTTTTTTGGAAACTACAATGCAAATAAAGAGCTCTCAATTGAAATAAATAATGTCTTAATCAAAAGTGTTACAGAAATCAAAATATTAGGGGTTTTTATCGATGACAAACTCAGTTGGAAGCCACACATCAGACACATAACAAACTAAAGTCTCAAAAAGTATTTAAATCGTAACTAAATCTAAACATATATTAGGATACAACAGTAGATATTTATTGTACTGCTCCTTAATATTACCATATTTCACCTACTGTATAGAAATTTGGGGAAATAATTACAAGAGCTTACTACATCCTCTGTTTTTACTTCAAAAACGAGCCGTCAGAATTGTACATAAAGCCAGATATCTTGATCATACAAACAATCTATTTTATCAATCAAGACTTTTAAAACTGCATGACCTTGTGGATTTTTACACTGCGCAACTTCTATACAGAGCCAGTGGGAAATCGTTACCATTCAATATCCAAAAACAGTTCTTAGAAAATGAAGGAGGCTACAGACTGAGGGGATGTAGGAAACTTCAAGATCAAACTGATAAGAACCACAAAGAAAAGTTTCTGTGTGTCGATGTGTGGAACTAAACTTTGGAACAGTTTAAGTAATGAGCTCAAACAATATTCAAATATTCAAGAAAATGTATAAAGAAACTCTTATTTCAGAATATGAAGATAAGAGGTTTTAAGGATCAACAAGTGTTTGAATATTTCCAAAATTGATTGTGTTGAAATAATCAAAGCTCTTCTAATTACAACCACTGAGTGTTACATTGTAATGTGCAATAATGATTGTTGAAAGGTTTGAATTACAACCAATAAGCTATTGATTTTGTTTACTTGATCTGCAATGTGTAGCAATAATTTCTGGTTTAATGTGATCATGTGTTCTAATGATAATCAATTATTATTACATATCGGTACCGTAACTGTTTACTGAAATCGTGAATGAATGTTTTCTGAAGATCATCAATCATTACTAGGCATTGGATTTTATTACTTCAAGAGAATCTATTTGATCAGAACCGGAGTTAAAACACTGTAAAACTATCAAATGAATGAACTCAGTAGGGGTGGGATTATATAAGCTCGCTTCTTCCCACTCCTTTTCAAGCAATAAATAATAATAAAAAACTCTACTTATACTTCAGGTAATTATCACTGTATTTAATTAAGCAAATGTGATTTAAGTGACATTTTTGTTTTATTTTCTGTCTTTTTAATCTATGCATTTCATTATTTCTGTAATGAGTTTGATAAATATGTGTAATTTCTTTATTGCTGTGACTACAATGCTTGAAATAAATCAATAAATCAATTCCTGTGACGTCGCTCAGTCCAGTTTTCATTTGCAGTCAATGGTCAGAACCTATCTGCAAAAATAAAAACAAAAAAAAGGTCCAAAAAACAGAAGTCAGTGGTGATTTATCTAAATAAATAAATAAAATTATAACAGCAGGTTTCTTGGATTTGGTCAAATTTATTACAGATAATGTTGGTTAATTTGATAAAAACATTGTTAGCTTATTCTGCCAAAACTAGACGAGCATTTCTGCTGTTTTGAAAGGACAACTCATGCTCTGTGACATGACTGCTGCTTGTACCAGATTCAGTGAGAAATAAAGGCCTTAATGCAACATGCTGCTTATTTAGCACCTTTTTCCCATCCCAACTCTACTTTACACTTCAAACCAGCACACAAAACACCTTCACATGGAGCCATTAAAGCTGTTATTTACCCACTTATACATGTTGGCAAAGATATGAGTTTATGTAAGGGCTGCATAGCTGTTTTCAAAGGTTTTCAAATTATTTAAAGATCTATGGGTAAAGGCTATGTCACACGGCCACTATGTACATTTTGCGCATATGACAATTGATCATATGTGAATAAACGTGACAGGTTGTGGTCTTTACTTGAAATTTAACAAATGTATCACGAATGACCAAGTTAAAACCACAGAAGTATGAATAAACCACGCAAGGACCACGTATATCCTCGTAAAAGCCAAATCTGGCCCAAAATTTGTCAGCCAGTTGTGCAATTTTATATATATATGTATAGGCAATATAAAAGTTATACATCAGTGATACATGTGTGAAAAGTGGATGTGAAATGGTTGAGGAAAGCCACAAATTTGTGAATTTATCTTGCAAGCATCATGCAAAACTGTGTAAGGTGGGCATATTTAATTGTGTATAAACAATGTAAATTATGCAAAAACTGCATACTTCTCAAATTACCAAAAAATTTGAAAAGCTATAGCCAAATTCACGTAAAGACTCATTCTCCAAACATCGACAAACATCTGCGCACATCAACGAATGGTGATTAAAAAATAAACACTTTAATGAATTATGTATATCACGCATGTATCACCAAATACACAAATTTCATATGCAGAAAATGCACAAAATGCACAAAATAAAAAGTGCATATAAATCTACGACTGAGTTTTAGGGCCACCAAAAAAAAAAAAAAGGAAAATTATGAGATTTTAAATTGTAAATTTATCAGAAAAAAAACTCGTCTTTTTACGAGATTAAATTGAAGTGAGCATACAGAGCAGCAGCAGGAGCAAGTGAACGCCGCGCAGCACACAGCAGCAGAGCAGGCCGACTAAACTTAGTTGAACAGGTGAGCTGAATGTTTATTGATAACGTTCCAAATGTTAGAAAGCTCATTTGTTTGATTTACGATTTATTAATGGTTTATTTATTGATGGGTGGATTGCAGGATCTTTGCAGCCCATTTATGAAGCCATTGGTGTCCCTGCAGCTGTCCACCTGAATCATTTCTTCCTCCACCAAAGACTAGATCTCTACGTTTGTGTGATGTTGCCTTCTGATGAGGTGCACTTTTTGGCATTTTCAACGTGCTAATACTAATATAACAGACTATTTTCATTCCTCTTTGTTTTATGTTGAAACCGGACGTTTCATCGGGAGGAGGGGGCGTATGTAACACTGTTTACTTCCACATTGGTGTTTGGATGACAAGTTCATGACGTAAAATGACAAATGAACTTCAGGTTATGTGAATGAAAAGGAGAATAAAGGCTACAGCGGCCCTCTACACCCACACAGGTCTCTGAGCTCCTTATTTTACAGATGAAACTCTGCTTTACTGACACCAAAACCCGGAGAGCTGGCTCCACTGACAATAATCTGAATTTGAGTTGCCAAAATGTTCCAAATTTCTTTGTCTTTTAAACCTATCCAGAAATAAAGCTTCACAAAAGGCTCCACATATTTCATATTCAAGCTAGGCTCAGGTAAACGGTACACTTTGGTGTTTTTTCTCGTTAATCTATGACTTTCTTTAATCGTAAATTTAGATAAAAACTCATAAATGCACGACTTAAAATCTTTGAATTTAACAGTTATGACTTTCTTCCTCATAAATGTACGACTTAAAAGTCATAATTTATTTTTTTTTTTGCAAACTGGCCCTAAAACTCCATCGTATAACTCAGAAACATGTTCACTAATATTTTTTTTACAGAGATTTCTTCTGAGTCAGAAATAGATAAGTCTTCAAATTTAGATTAACGCCAAAGATGACACTTGAAAGCTGTAATTGCTGTAATTGTATTTAAATAGTTTTAAGTCAATTCAATAAAAAACACAAGTCTTTTAGTTGTTCTAAAAATGCTCCCTTATTTCAGTCTTGTAAATAAGCATAGTAAAACATTAATAATCAAAAATTATTTTTTGTATTATTTTAATGAATTTTATATATATTACCAACTAGCTTTCCATTGTGGACCTCATTAAGTTTAACACTGGGCTTCAGCAATAAGTTATTGTTGGATTTGTCATGAAATGTTTTGGTGGCCCCACATGTGGCTGCAACTTTCTATACTAAAAGATCCATTCTGGCCTGTTTCTCACTGACCCAATAGGAGTAGCAAAACTTCATTGAACCCAAGAAAAACACAACTCTGCTTTGACCTATTGTTCTTTTGCATAAAAAACGTAAATTAAAAAGAAATTACATTTTGTTTAATATTTTTATTTTTTTACATTTAAGAAAGGTGCATGATTTCCTTTTAAAATAAAATACCCTGTGCCAATAGGATCATCCTGCTGCAGTGAATATACTCCAATTAAATATTTTAAACATAAATCAACTACAGCTTTCATCAAGTGTACTTTGATGGCCCATCAACTTTTTTTTTACCTCAATCAAAACAAGCATATCCATTATGTACAAGTATTTATTTTTAACAATTCCTTTTGAAAAGTGACTAAACGTTGTTATACAGCAAAAAATTGTGTGTTTTTAATGTATTCAAATAATAGGCAGAGCTTACAGAGAATAGAATTTCAGACAAATATTGTGACCTCTATTCATAATGTGTGCATTCTAGAGGATTTATAAGAACACACAAGGCATATTGAATCAGAAATGTAAGTTAAAACATTACAGCGTTTATTTTACTGTTTTAAGAGCATCTCAGCATAAATCTAAAGTTAATTTAATGCTAACTTAAGCCCTAATTTGTGGAAGCTAGTTAGGCTGATTGCATGAGCCCATGTATGCATATTCATGTCTCTCTTGGGTTGTGCAGCATATTTATTTCTAATAAAAACAAATATTCTGTGAGATCCACACATGCACAAATTCACTAATCCAGACGTTAGCATGCATGCACTAATAGTTGGATCTTGCTTCCCCTCAGCTATACTGTTTGAATAAAATATTTGTCTTTAACCAAATATTTCCTCATGTACTGTGTATCCGTTGGGAATGGAAGCACACACTGAACACCTGGAAATCCAAGTAACACACACACAGGTGCCAAGACTTGTGTCAGCTCTGGGGTCTCAATAACCAACCTGTTTCTCGCAGCTTTTAACGATGCAACAGTATGCTGTAGGGGAAGGTCAGCATGGCTCTTATTCTGCTGTACAGTACTGGCAGGAAAATGTCAACTGTACCATTCAGTCTTTTAGCCAGTAATCATTCAGTAATCATTTCTCTTCTATGCCTGGCAGATACTTCAGAGAAAGAGGAGGAAAAAGCAACAAAAAGACAAGAGAAGAAAAAAAAAAGTACTATGCCAGTAAAGTAATAAATGGAGAAAAAGAGAAGGAAAGACAGAAGGGGTGTGAGCTAGACCCTGCCATTACTAGCCGAAGCATGGATGTCTTTGACAGAAGACAATAAGCCCAGATGGCAAGTCTTCCTTCGTTAACTTTGATGGATATTTCACATTCAGCGTCAAGCCTGAGAAAATTACTTCATCACCTAGAGGAGATTGTTAGCCTCCATTTACCACATGCTTATTTGAATGTTTGCTGAAGAAGTGCAGCCGTCTCCTTTGTCGTTTTGAATAAACGCAAGTTCTTAGTCACACAACGTGCTCGAGAATCAATTGGTAGATTTATGCACGAAAGGGGTAAATAATAACATCGAAAATTGCACACTATACAGTGTGAGATGTTTCACAGGTAATCTTGGAGACAAATGCCCTGAGGCATTTTTTTTATACATAAATAAAGAATTTTCTGACCGACAAGGAAAACTACAGTTGAGGTATAGCAATGCTAATCTTTAGGGGTGTTAGAAAAATCGTTTTGGCGATATATGGCGATAGTTCATTTGGCGATATACTTGTATCGATTCAAATTGCTGTAAGGATTATATTTATTTAATTATTTATGATTGTCCCTCAGTGTCTGACTCTTGTTTTCCACTTCAACCTCTGACCACTAGTTGGCAGCAGAGCCCACGGAGCCTCTTCAAGCAGCTTTACACCACACAAATCTACAGGAAGACCTCAGCTAGAAGCAGCTTGTTTTGTTGTTATGAGACATGAACTACTTAGTTTTTACTTGTGATGGGTACCGAACCAAATCTCTGTTCCGTGTTGCTGGCAGCAACATATAAAAACGCGGATTGTGGTGCTTTGTAGCGGACTCAGATAAGAACGAGTGAAGCACTGCAGCTGCACAGCGCCTAGTGCACATAGCACCAGGCAAATGCTATCAGGCAAAGCAGGCCAAACTTCTGTAGAACCTCCCAGCAATAGATTCTAGTTTAGCGACCTGATAGATCAGAGGAAAGTGTACAATGCTCTGAAAAAAAGGCCCACATTGTGTCGATGACCGATGCTAGTTTATTTCCACGTGTGAGAAAGCGTGGACTGTGATGTAAAAAAAAGCATTTTCGCCATGTTAAAGTAACTTTCCTTCACCCTGTCACATTGCCTCATCATCACACTTTGTTTCCGGGAAAAAAATTGTGTTTTTTTTTTTTTTCCCTGTTTTTTTGAAGCATCATTCAGGCTCCTGAGAAAAATACTGGAGAAGATACATTGAGCAATGTTGCAAAAAACAGAACTTGTTCTACTCAATCATACTTTTAGAAACTTATTGGTTGAGGCTCATTCATTCCATTTTTTTTTCTTATACTGAAACATATTTTGTTGTGAAAATCAGACAATGTTGACTGTTCCCTTTATATATTTTAAGTTACTAAAATAAAAGTACTGTGAATTTGCTTGGGTAAAATCAACAAAAATACAAGATACAGTTGCAGTGCTTAACATTGTGATCATTAACTACACTGAATTTTACAATTTTATTACAATGGAAGACATATTGAAATACAGGTAGAGTTTTTTCTGAGTCATACTTAAAAAAAAAAAAACAAAGAAAGAAAATGTGTTTCGCTACAATATCGGGATACGTATTGTATCGCCAGACTCTTGCCAATACACACCCCTACTAATCTGCTCAACATTTAAACTATGCTTTTTTTCAAATTTTAAAGAGAATATCTGAAACGTAAACCTGCTTTAGTGCAACTATATTGAGTGGTAGGTGTAGCTTGGACTTGTTATCACCGGAGCTTTAGCTTCAGTGTTGACATTCTTTCAATTACCAAAACTCCTCAACTGTTTATGTAATTTACTCAATTCCAGCGCATTCTGAAGCAGAGAAAAAGCAAATTTGCACTGATATGCAAGACTTTATAGAAAAGAAATGATTACCCAATCAGCATAAATCATCTGATTCTGTCATAGAGGGGGTTGTCTGGGCCCACATAGGGCCATAGGCGGGTGCAGCCGCATCCTAAAGCGAGATCAGGTATGTCTTGCGTTCCATTGCTTGTGGTAAATGGTTTATGAAGTTTTTAAAAGGATAATGTAAGTTATGCTTCTGTACGAATGATGCTATCGTGCAAATTGATTATACAGCATCATATCAGTAAATGTGATGTTTGGTTGTCGGCATTCATTTTTATATTTTGATGATGTGGCCAAAACTGTTTGAGTTATTCTTACAAGCAGTAAAAGCGCCATCCTTGATCTTATTAAAGCCCGGATATGTTCTGCGCATAACATGAAGCTATCCAATAAGTATGTAGCCTCACATGCCCTTTCAAAGCTGTGTGAATGGCAGTCTTGCCAAGCTGGACTCCAGAAGGATTTTACTCCAAGGAAATGGATCTGCTGATTTGCGAGGTAAATATCTGCTCCAGCAGCAATATTTATTGCTGAGGAAGTAAAACTGTCTTAATATAACAGACTGTTACATATTTAAACATCATCTTTGTGACTGACATCTTTGATAGATTTACAAAGTGCTAACTAAATATTTGTAATATCTCCTCTCCCAACATCAAAGTGTTATTTTTTTATGATCAAACAAATCATTTGTTTGCTGACCTACCCTACCTTAGATGAAAGAAAAAGAAAATCTCTATTAGATTATGCCTGCTCACCTGGGATGTAGCATGTACCTTTGGGTATCTTAGCAACAGCATGAGCATCTTCAAATCCTTCCTGAAACCTGTAATGTATAAGTGGCACAAGTGACTTTCTGGATACAGACCTTTTCCCAAGTCGATGTATTTATTAATTTTATTATTATTATTTTTATTTATTTTATTATTCATTACTAATGTAGCTTCAAGCACTCATTCTGGTAAAGTTAAAAAGGTTTAAAAGGAAAAAGAAAGGACAGTATTACACAGTCACAGACTTATACATTCAGATTGCAATTTAATTTTTTGCAAGTGTCAGAGGAGAAGACAAATGTTTGTTTTTAATTTCATTTTTACCGCTATCTGTTTTTTGAAGGTCAAGCTGAGATAAAAACGAATTTTCTCTTACATTCAGTGTAATCCTGTCGTGCTACATAACGAAATCAAGCATCCAAACACTCCTTATATTTAGAAGACAGAGTGTTATCAGGGTTCTATACACATTTATCCAACAACAGAATGTCTGAAGCTCAGTAGTGGAAAAATGATACTAAACACAACAGAAACACAGAATGGCCTACAAATTTACACACATCTACACAAATACAAATGTACCATATTCCCCGCACTATAGGTCGCAGCAGATTATAGGGCATATTATCAATGAATGGTCTATCTTCAAACTTGTGTGGTATATAGGGCACACCGAACTATAAAGTGCTTTAACTGAGACAAAAGAGTCAGAGATAAGTCTACTGGTCAGTCAAACTTTTTCAACTGTGTTCACAGTAAGTCTAGAACTTGTTTGTGACATGCTACAGGTTATCCACATTAAGGTATTCGCAATATATGTAACTCCCAACCTTGTTCACGACATGTAAAAAAATGCAGACTGATACCACTAAAAGAAATGTTACTGTAACTATGCCAAGTCCCAACATTGTTAGTAACAAAACACAGTTCAGTGCTGCTACTCGTTAGCCACATTAGCGCATTTACAACAACACCCAACCTTGTTTGCAACATGTAAAAAACAAAAACAAAAGAAAAACAGACTGAGGTTTTGCGCCGTGTGCACTCAAAATCATCTGTAAGCACAATCAGAATCAATAAGGCTCCCTTGATTATAAGGTGTCCTGTCATTATTTTGAAATAAATAAATAAATAGGGCTTTAAACTGTATGTTTTGACTGCAAGACAGCAAAAATTGTAAAGGTAGAGAAGGATAGAGAGTGTCTTTTAATGTGTGCTAAATTTCTCTACGAATATTTTTTTCTGTAATCCAAAAATGGACTTGGAAAAAAAAAATATTTTGTACATAAAGAGGAACAATAATGACATGAAAGAAGTGTATTGGCACTAAAAATCATCAAAAAGGTGCGACTGACTTGTTCTGTTAGGTGGTTGTTTAATTATCATCACAGGTCATTCTGTCTCTGTTGTGCATTCAAGTGATTGTAATTAACTATTGATTTGACAGGCTCATTATGTGCTTTTATTTTAGTGATGTGCTAACCAAGTTTTCTATTGACAGCAATGAGTATAAACTTCACCTGGACGTAAGGCGTTAAACGCAATTGACTGCTTTTGCTTGAAGGAACACATAAGGACTGATTGTGAGTCAAAGGGGAACCACAAGATAAGGACATGGGCAGCTTTATGCTTTTGTGCTTAAAAAATGCTTTTCACAGTCAATTTGTTTATTTATTTATTTGTTTCTGGCTAAATGCCTATTTCCTTCTTTTAAGTAAGAAAACAGCTGACACAACTGCCGAAGACTTGAAAAAAGGCCCCACATCCAGTCAAGCTCAATGAAACCTTGTAAAAACTAAGGCATTTTCTCAGTTCCCATCATATCAGAAGGACTGTGAGATGACTGACTAACAAAAGGGTGTTTCAAGTACTTACAAAGACATCTGGTGGAATGCAAGACTTGTTTCACCAGCAACAAATTCTTTATTTCTCTCAATCCGTTTCAGTCAACAAGCACAGAGCCAGGCAGAAGAGGCGAGTACATTCACATTGAAGCGCTATGTGAGGACTGCTTTATTTCTAAGTATGTAGGTCATGCAGTAAAGAGACAAAAATCAGTCACTTTTCTTTTGGTTTTCGTAGCATTGTTTAGCATTGCTGTAAGGTTCACTTCATGTTCAAATTAAGGAAATAAACACACAATTCTTACCTGTTTGGTCCTTTGGCAGCCATTTTGGTCATGGGTGTAAAGGAGGCGGGCCTGACTAGATTCCATTGTATATGTCAAAGAACAGTTAGATTGTTTATTCCGTCACAGATTTATTCATAGACTTTTTTGGATCATGTCCTTGATCCTGTTTTCTTCATTATAAGCTTCTTCTTCTATTTCTTCCGTTGGCTTTAATTGGTGGGTTGGAACCTACTTAGGGTGCATGTCCACCGCATACTGTTCAGGAGTGTAATTTGTAGTGCAAAACTAACAAAAACATCTTTTTCAGTAATCCACTATGCCGTAAAAACTTAAACAGTCTACAGGCTCTCTCATTCTCTTCTAATACATCCTTTAAGCAACACACACATGCCGTTGATTTTCCCAGTTGCTAGCAGGTGGGGGCATGACATCTTAAAAATCCAGAAAGAACAGCTGTTTGCTTTTTCTTTTTTTCTTTTCCTTTTGAATGGTAACTACGGAGCCCCTAAAGGGCCATTGAAGTAAAAAAATTGAAGTAAAAAAAAAACCAATAAAAAAATAACTTGTTGAGTTGACTTTGCTTTTTGACTTGCCTACAAAGAGATTGCAGCTTTGCGTGCTTACCGTCACAATTACATCATCTCTGAACATCATCTTAAACGAGTTTTAAAGTCATGTGGTTTGTTTCAAAAAAGGGTCAAAATTATATTTGGTATTTGGATTCTTACGACAAACTAAAGCCATTTGTTGTTTGTATTTAAGGCTGTTAGTAACTGGTGAACCCTGTGACAGACTGGCGACCTGTCCAGGGCATCCCCTACCTTCGCCCAAGTGGCTGGGATAGGCTCCGGCAGCCCCGTGACCCCGAAAAGGAATAAACGGTATAGAAAATGAATGAATGAGTAACTGGTGAAAAAGACAAACAATTGAAGTAAAAAAAAAAAAAAAAAAAAAAAAAAACAACAGGTGCGCACCAGATACTAACTTGTACACCCATTACTAACGAGTGCGCACCCAGTAGTTTTATTTATTTTTTTGCTTCCATTTCTTTTTCTTCAATGGCCCTTTAGGGGCTCCGTAGTTAACTGGTTTGTAACATTATACATTTTTACACCAGAGTTATTTTTTTATCATTATTTATTTTTTTAATTTGAGTGGATTGAACTTTGCTGTCTTGCTTATGCATTGCACTGATCTCACAGAATTGTTTTCATGCTTGGGGAAAAAAGCGAAAACCAAAAAAAAGCTGTGACTATAAATATGTTTTGCTCCTCCTTAGAACTGAATCTCTGCACTCAAATTGACTGTTGCTCATTAAAAAGTAATGCTCTGCAGTTTGAGTCCTTTTCCCTTCACTCAGCCTTTCTTCTGTTCTCTCACAGAAAATTTCATCTCAGCATTTTACTAGAGGTTGTTTAGTTGGTGAGACTAACCAATCAAAATGTCAGTCTGCAGTGACATTCCCAGGTAGACAGAATCGTTGCTTAATGTCTATTGGTGAGAATAAAGAAAATCACAATGGTCAATGAAATAACCTAACGTTGGCAGAAGTAATGTTTACTGCATCGATCAAACAGTTTCTGTAACTGTTGATGAGACTTTTCCTGTCGATGGGTATTCTGAATCACTCCTGAACAAAGGGTTCCAGTTGTCTCAGATTTGATGGGGTTATCCCTGAAGCTCTCATGCTTTAGGTCTGTAACTACAGATGTTAAACTCAATCAGTAATTTTACTATAATAACTGTAAAAGATAAAAAAACAAACAAACAGTTAAATTGGATGATTCAACCTCTAAGTTGCACCTCCTTCTTTAACAGAAGGAAAAGCCACTAATTGATGAGGATTTATCTGTATAACCTTAAAAAATGATTTTAAAAAAAGTCGAATTTTTCTAATGTCAATCTGGACACTCTTGAAGGTAAGTATTTTTCTGGTCCTAATCACAATTATTAATGATATTTTATGTTAATCACAAGATTTTCATGAAAACGTGAACAGGGATAAAGCATCAAAATTCAATATAATAGGCATAAGAGTGCGTATGTCTTGAAGGTGTGTCAAAGTTTTGTGGATGAAAAAACTAATTTTTCAGAACAGTTCGAGGGAAAAACAATGTTATCCAAAGATCTTTTTAAATAACCTGTTAGGATGAATAAAATTGGCTGTTTCAATGACCATCAAACAACACAACAGTTTGAAGAAGTCTAACTAGCAGGCTAAGAATCATTTAGATAAAGCTCCCTGGACAAAGGTGGCTCTTTTGAAGCCAGTGAGGAACTTAAGCTTAGAGGTGTAGAAGAGAGGTCAAAGTCTCTTGTAGATCTTATAACCAGATGCTGCCGAAAACTGGTGGTCAACAGGACATGTGCGGCCAAAAAGGAAGTTGTTAAAAGCCAGTAGGGATGGGTTCTAAAAGTCAATGCCAAGTTAGTACTGTTACAGATGTGTGCACTACTACAGTTACCGTATAAAAACACTGATTTTGATCATGTTAAACATATGTAAAAGACCTTTCGCAGTCGTACACTCCCAGCAGGTCCCTGAGATCATGTGACCAGGGGCTGCTGGTTGTTAAGAGAACCTGGTTAAAGACTACAGGTGACAGAGCCTTTGCGGCAGTGGCTCCATCCCTCTGAAACTCCCTTCCTCTTAGCCTCAGATCTGCAGACTCAGTGTTTTATTTAAAAAAAAAAGCTAAAAACATATCTTTTTAAAATTGCATTTTTATAATTCTTTTTATATTCTTTGTGTAACTGTGTTTAACCATGTTTTCTCATGTTTTACTGTGAAGCACTTTGTGATTTTTATCTTGAAAGGTGCTATACAAATAAAGTTTGTTATTATTACCATTATTAGTATTATTTGTATCCTATTCTGCTTTGCTGTAGAATATTACCCAATCATTTTTCCTTTCCAGCGATTATGGCGGGCTCACCTTAGAATGGGTGAGGGTGTGCAGGGCTTTAGTCAAAATGCCAAAGATACAGCAAGTGAAAGGTTGTCTGTACTTAACAGCAAAAGATTCTAATGCTCCAAAAAACGACCATCGTCATGGCGATGAGCGGTGACATCCGTGTTTATTTCAGTGTGTGAAAACGGAGATGCAGCATCGTAGTGCAGACTGACAGAAAAAAATGACACAAAGCCTCTTAGGCACATTCAAGCGCTCTCCTTCACCCTGTGACGTTGCTTCGTCACACGTTAACGTTTTTAGAAAAATTGCCATGTTTTTTATTTATTTTTTTGAAGCACCAGTTCCATCCCTGTTTAGACACAGAAACCATTTCCAAAATGCCAGTTTGGCAGCAGATAAAATCCAAACGGTACCCATTCCTGCAGGAGAGTGAGCTAAATTAGGTTCTCAGGGGTTCAGTGTTAAAAAGGACCATCTGATCAGCTATAAAATAAGAGACAAAATTGAGATGACCTTTGAAGTAGTTCAATACAGTTGAAAACATTGGTCTTGGCACAAATTTAGTTTTTTGAGGAGACTTAAAAAACAGAACTAGGCCAAACAGGTGGTTGCTCTCCTCACTTCTCTTTTTCAATTTCCACAAAGCTTTTTTTTTTTTTTTCCCTCTTGGTGTGTGCATCACCTTTTGATCCATAATGCAGCTTTACCTATTGGCTAGCTAACATCTGGAGGGGCTTTAACAGCTTCATGTCTCAGTCAGAAACTGTTAGGCATTTTAGGAAGAATAAAAACATGTCTCTAAAGTATTTCTCTTAAATGTTTTGAGCATTGAGTGATGGAATGAGACATAAAATGTATTTCATGTATTTCATGTATTTGTGGATTAAGCTTGAATGTAAAAATACAAACAATGTTGAAATAGTTATTGTGCTAAAACAAGGTTTGCAAATGAAATTGAATTTTGCTTAAATAAATGTTTACACATCAACATTTGTGTTCTTAATGTAGAAAAGTTATGACTCATAGTACATAGTTATCATAGTACATAAACTACATGCAGTTTTTTCGTTCCTAATTCTCAAATAAGGATTAGGTCATAACTTTAAATTAACAATTTCATCTTAAAGTGTGGGTGACATGGCCTATTTTAATAAGCCAATATATAGTAAATAGTCTCTATTTCATGTTGCGATTGTTTTTAATATTTTTCGAAAAAGAATAAATAACGAAAAACGCGATATAAACAACGAGGACGGCCGCCGGCTTCACGCATTCCGCCGAATTCGCGCCGCCCTGTTTGTGACGTAACGAAAGGCAGACAACATGGCTAGCACCGATAGCGAAGCACAGAGTGATGCTACCGTCTTCCAGCCAAGACCACTTAAATTTGTTTTTTTTTATTGTCTTCTCACAACTGAGGTCGTGACCACGCTCAATAATGACGATGCCCGCATTATTGATCGCAAACTCTTCAGATTTGTTTGTGAAAGTTTAGCGTGTGTCCCCAGTTTTGGTCTCTAGGGGATCCGTCACGCTGACCACGTGGTACAGACAGAGCCAATCAGAGCCGTCGACGCATCCGAAAGCAACTAAAACGTCCCGTCATTGGTCAATTAGGCCGGGTAGACGAGAGATAGCCGCGACCATAGAGGAAGCGATCCGCAGAGAAATATAGAAAATTAAGCTAAAATTCGCCGATTTAAGACAATTTTTTCATCCGGAAAGCGATTTGTCCATAGAGATCAGGTCTTTTTTTCCAGGAGAGTACGTTCGGTTTGCTCAAAAACCCGGATTTCCGGGAATTCCCGGAAGACTTTCATCACTGAACGTTAAACTCACTCTCTTTTGTAATAAATACATTATGTAATAAACGTTAAACTCACTCTCTTTTGTGCCAGCTTTTCGGTCACAGATTTTCTCTTTTTGTACTGGCTCCTGCCAGTGCTGGTACTGGGCGTTTCTGTTTTTCGGACGTGCGCTGAACTTGTTTTGTCCATTGTTTCAGCAGCGTTTCTTGTTTTGGGAATTTATACACAGATACACTTTCACTAGATGTATTGCTACATCCAGCTGCCACACAACGACTTGGCATGTTGATGATTAACAGAGAATTAACGAGAATTAACGATGATTAACGAGAGAAACGAAGACTACCTGCTTTGTTTACATGCTGTCCGAAGCGGAACTACGGAAGTCAATGCCTTTCGTGATGTCACAGGTCATATCAGGGTCACTTCCAGCCTGCGCTCTTAGCGGGAAATTCAAATCTCTGATTCCTTCGAAAGATGTCTATTATTCATATGCTTCGGATTTTTTTCGACGCGAACTATTGGTATCAATAGAATCAGCGTTTAAAGGGCTTTTTTATTTGACAAAGTTGTTCAAAGCATGGCATCCACACTTTAACATTCAGGCTCCCTCCACTTGTTCTTCTGAGGCTGTGCCTTCTGGTTTGGGGGAAAGGATTTAAGAGTGTTTTGTGTTTGTCCGGCCGCCAGAATCTACCGCTTTGATGATTTATAAGGTGTCGTCCAGTTATTTCATCCTTGGAGATTATATTAAGGCTGTTTCACTAGTGAATGATAGTATTGTGTCATCGGTTGACTTGGTTAATGTTTAAATACCACCTTGAGCAATTTCTACCCTGACCGTAGGAAATATATCACTTGTGCTCTCAAGCTTAGTTCAAGAATTAAATCTTGTGTTCACAAGTCAGTCTTCTATCTGCCTTGCTTAAGCAGATGACAGTCTGCTAGATGCTTCCCCATTAGTGGCTTGTTATACTCCGCCTCTAAATGCTTAAGGTTCAGTCTAGAAAAAGAATACTATCAAAACCTATGATCCCTCATGGCTCTTAAGTTCTCTTTTTCAGTATCCAGACGCCCTTGGCTAATTACAATTTCAGTAGTCTGTACTTTGTTGTCCACCAATTTGAGGACCACTGATATCAAGTACAAAGCATCAAATCCAGCCAAGCTGTAATCCTTTGCTACGTGGGATGTTGACCTTCCTCATCTACAAATCTCCTTGGCTGCTCTTCCCATCACCTACTCCTCGATGGCCTCCTGAAGGTGCGTCCCTCTGAAACTGTCAAAGGTTGCTTTTCTTATCTTTGGAATATATAAAAAATTTGGTGTTAAGACTTTGTGCAGGTTATTAGTTCACTATCATTTCACTGTTGGAATTTATAATTATGATGGTTTCTAGGGTGCGATAAATCCACAATGGGTCTTTACCTTAACTATCTACTAAATTTCACTTCTCAGATTTGTTCTTTAAAAGCACTGTTATTTCATTTATCTCAAGCATTTTGAATCTGATCGGTATCTGGGATTTTTATATATTCTTGTCAAGACTAATACTGCTTTGTTTTTATCTATGCACCACATCCTGAGCTTGCACACCCCTACGCCCCGATCAGCTTCTCCGTTTCCAGGAAGTGATGTCTCCCCTGCATTCCTTGATCTGGTGCTGCACCGATGACTGCTCGACGTACCTATTGCTGCACTGAAAGTGACGGGGCGGTGGACCTCCTCTGCATTCCAATGACACTTCTGACTGAATTAATCAATCAATGTCAACAGCAGAATGAATGTAAATTCTTCGATTATAGATGTTACAGAAAAAATTATAGCCAGGTGGAAGTCTTAAAAAATTAGGATGTTCTAAGCTGTATCATTGTATGCGCTGGAGCTGGGTTCTTAAGCCAATTTTGTAGTATGCCAATGAAGCATGGTAATTATGGGTGTTGACGCTAGTACTTATGGGCGTTGAACTCGTCTTACTATTGGATGGGCTCTCAATTAAATGATGTTTCTTGAGCGCTTATAGTTGTTATGCCAAATGGAGAAAATTATGGCTATTAAGCTCGTTCGTTGTACTGTCATTGGGAGCTTCAAAATAATGGATGGACTTAAGCTCGTGTATATCTAGTTGCCTCAATGGAAGACGTTATGGCCATAAAGCTTGTCTTCGCTTAATAGAAGTTCGAATAATGGCTGTTCAGCTTGTCTTACTGCGCATCGGAAGCTTTGGTTTGGATGTTGAGTTAGTGTATCATACGGGTTGTTTGGCAGTTTAAATTCTAGTTCTGCACGGCGTTTTGTTTTGGGGAAGTGAGCTACGTTCTAAGATCAGGTATGAGTAATTTATGTTGGCTCCCCTTCATTCTTCCCTCTCTCTTCAGATAGTATGCTCCCCTGGTGAACGGGAGCGGCCCAACGGTCAATGTACCGGGTAAACACATAGCAGATACACTAGATAGAATGTTCCCTTCGTAGAGTGGTCTCGAAGGGAGCGGCCAACGGTCAATGTACCGGGTAAACACATAGCAGATACACTAGATAGTATGTTCCCTTCGTAGAGTGGTTCTCGAAGGGAGCGGCCAAACGGTCAATGTACCGGGTAAACACATAGCAGATACACTAGATAGTATGTTCCCTTCGTAGAGTGGTTCTCGAAGGGAGCGGCCAACGGTCAATGTACCGGGTAAACACATAGCAGATACACTAGATAGAATGTTCCCTTCGTAGAGTGGTCTCGAAGGGAGCGGCCAACGGTCAATGTACCGGGTAAACACATAGCAGATACACTAGATAGTATGTTCCCTTCGTAGAGTGGTTCTCGAAGGGAGCGGCCAAACGGTCAATGTACCGGGTAAACACATAGCAGATACACTAGATAGAATGTTCCCTTCGTAGAGTGGTTCTCGAAGGGAGCGGCCAACGGTCAATGTACCGGGTAAACACATAGCAGATACACTAGATAGTATGTTCCCTTCCTAGAGTGGTTCTAGAAGGGAGCGGCCAAACGGTCAATGTACCGGGTAAACACATAGCAGATACACTAGATAGAATGTTCCCTTCGTAGAGTGGTTCTCGAAGGGAGCGGCCCAACGGTCAATGGTGCCGGGTAAACACATAGCAGATACACTAGATAGTATGTTCCCTTCGTAGAGTGGTTCTCGAAGGGAGCGGCCCAACGGTCAATGGTACCGGGTAAACACATAGCAGTCATACTGGAAAATGAAATGAAATGAAATGAAGTGAAAATGGAATGCCGCCGAAAACACACCTCATCTTATTTACACACTGATTATACATTCACATTCACATTTTCTTCTTCTTCTTCTGGATGATCTTGGTGTTGGGGGTTTTGTTACCCAAAAAGTTTTATGGAAATCTCTCATGGAATTGAACGGAGCTTTATGCCAAACCAAAAGTTGTGAATGCCAACTAAAGTATGTGGAAAATGTCAAATAAATATTTCTTACTGCAAGAGTTGTCTGACTGAAATGACGATTTTTCAATCGTTTTTCGGGCAGATGACTCGTAGCAGTGTTTCTTAGCTAATACCCTAGGGCGGTTCAGTCAATTAACTCACCTGCTCAGCGTCCTATTTAAGCCAGGTGCGCAGGCGTTCATTCTCTTTCTTACCTTCAGCGCTCATTCTTCGCCCCACCCTCCTCCCCGGCTTCCACCTGTGGGCTCCGTAAAGGGGGGGTTTTGTTACCCAAAAAGTTTTATGGAAATCTCTCATGGAATTGAACGGAGCTTTATGCCAAACCAAAAGTTGTGAATGCCAACTAAAGTATGTGGAAAATGTCAAATAAATATTTCTTACTGCAAGAGTTGTCTGACTGAAATGAAGGTTAATCTGCAGATATTTTGCTAAAGTCTCCAAGCCAGTGTCTGTGTTCTGAGTCATGATATGTTTTCTTTATTAGTGGACTCAGAGTAATTTTTATCGTTTGAGAGATTAAACATATCCGTAGGCATTGTAGCACACTACCGCCCCTTCCACAGAAGTTCAACAGAATTCACATCACATTCATACCTTGTCTTGCTGCTTCTGCCCATGGCCACATCCAAACGAGACTTGCATCATCAATGTCATGCTTCCTTTTTTTTTTCATGGTCTCAAGATTGAACTTCTGCATGCCAACATCCTGATATTAGTTCAATAACCTCCAAAAGAGAAATCTAAATCATTTGAGCTGAAATTAGGTCACCCAGGATGTTACGCTATATTGCATTGCAGATAAGGCACTTTCTAGTTTTATACAGAAAACTTAGATAAGCGCTCTATTTGCTGTTCAATGTGCGTTAACAGTCACATAAATTGATTCTTACCAACAGAAGAGGGAGATTGTTGAATCAAATATGTAACTTTTTTTTCTACAGTTTGCTTTTTATTTTTTGATCTTAAAACATTTGTCCCAATTCTGCTGTGTAACTGCGAATAAATTGTAAACAAAAAAGGCTTGGATTTTACTAACTGAATGGCATAACCCTTCAGGGAGCTGGTTTAGCTTGTGCTGGTTTCCCTTCTGTCCGTGAAACCAGGGTTCAAATCCGTGCTGCTCCCTGTTCCCTTCTCTACTTCTGTGTGCCGGTTCCAAGCCCGGATTGTTTGAGAGGGTTGCGTCAGGAAGGGCATCCGGCGTAATACATTGCCATATTATCCATGTGACTCGTCCTTGGAAATGAGGATGATCCGCTGTGGCCACCCCTGATGGGAATGAGCCGAAAAAGAAAGAAGAATAGCTTAGACCTTCAACACCAGAGCTTTAGCTCCAGCGTTGACATTTTTTCAAATACTATTATTCTTCAACTGTTTACGCAATTAATTACAGCAGTTTCTATGGTCGAGAAAAGCAGCCTTGTCCTGATACATAAGACTTTACAATAGTGAAATGCTGATACAATAAACAAAAATCAGCCAAATCTGTCACAGAAAAAAAACTGCTTTGTGCTCTATGCTAGTAAAGCATTGCATAAAGTGTTGCATAATGGCAAAAAGCTGATATGAAAAGGATTTATTTCCATGTCAGAACCAGATTATTCACATTGATCGCATTAACAGTTGAAGGTTTTCGATACGTCAAAGGGTGTGTGTTGTTTAGGTGTCACCGGCGATGATTTCAGTGTTAAAGGCAAGAATGTTTTTTTTTTTTTGAGTAATAAGACCATGCATAAACAAAGGTCTCGTACTTCTATCTCTACTACAATTTGTAAAGACAAATGAAACTTGCCTCAAACACTTCACTGCTGAGGATGGAGGAAGGACCCATCTATATTTAACACCTGTCTATCCATAATTCACAGACCAAACCTCAGTATCTTGCTAAACATTAAATGCACTGGGACTGCTCTCTTATTTCTCTTTTACTTGCTTTCAGTCTCCCACATGATTCATTTTCTTTTTATATCTTTGTTGTGTTATCTACGGCCATGCCACATTGTCAGTCCACTACTGCTGGCTTATAGAAATTCCTTATTTTTCCTTGTACATTAAAATGATCTAAAAGGGTTTATGACCCTCAGAAGTCTAAGAATTGTTGGTATTTTCTCCAAGAAAGTCTTTGCTTTTTTATGTCATTAGAATGACATCGTTAGTACATTTTTATACTCATATTTTTTCATCTTTTCTTGAACAGGCACTATTTGTATTATTTCAGCCGATTTTAATTGAGTTTCATGTTGGACAGATTTTTTTCTTAACCAATTACATTCTTATATTCACCTTTTTCTTCATGATGGTTGTCTCTCTGAATACTAAAGGGATTTGCTGGCCTTCCCCTACACTGTTCTCCACTAGGAATGGTGCCTTACCATTTGTTGGGTTCAAACAACCTGCAACATCATAACAATTCAAAAAGGAAAGAAAGACCAATGGACAAAGGTACCTTTACGAGGAGAGCAGACAGAGATCTACCCAGTAAACAATCTCTCTCCACTCTGGCGCAAATTCTGCTGCCTCCTCTTTTAATAAGTTGATTTGGGTTGTCCCTAAGTTACACATGCGCTGAGCTCTAAGGAGGGGAAACAGATAAAAACACAGCTGCAGCGCTATCAGAAAGCATTTATTACAACATGTCTGTCCTTCCACAGTCTTCTCAAATCATCTCTGGACCTGCAAAGCCGTTTCTCACAGATAAACTAACACAGAGCGTCCTTCGATTCATTTTAGACACAGCTAACACAGGTTCTCAGGAGAATGCTGAAAAGACGCAAAGATAAACATTTTCTCCCAAGGGTGTCACCTCCACCTTCCTGTGAAACAGATTTGGACACACACACAGACACTTCTGCAAACATGATTAAAATCACCTATACATATATAGCAAGGTGATGCATAAAATAAGCAAATATGAGATAACCTATATACATTATTCCAACATAACTCCCCCCTGTTTATCCATATCTGCGCAAACGTAACATCACTATTAGTCAGCCACTTCACAAGATTTCTAACTGTAAGATCATGTTTCCGAGCACAAACACATTTACACGTGGAGGGTGTGCGTTGGAGACACTTACACAGATGGGACGCAGCTGGGTCTCTTCAGGTCTAATAGCTGTGGAGATGAGACGACTGCTCAAAGAACGCAGGCAAGGAATACAACAGCATCCACACAAGGTCAAGATGGCCATAAATATAGCTATGGACACCAAAGCGGAAGCTACCAATGAGTGGTACTTCCCAAACACATCCAGCCAGGAGTCCCACATGGTGGTATCAACACCGGAATGGTCTTTCATCTTACCATTGAGAGTGCAAAGGCCCTCTTTGGCCTTGGTCAGACTGCTGTCTGCAGCGGTGTTGTTAGGAATGAACGTGCAACACTGTTCACTGAACATGGTGCACACGCCACCCTTTTCAGCCATCAGCATGTCGAGAGTGATCCTGTTCCTGAATGCCATTATAGATGTAACAGAAAGCTGTTCATGCACAGCTTCAAACCCTTCTCGTGTCCAGTTACCTAATTTTGGGACGTTGTAGTGGATGTAGTTGATCCTGTCCACGCCTTTGTCAATCGTACACCACCAACAGAGTGAAGATTCCCAGCTGGCAGCCACCTGGTTAATTAATGTACATTCATTTGGTACTCCATAAGGAACCCCTATGGCGTCTATGTAAGTAGGGTCAGTGCTGTCAGCCACACTTCCCGCTTATGGCGAGGTTTCCATCTGTGAGGATAAATACCAGACATTTCAGCAACCAAAACGTAAACTGTTATAGGATACACAGAAAAAGGTAACAGAATTTAGTTTCAAGAGTTGCAAGTTAAAAATAGTAGCAGTATTCTCTGGGTTTAGTGGATTTCCTTTAGCCATTAGTCGTCTTGGGCAAACATTAGTGGGTGGACTTACAGTCCTCCTCTCAGTCGAAAGGGTTGTTCCATTTTCATACCCAGGGGGGCGCAAGTACTGCCAGGTATGCCACACTATAACAATGGTTATGATCACAACAACAATACATTTCACACAAATTTGAAAACCTTGGTTTACCATCTCGACCAACTGTTATCTCTTTTTTCGTCGTCTATATGGGTTGGTGGCTTTACAGGAGGCTTCACTGACTTTCGGGTCTACCCAGACTCTAAACGTCTGAGTCCACCCTATTATCAGACTTTAGCTCACCTTCCACCTTTGAGTTTCCAGTCGAGATTACCTTTTTACAATATAAACAATATGTCAGGTGAACACAGGTGGATCTTCCAGCGAATTTGACTGCAGTAGGAGTGGCCAGCAGTGCCTGGTATGGCCCCTCCCACTTGGGTGAATACCAGTGTCATTTCTTGATGCTTCTTATCAGAACCCAACCACCTGGTTCTAAAAGCTGGTTTTCCTGCTGAGGGGCAAAAGGTTTTTCATTAGTCAAGATGTCTCTTTGTTTTACTAAAATGGCCCTCATATAGTCAGCTAGGTTTGCTTCTTTATTAGTCTCCCATTGGTTTTTAAACTGTGGTAACCTGTAAGGTCTTCCAAAAAGGGTCTCGGCCTTATTGCACTGGTAATGTTAATTTCATGCACAGTTTCACTAAATCTAGACACTGAGTCCAGTGTCCACAATACACTCCTTCAGCCTATTGTTAATTTTACCAGTCATTATGTCTACTAACCCAGCACTTTGCAGGTGGTAGGCACAGTGATTCTTTAAGACAATGTCAAGTCAAGCCAAGTCAACTTTATTTATAAAGCGCTTTTAAAACAGCAGGAGCCGACCAAAAGGCTTAACAATGCGGAATAAAACAAAACAACAAACTAAAACAAACGGTATAAAATCAAGAAGTTAAATAAAAATAAATAAGACCAATTAAAACATCAACTCACACCGAGTTAAATGCCAGAGAGAAAAAGTGAGTTTTTAACTTTGATTTAAAATCATTCAACGAACGGGCCTTCCTAATCTGCATAGGGAGTGCATTCTACAAGCTGGGGCCAGCAACGGCAAATGCTCTATCCCCCCTGAATTTCTGCCGTGTCCTTGGCACATCCAGGAGCAGCTGGTCAGCTGATCTAAGTGAGCAGGAAGGGGAATGCAGGTGTAGCAGCTCAGAGAGGTAGGGTGGAGCCAGACCACTTAAAGACTTAAAAACAAATAAAAGATTTTTTATTTTTATCTATTTTTAAAAAAAAAAAACTCTAAAATGGACAGGCAGCCAGAACTGGTGGGATATGCTCTCTCTTCCACGTTCCAGTTAACAAGCGTGCACCAAAGTTCTGCACCAGCTGGAGACGGGACAAGGATGAGTGAGGGGCACCGAAGAAAAGAGAGTTACAGTAATCAATCCGAGTTATAACAAAGGCGTGGATTACTGTCTCAAAGAACTTTCTTGATAAAAACAATTTGACTTTAGCCAGCTGCCTTAACTGAAAGAAGTTGGATCTCACCACCGAACTGATCTGCTTGTCCAAATTTAAAACCAATGTCCATCTTCACTCCTAAGTTTGTCAGAGTAGATTTAACGGATTGAGTGAGAGAGCCCAGAGCTATTGGGTGTGACTCACTGTTGACACTGGGACCGAAGACAATCACCTCTGTGTTTTCGTCATTGAGGTGGAGAAAATTTAAGAGCCATCCAGATTCTTAATTTCTTCAAGCACTTAATTAAAAGGCTGATGGAGTGGGCATCCTGCTTCGTTATTGTATTAATGTGAAACATAGTTCCTATCCTTTTCATAATTCGATTAACAAAATGAGACCCATTGTCACTATAAATAATAATAATATATATATATATATATTTTTTTTTTTCCCAGGTATACCATACTGAGGAATTATATCTTTGCATAATGCTTTGGCTACTGTTATTGCATCAGGATGTTTTGCTGGGAACAATTCAATCCATTTAGAGAATGCATTATCATGACCAGACAGAATTTTGCGTTTTAATTCTATCAAGTCCATGTGTATAACCTGAAACGGATATTGGGGAGTTGGAAACCTCCCTCGTGTTGGTCTAAGATTTCCCTGAGCATTGTGCGTACATGCTCCTATAAATTTTTTTTTTTTTTTTATTTGAATAAGAATTAAATCCAATATTTGTTTACCTGTCCCATCATTCCCCCCGTTGACCCATGGGCCACCCCATGGGTCAATATAGCTACCCATTTAAAAAGAGTTTTTTTTTTCTTTATTAAGTAGGTTTGTTTTCTGGTCATACATATATACTATTTAGGAGTTTAGCATTATGTTTGTTCCAGAGCTCTTTTTCAGGTTCCAATCTCCGTTGTTGCATTTCTTTAAGTATTACTTTGTCAACCTCCTCATTTTTCTATGAAGAACCATCTACATAAAGTATTACACCTTTCGTCAGTGGTTGATCTATTAGGTAATTTCTGCTCTGTGCTGTTTTTTCTGCTAATTCTTGGCAATCATGCACACTTCCACCATAAGGAAGTGGCAACAATGTAGCAGGGTCCAACTGGGTGCACCATTCTATCGTGAGGTGCGGTTGGAACAGTAATGTGGCCATGCAGGATAAGTGTCGCGCAGGCGACAAAAAAAAGTTAAGTTCATCTGTAAAGGTAATGCTAAAACTGCATGCGAAACCTTAAGGGTCAGTGGGTGGAATAGTACTATTGTTGCACTTACTTCTACTGCCATTGATGCCGCAATTGGTGTCCTAACGCAATGCGGCAGTACACATGCCACACCATTTAATTTTGAAGAGAAATAAGCTACAGGTTTCATTTTGTCTCCATGTTGTTGGACTAAAACTGAGGTCAATAAATTAGCTTTGCAGTCTACCATTTATACAAAAGGTTTACTATAATCAGGTAACTCTAAGGCTGTGCTGGACACCAGAACCTATTTAATGTTACCAAAGGCCGTGTCCGCTTCTTGTGTCCAGATTACAGGGGAATTCATTTTTAAAATTTTGTCATACATCAACTTTTGGAGAGAAACCATTATTTCAGCATAGTTTGGTACCCAGTTACTGCAATAATTAATCAGACCTAAAAATGACATCATTTGCTTCTTCGTTAGAGAATTTGGTGCTTGCAGAATTGCAGTTTTCCATTCTTCCATAATTGTGCGTCCTGCTGTTCTTAAATATGACAAAGATATTTTACCTGTTCCCTGCACAGCTGTAATTTATTTTTACTGACTTTGTGGCCTTCATCAGCTAAATGTTTTAACAGTGCCACTGAATCCTTCATACAAGTTTTTTTTCTCTGGTGATGCTATCAGAACATCATCCACATAAATTATTTTTTTTTACTTCCCTGGAGGTTGGAATTTTTGCCATGCTCGCTATCATTTCGCACTAACCTTGGGGTAGTCTAGTGTAAGTGTACCTTTGGCCGTCATATGTGAACGCAAACCAGTACTGGCTGTCCTTGTGGACAGGCACAGGAAAGAATGCATCTTAACGAGTTCAGTAATGTATAGGGGTCAGGCACACAGGGTGCTCTTTGAATAACTGCATTGTTTACTGCTTGTAAGTCTCATACCATCTTTCAACCAGTGGACGGCGCCTGTTTTTTCACTGGAAATATAGGAGTATTACATGGTGAGTCATTGCACTTTATAATTACTCCTGCAGCTATTAAATCTGAAATTACTGGTTTAATACATTCTTGTGCATCTGGTCTTAAAGGGTATTGTCGAACACATGGTCTATATTCTGTTTTTGGTCTAATCTGAACTGGTAAAGCGCCTTTAATTAACCCTACATCTGTGGGTCCTTTAGACCACAGAGTGTCAGGGAGATCCTTTAACAGATCTTCCTCCTCCTCAGTTAATGCTAATAATCATCTGGCCCAGTCCTTTAGTTTTTTCTTCCAAATACACACCCATTTTAACAGAAGTTGTCCAAACAAAGCCACTCGAGTCAGTCCAGTTGAGGGACTTCCCTGGATGTGGGGTGATAGTGTTGGAATCCAGTCATCAGCACTTTCCCCCATCCTAACCGTAAGTCCCAGATCCTGCCACTGCTGATTGTGCCCATTCAGCATGAAGACGTGCCAAAAGTGATTTAAAATTCAACATGTTTTCCCCCATTTTTGCAGCTACAGCTGCACTGCATACAATTATGTAAAAGTGATTTTAGTTGCACTAACTGTAACTGAGAAATACACACGATTTCACCATTTGAGCTTTCACTGAAACTCGCGTGGCTGCAGGCTTTGCTCCTGGAATTTGTTCTTTGATAGCTGTCCTACATGCACCATCGTCATACAAAAAAAAATCATCACATTCCCATTTATCCTTAATTTAATTTCTGATTTCACATCTGCATAAGCCAATAAATCCTAGAACTTCATCAACACCTCATCATCTCCATCTGACTCATCATTCTGCTTTTAAGGGAGTCCTGTATTAAAAAATGCAAAGCTCCCTGTCCCCTGGCCTCGTCATGCTTTTTCCTTCTCTTCCACAGGTCTAACACCCTGAAAAGGGGTAACCATAAGCTCCTCTCTGACATCCTCACTACATCTCAAACCTCTTCTGTCATGTCCTCTCTGGAACCTCTCCTTCTTCGGCTGCCTCCACCATGATAAAACACTTCCACTCAAGTTTTCTATGTCCTGCACAAACTGATTCACTTCTGCTTTGTAAGAAATCACACCTTCTATAGCTTTCTTAACATCTTCCATTGTCCATGTCCTATACAGTAAAATAGTCGGAGTTGATCATCTCCTGCCTGGGGGTTTGCAACCTGGATCATTGGAAATGATTCTGTCATTGCTGAAGTTTCTTCAGGTTCAGAGGAGAGAGGAGAAAGTCCCTCTCCCATTGTTTTTGACCACTGTAATTTCTGCCCTGTCTGTGATCTAGTCAACATACCTTTTTGAGAGGATTCCCCATCATTAGGTGGGGGATCCTTTAATAACTGGGGGTAAAGCGAGCTGCTACCATCTGCTCTGTATGGAGCAGGCGCTCCTCCTTCCTGCACGTTCTCGTCCTCCTTCCTGCAGGCTCGTGCACGCGCCCCCTCCCTCTGCTCTCTCCTGTTCTCTGAAGCCGCACTGCCCTTTTTTTTTCCCTTCTTTCCGCCTCTCTCAACCAAAATTCCGTAGACTCAAAGCCTGCTTTCTGCATTTTCTTCTGATCTTTTCCTGTCTTTTTTTTTTATCGCATCCTGTAATGCAATTATTTTCTGAGTGTTTAACCTTCCATTAAATCCATAGTTTTTTACCCATTTATCCAAATGCTCGTTTTTTGCAGGATCCAGACTTTCCACATACTTCCAATCCTTGCTCTGCAAACTTTCTTTTGGACTTTCCTTACTCTGTGCCTTTCTCATTTTTAAAAACAAAACTAAACAAAAAACACTTGTTTAGCAGTTCAAAAAACACAATCTGCAAACAAAACACAGCAACAAGAAACAAACAGCAAATACGGCGATTTGCACACAAAATCACATTAACATTCACACACTCTTTACTTTACTAATTTATAAATGCCGGCTTTTTAATTATCTTTAATTCCTACATCTGAAAGTTATGGTACTGGGATTGTGTATATCATATCTATTCATACATATATGTATTCTTTTCATTATTTTATTTAACACGGAATTTCACGGACTCCGCCGTCCAACCAAATGGTACGGGATTTCCAGGACCCCGCCGTCCTTGCCTGATAGTGTCTAGAATTCTCAGGGCTTTACTTCTTTTTAAACGCGGAATTTCACGGACTCCGCCGTCCAACCAAATAGTATGGGATTTCAAGGACCCCGCCATCCGTACTTACGGAATTTCACAGGACTCCGTCGTCCTTTCCGTCGTCTTTCTCCTTCGGTATACCGTCAACCTTTTGGACTCCAGCCAACGGGATGGGCACCAGTTCCAACAAAGGGTTGACTCACCTAGGAGTCAGCTGTGGCCACAGTCTCCTGGGGCCCACCACGCTCGCTGAAATCCTCAGGTATGTTGGCATCCGGCTCGAAGGACCAAATTAATGTTGGGTTCAAACAACCTGCAACATCATAACAATTCAAAAAGGAAAGAAAGACCAACGGACAAAGGTACCTTTACGAGGAGAGCAGACAGAGATCTACCCAGTAAACAATCTCTCTCCACTCTGGCGCAAATTCTGCTGCCTCCTCTTTTAATAAGTTGATTTGGGTTGTCCCTAAGTTACACATGCGCTGAGCTCTAAGGAGGGGAAACAGATAAAAACACAGCTGCAGCGCTATCAGAAAGCATTTATTACAACATGTCTGTCCTACAGTCTTCTCAAATCATCTCTGGACCTGCAAAGCCGTTTCTCACAGATAAACTAACACAGAGCGTCCTTCGATTCATTTTAGACACAGCTAACACAGGTTCTCAGGAGAATGCTGAAAAGACGCAAAGATAAACATTTTCTCCCAAGGGTGTCACCTCCACCTTCCTGTGAAACAGATTTGGACACACACACAGACACTTCTGCAAACATGATTAAAACACCTATACATATATAGCAAGGTGATGCATGAAATAAGCAAATATGAGATAACCTATATACATTATTCCAACACCATTGTCCAGCTCTACCACCGTTAGCACCTAGGCAGGGACCTGCAACCCAAGACTCTGGAACCACATGTGGCTCCTTTGTCCCGTCATTGAGGTTCTTTGGCTTAAAAAAATGCTAACAGTTTGAATAAGTAATGCATTAGTTGTTTTAGTTCATTTGTTTTGATTACTAAAGTCTTGTTATTTATATTTAGATTTTTAATGTCAAATAAATGGGCAAAAGGATGTGTAAAAGGTTCAATCTCTTCCCAAAATGATTTATTATTAGAATGTGATTTAAGCTTATATTCTGATCTTCCGCTGCACAGCAGTGTCTAGTGGCTGGTTAGAGGCAAAGTTCTTAAATAAATGTATTTACATGTCTGTATTTCTTTTTAAACATTGGATTCTACACAAATTGTGTTGTTAATATTCAAAAGCAAAGTAAGCAAAAGGACAAAAGTGCATTCATTCATTTTCTATTCTGTTTGTCCCTTTCGGGGTCACGGGGCTGCCGGAGCCTATCCCAGCCACTTGTGGGCGAAGGCAGGGGACACCCTGGACAGGTCACCAGTCTGTCGCAGGGCCACAATCACACACCTATTCACACTCACACCTATGGACAATTTAGATTAACCTTTTGAGGGGTAAAAAAATGTAGGTTGACATATTTGCTTGATCCTATTAACAATTTTTTTTTTTTTTAGGATTTTGCCAAAATTGGTGACTTTTTCTGGCAATTAAAAGGTAAACTGTCAATTTTGGGGGGGAAAGAAAATAAAACTAGTTGTTGGTATTACAGTGTGGTTCTTTACTCCCAGTCTGAGAGCTTGGCCAATAATAAAGCTTAGAGTGACTTTATATTATAAGGACAAGAAAATATGTCTACACACAAATTGAGCAGACATGCATGATATTCAACTATTTCATCCATTCACACACAGCTCTACACAGAAAACATCTAATGGTGTCCTCTGACATCAAGATGAGTTACTTCAAAGGGTGTAGCTCACCACACGCCCTCCTCTGATACCTAAAACAACTCCGCTGAGCATTTCAGCTGTTGAGTGCACATACTCACACACACCGACTCATATATAAATTCTTGCACCTCAGCAAAAGTACACTGATTGGTCCCAGTGCAGAGCCACTGAGAGATAAAAAAAAAAAAAAACTGCAGGGAGGAGGAAGATGGAGGGAACTACTTCTCCCCCCTTTGAGAGCAGATTTAATGCTACATTTACTGCTGCTTTCTTTCTCTCTATAGAGCGTCTTTTCATGCTTGTTTTCCTTACACAATATAGCTCTTTTTGGAAGTGTAGACGAGCTTTTAACAAGCTTTATCGGATCATTTAAACAGTGCCTCACACCAAACACTGAATAAGTGGCCATCACAATGTTTCTGTCGAAAAGGTTACGGTATTATTTTACGTCCAGTTAAGCTAAACTGGGTTTTGCTGAAGATACCACCATTGTCTGTGGCTTCCCAGTGGCCCTCTTTGAGGCACTGCCTCTGGCTCTATCTCCACTGTATCTTCCGCTACTCCAGCTGAAGCTGCCTCTGCTTGCAGGTGCAGGTCCAACTGGTTCTCCATGGATCCTTTGTCTGTCTGCCATCCATGACTTGTGCATTAACCCTTTAACACAAAGCTTTAGCTCCAGTGTAGACAGTCTTTCAAATACCAAAACTTTTAAACAAAACTCTAGCGGATTCCGAAGCGGAGAAAACTGCTGATATGCAGTACTTTACAGAAGGGAAATAATTACACAATAAACGTAAATCCACCATTTCTGTCGTGGAGAAAAGCAGCTTTGCAACATTATGCAACACTTTACATTACTGGTGTGCTGCATAACACTGCAAAGTCAATACGCAAAGCTGCTTTTCTTCACGTCAAAGCTGATTCACGTTGATTTGGTAAGCGGTCAGAGAATCCCGGTTTGTCAAAGAGTGTGTATTATTTAGGTGTCGCCGGCAACATCTCCATTGTTAAAGAGTTAACCTAGATAGTATGATAGTCGAAAAGGATCTTGATCAAGTTTTCACTTTTCAAAATCTAAGCTTTACATTGACTAAGTCCAGCCTGGTCAACGTCCAGGAAATGTAAACATTTTCTTCCTCCTTTATTATTTATTTTCATAACCCATAAGAACCAATGGTTACATCAGTGTAACGGAAAATATCATTCTCTCTTTGTTTGTTTTTCTTCTGTAGGCTATCTCTGAGAAATAAAAGATGCTCATTACAATAGTGCCATGTTTTGATTGTGTTTCAGAAACCAGGTTTTACAGGTTTGCATAAAAATGTCCCCAGCATGTTTCGATGCAGGTGGAAGTTTAGTGTATTAAAAGGATTCCGAACACAACATTCAGATTAAGGTGACATTTAGGTCCAGACTGTTGCTGTTTAAACAAATCATGCCCTCCACCTGGTTCACCCATATTATCTTATTTCTCACACACTCTCTCCCGTGTTCCCATCTTTATTCTCCTCAATCTTTTTACCGTTATCATTATACAAAGTGATTTCTGCCCTGCTGCTCCTTTTATTGATTGCCAGTGGACGCTTTACAGCCACTATAGGTTTTAAGGGAAGACGTCACTGAACTAAAATTATGTCTTCTGTGTGAATTTTTAGTGTATTATTTACAGCAATGATCTTCAACCCCCCGGGCTGTGGACCGGTACTGGTCAGCGGGGCTGTTGGTACCGGGCCACACAGTTTTTTGTTTTATTCATGATTTGATTCTAAAGGAAGCTTAATTTTAGAAAACTACAGATTTCTCTCCACCACATCCAACTCGCTCTGACAAAAGTCCAAAATATGTATTTGGAAAGTTTTTTGGGCAAAAATGAGACAGTGAGGGACTAGAAGAAAAGCATTTTACGTCAAAGAAAAAAAAACTGCTTTTAGAGGAAAAAAAACTAGCAGAAAAAACAGGAATATTTACTCCAACTATGGATTTATTGCTGCAGTTTTTCTAACACACCATAATAATAATGCATAATGTTATGAGGATGCTGCTAATAAAGTTGCTCAATTCACATTCATGATTATATAGAGTCCAGACCGAAAGTTTGGACACACCCTCCCATGTGCAAACTTTTGGTCTGTAGACCCGGTAGTAATTACCAGCTCTAGTGACGTTTTTTTATTATTATTTTTTTTTCTCCATTGTTGGACACGACTATAGCTACACCAGATTTTATTAGAATTCCATTTTGACAGTTATGGGTTACAGAAAAATCTAAATCATATTTTAATGGTTCGCACGCAAAATCCAAGTGTCCAAGTAGGTTAAAAGAGCTGCAGATATTTTACAGAGGATGAAGATAAACTTTATCCTAAAAAGTTGAGGAAACAGGAAGCAAAATAAATAAATAAATTGGACACCCATTTCAATGTCATACAGAGCTGCCCAGGAAATTACTGTCTGACATTAAACCAGTCTGAGGCCTGAAAAAGGTTGAGGACCACTGATTTCTAGGATTGTCAGTCCTTCTAGCACTTGGGCCTCCTGTATTAATTAACATGCAGACTCCTGAGGTTTTTAGATTATACTAAATAAACAACAGTTTCCTAACTTTTGTTTATATCTTTAATATGTTCATAATATAGGGATGTGTAAAAAAAAAAAAAAAAACTTTTCTTCTTTTTATTTTTGAAAAGTCAGGCTAAATGATTTTTCCTTGTTCAGTGACACTAACAAAGCTATTAAATCAATGCTGACTGGTCATTAGCTATTAATGACTCTTCACACCATGTGGCTGAGTTTTCTTTTACTCATCACTCATTGATTCCCACTTGTTTTACACTTCATCTGCACCTCCTGTGCTAAATCACACTCATGGTAAATCATGGGCTTCATGTTAGTGTTTTTCCTATTGCTTAATTGATAGAACAAAAGTTGACTTTTAAGTTTACGATAATCGACGAGTTACTGAGAATACGACATTAAACACATGTAAACTGATGTTTTTTTCTTCGTTTTTTCTAAACATTGCAGTTTTTCCAATCTTTCCCCACCCTAAATCATTTTGGTTTTGCAGGTAATAAAAAAAAAAAAAAAAAAAAAAGATGTCTTAAGTCCCACCACCTCTGTACACTGACACAGTTTCGAATAGAAAGGCCTTACAACCAAGATTGTGGTCACACGGCCACAATAGTTTCTAATATATCTTCTAAGTCATCTACTCCACTCATATTTTTTAGATGGAGAAGAAAAGTTAATTTGGACAGTATCAAACATCCGTGTGTGTTTCTTTTATTTGGTGTTTTTAGGGTCTGGGCTTTTTATCACGTCGATGCCACAGCAATCGTGAGCTCATCCCTGCTTGGTATATTTCCCTGTTTCCACTCATTGCCAGTTGATGAGTAAGCATTTGCCTTGAGTAAGTATTGTGTTACCAAACTTTGACTATCAAAACACATTTTTATTCTTCTTTCTATGCAACTTCTTAACCACAAACTTTCTTCTTCTCCCATTATCTATCACAGCAGTCTTCCTCAAACATCAATTGTCTCTATACAATTCTCAGTGTGTCCATGTAGTACATTGTTACAAAATAAAATCATGTTGATGTTTGAACATTTTTCAGTATATCATTTCAAACTACCTTCCAACTTTAGGTCGGCATTTGGGACCCTCATGTACCTGAAAGACTCAGACACAGAAATCCTTTCAGTACTTGCAAACAATGTTTCATTTTGCTGCATTCATTTAATAACTAAAAGTTGAATTATGCCAGACACATCAGTCTATTATCTTTACGTTCAATAACTTTGACATAAATATACCTTCAAGGTGGCTGTCCAACAAACTCTTATACACTGGTGGTTGCTTGGAGACTAACTGTTAACCTATTTCACTATTCATCCATTCTTGCCTTGGGGCTGCAGTCAAAAAAACAGACTGGTAGGAGCAGAACAAACCCCAACACGTCTCTGGGACAAAGCTTGATGAAAAGATGAAAGTGTCACTACAGCTATTATTCTCTGATCACTTTTATAAGCTAAACTTTTGGGACAGTTTTTTTTTTCTTCTTTTTTTCAATCAAAAGACAACTGTCTGACAGTACGATGTCACACCTATCAATCTATCTGGTAAAGCTGACTGATAGGTGTCTACATTAGACAAAAAAAAAATCTGCAGTTCTTCCAGAAGGTTGGTGGCAGTCACAGCATTTAAGCACCATTTGAAGTGCTATATCTTTGATAGTGGCTCTGATTTGTGTTTTATCTTGTGTTTGGTTTACTGCCTCATTCCTGGTGTCAGTTATGTCATGTGCTAATCCTCCTTAGCAAACATCTTACGAGGCATGTTTTATTAAACTTTCATAAGGGATTGACCTTCATAAGTGATAGTGTTTTTAACTTTCTGCTAAAAATCTCTTTGTGTTTAATTTGTTTTATCCTGTCAATTATGGTTAAAAATCTATTCTATTTTGATTTTTAGTTATATCTATGTAAAAGCAAAATACTTGTGTTCCATTCATTTTCCAGGTATCATCATTTTATTTATTTTTTTCTTAAACTTGTCCTGTCCAACAGCTGGGCAGGTATCATCATTAGTTACTAACTAACAGTATTATTTGCCAATATAATGGAATGACTTGTTTGATTAAGATTTTTTTAAACCTAACTATTCTTAGATTTAAATTACAGTGTTGTAAATGAGGCATGACTCATCATATATATTCTTTAACACCAGTGTTTTTGTGTTACTTTATTTATTTATTTTTCTCAATGTGCCCTTGTTTATATAATCACACTATAGCACTTAAAATAATGTATACCTGTTTTTTCCCCCAAACTGTGTTTTGCAAAGCCCATATCAGGTCACTCTTGATTGTTAGTAGGTGTAAGATATGTTTTCCTGGTATGCATTCTTATTTAAGTGTTTGTCTGCAAGAAGAGTTAGCTGTCCTTAAGACTGGGCACCTGATAAATGGGCAGAGAGAGGCTGATGTTGGTCCATCAATCATCCAGACCTTGGCTGATGGCAGGCAAATAAAATAAAACGTCCCAGTTTCATAGGCAGGAGAAATATGGAATGGACTGGAGTGACAATGACGGAAGTCTTCAGACTTAAGGGATGAGATTCACCTAAAACCAGACTTGTGCAAACAAACTGATACATATTTACATAAACACCATTCTACACTCCGATAATTGCACTTCTTGACTATGAATAGACAATTGTTGTTTAAAAGTCAAAAACACATTAACATACTGCAGTGCAAATAACAGCAGTTTGCATGTTCTCCTTGTGCATTTGTAGGTTTTCTCCAGCCACTCGAGCTTCCTCCCACAGTTTAAAAACATGCTTCATAGGTTAATTGACGATTCTAAATTGTCCCTATATGTGTGAATATTGTGTAGTTCTTCGTCAGACAGACTTGTCAAAGGTGTACCCTGACTTTGCCCTACAGCAGCCGGGATAAGGTCCAGCACCCCTGAAAAAGATCCAGTTAGTTCAGAAGATGGATGACGGGAATGGATGACAAAATCTTTTTTTTAAAAATCGCCAGTTTAATAAATACACTTAGTTAAATAGTTATAAAGGAAACAGACTTAATGGGATTGAAGATGAACTGAAACATGCAGCTCTATGAAATTGTTGGATATAATTTGGTAAAAACTAATAAAAAAATAGAATAAAAATGAAATAAGAAAGACAATTCAAGAGCCATGTCTCTGTAGGGCTTCCTTGGGACTTATTGCAAATTAATGGCCACAATAGACATCCATCCATCCATCCATTTATCCATCCATCCATCCATCCATCCATCCATCCATCCATCCGTCCATCCATCCATCCATCCATTTATCCATCCGTCTTTTTGCAGCTTTATTTCAGGTGAGACCACAGGATGCTGGAGCCTACCCAGCTACTGAACGCCAAATTTGCAAACACCCTTGACAGTTGACCATTCCATTGTAAGAACACAATACACAGACAAAAAAAATTGTTATCAAATACCAGTACAAGTAAGTGGTTGGGATAAAAATGTATAAAGGTGTTAATCCAAGAAATATGTGTCCTTGTGTTAATCTAAGATAAAGTAGTCATCAAAAAGGTTGATGATCGCATCAACAGTTTCTTAAATTGACAGATTTATAAGTATAATTGCCTGTCCTGTCACAGTTATTGTGCATCTGCTCGACGTCACTTTTAAAATCACAAACGACTGCAGCATTGCGATAAAACCATCAGCTAAAAGGCTGCTTCAGTAAAAGAAACAAATTGACAGCAGCAACTAAAAAACTGATTATTTTACAGTTTTGACATGAGTGCTCCATTCTTCCTGATAAACAAGCTTTAACATGCCCCTCTATACAATCATGAAGCCAAGGTTGCTGGTGCTGGTTAATTGTCTCTTTTGTGTGCAAGATTGTGGATTCTGTTGTTCATATCAGAACATATTTAGTTCACCTTTCTGTTTCATCTTGTTTATGTTGAATAGTTTGGGTTTAGTTATTCATCCTAAAGTCCTGTTTTAGTACAATCTCCTTTTGGTCTTCTCATCTTTATCATACTTGACATGACAAAAATATAAATATATACATTTTACCCTTTAAATTTTCTGTTAAAAGTGTGTCAAAGGGATTGCATTTCATACTATAAAGCACACTGAAGAATATTAATTATTGCAAGACAATATGATGTAATTTTAGTGGAACATCAGACACCTGTGCACTGCCTTCTGCTCTCCATTAAAAGAGACTATGTTTCTTCCTATGTCAATGCTGGGTTGATGTAACTTTAGCATTCATAAGGAAAAAAAAAAAAAAAAACAGAAAAACACAACTAATACTTGATTATGAACACAACTATACATGCAAACACCTCTGTAATAACCACAGTTTTGTTCATGGTAAAGGACAATAATATAAGAGTGTAAAAAAACGATTAGTTCCATATTTTTATAACGAATTTGAAGACAGAAGAAATTATGAAAAGTTGTTTCAATGATTCCCTTTTTAAGGGAGAAAGTTTTTTTTTCATGCATCAAATTAGGTAACATTAAACATTTATTTGTATTTTAGGTTATTTACTCTTAAATTGTACTTCACTGTTCTTTCGCCTTCTATAATTTAACAAGCATGAGCAACTTGATTAAAACTGACTTAAAATGACCTAAAAAAAATTTATTCTGAAATCATGCCCATGCATAGAAGAACATTGATTTGTACAATATACTAGGTATGATAAAATATCTTTTTCATGCAATGAATGACCTTATGCATAGTAAGAATATACCCTTTTTTGTGAGTAGACAGACTCATCTCATTGTGTCTGAGTAAGTGTTTTGATTGTTGCCAATTTAAAGCAAAAATTACAAGTTAAATTACAGCTAAGTAAAAGTCATCTGTTGCTGCTCACTTCTTGTTATTGAATTAATGTTCTACAGGACACGCAAACTAAAATTGAACTTAGCTAGACAATTCTAGCAGTGTCCAAATAGAGGCAAATCAGGACATGACACCCTAAAGACAAGACATGATAATGATTAGTCATTGACAATCAATGATTAACATAGAACATATGTGCTAGCTAGTTGCCATGTCTTAGGCTAATAAAATGTAGGATATCCATTATTTCACTAGACATGCTACTTCTCACTCTTTTTTTGTTTGGACAAAGATGAATATATGTGATCCACCTATTATATTATAAATTACAGTGAACTTATTTGAATAAGAGCGAATCCCTTGTTTTCCCCATAAAAGGTAAGTGCAGGTGTTAGCCCTGATGGCAACTTCAAAGTTTTTGTTACCAAAACAGTCGATAGAAACTAGTATTTTGGAAAAAAGGAATTGTGAAAAAAGAATTAGTGTGATAATGCAGATGATGGTTTTTTTCTATAATTGTTACTTGTGACATTGTGCAAAGGGAAAGAGCGTTGAAAGACGATACAACTAATTACAACACTTCAGAGATCATGCACTCCACAATACTATACTGGGTTTCTAGAGCCATAAGCCATACATGCATCCATGCAGGAAATCCATGTGGCCAATAGCGTTTTGAAAAAGCAAAGAATAAAAATATCTAAAGACAGTCAGACTGCTTGTCATTAGAACAATTTAAGTCAGCTCAAGCAAAACTTTCATTTGGGCCATTCAAAGCCTGTTTTATTGTAGATCTTAAGCTGCTTTTACAGATTTTCACAGTCTTTCTAAATCCTTGCAGGTGCTCATTAAGCCGAGCCAGGGATTTTTCTCTGTCACACACTTAGTCACACTTTGATGCAATCTGAGGTTTAGAGCTTTGCTCAAGGGCAGTTTGACATGAAGACTGCGGAGGTCATGGATTGAACCACAAACTTGCTGATTTGCAAATGACTCCCTTACCCCAGTGATGCATGCGCCTCGGGCACATTTTTCGTAGTTGTGTGGTACATGACTGAGTAAATCTTTCTGTGCAACTTATCATCCTGCTGGTTTTACAACCTAGCACATGGTAGAAGCAGGTTCATATGGTGTAGGGAAAAAGGACAATGTTGAATACAGTCATGAAAAAAAAAAATCCAGCAGATTTAACTAAGCAGCTGTAGAGGCAAATGACAAGGCGTCTGCTCATTCGATGTGGGAAGTAACTTATAGCTCCTAATGCAGCCCACCCATTAGATCATTCCTACCCCCAGGTATTCATTTGATTACAGAGGCTGGCAAATGGGATGTCTTCACTCAAAACCTTCTGGAATAGACAGTTTATCCTCTAGGCAGTACTAGTGAGATGCTAAATGCTAGTGACTGGATTAGACCCTGCTCTAGAAACTCCCTGGGATAAAAATTAGCTGAAAGAAGCTGCATGTTTTTATGCAAACAATCCAGTGCTAACTACTGTACATTAGGTACAGTGGTAGTTTCTGTTTGAGTAAATATGGGATGCTACACTAACTACAACGTGGAAAACTTTCAAAGTTTGCAAGTTTTCTGTAACATTTTATTTAACTGTTCAATGTTTTTGCTGCTCTCTCAAGCAAATCCAAGCTTTAGTCCAGTTCTTCATTTTACTTTTGCAGTTAAAACAATGGCCTGTTAACAGTAAATCTCAAAGCTTTAGGCATCCTTGAAAAACTTCAACTCATTCTCTTTACTGTTAAGCTAAAACACACCACACCACTACAAACACACTACTGTTAACCTTAAGACTCAACATTCCTTTGGTAAATTATCCTTGATTTGGGATTGTCGTTTTATAACAACCCACTTGAGTCAGTTCTGTCATGATCTCGCAGGATTTCTGACAGACCCAGACGCTGGAACCCAGAAGGACTCTAGGAGGCGAGCGGTGAGTTTGAGAAGATTTAATTTACAGAAAGTTAGTGAGAAGTAGGATTCTTGATGTGGCGTGGCGGCTGACTAAAGGTTTGCGGCAGGATGTGCCAGCGAGGAAGGCTTCGGCTGAATCCGAGAGTGAGGATACGGAGCGAGGATGGTGGACTGCGACCCAAGGTTCACTCGTGGCGATGATTCTTGTGAGCAGAGCGGAGAGATACAATTAGCTTGAAAGAACTTAACAAGACTTGAGCTGGCCAGACAAAAGCACCGTGGAACGAACAACGGACTGGCGTCGAAAACAGGTCCTGGATCTCCTTAAGAAGGCGGGGATGAAGATGAGGTGAGTGGAACCAGCTGGTCGCATCCAGAGCAGAGCAGGAGGGGGGGGATTGACAGAGGCACCATGTCAAGTTCAGATTTTTGAAAAAAAGCATGTAAAAAAAAAAGCACCGCAATGATTAAAATAGTGACATGGATATGATGATGAAGGGGTTTTATGGCAACCAATATTTGGGAGGGTTTTCATGTCAAACAGCATTACTTATCAGCTAAGGACAGTGTGTCGTAAAACCCCTTCATTATAGCTGGGGAGAAGAAGCAGATGAAAAAACAGAGCTGTTTCTAAAAAAAGGTAAAAAGGTTCATCTGAGTTAACATTTAAAAATACATTTAAACAATAATAACAAAAAGACCATTTCTTTCCTATCACTGCCCCTAATGAGTTGAATTCTTGAGATTTACAAGAGACGGTGTTGAATCATTACCAAAAGTTGTTTCCTTACCAGTTCAACTAGGAAAGCTACATTTTTGCCAAGCCATTTTTGGTTTCTGCAGCTTTATTTTTGTTCTTACAGTACTGTAAGTATTTTTAATTACCCTCACTTCTTCCAAATGCAAACAGCTGTCATCACTTCAGTGAAATTGACCAGGTTCCAAACTATTGTTAGGGACTATTCTTTGGGTCGCATTTAAGTGGGTTTGCAAGTTTGTAGGTGGATGTTGTTATGTTAGGCATGTTATTTTTCAAAAAATAAATAAAAACGTGTGGGCAGGTTGCAAATGTCAAAACAAGCAAGTTTTCACTGCTGAACATTACATTGTAACAAGAAGAGCTGTGTCACTCACTTCTCTAGTCTGTGTCAATGGGACAGCTGAAACTTGGAGTCCAAAGTTTTTACATATCAACCCATTTCAATATTCTAGAACAGAAAATATCCTTTAATTGGGGTTTCATTTTAAACATCTTTCTTCACCTGTGTTCTATTATGAAAATTAAAAATGATGTGGAAATGAATGAACAGAAAATGACTCGTTTCTTGTCATCAATGAAACTGTTAAATATGTTAAAGAATCAAAAAGGCACAGGCAAGGTAAAAGTAAAAAAAAGAGACTCAAAATAAAAATAAGTTACAAATCTAAATGTTGTTAAGTGAAACAAAAAAGAACCACAAATGTAAAGTTTAAACCAAGTCAAGTCTAGGTTAACATGACCTGTAGGACTTAGCTCTGTTCTACCAAGAGTGGATGGGTACATTCAAATTAAGTCCTAGTTTAAAATGTATTCCACGCAACTGTGGAGCAAGGCACCCATTTGCTTTGTACCAGCATATATAATTTAGACACCTTTAATGATGGAGTAACTTCACTGATTAATCTCAGTCATTTCCATTTTGTCTGTCTTTGTAGACTTAGCCAGCAGAGAAAAAAACTGTCTTCTTAAGTTATTAATTTTTCAGTCGAGTGAATAAATCTCTGAGTACATATGAGAGACAGAGTGACTGTTTGAGTGTCCCACAGCTCACCTACGTCTGTATTCTGAATCAAATGTTCTATCTATTCACTACGGTCATGCTGGGTCTTGTAGCAGGTACTGAACACCTAAACCAGGGGTCGGCAACCTTTTTTACTCAAAGAGCCATTTGGGACCGCCCCTAATGAAAAAAAAAGCACTCGGAGCCACAACCCGTTTTGACATCATTATATATATTATGCATGTATATATTATATCAAGGGTGCTCATTACGTCGATCGCAGTCTGTCTTCAAGGACATGAGTGTAGATCACGGTCCAGAAAAGATAAAAAAAAAAGTTCTTCTTTCTTTTCATCGTCATGTTTATTTGTTACATGTTTATTTCAACATTATTGTTTATGTACTGATGATTAAAAACTACACAGTGAGTTTACATAAAGATACTTTAGTATTAACAGATGAGACGTTTTATTACAAAGACAGAAAGCAGCAACCATCGTATTCATGCTCTGCTGTAAACAGTCCAATGTGGGGAGCATCATGGCATATTATGAGGCTTTTGGCGCTGCTGGCTCCGTATTTTTGAACCTTTCGCTGCGATGACTTCTCTTTCTCTCTTTTCTTTCCGACCGTGGTCAGAAGCGCAGGGGAGATTTCCTCCAGGGCCGAAGGGAATTCTCCTTCGGGGTTCACTTCCCTGTTCGAACCCTCAACCTTCAGAGCGGATTAAAAATGACCCCAGAAAAGTTATTCTGGGAACAACAACTACTCTTTATTTAGTGCTCCGTCCTCCGAACACACAATGTATTTCACGCACACACCTCCGCTTCATGCTCACACCCCCATCTCCACCTGCACCCCCCCCCCCCTTCTTTCTCGTGGCACGCGCGCCGCTCAGCACACACCCGCAACAGTATAATGCGTGTGCCTCGCAGCTTCCTTGATGAGCTCGTATTTATCGGACTGCAGAGCTTATAGCAGGAGGGGACACGCGGGGCGGCTTTAATGAACTCCGGTTGCTGGACTTCTACCGGGGACGTGATGTGCCGCGGGGAGAAAAAGACGTTCTGAAGACAGAATTTGCGCTGAGTGAATTTAAACTCGCGTCTGCAGTGACCTGTATGTGTCAGAGGATGTCCGATTGGCCATTCTGCATGTCAATCAAGTCCCGTACTTCTCGGTGAGGATTTTGATCGGCTGGTGGATTTTCAAGAAGCACTCTCTTCCCTTCAATCTCCCCCACGTCCCTGAAGATGACCAGTCGATCGCGACCGACGCAACGAGCCCCCCTGCTCTGAAACACACATCACCGCACACGCGAGTCCAAAACACCAGCGCAAACTCTTCGTCACCAGAAAGCCGCTCCCCGCTCCGCGCCACGCCAAGCCCCCGGCAGAAAACCACTCCAGACCCGGAGTGTTTATTGAAGCCGCCCCGCGTGTCCTGCTGCTATTAGCTCCGCAGCCCTCGCCCGCCCGACAAACACGAGCCACCAAGGAAGCTGTTTTTTACGTGGCACGAGGCACGGAGCCAGCAGCGCCTTTGAAATGCCATGAAAAATAAACAAACTAAAATAAAAAGGAATTTTTATAAAATACTCATTATTTTCCAAAGTCACAGGGAGCCACAACAGAAGGATGAAAGAGCCACATGTGGCTCCGAAAGCATGGGTTGCCGACCCCTGACCTAAACCTACATAGGCATGCACGCACTGTTCTCAATTGTACCCTGCCCTTCTGTTCAATTTTTGTACACCCCCAAACTAAACATATCCAGTACAACTGAAAGGACATTCATTTAGACTGGTAGTTAAGTCACTATAAATACTACTGACCAAAAGGCCTGAATTTAGGCATAAATCCACTAATATGTATGGACTCAGAACTGAGAGCACATTCGGAACACAGACAAGGAACCTACGTAACTGTCAGTGCGCTAGCTCAGATATACCTACAACTTTTCTTTGAATCCTCCAACTCAGGGGTGTGAAACTCAAATTGCGGGGGCAAATTGCGGCCCCTGGGATGACAGTTTGTGGCCCCTGCCTTACTATAAAAAGTTTAATGTTATATTATGTATGGCATTTTATAGTGTTGTGTGTTGAGCTGAACAAACCTACCAATCACGGTGGGGAATATGGCTGGCAGGGGCGTAACATTGGCCAGGCATGATGTAAGCAGAGAGACAATTCTCAGTGAGTGAAAAATATAGCAGCGTTCCCATGGAGTATTTTCCTCTGTGCCTAGCTAGCTGCCTCGTTTCTATTGGGCACACGCGGACATTCACCCCAGCGCGCTGCGTTCACAACACTTTAAAAAAAGGTTTTCTTAAGTTGCTGTCCGGTGAAACATTATGGTAAATGGCGTATACTTATATAGCGCTTTCTACCTTCTTACGAAGGCCCAAAGCGCTTTACAGTCACAGTCCCATTCACCCATGCACACACACATTCACACACACATTCACACACTGGTGGCGGCTCCGCTGCCGAACACTGGTACCAGAGGCAAAGTGGGGTTTCGTGTCTTGCCCAAGGACACTTCGACACATGGGCGTGCAAGGCAGAAATTGAACCTGCAATCTTACGATCATGAGTCGACCGCCCTACCACTGCACCACGGCCGCCCCTAAATAGATGGATTTAAATATGTGTGTTTGTGTGTGTATGCATATTTATTTATTTATACACTTCAATGGCACTTAGAAAGTTAATATGAGGTAATTCTCTCTCAAAAAAAAAAAAAAACCCAAACTGATGTGTACACGGCGAGAGAAAAGAAAAGTAAGGAGCTCAATGCAGCCTATGTTGTTCCATCAGCATTAACAGTCCACGGTAACCCGGACCAATTATAGACTGACTCGCACCGTTATTTATGAGTCATTATTTTTTTCATTTCCATTTCCACTGCTATTTGGATTGTATTTCCATTGCCTCACACAGTGAACATTCCATATATTTCTATATGATGTAAAAGCAGTCAAAAGAAATGACATCGACAACAGCACGCTGTCATTTCTGCCTTTTTTTCCTGTACGGCACGGAGTATGTGGCCATGTGCAGTTACCTTTTTTGTGCTCGCTATCTCTGTACTTTCTACCATCTAAAAATGCAATGATGTTCATGTCATCATGGAAGACATGAACATCGAGCATAAAAGCAAAGGAGACTGCTACCGGGCTTTTATCCGCCAACCACTGTGGTTACAGTAAAACGAAGCGGAAATGACGTTCTCCATGTGATAAGACGTTCACTGTTCGTCGGCTAATTGCTTGAATGAAACGTCAATGGGACACTGACAACAAAGACTTGTTGGGATAACAACTGATGGAGCACCATCAATGACAGGGAGGAAAAGTGGACTGGTGGCACTTGTTAAAAAAAAAATTGGAAGAGGAGGGTGTGGAGGAGGCCATTGCGCAGCACTGTATATTCCATCAGCAGGCACTTTGCAGCAAATGCCTGAAGTTTAACATTGTGATGTCTGTTGTGTTGTGCATCAACCAAATCAACCAAATCAAATCCAGGGGCTTACAGCACCAAAGGTTCTGTGCTTTTTTAGAGGAAATGGAGTCTGAATAAGGGGATGTGCTCTACTTCACCGAGGTACGTTGGCTCAGCAGGGGAAACGCATTGACAAGATTTTTTGAGATGAGAGCAGAAGTGAGAGCCTTCATGGAGAATGATGGAGTGGTCGTTCCTGTGCTAAGTGATCCCAAATGGCTCACGGACTTAGCTTTTCTTGTGGGTATCACACATGGGCTTAATGTACTCAACAAGAAGTTACAAGGCCAGGGGCAACTTGTCAGTGCTGCCTATGACAACGTGAGAGCATTCTCCACAAGTCTAGTGTTCTGGAAAGCCCAGCTCTCTCAGACAAACCTTTGCCATCTCCCAGCATGAAAGGTACTTGCAGATGCAGGCACACCATTCAGTTGTGAGAAGTATGTTGATGCCATTTTGAAGCTACAGAAGGAATTTGATCACAGATTTGCAGACTTCAAGACGCACAGAGCCACATTTGAAGTTTTTGCAGACCCCTTCTCCTTTGATGTGCAAGATGCCCCTCCTGTGCTTCAAATGGAGCTCAATTGAACCCTGAACTCAGAGTGAAGTTCAGGGAAGTGAGTGGAAAAGCAGACAAGCTTGGGCAATTTTTGAGAGACTTGACCCCCAGTTTCCCTGAGTTTTCCCGAATGTTCAAGCGGACCATGTGCCTTTTTGGGAGCACATACTTGTGTGAAAAGCTCTTCTCCACCTTGAGCTATAATAAGTCCAAGTACAGGTCCAGACTTAGTGATGATCATCTACAAGCAGTACTGAGGGTTTCAACTGCTTCCTCCATCAAGCCAAATGTGGCTCAGCTATGCGGAAGGAGGTGCTGCCAGGTCTCTAGCAGCAAGAAGTAGGCCAGAGAAGCCATGTTCAGAAGAACAGTTCATGTTCTTCAATGTTCCATTCATGTTCTGGACAATTCATGTTCAGGAGAAGGTTGAAGGTTAAAGAACTGGTAATACAGACATTTGAATCTGAATTCAGCAGATGTAGAAGACTGAAGAAACCACATATAGTCGCTAAGAGAAATCTAATTATTATTATTATTATTATTTTCATGATTATTATTTTATTTATTAGTGATTATTGATTCTTAATTTCTCTTTTTTCATTTATTCTTAATTTCTTTATTACGACGGAGTTTTAGGGCCACCAAAAAAAAAAAAAGGAAAATTACGAGATTTTATCACGAGATTTTAATTAATTTTAGGAGATAAAAACTTGTAAATTTACGAGATTTTAAGTTCTTTTAAGTTCTTTAAATTTACGACTTAAAATCTCGTAAATTTAGGAGATAAAAAATCCTTAGGAAAAAACACCACAGTTGTCTGTTATCGGAGCCATGGTCGAAGATGAGAGACGGGGCATTTCGTGAAGATTTATTTTCGGATAGGTTTCACAAAAAAAGAAATTTTTAACCTTTTGGCAACTCAAAATCAAATTATTATTAGCATTAGGACATTGAAAAGAATATGCCGAAAACTGGGCCTCTTCCGGCGGAAGCATCGCACAGACTTGGAGGAGATCTTGATTTTCCTGGAAGAAGAAATGATTGGAAGTGGATAGCTGCAGGGTTATCGATGGCTTCATCAACGGGCAGTGCAGAGAGGTTTTGTTGTTTCTCAAGAGACAATTAGAGCTTTGATAAAAATTTTGGATCTTGAAGGGGTAGATTTGCGTCGGGCATGCCGTCTGCGGCGTCGGCAGTATAAATGCAGGGGTCAGAAAGCATTATGGACTCCTATGACAAACTAAAGCCTTATGGAATTGCAATAAACGGCTGCATCGATGGATTTAGTTATTACGTTATGTGGATGGAAGCATATACTACCAACAGCGATCCCAAAGTTATTGCTGATTATTACATCAACACAGTGACGCGCATTGGGGGATGCCCTCAGCCCCTGCGAGCTGATCCTGGGACAGAAATGCGCAGATCAGAGAAATGCAAATGTTCCTCCGCAGACATCATACGGACCATCACCCCGGACAACAAAGCTTCTTCTACGGTTCCAACACTGCCAATCAACGGATAGAATCATGGTGGGGGATCCTTCGGAAGCAGTGTGCTCAGTTTTGGATGGACATTTTTCAAACCCTCAAAGATGATGGTCATTTCTCGGGTAACCTCTAGGACAAGAACCTGGTGCAGTTCTGCTTCTCAATTTAATTCAGGTATATTTAACACCTTTCTCACCTTTCCCTGACAACACCTTATTTTAGATAACACTTTAGATGAGGAGTAGTTTGAGCTAAAACTGACAATTTTGACAAAAGAATTTGGAGCACAAAACATGAAGCTATATCTCCTGTATACATTTCTACTAGGTTCCTAATATACATGAAGTAATTTTAAAATAAACATTTTTAGCTGAATATAAATGTAATTATTATTAATTCACAATTAACAATGATCAGTGTAAAATGTGTACATGACTTTGTCTTTACGGGAAGAATTAGTGGAGGTTGTGAGAACATGGAATATGCACCAGCTAATGACAAGGCCTTCACAGAGTTTACTCAGACAACTATGGAGCAGAGGACAAGCTCCAGCTGGTGAACACAGATGACATCGCTGTGTGTAAGGAAGAGTGCACACCAAAAGGACAATACCCCTGTGATGAAACAATCTTTGAACTCTGCATACTGCTAATGAGTGAAAACAACTGGAATGCTCCCGAAGATGCCTACAGTGCTGTGGAACTGTATTCCCACCTAAGAAATGAAATACTTGATCATCTTTAATTAAGTCTTTATGTCTGACACATTTAAGGTTCAGATTAGTAAATGTTACACTAAATCCTAAAGCCAACTCTTTTACCTCGAAAATTTTGTTATGAGTCGGGCGACGGTTAAAAAATGTTTTAATATATATATATTTTTTCTTTGTATAAACACATTGTAAGCTGTCCTGTAGCAAGTGAAATTCTTGAATTTGAATTATTGTGGGGGCTAGAAGGAGCTCAGCAGAATACCCCCAAAGATGACTAAATACGTAAGCTTACAATAGAAGACAAAGCTCCATTGCTGTATGTACAGGCAATTTTATTGATAAACTTTAAAAGAACTTTTTCATGTAAATAAATTAGACAAAAAACAAAGTAAAATGAAGAACATGTGCTTTTTCTCAAAACTTTAAGACACTTCCCAGGCGACTGTACTTGGCTTCTTCAGGATGCAGAATGAGAACAATACTCATAGTGTAACAGTCATGAGCTTTGCAGACACATAATACATTTTGATTGCAGTAATTTTAGATGTTTTAGTTTTCTTAAAATAACAAAAATAAACTTCCTCATATTTTTTTTTGATAAGCTTCAATTCCTTGTCTGAACAGGTGAAGTAAAATTCTATAAAAGTAGAAATATTTTTAATATAAACATAAAATTACAAGAGAGCAGTCTGATTTTTTATTTTTTTAACTTCAAGAACAATATTTGAAAACAGTCATAAATGTTCACTTAGAGCTGCCTACTGAGATGTAACTTTACTTTTGTCAAAGCTATGTGGGATGATTTGTTTGAAACCCCCAGGTTTGATTACACAATATCCATTATCCAGATGTTGCTCTCGAGAATCCAGTTAAATTGGTCATAGCTGTCAGAGAGTTCCATGACCATCCCACAGGTATGTGCAATCGGCCTTCTTGTGTAAGTAGTTTGACTGGTAAAATCCACTTTGATATTGTTTCTACATAACACATCTGAGCCAGTGCAAAATCTTACGAACATGCCAAGCTTTTCCTCAGTTAGCTCTCTGATGTATCTTTTCAGGTGTGGTGCCACCTCTGTTTGTTTTGGTGTCATCACAGAAGGGAAGTTTAAGAGGGCAACAACTTTTTTTGGCGTTGGTTGGAGGTCCTTGTATGCTTTGGTCAACTCCTCAGGGCTTAGGTTCACATGTGCTTTTGTGACCTCTTGCCAGCAGTCTATGACAAACATGGGTTTCTGGACAAGTTCCTTGTGTGAAATTTCATCCAAAGTTCCTGCTATATTAGCTGGAGTGACCATTTTTCTGCATTCATACGTGCTCAAGACTTCCATGAGTTCATCAGTATCAGCAGATGAAAAATCATGCAATGCATTCCTTAGAATGTCCTGTTCTTGTGTGCTTACGAATTGCAGAAATGGTTTTTTTTAGGTCACTGTACACCTCCCCATACAGCGTTTGTTATAAATCAAGTTGGATTGGCAAATACTGCCAGTCTCTGAAACCTTTCAGAAAGATTCTTCAGATTGCTTTCCATTTAGCGGCACAGAAGTCATGCCTTAAAGAAAGGAACTTTCAGAGTTGTTCCTAGGGTGCACCGTTCATAAAACTCTGTCCAAAAACTACTGTAGACATCCCTGACTACACCTGAGCCCATTGCTTTTTCAACTGAATTGTCAGGGAGCAAACGTTGGATGTTTACGTTTTTGTCCAGGATGTTTGAGTCAGTAAAAGCCTCAATAATTTCACTGAAGCTGTTTGCATGGTGTAGAACCAAGGTTACTTCAGGAATTACATGCTGAGAGTTTTGCAAGGTGTCATCTGGATCAAAGATAATTGTGTCACTGAGAAAAGTAATACCAAACTCTGATGAATGCTGTGCACCTATTATTATTTCTGGGTCAGAAGTCTGAGATTCATTGACTTCAGTGAGATCCACTAGAACTGCATAGCTTGGTTCACCAGAAAATGTGACATTTTGGATTTCATTGTCAAATGTGCTTGATTGTGAATGTTCGTGGTTTGTAGAAGAGTGATAACTGCTTCTTGTAGAAACATCGTGCAAATCTTGCATAGAGTTTTGATGTAGTTCTGGAAAATGTGACTGCTCATCTGTGTTCATGTTTGAATTTCGACTAGAACTTTCCTCTGATGTAATTGATTCAACATCACTGGGATCTCCAACACAACTGTTTGCATCTTTGCGATTGTCATCAATATCATCATCATTTTCAAGTTCTTTAAATTGAGTTGCAATGTACAAAACGCAAGACTGGTAGCTTCACAGTGTTATATATCTTTTCAATTGACACATCTCTGGGGAAGCAATTTTGTCCAAAATCCCAAACATCAAATTCAAACTCGGATTCCAGCCCTTTGCTAGATTTCCCCCCTGGAAAAAATAGTGCCTTTCCTTCTTTTAGTATCTCATAAAAACATGATGTTGTTGACTTTCACTTTCCTTGTCCCTCCACCTCGTTTTGTCCTAATCTGCTTTGAAACTCCATTTTCACTGTGAATCCATCCAATTTCAATGTTTCTCATGACCTGTTTTGATCTACTTACTGACTGGTTGACTGTTTCTGGCATTTCTTGAGACTGCTCACTTTCCCTTCTAAGTTTCAGCTTTTGTCTTAATTTCTCAAAAAAAAACATATTTTCTTTTTGATTAGGTCATTTGACGACTGCAAAAGTTTACTAAAGCGACTCTATCTCCATATGATGGAAGATGATCTGCAAGCTGAGCGTCCTCCATGAGCAGCACAACTTCTCTGTTAATCTGTGAAAATAAAAGACAATAATTTAGCAAGGCCAAGGTACTAATTCAGGACTTCTGGGCTACTTCAGGATTCCATCAGCACTTGTGTCACTTTATCCTTAAATCTGTGATTAGCTTCACCAGTTAGCAGCACTTATCAATCTCCAAAAAAAAAGTCACCAGTTTCATGCTAGAGGGTTTATTACTGTGTGCTTTGAGAAGACAACCGGCAGCTGGTTACCCTCATCATTATCCACAGGACCTATTAGCAAAGCTGAAGCTTTATGGAAAGATTCTCAAAGGTCCTTCCCAACATTTGTGTCTTGTCTTCTAATGAAAATATATTTAATTTATATTTTATTTATATATTTATTTTTATTTTCTTAACTTAAAAATGTCAACTACATAAAACATTCAGACATTAAATGTACAATAGCTTACTTTTTGTTCTTCAAAGAAAGAAGTAGTTTCTTCTGAGACACCTCGAGTTCTCAAATAATTCAGGAGGTCGGATGATTCTGCTGCCATCATGCATCTAGAGAAAACAGCAATATATTTAGTCATTTTTTAGACGCTCTGGAGTCAAGATGGGACCACAGACACCGTATTGGAATTTAAACCTGCGTGCTTACTCAATATGTTATGGCAGCGTTAAAATGTATGTCTCAATGTGTGTTCACATATTGTGTTTTACGGTAATCTGATGACAGTGATGAGCCTGGCAGTGCTGCTAAGCTGCGCATGTGCAATTTTTGTAAACAAATATGGCGGACTCCCTGGTCCGAGGAGTAGGCGTCGGAATGGTTCTATGAATAAACATGAATAGACTATGCATGCACAAAAGTAAAGTGGCTCTGAGTTTCTCCATCACACTAAGAGGACACAGACGCTTTACCGTTCTCTCCATCCCTCTTCAGGACCCTGTGTAATTCACTTAATATATAGCTTAGCAACGCCGGCCACCACTGCTGAGCTAATTTTAAATAAAAAAAAGCATAAATAATAAAGTGGTAGCATGTACAAACTGAGTTGTCGTTTTCGTGTCAACAACATTTTAGTTTGTCACAGTATCAAAACACATGTATCGCAGCATCATATCTTTTGACGCGAGTGGCCTGCGTTAGTACAAACCAGTTTTGGCCTGCAGCCCACGGGCTTGGAGAGCGCTGGTGAAGTAGGGTATGCAGGGGTGATAAATGCACCTTCCTCTTGCAGAAGCTATGCAGTGTGTGTTCTAGCAACAGTTAACAGGCGTTTATAAATGATCCATGGATCAGAATTTGCAGGAACTTAATAAAGCATTAATAAACTGTAAATCCAACGAAGGAACTTCAAAACACGTGCAACGTTCTTAACATTCAGCTTACCTGAGAAGTCAGTCTGCTGCTGCACATGGCGTTCACATGCTGGACTGTATATTCTTTCGACTTAAATCTCGTAGATTTACGAGATAAAAGTCTTAAATTTACGAGATATTTTCTCGTAGATTTAGGAGAAAAAAACTTGTAAATCTACGAGATTTTTTCTCGTACATTTACGACTTATATCTCGTAAATGTACGATTTAAAATCTCGTAATTCAACTTTTTTTTTTTGTGGCCCTAAAGCTCCATCGTACTTTATTACTTTTGTGTTAAAAAATAAAGAGATTTGAGAAGATTGGATTTTTTCAAACAATGCATTTCTTTGTGGAAAACCTGATGTGGCCCCGCCTCATCCAGACTCTGCCTCCAGCGGGCCCCCAGGTAAATTGAGTTTGAGACCCTTGCTCTAAATGAAGAAATATGCCATACTAGTTGCAGTTCTCAATGCCATCCCTGAGCTCACGGTAAGAGTATGGAAACAAAGCAACATAGTTTACTGTTTGGTTGTTGTTTGACAGATAAATAGAAATCCGTGTCATTAAAAGATTTACCGTGATGAAAGAGTTAATTCTATGTTTAAATATTTGAAAAAGTTACCTTATTATAAGTAAAATAAATATCTCTAGAGCTGATTCAGTTGATAAAATAAACTATTTATTTTTTATTTTTGAGTAAATCCTTTCTATGAAAGTATAACCATGAAGTAAGTCAAATCTATCCACTGGTGCACAACAGTGTAGTGCTTGTAATCGTTTTAATTTCTAATGTCATATAAACCCAATCACTGTGACATGACATGTTAAGCTGGAACATCATTGCTGTAAATCACACACCATAAACCCACAGAAGGATACTTTATAGCACACAAGAAGACATGCAACTCTAATAGGCTTACTGCAAAAGAGGCAAGGAGAAATTCCAGCAGAGATCATCTTTAACTGGACATGCTGTCATGGATAACTAGTATTTTACAGAGAAAATTAAATGCTACTATGTATAAAAGGATTGTCTATTCATTTTAATGTTGACATTTAATGTTTATAGGTGTAGAATCACATATAACTTCAACAAAGTGGTTTGAATAAACATATCTAACTAGAAACATTGTTCTGGCTTCATGACTTTCTCTACAGCTAAACATAGAAGAACCCAAATTGTTAAGTCCACCATTGTGTTAGCAATCTGTCAATCACACACTAACATATAAAGGTTTGGCTGATTGAATATTTGGATTTTTACACAAAACATGCATACTCAAATAAACAAAATTATAGAAAAAATGTGCTACTTATAGGTACTCACACCACTTATAATCAATGTAAAAAAAAAAAAAAGCCTTGTGCTATCTTTTGGGGTCCAGATGACCCCACCCTTACATTGACGTGTCATCCCTACCATGACAAAGGTGGATAAAGGTGCAGAGGATTTCATGTAATCCATTCACACCAGTGAAGATCACAAATCATTGAAGAAAAAAGGTTCAGAGCTCTGTCTTGTAGGGTCTATCCAGGGTTAACACGTCAATGTAAGGATCGGGTCATCTGGACCCCATAGGATAGCACAAGGGTTAAGGACAAAAGTGTAGGTCATATTTGTTCTCCTTTGTCAGGCACTGGTGGTGAGGGACCCAACATGCAGGAAACTAGGTTTTATGGTTGTAAATAAAACTTTCATGAACTCATAGCTTGACAAAACCATAAAATAAAAGTGACAAGAAAAGGGTAAAGCTGCAGATGCACTGAAAACAGACACTTAAATACACTGAGGAAATTAACATAAATACACACAGCTGTGGACAGTTACTTTGAACATAGTGCAACTAGGATGAAAGGAGAAACACACAAAACCTGAAAACTGAACATGGAAAGAACCAAGAAAACATACAGAAAGCATACAAAATTGGCACAATCCTCACACTTTCGTTGTTTATGTTGACATTTTGACCTTGATGTGTTTATAAGGTAGACTTCATTTTCACTTTAAACTTTTCTGTGGATTTCTGTGTGGAATTGCAGATTTTGCCAGCAAATGTTGTAATGGTTCCAAGCCTGGGCCCTCTGGGGGGCTCTTGCACAAATGTCTGGCAGCAGCCACCATATTCCCTCAGACTGGCAACAGATGCAGCTGTTGAGAGCCCTACTTATGGAAATACGTCCAATGGTCCATCTCTAAAGAGAGCACATTTCTCTTTAATACTATTGAGTTGCCCACTTTAAGCCTTTTTCGCTTATGTGGATGTCGAAAAATTGGTGATAATTGTGTGTCGATGACTTGTTTCATCCAGGAAGTTTTTTACGTACAGGTGCATTCTTAGGTGCAGATTGAATCAGTGTACCCACATTTTTGTCCTACTGTGATCAGTGCATAAAGTGGATTGTGCTCTGATAGTTGTTGGAGTAGAAGAGTAATTGGTAAAATGAAAGGAAAAGGCAGAAGACGGTGCTGATCCCTGATGGGAGCCACTGTGGTTTTCCCATCTGCTGTGAATCTTTTAACCTTGCATGCCCCAGATTGGTGTGTAATATTTAAAGCATGTAGAGAACCTAATAAAGCAACGAAAGTCAACAGTGGAAGGAAAAGAAAGACTGACCTTGCCTAAATTGTGCTTACGTGCATACACACAATTAAACAAAAACTGCAAAATATTGGTATTGCATCCATGTTGTTTTATAAATATTCTTTAAAGTCCTATTGCTGCATTGGCCTTACATCTAATTTTAGTTAGGATAATAGTTGCAAAAAAAGAATCATCCTGTTTACTCTTTGATTGTTTTTTTTTAAGCTTAAGCCGAAACTTTACCTACCAATTTCTCAAAATATTTGTTCAATGCGGCCCCTTCCCATATTAAATACACATTGCAGTCAGTATTTATTAATACAGTTTTAATATGGTTTCACAGCTTGTGATTTTTTTAAAGCCCACCTAGCGACCTCCTGCTGACCTTTTCTCCAGTTTGGCTGTGTTTTTGTGAGTGTGAGCATATTTGGAAGCTTGTCTCTTGGCTTGTTTTACCTTGATGGCTGTGGACTTAGGACTCATCATCATCATTCACAGCACACGCAGGCAATATAAGGCCAGAGGGCTGGATCTGGCCCAGGGAGCATCTAAATCTGGGTCCCAACATGTTCAAAAAAGATAGATTTTTTTAAGGCCAGCCATTTCTTTCAATCCGTTAGGCAAATTCAGAGATGATTTACTTGAAAAAAGATGAATGCTTTGTACTGCAGTGAAGGAAATTCTTTAGAAATATAAATAATACTATATAAAGACTATTTTGTTTAGGCAATGTTTTTTGAAATTTTTCGCAACTACACTGAAATGTTGATGTCTTGAAAAGACAAAACAAGAAAAATATTGTTTTCTATTCAATTGACTTTGCATTGGTTATGACTTCATGAGCTTGCAACAAAGAAAGTTTTTTTGTTTTGTTTTTTTAATAGAAAATTTCAATTAACAATTTCAAATGTTTTTTTTCCTCAACATTTATTTAAAAATGTCTTTTTGGAAAATACCTTCAGTGCATATTTACAAAAAGTTTATTTTAACTCTTAGACCATTTTGCTTATTTCGTAATTGACTCATGAAATAGTTTTCAATTTGTTTAAAATGTCTCGGAAAGTGCTAACCATCATGTTTCCAACTTGATTATCACAATCAGATTTTCTCAGTCAAATAAAATCTACAGGATGACATTTTAGTGAAATAAAGTTGACTTGTTTTAGTTACTCCTATAGTGTCTTTATGTAACGGTTTCAGTTTCTTTGTGTTTGGTTCCTTGATTTCCTGTTTTATTTTGTAGTATTTCCTGTTTTGTTGTTGTTTCGAGTTTTACACTTCCCTATCAGTCCTGAGTGTTTCCACCTGTGTCTTGTTGCCTTGTATGTATTTAAGTCTTGTCTTTGCCTTCCTCCTGTGCTGGTCCATATGTTATTCTGCTCTCCCCTGTTTCGAGTGTTTCAAGTTTTGGTCTTTCTGCATCGCAGTGGTTTTTAGTTTGTTTAGTTAATAAAGCTCCTCATCCACCTTGAACAACGGCCTCCTCCTCTCTGCGCCTGGGTGCTTCCTGTTCCACCGTGACACCGTGCTTCCACGTGTAACACTTTAGTCTTGTTAGCGTAGCAAAAATATTGGAGTTTTTTTGCTTCACTTTTAGTTTTTGATTTATTTATCTACAGTTTATTTAACTGTGCATTTATTATTACTACAAATGATGCCGGGCTTCAGACAACATTTTCTTCTCATGTGGAAGAGCGCTATTAAAAGAATTACATTTATCTGAGACTCATTGGATCCTGCTTTGACCATTAAAGTGATGTACCATGTCATACATTCATAGATTTATCAAGACATTTTCCACCAAAACATGAAAAAAAAAAAAAACTTTTTGACACAGTGTTTTTGATTACCATTCACCTAAGTTTACATAAAATACAAAATATTAGTACATTTTAAGTATATGCTTAAAGTTGAAATCTAATTTTATTTAATGACTAAACTTCTCTAAACAACTTGTGACTTTCCCATGACTCTGTCTGTCATTTTGACTGCTTAATTTGCAAGTGACACATGGGCTGCTTAGAGAATTTACCAACAGGAAGTGGTGTTTTTTTTCCTGAATACATGAAAAGCCACTAAGTTTCACAGAGTGGTATCCCCCAATTAAAGATTTACATATTCAACGGGGGTTGGGGCAGGAGGGCTATGCATAGCTTTTCCTGTCCCTTCAGTGAAATGGTGAGGTTTTATGAGTATGATGAATATTTTAACTTTTGAGCCAAAAACATGACTCTAAATGAGTTGAAACGTACTTCAGCTTCAATTAAAATATGCAGGAGCTGTGAAAGACATGGTGGGAGCCAAACAAGTGGTGCGTTTGTGACGTGCATATCTCTCATATGCATCATGATAAAAGCTCATGCTGTGTCTGTGTTTTGAAGGTACAAACGACCAGCTTCTGTTTGTTTTTCTTTGAGGGAAAATACTACAAGTGCACATTATGGCTGTGGCTCGTGGGTGGAATCTTCAAAGTGAAAATGAACACAGAAAACAAGAAATGTATCATTTTAGTAAACCCTACAAACTAAACCAAGACAACCAGTGATCAGTTCTGCATTAAGGAAGAATATGTCATCACCTATCAAGCTAATTAAATGATGGTACTTTATCAGCAATGAGGCAATAGGACATGTGCAAATGTTTTTTACTAAATGAGTATTACTGTATTTATAACACTGCCATCTTTTTGGCCTTTTTTCTACCAAATTATGTTTTTACTACCTTTTCTAATAGGATTTGCATTGTATTTATTTTTATGTTTTAAAAAGAAAAGAAAAGAAACGATTTCCTTTGTGATTGATATCAATCCACTAATGAATAAACCGATCGATCAATAACAATATGGAAAAATGTAGCGTGTTTTTTTTTTTAAGAACCAGCTGGAATAAAAGATGGAGGTGTCCATCTACATCACAACAATTACTTCTGGTCATTAGCTCAAGTGGATTGCAAATACAAGCAATTAAGCTGTGAAATTTATGTCGCAGGACAATGAGTTAAAGTTCATTACTTTATTGTTTGGAGGGGTCTCTCAGCCAATTACCCATCAGACATCAGTATGGTGCAAAATTAGCATGTATTACCAGCAGCCCATTTTTTTTAATGTAAAGAGTGTTACATCTTTACAGAAAGAACTTGTTTTTTTTTTTTTTTTTACTTTTACTACGGCTATTATACCAGAACAAAAGTTACTAATGTTGTCATGTCCTTAGTTCATGATAACTAGCAAACATGTTAAATCGACAGTTATTGGTGATGTTTTTCTTGTAACAACATCAGTCAATATGTTGGTTTTGAATTGACTAAATATCAAAACTCCTTTTGTACTTGGACCCAGTGCAGGCACCCAGGAGTGTTTAAAACAGATATTTTGTCTAATTTTTAGGTGGCTGAAGCAAATTTCTCCTGACACGCTCTAAGGCTGCAGGTCAGAGTGTGCTCACCTGTCTGTTAGTGTAATGTACAGTTTTGTCTTAGCTCCCTTGGACTGTATGTTCCCTTTAACAAAATAAAATTAATAAATACAATTTTCCCTTTTGTATAATGACACCTAATTCTAAATTTTATGAAATGTTTAATTTCTTAAAGACCCACTTCAATGAAAACCATATTTTCGGTGTTTTAAACATGTTCTTGTGGCATTTTTCTTAAGATGGAGGACATGTATGAAGAAATTAAGCTTGACGTTGTACTTCTGAGTATTTTATTTTATGAATTTATTTAAATCTTTGTAAATCAGCAGCAGACAAATGTGCTGGTCAGACCACGAACTTCCTGCTCTGCTCCATTCTGATGCATTCACTCGTAGACATCTTTTTCCTTGTCTGAGCTGGAATCTGGCTCAATACTGTAGGTCTGGATAGCTCCAATATTGCTCACCATATCTGTTGGACTGGATGGGGGTGTGGAGGTGTAAGCTAGCAGAAGAGAGAGGTGAGGGAGAGCGTAAACAAAGAGCTCTCGGTAACGAGAGAAAAGTGAGGCAGGGTTGAACATTGAACTTTTGCTGCTCTGCAGAAACTTTGTACTAGAAAACATCACCGCTTGTTTAGATGTTGGCTAAAAACTGTAATTCCTATTAAAAGAGCACAGGAACACTTTGAAAATAGGCCAAAGAATGATCGGAGTGGGTCTTAAAAGTTGTGTCCATAATATAAAAAAAGAAAACAAAATGTTTTTAGCAGTGGGCATGGTATTTTTGATCAGCAGTGACATTTTGCAATGATAAATGTTGGCTGGAAAGAGGTGAAGCTGATGTTTAGTTCTATTTTAAACCATCAACTCTAAGCTTTTTACTTTTTCATTGTTTTCCACTGCATGCTTACAAATCCACTCAACTCAAAGACAGAAGCAACACCATCTCACCTTTTTCTGGGTCTGTAACCCAGGAGGCTCTTTTTTCACCTAGCTGCCACTCATTTCTGTAACAAACAACAAATCTCAGCATAGTTTTGGGTAAGCAGTTTTTTTTTTCTGCTGACTGCAAATGTCTTTCACAAAAGAAACAAGCAGACCAGATTCAGTTACTAAATCAAATGAACCCCACAAGCACACACAGAATACATGTTAAAATGTATGTGCAAATATTTATAATAAGAAGTAAATTCTGTATTTGGTATTAAAGAACAATATTGGCAAAATAGAATTGCAAAACAAATTATCTGATTTTGAGTTATTACTAAAAATGTAAGTTACTGTTAAATGGATTTACGAGTGGACCACATTTGAATAAAATGAATAAGTTAATAAAACAGGTACATAAAAGAGATAGGTAAATCACTAAACGTAATTAAACAGAATAAAGCATATATAGGCAAAATTATCAAGTTAATAAAATATATAAATATTTTAACTTTAAATCAATCCAACTATATGTTGATATATTGTAAAATCGTTCCCAGCAATCTTTTAAATATGTTTTTACGTTTTTTAAGACTTTTTTTCTGCAGCGCAGCAGAAGCTCCTTAGAAATTCACCTCTAGGTTGTGGGCTGGACTAAAGTGAGCCTACATTAAAGTCCCAGCATAACTTTGTTTATAAAATTGATCTTATGTGAAAAACTGAACATACTGATAACCCAAACTATAAAATGTTTTAAATAGTCATATGGAACACTTATAACACTAATAACCCAAAGTCCACTCAAGAAATTAATTAATCTAAAGCGTGAACAAATGCAATTACTGTCAGGAGCTGGAGCCAGGGCGGGTTTGGTGGGTGTTTTCTCACTTCAGGTTTTGGGCTTTTATTTTGTTACTTCCTTTCAGCGCCCATTTGTTTCACTAGGTAACTTCACCAGTCATCACCGGCACCTGTCTGCTCACCTGTTTGTCATTCCCATTTGTGTATTTAAACCCTGGTCTGTTTGTTTCTTGTCACTGGGTCGTTCTGTAAGTTCGCTTCAGTCATTTCGAGTACAAATTGTGATTAAACCTTGTTTGCTTTTAAAGCTCTTTCGCTGTCCTGCATTTGTGTCCCGTCTCAACCCTGACAATTAAGGCCGTATTCAGACTGGATACTTTTGCTTTAAGTGAACATTTTTGTCTGAATACACCCAAGCAGACCCTAGTCTGGGACCAGAAACCCCTCTCTGACCCATCTTTGGAGGTGTTGTTATCAAACAGAAAAAAGAGCCCAACTGTTTACTTGTTAGAACATTTATCTTTACACAGCAGAAAACACTTCTTACATGCTTTTCTGTGTCTTGTTATGCGTGATGCCTTAACAAAATTCTCTTAAAAGCAACAGCATAGCACCACAAAGATGAATCGCAGCAGCTCATTGAAATGTGATCAGATGAATGCAGGTTAATTAAAACAATTTTTAACATGACACACATTGCTTCTCACCGTTTTACAAACTATATTTCATAAACCCTGACCAGTGTACCTTCATACCCAACGTGTCCTCATCACTGCAGTTGTTTGGATCCACACATGTGGCACAACTCCTTGGATGTAACCTCCTTGCAGCATGCCTCCACCATACCAAAGTAACAAGTAAAAAGTGCTGTTCTGACATTCAAAGCTGATAATCAAAATATAAAGTTAATAAGGTAACTGTCCCGATAAGAATTGTAAAGTGCAGCACGTCCACGTCTTTCTCTCGTTTTTTGACCCGCCCTTGTAGTTCCTGGCCAATGATTGAAGAGATCTTTAGTCACATGGTTTTGCTTACAAGTTTTGGTCTGTAACAGAATGAGCAGTCTTAAGAAAGACCAAACGCAAGGTTCGGGACTCGATCCAGAACAAATTAAGTGGACTCAATCAGAACAAAAAATTTAAGACACCATTAATTTTGCTAACTATGGACCCTCCCCAATATATCACAAATAAAACTAAAGCACACTGAATTACAAACATAGATCATTTGATTAAAATATGTATATAAATAAAATACATTATAACATTATATTGTTTACCCAAACTTTACTGAAGAAAAGGTTACATACAAAGGCAGAAGACATTTTCCAGAAACAAAGTGGGTAGAACTAGCAGCATCAGATGTTAAAAGTAATTTTGTAACTCATACACATTAGCATGTTATAAAAGTTGGAGACCACAGATGTAATGAGTTCATGTCAAGAGATTTGGTAAAAGCTACGCCAACAGAAAAAGGTCTTGATTACATAAACAAAAGACATACTCAATTCAGATCCAGGCGTGTTATCTCCCAAATATAAAACCTGTCAAATTTTAGAAACTGTAGTAGCACAAATGATCATTTCAGTCAGACAACTCTTGCAGAAGAATATTTATTTTACAACATCTTAAGGTTTTCACAACATCTTTAGGTTGGCAATCACAACTTCGTTTTGGATTCACAACTTCGTTTTGGCACAAGGCTCCGTTCAATTCCTTGAGATAATTCTTTTTTCCTTAAACTTTCGGGTAACAAAACCCCCAACACAAAGATCATCCAGAAGAAGAAAATGTGAATATATAATCAGTGTGTAAATAAGATGAGGTGTGTTTTCGGCGGCATTCCATTTACACTTCATTTCATTCCATTTTCCAGTATGACTATTTGTGACCCGGCACCATTGACCGTTTGGGCAGTCCTGTTGGAGTACATTGCCATGAAGGGGACATACTATCTAGTGAATCTGCTATGTGTTTACCTGGCACCATTGACCATTGGGCCGCTCCCATTCGAGAACCGTGCTATGAAGGGAACATGCTATCTAGTGGATCTGCTATGTGTTTACCCCGGCATCACTGACCGTTGGGCCGCTCCCATTCAAGAACTGCTCCACGAAGGGAACATGCTATCTAGTGGATCTGCTATGTTTACCCCGGCACCATTGACCCGCTCCCGTTCGAGTACATTGCCACAAAGGGAACATGCTATCTAGTGGATCTACTATGTGTTTACCCGGCACCATTGACCGTTGGGCTGGTCCCGTTTGAATATTTAACAACGAAGGGAATATGCTATCTAGTGGATCTACTATGTGTGACCCGGCACCATTGACCGTTGGGCCGTTCCCAGGGGAACATACTATCTGAAAGAGAGAGGGAAGAATGAAGGGGAGTCAACAAGATTAGACAACCTGATTCAATTTAAACACCGATGCATTTAATACTCATTATTCGCGGCTTCCACCTGGCTTAACATATACATCATTCAAACCAGACTTATTTTTCTTTCAGCCACTAATATTTCATCAAAATTTAATCTAACATATCTCTGGAAAGCGGAGGAGGACCACCTTCCCATTGCTTTTAGCGTAGATGATGGCACGTGAAGAGCAGCAGTCGTTGCGGCGCCAATTCTCAGGGAGTGCAGGGTGTAAAGGTCTGAAGGAAGACCGCAGGATGAGCAGAGACTATGAAACTTGGAAGCCATCCAACTTCTAGTCAAGGGTTTACAGCCATCCAAAAGGAAAAGAGGTGCTGACCAGGGAGTACTGAGTTGGAGACTCAGGAAGCGTTGCATGGACGAGAAAGGACAGAAAGCAGCATCAGTTTTGGCTATGACTATTTGAACACCTTTACGAAATTTGTCAGTCTTAGAATGTTTAAGATTGATGGAATAAAAGTGCTCAGTGAATGATAAATCTGAAAAAGTGAGATCCATCTGTGGAAAGACAAAGTTCTAGTAGTGTATTCACCACATCTTAAAAAAACATAGAAAGCCATCATAATAACAGCTTATAATAAATAATCTATGTACAGAGAAATGAATCCAACACGTAATCTTAACACAAGTTTATGAACCATTGGTAAAGTAAGTGGTAACCTTTTGTCATTTCCGGAAGGGCTAACCTTCAAAAGGCCGTTGAGGAGAATACCTGTGACGTATGGACACCCTGCCATACAAGAAGATTCGTCGCTGAAGAGGAACATGTCCTGTGGAACTGGATGGCGGCCAGGCAGGATTTGATGCTCTGAACTTGATACCGGCGATTCTCAAATAAGTGCACAACAAAAGCGCAGACTAGTGGTATCTTAATTGACAAAGGGGAAGCATGAATACTAGCACAGAAAGAGCGGTGGGATGTCCAGAATGAATCATATAATTTAATAGTAGATTGGGCCAGACCAAACCTCATGTATCCAGCAGCAGATACCAGTATTTCATTCAGAGGAGAAACATTTAATTGAGAATCATCTGCTGGAACGCAGGGCAGGGGAGGCTGTGAGGATTGGCATTCGGACATAGATTTTTGAATTCCTGAAATTTTAAGCGAGAGAGAGCGTCAGCTACCATGTTCACATGACCAGGAATAAAGGTAGCTCGAAGTATAAAATTATTCATGACACTAAACCAGGTCAATCGGCTCATTAGACTGTTTATCAAGGCACATTTAGAACGCTCTATGAATTATTTCCACTGCAGCTGCGTTGTCGCAAAACACCGTTATTCATTTTCTCGACCAATTTTCTCCCCATAGCGAGCATGCTACCACGATTGGATATAATTCAAACAAAGCCGTAAATTTAGGTACAGCTTTGAGAATTTCTGCTGGCCAAACATCTGCAAACCATAACAAACATAACATAAAAAATTCCCCCGAATCCAACGGACTGAGCTGCATCAGTAAAAATATAAAGGGAGTCCGAAGATTCAAACGATCATTGTAGAAAAAAGAAACACCATTCCAAGCCCCCAAAAAGAGAGACCAAAAATGCAAGTCGGACAGGGAACCAACATCCAAAACAACAAGATCATGGAGGCCCGGAACCGAACTGGCAATATCGAGAAGACGAGAAATGAAAGAACGGCCATGGGGAACAATTCGCATAGCGAAATTCAGATGGCCCAAAAGGGAAAGCAAATCCCTTTTCGTCACACGTCCAACGGACAGAAAAGATGCAAGGGCCTCACGAATACGAATGAGCTTATCGGACGGCAGGAAAACCTGCATCAAAGAACTATCGAGAATAATCCCCAAAAATTCTAAACGAGTGGAAGGACCACATGTCTTCTCAGGGGAGAGAGGAACACCCAGATGAGAAAAAAGCGACTTGACCGCAGAAATGCAAAAATGTGGGGGCGAGGATGGAAAATTAATCACCAAAAAATCATCCAAAAGATGCAAAGCATAAGGAAGCTTGAAAGAATTATACAGAATTCAGCATAACGCCTCTGACAGAGAATCAAATATGCGAGGACTACTATGACAGCTGAAAGGTAAACGAACGGAAAAATAATACTTAGAGCGCCATCTAACACCAAAGATATGCCACTGTGAGGGATGCAACGGCATAATTTTAAACGCATCCAATATATCAGCTTTCCCCAACCACGCACCTTGTCCGGCGGTTATAATCATAGAGATAGCATTATCGACAGAAGCGTAGAAGAGCGAAAAAGGCTCACGAGGGATCAAGCTGTTAATGCTTGGAACAGAGGAGTTATGAGGGGCGGAGAGGTCCAAAATAAGGCGCTTTTTTTCAGAATATTTCCGAGTGGCCACCTCTAAAGGACTGACCCGAAACAAGGGAAACGGAGCCCTAGAAAAAGGCCCAATCATATAACCTTGAGAAACTTCCTATGCCAGGAGAGAATCCACTACTGCAGGTTCTTTACGAGCGGACAACAAATTTCCGCAGACATAAGACACACGAGGGGAAAAACTAAAACCGGCAAAAAACCCCTGAACCAAACCAGTGATAAGGTAGTTCACAAAACAACTATCAGGGTGAGAAACCAGAGCAGCAGAGAGAGCAGACACATTCACTGGAGTAGAAGGATGCCCGAAGTTTAATTCCCGGAAGGCTTGGAGCGGACTCTCCGGGGACACACAGAGCCAGGGTGGCTGTCTGCACACACGCTACAAACATGCATAAACTTACAGTTAGGAAACACACAAACACCTTCATTGATATAATGACAAAGGGGAGCGCGAGAACGGGAACGAAAAGGTACCAGTCCCAGAGGGAGGAAAGGAGGGGCAGAACCAGAGGGCTGAGCAGGAGGAGTCGAGAGGGCACGCATTGCCGTCTTTGGACAGAGTGAGGTGGAGTGTGAAAACGAGCCATAAATGCTGCAGGTAAGAGTCCGATGCCCGGTAAAATGTCAAATCCACGACGGACCAAATAGGGTTTTTGTACATTGTATGATGAATGCGGTGGTTGATTGATATAAAGTTCAACACTCTCAGAATACACGGCTGCGCAAACAAGCGGCTATTTGTGATTTTTTTGTTGTTGTGCAGATTGAAAGGATATTTGATGCCCCTGCTGTAGAACGGCGTTGTGGCATTCCCCTCACAGTGTGGAGGGTGGTTTGTTACAAATTAACTGACCCGCCCTAGGGGAGTAACCTGTAACTCTGCAGAGTCTGCCTGCCTGAAATGCTATGAGTCGCTATTTTAACATTAAAAACCAAATTTGCCCGGCCTTTTTAATTAGGTAGGGCTTTTGTTCTCTCTTTTTTTTTACCTTCCTAAACCTCTTTTACACATTTATTTCTTTTTTCTTCTTCCATTTACATATTTTTGTTGTCTTTGTAGATGTTTGGCTTGTTAACTCCATTCACTTGTGTTTGACTTTCACTAAGATAGTTTCCTTCTTTTAAATCAATTTTTCCTCTCTAAATGTATGGATTTATAAAAACATGTGCTTTCTTGTCTGTAAAAAAGATACACCACTTTGTCCAGCTGTAGGGTCAGAAAACTTTGGAAAGGATTTGCTGAAGAGTTTTAAAGTGCAATGCAGATTTATCCATTGTAAATACAGCGGCTTTAGGGCCTCAAGAACCTCTCTGCAACGTGAGTAAAGCCAACACAAGCTTATGTGTTTGTGCTGTGTTTATGAGTCCCTGTGCAGAGCTATCCTCCGTGTACTGTGTTTCAAAATCCTTTTGACATGAGCTTGCGGCCATTTTCAAGGTGGTGCAACAAGCAAACGAACAAGGCATACTTGAGTGCAGCATGCCAGACAGCCGAAGGACCGTGAGGGAAGTCACACGTGTCCACCCCAAAAGGAGGATTTTAAGCCCTGCCTGGTGTGTAAGTAGCATGCAGAAGACACTCATAGGAGTCTAGGTCCTTTAGTGTTATACAGAATCTGACCAGGAGAGTGTAGCTTGCCTTAGCAGAAGGACTGCTAAGGAACTGCTGAGGGACCTGTTTTAATTGATTTTATTAAAATGTGTACTTTAACTATTTATGTTTATTGATTTCACCGGTCTGGTGTTTTACTGGTTTCATACCCAGGTTCATGAGTGAGGTGGATTAAAAGAACCCATTTTTTTTCACTGTTATACAAGCATGAGCCGTTTCTGACAATTTAGAAACTTTTAGAGCATAAGCATGAGAGTCTGATGGCCCTATGTTAATCCCTGTTGTTGCTCTTGATCGTTTCTGCTTTCTCCTTTCCATGACATTGTGGGTGGAGTTCACAGAGATGCAGTGCACTTGCAGAGGGTTGCTCAGTGGAAGATCTATCTGGAAAGTGCTCTGGTTCTGCCATTCTCCTAACCCATGGGTCTGTCCTCTTTTATTGAATCTATTTATTGAATGAGCACAGATATCAAATAATTAGACACACTACAAACAACAGTCCCATGCTCATATCATAATGTCTTTATTTGGGCTTTTTTCCAGTCGGCCATTTTCTTAACCTGCTGTATACCTTTGCCGGTCATAGGCCAGTGTTGGACAGTGTTTGTAGGTTAACTTTTAATTTAATTTATATTAAATTCTGCATACATTCTAATGTATGCAGATTTTTTTACATGTCAGAAAACTGAGCAAAATAATAGTAAAAAGTTTAATCTATTGTCAGAGTGGTTTATTATCAGAATGGACTTAAAGCACATCATTTCTCATCTTCTGCTGCACAATAGTAATAATAATAATGGATTGGATTTATCCAGACGCTCAAAGCGCTTACAATGTGTCCATTATTCATTCACTCCTCATTCATAATTGGTGATGGTAGCTACTGATGTAGCCACAGCTGCCCTGGGGCAGACTGATAGAGGCGTGGCTGCCATTTCGCGCCTACGGCCCCTCTGACCATCACCAGGGTCATCCATGCACATCCACACACCAGTGGAGCCACACTGGAGGCAAGGAGGGTGAAGTGTCTTGCCCAAGGACACAACAACATTTTTGGCTGGTGGGAGCGGGAATCGAACTGCCGACCCTTCGATCATTGGACGACCCGCTCAGCCGCCTGAGCCACTGTCGACCTATACCTTAGTGTAGTGTCTAGTTACTGTTCAGGGGCAAAGTTCTTAAGTTAGTAATTGGATTTATATAGTTTTTATTTTAATATTTTTTTTAAACAACAAATTTCATTACATTTCATAGTGAATCAGGGGGGAAAAAAGAAAGCACACCAAAGGGCTAATGATATGCCACAGATGTCATGTTCGATACATTTTTCTTGTATTTTTTTTATTTAAATAAGCTTGCTGCAACAAGGGGATCTTATTTTATCCAGCTTCTATTTTATTTTGAAAGGAACATGTATGTGAAAATTGAATAGTCAAAATCAGCCATTACTTTTGAGTTGTTGATTAACAGAATTATTTAAAAAAACAAACTAATGAAATGGGGCTGGACAACAATGCTGGTACCTCCATAAAAGACTGAGAACTAATTGCCCAGGAGGTCACGATGAACTCAGGTATGTCCTTTAATTGACATCACAGCTGTTTTTAAACCCATAATCAGTCAGTCTGCCTATTTAAAGGGAGACAAATAGTCACATTTCTGTTTGGTGAAAAGGAGTGAACCCCACTGAACATGGACAACAGAAAGAGAAGGAGAGAATTGTCCCAGGACGCTAGAAACAAAGTTATAGACAAACATCGTAAAGGTAAAGGCTTTAAAACCATCTCTAAGCAGCTTGAAGTTCCTGTGACCACAGTGGCACATATGATTCAGAAGTTTAAGACCCACTGGACAGTAGCCAACCTCCCTGGACGTGGCCAGAAGAGGAAAATTGATGACAATTGAGGAGACGGATAGTTGGAAATGTATCCAAAGAGCCCAGAACAACCTCCAAAGACATTAAAGGTGAACTCCTAGATCAAGGTACATCAGTGTCAGACGCACCATTCGTCGTGGTTTGAGCCAGAGTGGACTTAATGGGAGATGACCAAGGAGGACACCACTGTTGAAAGGAAATCATAAAAAAGCCAGACTGGAATTTGCAAAAATGCATGTTGACAAGCCACAAAGCTTCTGGGAAAATGTCCTTTGGACAGATGAGACAAAACTGGAGCTTTTTGGTAAGGTACATCAGCTCTGTGTTTGTAGACTCAAAAATGAAGCATCCAACCAAAAGAACACTGTCCCTACTGTGAAACATGGAGGAGGCTCAGTTCTGTTTTGGGGCTGCTTTGCCGCATCTGGCACAGGGGGTCTTGAAGTTGTGCAAAGACAAATGAAATCTCAAGATTATCAAGGCATTCTGGATAGAAATGTGCTGCCTAGTGTCAGAAAGCTTGTTCTCAGTCGCAGGTCATGGGTCTTCCAACAGGACAACCATCCAAAACACACAGCCAAAAACACCCAAGAATGGCTCAGAGAAAAGCGTTGGACTATTCTGAAGTGGCCTTCTATGAGCCCAGATCTGAATCCCATTGAACATCTGTGGAAGGAGCTGAAACATGCCATTTCTGAGAAGACACCAGTCAAATCTGAGACAACTGGAGCAGTTTGTTCATGAGGAGGGGGCCAAAATACCTGTGGACAGGTGCAGAAGGCTCATTGACAAATACAGAAACCGTTTAGTTGCAGTGATTGCCTCAAAAGGTTGTGCAACAAAATATGAAGTTATGGAGACCATCACTTTTGTCCAGCCCTAATTCATTAGTTTGTTTTTTAAAATAATTCTGTTAATCAACAACTCAAAAGTAATGGGTGATTTTGATTTTTTAATTTTCAATACATTTTAATTTATTGTTACTTTTGAACGTTTCAAGTCATTTCAGTGAGCATTGTGGACTTTCTTTCTTTAACTGTGGGGGGTACCAACAAATGTGTCCACCACTGTATTACTGTAAATGTTTAAAAGCTACATATTATAAATACATGGATTATTGGTCTCAAAAACATAAATAAAATGTATTTTTCTAAATGTGAGACATGTCTGGCTGTTTTTTTTAAGCAAGCAGATCAGTTGGCTCTTTTAGTGTTAAAGGTGGCAGAGCTGTGATCTACGTTTGCGAACATGCACTTCTTCAGAGACATTTTTATTCATCCAGCATGTCCTCAGTTGTATCCATTGAAAATAATTGTCAAACTCTTTTGATAGCTACCTTTTTTGATATGATGGCTCTTAATAATCATTACAGTGAGGTTTGTATGAGAAAATACACATTTAGAGCATTTTTAAACAAAATACTGAATTTAATACAAAAAAAAAAAACCTCCATAGCTCTTCTGTGCACAACCGAGCTTTTTTAATAAAGCTGCATCTGTGCCTGCAAATGCTTAACTCGCTTCATATTTTATAAAGGTGCACACAAAGTTAGTGTAAAAAGTTGCATGCATAGGGGATTTTCTTTCTTCTGCCACTAATGTGATTTTAACTGTGATTGATGGAGCAACAACCAGCAGGCTAAAAACAACTCTGCCGTCAGACAGTAGTGTTTTGCAAAGTGTATTTACAACAGGCCAAAGAACATAGAACGGCAGTTCAATGACGAGCTTGCAGAAAGCCAGCACTTTGCTGGTAGATGAGGGGACTGACAGTAATAAACACTTTTTTCTGCCAGGATCTATCCGATTGATTGAATCTGATCATCTGAAATGGGAGTGACTTTTTTTGGGGGGAAATGGAACAAGCTGAGCCATTGAAAAGCAGCTCAAAGTCACTGACACTTTTCAGACCAGGAGAGTCTGATGACTTCAGTTTGAAACCTCAGCCCCACTTTAATCACACCAAACGAAGATCATTTATGGGCAATTTGGTGGAATAAGGATCTACCAAAAGATCAAGAAAATCCAGCCCCTCATCCTTCATTGTGAGTTCTAGGCACACTTTTATACTTATACATTTGTTTTTGGTGCTTTTCTACACTTTTGTTCCACTTGAAAACATCTGGATGCTAATAAGTCTGCTTCCCACTATGGATCAAGCAGCTCTCATTTCTTCTAAATCTCTGTGATGCAGTGTTTTTGTTTTAAACTTTTTTCGCAAGCTTTATTGTTCCGTCTGTCTTGTTCAGAGTTTAGTGTTAATCAAAGCAGCTGCTTCATTTGTTAAAGTAGCCCTCAGTTTTATGATCAGATCCACTGCTTTGTCATCTTGGTAGTTTTTATTTGATAGGATTTTGATTTGGTTCTTTCACTTTTTTTTTCTTTTTTTAGTACTATTACGAGTTCCTTAACAAACGTATCTCTATATAGTTATGTATGCAGTCTTTTATTAATCGCCAACAATCTTAGCTCTTGAAAGACAAAACGCGAAGCAAAAATGATCAGAAAAATACTAATAATATATTAATTTTTCAAATGTAAACTTAGATGGTTGTTTTTTATTTATTTATTTATTTTACAGCCCTCTTAATGAAGCCTTAATGGAGAATGTCATTACAGAGACTTCTATTAAAATTTTACCATTTTTAAAAGCTCTTGTAAAGGAGAATAAGTGGCTGCACCTGCCACCCACAGTTACCTACCAGCCACAGAGCTGACCTTAGTTCCCTCTCGTCCTACACCGTTTCTCTTGCAAGTTTCACATCAGGGAGACCATTTCTACTTGATGTTGTGCCAGCGGGCTGGTTTTCTCAGGTCATGTTTTTGCTAAATCTTTATGAAGAACCATCATAATAATAAAACAAATTCAGCAGTTGCTAATTCCCCGCTTTTGTGCTCCGTACTGCCTCTAAGAGGGTTGGAGAAGTTATTCCATGTCATCTGTTTGAGGAGTTTTTGTCAGGATGTCAAAACCCTGAAATAGCACTAAAGAAGGTTTCCAATGACCACTTTTATCGGCCAGTATTTCTCGTTGGTACCCCTGAATATTAAAAATCATCAGAAACCCGAGATAAATATCGAAAAACTAGCTATAAAAAATAGCTTGATACTATATACAAATTAAACTGACCAATGGATACATTTGCTGCTATTCTATTCTATTAAATATTATTTTACAGAAATTTTGGAAAAATATTTACTTGATGGTACTTTTTTTTTTAGGAAATAGGCATGAGTTTTATGTTAATTCTATGTTTTTCCTGATCTACACTGAACAACATTCTACCGTATGAGTAATGACAAGTCCAGCATGATCTCCTATCCATAAAACCACTTTTCATTCCCTACAGAAAATTTCCCTGGACACTGGTTAAGCAGCTTACTGCCAGCTGAGACCTCTGAAGTGAGGTCCAGCCACTGGCTGCACTCGGGTTCCTCAAACTGCCAGTGACCCAGCTGTCTTTCATTTTCTTTTCTTTTCTTTTTTCTACCAAACAGACACCTGAGAACTCAAAAGGACTGCCAACCAGCTGCAGCATCTGTACTGGTGAAAAACTTAAAAGCTATGCAGGTGACACCATGAACTCAGGATTAATGCACTGAAATCCTCCATGTTTTCCCCTTTCTTCTGGCATTTTTGCATATTGGAACTTACAAGGAGGTTTCTTTTTTTGTAGCAAAGATCTGATATGAACTTCTTTTTCAAATTATATTATAAATAAAAGGTGTAATTACACTATATTAACACATACATGGGCATGATGTGTAATATTTACATTATTAAATGTAAGAAGTTCGAGAAATGTGTGCTTTAGCAGACAAAAAAAAAAAAAAAATAACCCTATGTCAATGCTAGCTACGCTAGGCAGACCCAGATGCTGGAACCAGGAAGGAAGACAGGAGGTGAGTACTGGTAAGTAGGAAGTTTTATTGCTCTGATGTCTTAGTTTAGGGAGGCAGCGAGGCTGGAGAGTCGGTCGTGGGTCCGGAGCGAGACTTGAGGTTCGGCTATGGCTCGTGACGTGACTTGAGGTCTGCTGATGGCTCGTGGTGTGGCTGGAGGTTCGGCGAAGCTCTGCTGAGAGGTAGGTAGCTTCAGCTGGGGTTCTGCTCAGGTAGTCACGGATTCAGATGTCCACTCGTGGGTATGAAGGTCCTGGAATACAAGGTAAATGTACGTAAGGCGAGAGCAAGAAGTACATAGCATGAGACTGTGAGAAGACCAGACTAGCACCATCAGGGGCAACGAACTGGCGATCCTGGTCCTGGCGCTCCTTAAGTGGGTCTGGCGGGGTGATGAGTTGAGTGGACGCAGCTGAGATGATTTAGTGGCCAAGCAGAGAGGGGAGGGGGAGGAGAGATGAAAGAGGCACCATGACACCCTACTTTTTAATATGAACTATTCTTTTATGTACATTATATATATTATACACGCACACACACATATATATATATATTTTTTTTTTTTTTTTTGGGGGGGGGGGGTTGTTGTGTTGGATAATAAGCACTGCGACCTTTACTGAAAGAAAGAAATTAATGTGTAACCAAGAAAAAAATGTATAGCCCACACAGTGAAACAAACTGGATCACTACTAATTACATGTGTTGTATAGCATGAGTTAGGAAAAAGCATGCCTGCTTGCTCTTCACAGTAATTTGATACTGATCAAATTAAGAGCAGAGCATTTTTAGTTAGGAGAGCTGCTTTACATATCTGCAGAATAATGAACATAAGATGTGATTAGTGATTTGGTGGAGTTTTGAGGTTGTCCTGCTGGATTTGTCCAGCTGATGCAGCTTTTGTGTAAAAAGCTGTGCTCACTGGCTCAGAAACATATTGAAGGATCATATATCTTACATAAACATGTTCAATGTGTTATGGAACCAAAGCAGATCATGAAGTGCTCTCTGCTTCTTGACAGGGAGATTATTCAGTTGTGCGAAGACCGTGTGATCTACGATGGCGTGGAACAAAACAATCAGTGGCTTTGAAAATTCAATTAAGTTTTGAAATTTAGAAAGTGAAGTAAATGTGAAGCGGATTATCCTGTAACTTTAGCTACCACATCAACTGTATAATAACATTTAGCCTGGGGTCTTTCTGAGACAAGTCATGAGTGCTGTCGTAAAGGTGATTATCTCTTCCTTTCAAGGATTTGGGCCTGTTGTGGGCAAATGAGCATCTGTTTTCTTTTTCATGGGTGTGTGTGTGTGTGTGTGTACGGATACACGGGTGGGTGTGTTGGGGTGTGTAAATGTCAGCCTGTCAGTGCAGACGCCTCAGCGAGAGCAGGTGTGTTGTGACGGACATGTATGACATTTAACTTAAGTTTTCATACCAGAAACTCCATCCATCTCTGTCACGCACACAAACAAATGCAGAGAAACCAACACCAACCGCATTTATGTAAAGCCATACAATGCACAAAGCATTCTTCCATCTTCTTAGTATAATTAACACAATACTTGGGATTTTTTAATGACACAATTTTCCAAACATTTAAAGCTCCTACCTGGTATGTTTTTAACCTCAAAACAGAGAACAACGATGAGATGACAATTTTAAACTGGTTTCAAATTTCACTATTTATTATATATTTGACTAGAATTAAAATTATAGGGATCAGTTGAGAATTGCTGGTAGAAAGCTGCTCTATACCAGAATTCAGCAGTCATCTGTTCACAAAACTGCAAAAACACTACATGTTTAATGCTACGGTCACATATACAACTGTCAAAGCGCGATGGGGATGCATCGGCAGAATCTTTAAGATTAGCTACCGCCTTTTATTTTTATATGTTTGTATATGTATATATATATATATATATATATATTTTTTTTTTTTTTTTAAATCATTGGTGTGGTCACGAATGCAGACAGTGACAGTAGGCGGCCATCAATCAGGAAGGGATGACGTCACTGCGAAACCTGGATCGCCACACAGCCGCCACCAGCCTGGGGTGTATAAAAAGCATCCCACATTTTAATTTTACAGGATATTGTCTGATCTGAAAAGGTTGTTGAAGGAACATCTTAAAAGGACTGGAATAAACTGGGAAATTAAAGATATTTTAGTAGTTTAGATAGTATTTTAGTATTAGTAAGTGTAGAGCTGTGCTCACATCACAGGCAATTCCCATGTCAGGGGCATCGAGTTTCAATGTTAAGATCCCGCTGGCTATATGCCAGGCCCCCAGAAGGCTGATTGGCAGGCAGACAGAGATCCACTGTGTCTTAGGGAGGCACCCTGCTTGGGCCTCCAGAACTTTATGATAGTTCTATTATTTGCATCAAGACAATAATAAAAAGATTCTCTAATTTTATTCTTATTTTTAGACTTCAAACTGAGTCACAGAGACATGGAAACACTGGGGAAGCCGGCCGAGGCAGTTCCTGCAGCCGGAGTGAAGCTCACCGTAGTGGGATAAACTTTATCATCGCCTGATCGTCCGGTCGCCGTAAAATTTTTACTTTTTCTGAAAACCTCTGTGGTCGTCTTCTGCCACTGCATGGTGTGTAAAAGTGCAAATGCAGCCTCCTGATTGCAAAGGCCGCTGTATGACCACCTGATGATTTTCCAGGAACACTTGCATTTAGGTCACCACATTGTGGCATTTTATGATATGTGACCGTAGTCTTGATGACGTGCAATAATTGGCAGGCTAAATTAAACTTCTCTTTTTGTCTTTTATGTTTTCCGTGATAAAAACATTTGGTCTGCTGTATTAGCCATATTCTACTTTGACACATTTTCAATCGTCTCCTGCTTTAATTTGGCGATAATGATTATAATTAACTCTATTTAAATGGCACAAAATAAAATATTTCATGTTGTGATTTCCACAGATGGTGACTATATATTACCCCTTTGGTCTGCATGTGAGTTTGTGGCTTTTTGTCTCTGTATGTCCTTGCAATGCACCAGAAAACCATCCACGGTGTACCCCACCTTTTCCCAAAGGTATATGGGATAGACTCCAGCAGCCCCATAGGCCTGACCAAAAACAACCATGTTTAGAATGTGGCTGGTTGGATGGATGGACTATCCTATTTTGTTAATTATTTTGTCACAAGGTTTTAGAAGTCCTGCCAAAGCATTTTTAAGAAATAAGGGTAGCACGTGGAAAGTGGCACTGTCTTTGATTTACAGTAAAAGAAAATATGAAATTTATAGTGGCCATAAAGCACATTTTCTGTCTTTCAGATCAAACATTCTTTATTGTTGGCACATACATTTATGCTGATAGTAGTCCTAAACAGTCAGGAGTTCCATTTACCCAAGTACACACAGATGGTGGCAAAGCTGGCATGCAAAGTGCTAGCCAGACCACCAGGAGCAATATGGGCTTCAGTGTCTTGCCAAAAGGACACTTCAACACATGGGCAGGAAAAGCAGGAACCACACCTGTAACCTTCAAACCCAAGGTCGATTGCTCTGCCTCTGCCCAGATTACCATTTTAAGATATAGGTTTGACTGTACTGACAATAATAATTCTGTGTACAAGCCTCTGTGTTTTTGGAACAGGACTTCCCAGGAGAAGAACAGCAAAGCTGATTGGCAATAGAGTCACTAAGACACTAAGCCCCTAAAATGCTTCCAACAGAATTTAATACCACCACAATGGGAATTACGAAAAAATATGACACAAATCTGGACTGTTGAGTGAATCATTGGGGTTAAGAAAATGGGTGAGACTTGTCTGTGTTTTGGTGAAATTCAGCAAAAATGCTCAAGATATGCATGTTTGTTTCTCTTTTTTTTAATAAAAAAATATGGCCTGTATGAACCAACTTGTCTCATTTTTTGATGTGCCATTTGTTTGGATCAATGAAAATATATTTATCTCCAACTCATTAGGAACGACATTACACAGGTTGCAAAGTCATCTTGATTTATAAAAAAAATCTATAAGCATTTTGCTCACATTTTATTGGCGTCATGATGGAATAAAACAGAAATTGATTTTTTTGTTTTTTTACTTAAGGTCTGTACAGTCAAGGGTCGAGCACGTCCCAACAGTGCCTCCCAACTCCACAAAGACCCATCCAAGCCACATGTATCTAAGCCCTTGTGGGCATCCAATGTCAGCCCCCCACAGAGTATTACTCCAAGCGTCAGCTGGACTTCTTTTTTAAGGAAACTTGAAGATAAGATGTTTTTATTCATCTTTTCAACATCAAATGTAAAATCCTTGGCACCATAGTCAGCCCAGCATTACACTTGGAAGGAACTGCAACAACTGTGCATCTGACGCAAACAACCCGCAGTGCACAGGAGGGGTAAAAGGAATGCTCAGAAACACTGTTTATACTTCATATAAATCTGACTGTTTTCAAACTTTTAAGGCTAACTCAGTTCAAGCAGTACAAACAATTAATATTTCAAGCTTTAGTGATTGTTTTGGGGCCAGTTTAATTATGACTTTAAAGTCGTAAATATACGAGAAAAAAGTCATGAATCAACGAGAAAGAACACTAGAGTTTTCTGTTTTTTGGAGCCTAGCTTAAAGATGAAAGATGTGGAGCATTTTATGAAGCTTATTTCTTAATAGGTTTCAAAGACAAAGAAATTCTGAACCATTTAGCAACTCAAAATCAAATTCGTGTTACAGCTTTATGGGTTTGGCATCGGTAAAGTGGTTTCATATGTACAATAAGGAGCTCAGAGACACGTTTGGGTGTATATGACTGCTACTTTATTCTGCTATCATCATTCACATACCCAGAAGTCCATTTGTCTCATTACGTCATGGACCTGTCATGCGCACAATACCAAAGCGGAAGAATAACAGTCTTCCATACGTCTCCTCCTTCAGATAAAACGTCTTGTTTCAACATAAAACAACAAAGATGAATGAAAATAGTCTGTTAGCATAAGAATGTCAAAAAATGCCAAAAAGTGCGCCTTCTCAGACGGCTTGTTTTTCATGGAGGAAGAAAGGATTGAAGTGGACAGCTGCAGGGATACCGATGGCTTCATCAACAGGCTGCAGAGACCCTGCAAGCTACAAATCAATAAATAAAGCATTAATAAATTCTAAATTAAACAAATGAGCTTCCAAACATTTGAAACGTAATCAATAAACATACATTAGTCGGTCTGCTCTTCTGTGTGGTGTTCACTTGCTGCATTGTATGCTCATATGCTCAATTCAACAATTATCTTGTAAATTTAAGACTTGAAATCATGTAAATTAATGAGAAAAAAACCTTGTACATTTACAACTTTAAATCTAGTATATATATGTATATTTTTGGTGGCCCTAAAACTCTGTCATAGTTACTGTATATGATTGTTTGTCTCTAAGTAAGGAATGACCTCACTCCTCCACAACCAGCCAAGACCTGAGGTGTTTTCTGCAAACTTACTCAAGGCAAATCCTACAACACAAAAAAAACTAGACAAGTCACAACACTAGGAAACTTAATCAGGTTTCTCCACCATGACTAAAACTACAACAGAAAACAATAGATGTGCATCCAGCTGTTAGGGCAGCAGGATGAGCATCCTATCTACATTGTTGTTTGGGACAACGTGAGTTTTCACAGAGCCCTCCAGGTTAGAGAGTGGTTCAATTTGAACGAAGGTTTTATTAATCTTTGCCTTCCACCGTACTCCCTTTCCTAAACCCTATTTAGGAATTCTTCTCCTCATGGCGGTTGAAGGTATATGAACACCAAACTTACACCAGGGTAAATCTCCTCCAAAGCCATGGAACTTGCATGTGGTGACATAGGGGTGGAGGCATGCCAAGCCTGGATACAGCATGCAAGAGGTTTTTTACTCCATTGCCTGGCCAGACAAATGAGGCCTGTGATGTGGATGAAGCCCTGTAGCCTGATCCAGTTCGGAGACATGGTGCTGTGGCTGAGTAATTAACTTAGCATAAGTAACTTATTTGCATATTTTTGTACTCTATTTTTATTTGTACAAAAGTGACAAACGCTAGTTCATTTTTACAAGCGCTACGTGTAAATGCACAAGATTTCTGTTTTGTTTTTTTCTTTTTGTTCAGGTTTTCTGCAACATGCATTTAGCCTACAGTCAACAAAAAACCTTTTATTTCTCCACCTTCATGTCCTGAGCATTGTGTTTTCTCTTTTTCTAACTAGTGTTTAGTGACTCTTCAGTGTTGCTTTTAATTTTGACTAACTCGGGGCACAATTTCACAACAAAGTTGAGTTTTAATCGCAGATTGAACTGTTTTGAGGTGACAGTTTGGTTTTCCAAGAAGAGCTTGAAGTTTTATGACTGCAGCTTGAAAATTGGGTTTTGTGTTCACAGTTTAGAGAGTTTAAGGAGAGCAGCTTTCAAGAAAAGCGTCTTAACAATCTAGAAAAACTGTTGTCCAGCACAACCTCAAAACTGTAAACAAAAACTACATACATAAATAAATAATAATAATAATAACCTTGTAGGAAAAAAAACAGATCAGTGGACAAATATGGACTTTGCCTTCCAAGGTAATATTCATCTCGAGTATATTATTTTTGGTAACAACCAAAACCAGAAAACTGAAAGTCTTAAACTGTTTCACTCATTAGTGTCACCCTGTGGCTACCTTAATATGAAAAAAATAAATAAATAAACCAAAGAAACTTTTCCAATAATTGATTCAACTAATACATTTCTGGTTACTACATATAACTGCCTTTCTGTATGACTTATATCTAATTAGTTTCAAATGAGAAGACCCATATTTGCAGAGTACTCATTTCCATCTTTCTAATTAATTAGGGGCTAAAAAGTTCTTGGCAACAATATGTGTATTAATTTTCTTATATTTTTCACAAAACTTTAGAAATTGAAAAATGTACCTGAAAGAGGGACATGGAGAGGAAAAGACAGACTGGTATCAGGAGAAAACAAGAGTAGATGTATTGGGCGTGGGTAGTAAGAGGCATTAGGGGTGACCGGTGAATTCTCATTGGAGTTCTATAATTACTTCATGCCATTAGACCAGTCCATAATTAACTTCCTAGTGGGATTAGCATTAACAATGTCACAGGCAGAGAAAAAGAATGGCAATGGAATGAAACAATAGGATGACAAAGAGAAAGAGCATTGAAAATCAAGCAGCTGAGAAACAAAGTCGGAGGAGCAATAACAGAGGAGTTTGGTAAGAGCATAAGGGATGAGAAAATTACAGGAACTGAAATAGGTTTTAACTTATTTTGCTCTTCGATTTGCCCACACATTTTGCACCGAATGGCCAAGGTACCTAGGTACCTAAGGTATTATTAAAATTTATAAAATAATAAGTTGTGCACTGAGATAAAATTTATGACAAAGCATTTAGTGGCCTTTATGGGGAAAAAAAAAATCAGCATTACTAATAATTTCAATAGTTTTTTACTCAACCCTTTTTCAAGTAGTGTACTCATACCCATCTTGGATGGGGTTTTGTTGAAACTAAGCATTATTGAGGATAAGAAGGCTCATTTAATGTTCAGGTTGGTGTTAAAAGAAAAAAAAATTGGTGAGTTCAGTATGCGGTATTGTATGAGTTGTTATATAATTACATATATCCATTTTCCATCTCATTTAGCAAATACTCAATGCTTTATGCATTATTTATGCTTGGTAAACAAACTGTTTTGTATAGTAAACACTGGAGTCTTTATGGACTTTTGCCAATGTGTTAATGAAGATAGTGCATGAGATAAAAGGGAGAGATGGACAAACACTAAGATGAAGTGAGGCAGTAAAGTAGGGGATGGGGGTGGGGGGGTGGAAGACATAAGAAATTAGCATGAGTGTTGAGGTGTGACTGCTCTGCTCTACTTGACTAATGAGTTGGTGTTAACTCAGTGGAAGTCAGAGCTAGTTCTGGCTATGCTTGACCACGGAGCTAATGCTAACACTGTGCGACAGCTACATACACACCAAGTGCCACAATCAGCACCAGATCTGTTTGTGAACCCCACAGAGCAGAAAGTGAGCGCAAGTTTCTTTTAAAAAAAATGCTCAAAGATAATACTTATAACAAATGTGTTTCATTGTCAAAAGTCTTTAATTCCATTGATTTTAGGCTAAGTTGAAATATATTCAGTTAGAGACATTTTCAAAACAAACAGGTATACATTGTAGTTTTAAAGCACATGTTCTGAGTTAGCTAAATTTATGAAAAATACTTGTGGTTTTCTTCCAGCACACCTTTTTGTTCCAACCAAAGAAGATGTTGCTCTGTTTTGCTGTGATTGCTCTTGTTCTGTTCTCGAGTACGGGATGCTGGTCCTGCTTGCAAAAGTCTCCCAATATGGAGACTATGGAACAGATAGAACAATATGGATGTGCTTTGAGTGTGAAACATAGCAAAGTACTTTATGGCATCAGCAAGGCATTGCAACCTCAACTCTAAACTGTTCATCCCATAAAGTCAATATATAGGTCTACAAAAATAGTCCCACATTGGCGACAAAGACAAGCTTGCACATGTCTTGATGCCGACAGGGGGAGTAAATGTTGCCACATACTGTACAAGTGTAAGTATAACTGTGTAAAAGATAATGTTATGGAACAGCAAACAATCACTTACCTTTCACATTTTCAGCACAGTTCAGAACATACACAGTACTAAAAAGAGTCTTTTTTTTTCATGAATTGTTAAAGCAAACCCTTTTGTTTCTAAATAAAAGATGGGGGACACAACTTTGGCTGTTAGAGCTCCATCTTGACGATCCATTCCACATCTGGTTAGGGGATGTGAGTCCACAAACACAAGTAGGTAAATTGTACTTACCTACAATCTGTTCACTTGGGTGTCCTAACTCCAAACCTGTTGAGTACAAATCAAGAAAAGTCAAAACAATGTCTTAGTGAAGATATCTGTGGGTTCAGGGGGGTATTCCATAAAGCAGGTTATGTGAGTTACCACGGAAACTTTTAGGCTAAAGAAAGGGGATAATCTCAGCTTTCGGTTCCAAAAACTGAGGTATGTTTCAGGGTACGTCATGTTGCCATAGCAACTCATGGTCTGAACATAACCTGGTCCTGAGCAGGTTTAGTTGAAGGTTACCTGGTTTCAGAGAGGTGAAGGAGCATGGTGTGTCCATTTGAAGATGATTTACTGGATGAAGAAGCTCAAGTAATACTTCATCCACCGTGAGAGGGTGATACAACCACATATCCATGTTGCTTAATGTTATAAAAATTAGAATATCTGTGGCCTCAAACTTAAACATATGAGAGTTCAAGAAATGCTATAAATTAAGATGAAAAAACATTTAATTGAATTGGAGTAATATGACATTTAGTTAGATAAATATGTAAATTTGTATAAACAATTATTGCGTTGGATAGACGTAAGAAATTAGGTTGAATAAATTTAACTCAATTACTTGTTACCAATTGACGTAATTCCTTTAAATTGGATAAGTTATATACATGCGTCACAATGAAAACGGAAATGAGACTGTCTCACTGGAGTGTAGCGCTCTCTTTTTTTCCTCCACGCGTTTCCATGGAGACTCCGGAAATCGGCAATCCATTGAGAATGCTTTTATGTACTTGCCGTTCACGTGCATTAACCCAGGGTTACCAAGCTGAGCGTAATTATGCTAACTCATATCCGGTGTGTGGAACCGACATACCCAGAGTAAGCATGTTCAGGCGGACTTCACCCGGAGTTCAGGGTTAAAGTCAGGGTAGTTTAAACATGCCTTCTGGAATACCCCCCAGATGTTTTTTGTTAATATAAATGTTTTGATTTTTACATTGAATAAGTGCGGGCAGTTATAAAACAGTCCCATCATCTTTAAGGAAAAAAAAATGAGTGGCTATGCACTGTCACTAACCAAGCCAACAGCAGAGCTTGATGTCTTGCCTAAGGACACTACAATACACATGGGCAGGCAGCTCATCAACCCAAACTGCAATCCTAAGATGTTGAGAGTCAACCACTCTGTCTCAGAGGGACAGCCACCCGAAATGTTTGACATCAAAAGTGATTTGGTAAGTGCTGTTGCTCAGTGATATGGAGGAGGGGTTGACTGCATTACCAGTAAAATGTGCTGGGAGGTGTTCCTCAGCCATTAAATGACGATTCTAATCGTATTTCGGGCGATAACTCGTAGCAGTGTTTACAGCTTACCCTAGGGCGGTTCAGTCAATTAACGCACCTGCTCAGCGTCCTATTTAAGCCCAGGTGCGCAGGCGTTCATTCTCTTTCTTACCTTCAGCGCTCATTCTTCGCCGTTCCCCGTGCTCGCGGATCCGGCGGATCTCCTTTTCTTCGACGTCTTGCTGTATTCCCCCCGTCCTTTGGATGGATGATCCCCGTTTCTGATGTGGGTTTTCCGTTTTTCGCCGCGTATGCTCCTTTTTGCGGATCTCGCCGGGCAGCTAGCGGCGCTCGCCGGGCGGCTAACGGCGCCCAGCGCGTTCGTTTCGCCGCGGTCGCGTGCATCTGCAGGGGGTGCGCTTTCCGCGGTGTTCGGGTTGTCCGTGGGCCCGGATCTGGAGCTGTCCGGGTCTATCGTCTGCCGTGGTCGGACGGTCTTCTAAGGTGAGCGGCGTGCGGATTTTCCTGTGTAGTTTTCTGGGCTGAGTCTTGTTTTGTTTACTTCCGTGTATGGTGACGTTGCGCCCCTAAGGACCCTGGGAATTGTAGTTTTTGTGACTCGTGGTTTGTTCATGAGGCCTTTCTGATTCATTTTCTGCTGTTATTCTGCGTCGTCCGATTATTGTTTCAGGAGTTGTGGGGTCTTTTCTGTGGTTGTGACGGCTGGCGGTCCTCGTCTGGCCTGGTTTCTCATACTGGCTGACTTAATTGCGGTTTTTGCATTTTCTTTGTTGCTGTTTTGTTCTTTAGGTGCTGAAGGTGACTCTTGACTATCTTTGATTAGATGCTGGCTTTATTATTATGGCGGTTCTTCTGTTTATTTTCTTCGTTGTTGTAGCTGCTGGTTAGTCTGAATGTGAATTGGTCTCTCTTGGACCTGTCTCTCCTCTGTGGACAAATTCCTTATGCTTGGTCTCTTTATGCAGCGTCTTTGGCTCATTTTAATCACTCGTTCGTTGCCCCTGCACGTTCTGCATCTGGTTCTGCTTCGCCTGTTTTTTCCCCGCTCTGTGTACCCAGTGGGTTCTGCCCTGGCTCGGGGACTTGCGTCGGTCGCATTAGTGAGTGTGTCAGTCTCGTCGCTGCCTTTTTTCTCGGCTGGACAGTTAATTTGTTATTCTTTCTCTGGTTTTGGTCTGGAGGTTTGTGGGGGCTGTGTGATGGCTTTTTCCGGGGCATCGTTTCAAAGCCACCACTGAGGGTGGCCCCTTCGACGTGTTCAGGTTCTCGTGACGTGATCTGGACCCGTTGGCGCCTCACAGTTCATCTTTCTGGGCATCAGTGACTAGTTCCTCATGCGCCTTCAGGATTAGTATATATTTTCTTCAGCTGCCCATGCTGTCTCCGCGATTTTCTTCCGAGCACAATATAAGGCTGTGGATGTCTTATCGCTGAGGTTCTCCCTGTTCTGCCTATATGCCTCTCGGCGTCTTTTGGCATTCAGTTGGCGCTCGACACGTTTGCCGGTTTACTTTTCAGCTGCCGTGGCAGTCCTCATACTTTCCAAATTCTTAGCAGAAGCTCTGTAATGTATATTTGTAGGCGATGGGTCCCCCTCATTTTGCGAGTTATTGATGGTTTCTCAGTGGCCGAATTTCCTCTGTATCCCTGGTCTTTTGGATATCTGTGGGGGGGGGGGGGGGGTTCTTTTCAAATCTGGGTTCCGCGTTGTCTATACTGTATGGTCCTCCACCCTTCCGGATTTATTTTTCTTCTATGGATCGGATGGTTCATTGCTGCTTGTCTCTCCCCATTATGTCATCTTTGGCTTTTGTGCAGCATGTTGTTTATTCATTGTTTGGTTTGAATATGATTTGTCGATGATTGGGCCACCTGACATTTGCTGTGGTTTTGGTCCTATGGTCATCCGTTCATCTTGTGTTCTTGTTCTGGGTAGTTCCGTCCTGGGCCCTGTGTTCCTGTTCTGGATTTCGTGTCTTGCGTTTGTTCCTTCCCTCTCTATGCTTGACATAGTTATGTTATGATGCCTGTCGTGTCTTCAGGCTCCCTCCACTTGTTCTTCTGAGGCTGTGCCTTCTGGTTTGGGGGAAAGGATTTAAGAGTGGTTTGTGTTTGTCTGGCCGCCAGAATCTACAGCTCTGATGATTTATAAGGTGTCGTCCGGTTATTTCATCCTTGGAGATTGTATTAAGGCTGTTTCAATAGTGAATGATAGTATTGTGTCATCGGTTGACTTGGTTAATGTTTAAATACCACCTTGAGCAATTTCTACCCTGACCGTAGGAGTATATCACTTGTGCTCTCAAGCTTGGTTCAAGAGTTAAATCTTGTGTTCACAAGTCAGTCTTCTATCTGCCTTGCTTAAGCAGATGACAGTCTGCTAGATGCTTCCCCATTAGTGGCTTGTTATACTCCGCCTCTAAATGCTTAAGGTTCAGTCTAGGAAAGAATGCTATCAAAACCTATGGTCCCTCATGGCTCTTAAGTTCTCTTTTTCAGTATCCAGACGCCCTTGGCTAATTACAATTTCAGTGGCCTGTACTTGTTGTCCACCAATTTGAGGACCACTAATATCAAGTACAAAGCATCAAATCCAGCCAAGCTGTAATCCTTTGCTACGTGGGATGTTGATCTTCCTCATCTACAATCTCCTTGGCTGCTCTTCCCATCACCTACTCCTCGATGGCCTCCTGAAGGTGCGTCCCTCTGAAACTGTCAAAGGTTACTTTTCTTATCTTTGGAATATATAAAAAATTGGTGTTAAGACTTTGTGCAGGTTATATAGTTCACTATCATTTCACTGATGGAATTTATAATTATGATGGTTTCTAGGGTGCGATAAATCCACAATGGGTCTTTACCTTAACTATCTACTAAATTTCACTTTCTCAGATTTGTTCTTTGAAAAGCACTGTTATTACATTTATCTCAAGCATTTTGAAACTGATCAGTTTCTGGGATTTTATATATTCTTGTCAAGACTAATACTGCTTTGTTTTATCTATGCACCACATCCTGAGCCTGAGTACCCCTACGCCCCGATCGGCTTCTCCGTTTCCAGGAAGTGATGTCACCCCTGCATTCCTTGATCTGGTGCTGCAACGATGACTGCTCGACGCACCTATTGCTGCACTGAAAGTGATGGGGCGGTGGACCTCCTCTGCATTCCAATGACACTTCTGACTGAATTAATCAATCAATGTCAACAGCAGAATGAATGTAAATTCTTCGATTATAGATGTTAAAAGAAAATTATAGCCAGGTGGAAGCCTCAAAATTAGGATGTTCTAAGTTGTATCATAGTATGCGCTGGAGCTCGAATTTGGTTCTTAAGCCAAATTTGTAGTATGCCAATGAAGCATAGTAATTATGGGCGTTGAACTCGTTCTTAATATTTGGTTGGGATCTCAATTAAATTATGTTCCCTGAGCGCTTATAATGGTATGCCGAATGGAGAAAATTATGGCTACTAGGCTCGTTCGTTGTACTGTCATTGGGAGCTTCGAAATAATGGATGTACTTAAGCTCGTGTATTTAGTTGCCACAATGGCAGAAGTTATGGCCATCAAGCTTGTTCTTGGTTTAATAGAAGTTCAACTAATGGCTGTCAGCATGTCTAATACGCCATCAAAGCTTTGGATTGGATGTTAAGTTATTGTATCATACGGGTTGTTAGGCGGTACAAATTATAGTTTCGCACAGCGTTTTTGGGGAAGTGAGTTACGTTCTAAGATCAGGTATGAGTAATTTTATGTTGGCTCCCCTTTTATTTCTTTCCCTCTCTCTTTCAGATAGTATGTTCCTCTAGTGGTTTCCACGAACGGGAGCGACCCTACGGTCAATGGTGCCGGGTCACACATAGCAGATCCACTAGATAGCATGTTCCCTTCGTGGCGCTGTACTCGAACGGGGGCGGCCCAAACGGTCAATGGTGCCGGGTCACACATAGCAGTCATACTGAGAAATGAAATGGAAATGGAATGCTGCCGAAAACACACCTCATTTTATTACACACTGATTATACATACACATTTTTTCTTCTTCTGGATAATTAAGTGTTGGGGGTTTTTGTTACCCGAAAGTTTTATGGAAATCTCTCATGGAATTGAACGGAGCCTTATGCCAAACCAAAAGATGTGAATGCCAACTAAAGTATGTGGAAAATGTCAAATAAATATTTCTTACTGCAAGAGTTGTCTGACTGAAATGACGATTCTAATCGTATTTCGGGCGATAACTCGTAGCAGTGTTTACAGCTTACCCTAGGTCGGTTCAGTCAATTAACTCACCTGCTCAGCGTCCTATTTAAGCCCAGGTGCGCAGGCGTTCATTCTCTTTCTTACCTTCAGCGCTCATTCTTCGCCCCACCCTCCTCCCCGGCTTCCACCTGTGGGCTCCGTAAAGGGGGGTTTTTGTTACCCGAAAGTTTTATGGAAATCTCTCATGGAATTGAACGGAGCCTTATGCCAAACCAAAAGATGTGAATGCCAACTAAAGTATGTGGAAAATGTCAAATAAATATTTCTTACTGCAAGAGTTGTCTGACTGAAATAAGCAATGATAGATAGCCAAGGCATCCTCCAAATGCAATTAAAGAAAAGTGACAAGTGTTGATCAGGGACAAGCTCTTACATTTATTTTCTTTATTCATGCGTCTGATTTGTCTTCTCTGCTGAGCTTGTGCAAATAGAAAACAAACTGTTTTGAGATGAAACTTAAAGGAGAAATACTGCACTGATGTATGCTATGTACACACTGGGCATGTGTGGTGTATATAAGAAGGCGCTGATGTTTTTGAACATGCTTTTAGCATATTTTGTTCAAACTGGAATGTTGCCATCCGATACAAGCATGTGTACTCACAGCTGAAAGAGATTTGGTGCGGAATGTCAAAGAGGTGCCAATCTTGCGAATCTTGCTACAGGCTTTTTTGTTTTGGTTTTTCACAGCTTTATTCCGATATATGAAACACTGAAAAAAAAGATCTGTTGGATTGACATAAAAAAATCATGGACATCGGTTGCGCGCAAAAAAAACATGTTGAACCAATATAATTTTTGCACATAAAAAAATCATGTTCTACTGTAATGAATGCTTCTTTGTTACTGCACCTAATAATTTTACATAAACAAACAAGATTTTATTATGTCATTTACCATAATTTCTTCAAACGTTTAAAAGATAATAAAATGTTTTAGCAACACTATTATTTGTTTGACATTACACAAATATTTCCTTTTAATTTAGAATTATTTTAATAAAATGTACATTGAATAATAAAATTGCAATTGCAGATTACAAAAGCAAATACTTTCTTGTGCATTATGACAGTCCAATGAACAGATGACACTGAACACAAATTTCAGATTTAACGTTTTTATCATCCAAACTTGAAAAATATGTTTACAGTGAAGCAAAAAGTACAAATCAAAATATATGGGGCTTGCTATTTTTCATTAAACAGAAGATAATAGAAAGACCCAAAGCAAGCAGCTGGAAACTCCACTTAGGAGAAACTTAAACTATTTTAAGGTAATTTTATTCAAAGAGTCAGATCTTAAAGCCTGAAACCGTAGACACAACTTTGCCCTACAACTCCAATACAGTTTTGTGGATTACCTCAAAGATGTTTCTGAGATGAGGATGGTAATCAGATTTGTGTTGTAAGACCAAACAGCACGGCAACTGCCACTTCGACATTTGGTGGGTCGAACACCACAGCCTGGGAGATGTGCACCCTGATAATGTCCTTCCTCTCCACTGCCACTTTCCAGTAGGAGGGAAATTCCCACCATGGTGTCCTTGACTGCCTCCTGGATTGCTGCCTGGTCTTTTTTCTAAAGAACACAGAAAATATTTGTGTTCACATTTGAAGTTTAGTTAAAACGTCTAGATTACACAACTCACCTGTACTTTGAATAAACCCCTGCACTTGCTTATGTTGGCGAGAAGGTCAGCAGTCTGAAATACAAAGTAAGCACATTTTAAATTCACATGCAAACTTCACAAAAATACAATTCTGACTCTTGGCTTATCAATAAATGTTTAAGTTACTGGGTTAACAAAATCAAAATATTCTTAGTGTCATGTTAACAGAGATAGTGGGATAACTGATTGACCTTTGTCCCACATGAGGACAAATTTGCCCCTCAATTTCCTTTTTCTATAATGTGTGTATCTTTCTGCATAAAAGGTGTGTATAAAGAGTACGGCTGGCAATCTTAATTACCTCACTATTCGACTTGATTACAATCCAGGAGACAATAATTCCGGTAATATAAGGTAAATGCATGGTGAGGGGGACCCACCTGACTCAGTGAAGACTGTCGGAGCATGGACCACAGCATCAGGGAGGAACAGTTGGTAGTGTGTGATGAGCTCTGTAATCAGGAGAGAGATTTATGAGTTTCATGTTAAATTTCAAATAAATATAGTGAGTGACACTTCTAAGTTACAGCAAAAATCTCCATAGAAAAATAAGTTCAGCATCATAGATGAAAACAAAGCTCTGACTGAAATAGAAGATTTATGTAAATTTGACAAACCGAACGCATTCTGTGCATGAGACGCGCATGGAGAATGATTGACAGCTGACTAAAACAGAAGTGCGCTGCTGTGTGCTGATCAATGCCGTCCTTTAAGCTAGCTCATGGGTGGAAGGGTATAGAAAAGCTAAATAATGACAATAGTAATGACAGCTTCTCACATTTTCTTTCAATTTCGGTCTCCACAACGCGGAATTTAGCAAAAAGAAATCCACTAAGTGACGATGAATCCCCCTGGCGAAGTTTCCGCCTGTGTGGAAGAAAAAAAAAACGTTGTGCCCGCGAGCGCCCACTGCCCCTTCGTCAAAAGCGAATTCCCACAGCATAAATACTGACCACTCTTCCCCGCAAGCACTGGAAATCACGGCGTTTCCCGCTGAATCTGCTTGCGGCATGAAAGTACAAAATAGCGCGCACACCTCCCCCTACCTGCCGTCGAGGGCTGCGACCGGCAGGGAGAAAAGTGGCGCGCAGAAGCCTTAACTTTGATAACTACGACAAAAGTGGATTATAAAGCTCTTCCCCATGAAAACAAATAACATTAATGATAAATGAACGCCTTCCACTTCCTTAAGTTAAATTGTTAGAGTAAATTAACTTACCTTTTACAAGTTCCTCCAACCATCCAGGTGCTTGCAGCTTCTCCAAAATGGCTGACTGCGAAGTTTCTCCTCCTGGAATGCTTCTTGACATGTGGGGTTTACTTATCCAAAATTAAGGGGCAAAGGACCAAACATAACTATTTCATGTTTTGTCAACATGATTTAAATATATAAAAGTAACACTGCAAGACATTATGTGTGATTTTCAAGATTATATTATGTTTTGAAGGTAAACATAATTTGTTCATATTAGACAAACATGTTTAGTATTTGTAAATTGAACAACCCCACTTTTCCCGTTTTTTCAGTGAAGTCTTGATATAAAATCATTCCGGGCGGACACAAACTGCAAGCATTCGTTCTCCTTCATGATCAATTTTTAAATGGTTGGCACTTCTCTTTTGAAAAAGACAATGCTCATATGTCACGGCCAAAGCCAAGTCCCTGATTGGTCAGAGCTTAACTTGTCTAACTTTTGACACATTCTGCATGTAGAACCCAAAAACAGACGCATGAACACAGAAGTTTTGACCGCAGAAGCCTGAAACACGCATATACATATGTTTAGATACACTGATGATCATTTATGTAAAGAACATAAGAAACTAAGTAAACACAAACAGGGGTGGGATTTTATAAATTTGCTTCCTCCCATTCTTTCAAAAAATTAATTAAACTCCTTGACAATCTTAATATTTAATAGTCTGTGTCAGTTTGTGTATGCATGAAAGTGAATGTGTCTATTCATTATTAAGAGTAACAATTGAATTACTTATAAGTGCATTTGGATGTGCCTGACCTTGTCAGGTAGGGGGGTTGATGAAGGACCCAGCATGCAGAGACGGGAGGCAGGTGGTTCCAAGAAAAAAGGGTTTAATGCTCATAAACAAACGCACGGCCGAGCAGGGAAACCAAACAAAACCAACTGTCGGTGTAACCAGGTTGGGCCGGCACAGAGGAAGGCAGAGACAAGACATATATACAAAAAGCACTGAGGAAACACAGGTGAAAACGATTAGGGGAGATTGGGACCAGGGAAGTAAAACTCAAAATTAAGACATGCAGGAAACCAGAACTAAGGCATATAGAACTCTAATGATGATAGTAACAAAACAGGAAGCAAAAACTAAAGCAAAAAAAAAAAAAAAAAACAGATTCATGACAAACCTACTAATTCTTTATTCAGCGTTTTCTCGTGATAACGAGATCTACTATGTCATTATCACGAGAAAACACAATTTTGTTTTCTCGTGATAACGAGATAACATAGACTAGACTAGCGTCCCTCTCTCCTTCTCGCACTGAGACACTTCTGTTTTAAATATCTCTATTTTGTAGTTACTGTAGGACGTAACCAATACTGTACAGTTTCTTCAACAACTCTTCACAACAGCAACAGATGCTCCTAAAAAGTTTTTTGTTTTGTTTTGTTATTTTTATTAGTAGAAAAATGCTCCTCAGACACCTTAATGGCATCTCACCAGTGACGTGCGCTGAGGTTAATGGCTGGTGAGGCACTGACGTCATCAGTCATATTTACAAACATATGAACCATACTGAGTAACTTATTCACCATTTGATTGACAACAGTTAACGTGTTTTGTTTAAAATATAATTTCAACATGTTTTTTTTTTCCATATACAGTGATCCCTTGCTATAACACGGTTTACTTTTCACGGTTTCGGTACTTCACGGATTTGCATCGTGCATTGTGTTCTGCATTCTGATTGGCTAAAAAAAATCACTCCGCTTCTTCTCTACCTGTGCGTCAATAACGTTGCAGTTTAATATGTGCACGTACGTAAAACAGCAAATTCTCTTGATGGTGGCATGTCAGTGTATAAGGATCTTTTTGCAAAGCAGAAAAAAGAGCGACAACAACTGCCTATCACTGTGTTCTTCTCCCGAACAAACACAGCTGCACCGCGGCTTCAGAAGTCAGGATGCAGCGGCTGCAACACCTGAGTCACTATTTGTCCCAATGTACTTTGTATTTTTTTCATAATAATTTTACATTTTCTCCCGTTTCATCTAATCACTCGGGTCGCGGTGGGCGGGGCTAATCTCCGCGATTTCAAGCCTTCTGCTCACATTGATTATTAAAAATTATTATTTGACAGTACAGTACAGAAGTTATTTGTCTAAAAAACGTTTCTAAAGCAACAAACGTTATTATCATCTTACCTTTACTTGTAAATAAAGTCCATAAGCCGCTCCTTCTGAAGAAAATGACTTGCCGCTTGCTATCACTTCAATTACTTTTAGTGTCATAATCTCAGGGCTCACCGGCGCCCCCTAACATGAGGCACGAGAACTTCTGGCCTCACCCAGCGGCTTTTTGGCCGGCGTTTAGCGCTCAGCACAAGAAACACGTCCCTCACATACAGTTATTTATCAAAACAAACACTGTACATCATATACATCTGCTAAATTATGTAAACTCAGCTCATATAGTACAAGTGATTGAACCGACATACAGAGAGACAGCAGTACCGTCTGACTGCATGGGTATTGCGCAATCCAAGGTGAGGCTCAGCGGGCTGGTGCCTCATCGCACGTCGCTTCTTAGTATCTGAACGGCAAATGCGGAAATTCAGCGATTTTGAAAAGAAAAACACCCAAAAATAGTACATTTAAATGGAAAATGACTGCAAAGCACAAATTACTGATTAAATATAATAAATGAATTTACTTTTTCTCTTTTCTTCCCATAATGACAGGTGAGGCACAGCCTCACCTGCCTCCCCTGACTGCACGTCACTGCATCTCACGCACCAGGTCCTCCATCCCTTTATTCACCCCAAATCCCTTAAACAGCAGATTGAATGATAGAACCCAGAGCCATGAAAGGTCTCTGCGTGGTGCGTTCACTGAGCTCCACTGAGCACTTAGTGGAACCCCAACAGCCATCCAGCCCAACTCATTCCAAACAATACTTCTTTTTTTTTTCATTTGTTCTACAATCCACAGCAAAACAAAGCTGTTTGTCAGAGAAAATGTTAAACACCTGAAGAACAATCCATTTCTAACTGATCAATCATGGTCATTCTCAGGTGGAGATTGTGCCCAAGTATGACCACAAGGAGGCCGAATACTTTTGCAAGGCACTGGATTTTACCATCAATGTCACAACCAGTGTTTGATATGTCTGTGTATAGATCTGTATTTCTGGTGCTGCTTACTTTGGTTTTATTTTTTTTTTACTTGTTTGAGATAAACAATTTCCGAATCTAAAACCACTTTCATTGAATGTAGTCTCTCAAACACGCATCTCCAACCTGGTGTGAATGTAGCATAAACATTTGAAGCTACTTTAACACCGCCTTTGACAATGTGCTTCAATATTCTCGCTGAAGGTGTTTTCTATTACCGTTTTTAGCTTTGACGTAAACAGTGTGCATCAATTGAATGCCCGTTAAAAGTGAAACCAGTTGAACTTTAACCAATCAGGGACTTGGATTTGGTAATTATGTGTGGATGGCGTCCCTTTTAATTCATGGAAGTGCCAATTGTTTCAACATTTTCATGGTGGAAAAATTATAAATTGCAGTTAGTATGGAATTATATGACACTACGTCTTTCACATATTGGAATAGAGTTCTGTGAGAGAAAAAGCCTGAATATAAATTCACAATATTTGCAGTGCTTTAACATTTCATACCAAGTCTCTTCCAACTGCAGGTGGCGGACTTGTGACACTGCATGCTAGCAACATGGGCTAAACACAAGTTCAGGAATGCACATTATTGAACCTGTGTCACATGGTCACATCTGAACATGAGTGTTACTGGTTTTGTGTTAAATATTTTACAACAAAATATAAAAATGGAAACATGAATGTACATTAACTGTAAAACTGATGAAGTATGGATGAATTTACTCTTAAAGCTTAGTGTTACACTGACTAAAAACATGAACAAATGTTTGATGAAGAACATTGAGGAGGTGTATATAATAAATGTGTGACTTGTGTACTGTATAACGGGAATCAACCTTTTTTTTAAATTTCTTTCCTTCCTATCAATTGGTCTGCCCTTCTCTTCCCTCACCTGCCTAACATTTCAATGCACCACAAAATGTTTTTATGCATATTTATTCATTACTCTGCTGTCAATCAAAGGCCAGCCATGCAAAGTTCAGCAGGAGTGAAATACCACTAATATCCAAACATTTCTCAGCTGCATTTGGATAAAGCCTGGAAAAAAAAGCTCCAGTTCCAACACGTGTTTCATTGGTGACACCTTACTCAATTCAGGAAATTACTTTTCATTTCATCTGAGGACTTTGATGGATCCTACAAAATTTCAAACTTTGCAAAACTATTTCAGAGAATTTGTTTTCTGGAAATACATACTACATGATGCAGAACATAGAGATTGATTTTGATCACACTTTGAATAGAGGTGCATTTGTTGATCTAAATATTATTTGTTTAATATAGAATTGCCGTGTGTTTAATATCAAAAGTCAAATAACAAATTGGGAGCGTGCAAGTGCAGACAAACTTTATTTAGTTATTTTTACACCAAGTAGGACATGAATTTTTCGGTTTCCGGGTTACAGGCAGGGCGCGTGGAGTGGCTCTCTGCGGATACAACTATCTTAAATTACTTAAAAAGTTGATTTTCTCCAAAAAGAGAGCTGACCATGCCCCCTAAGAAATCCCAGGAATATGAAGAGCTCAAAAAAGCTATTGATAGCATTCAAGAAACGCTTAAATCTTTTATGGATCAGGTGTCGGCTAAGCTAACGCCGCTAATGGAGATGTTGGAAGAGTTCCGAAGATTTCGGGCTCAAGACGAGCAACGAGAAAACCGGGTCGACATTCTGGAGAAAAGACTGGACGATGTGGAACAGCAAGTAAGGATGAACAATGTCATTCTCACTGGATTACCAATCAAGCCTGGAGCGAAGCTGAACGCAGGAGCTAGCACTGCTAATGCTAATGCTAGCGCTAGCGTAGCTAGCAGTGCTAATACGGAGCGCGGTGCAGCAGGGTCTCTTGATCAGCAAATACATTCATTTCTCACATCTAAAGGGATTTCCCTGGATCTCAATACCATCGAGACCTGTCACCTGCTCCCCAGGAGAAAGGAGACGGATAAACCAGCGATCCTCATCAGGTTTGTGAATCATAAACACAAGCTAGCTCTGATGAATCAACGTAAAAACCTCAAAGGATCTGCTGTTTATCTGAACGACCATCTGACCAGAAGGAATGCTGAAATCTCCAAACATGCACGGCTTCTCAGGAAGCAGAAGAAGATTGAGAACACTTGGGTTAAAGGCTGCAGGATTTACGTCAAACCACTCGGTCCACCGGACCGGTCCAAGGTTCTGGTTGTGAACACCATGAGCGACTTTGAGAAGTGCTTGTTTACAGTTGTCTAAAACAACATGAAGTAATAAACCAAAGAGTCAAATAATTTCAAGAAATATGACACCTGTATTCATCACTTTCTCCATACGTCTGACGTCACCTGAATCAACAGCAGAGAGTTCTGACCTGCAGACAACTTGACCTCAACTTTCACCGAGCTGATATCAGCTGAAGAAGGATATGGACCTGAATCTAATGTCTGCAGACATAACATGGAAGAGGACTATAAACTGTTTTGAACCCAGAAGATCAGCTGTTTTTTCAGCAGAAGATATGCCAACCTTGGATAATTGACAGAATATGGACCCTTTTATTTTTGTTTTTGTTTTTTTTGTTTTTGTTTGTTTTTTTCTCTCCCTTACAGCATTACCTTATTAAATATAAAAAAAAAAATAAATAAAAAAAAATAAAAAAAATGATTAATAATAAAAATAATAAGTTAATGATATTACTTCACTTGCTCCAAAAATTGATAAATTGATTCAAAAATCTTTCCTAATGTAACATAATTTTGCACATGTTTTTAACTTTTGATACTTGATGAAAGTTTACTATGAAAATCTCTGAAACAGTGTTGTCTATTTTACTGATATAGTATTATGTTCTAATCATATGAATGACTTTTATGAGTAACATATATTTTAGATAACTGATCTGCATTTGCCATGTTGATTTCTATAATAGTTATTTTTAACATAATAATTAAGTGATTCATCTTTGTCATGTGCTTTATCGATACCTTATGATTTTTAATTCTGTCTGATAAAAACTGGGAACCGGATATTGATAAATCATGTAATAAAATGGTTATAGTATAACGGGGTGGAATTATATAAGTTCGCTTCCTTCCACTCCCTTTCAAGCAATAATTATTAATATGCCTAATTATCCTAAGTTTGATTAGTTATTGTATGAATGTAAAACTGCAGATTGTATTGCTTTTGTGTATTGTTCCTACTTGATTGCTTGAAATAAACCATTTCAAATCAAATCAAAAAAATCAAATCAAATTTCAAGTTTTACTTAATGATTTATGCTGCATATGGAATCATAATCAACGGCAAATATGTTTTTTTTATGTCACAGACCATATGGTCAGATGTGCCCACCATTTTTAAACATGAAAATAAAGGCAAACCTAATTGACACAAGGGTTGAATATATTTATAGATGTTGGAGTCGTTCCACATCTGTTCTGTGACAGCAGCTGAAGTGTTTGGGAAAAAAAAAAAAAGAACAGCACACCAACTTTGAAAAAGATGGGAGGAGCAGCCTATTCCTCAGACAAAATGTTGCTAAGACTGTGCAGCGATTGTAACTTTAGGGTGTATTCAGACTAGGAAAATCTCTTTTTTCATATTGAGTCCGCTTAATTTGTTCCAGGTGGAGTTCCGAACCTTGAATTTGTCTTTATTCAGACTGGCATTAAGTAGACCATTTTATTACAGAGCAAAGCTTGTAAACAAAACCACGCGACTAAAGATCTCTTTAGTCAGTGGCCAGGAAATAAGAGGGTTTGTCAAAAAGACAAGAGAACGAACGTGCTACTCTTTACAATTCTCATTGGACAGTTAACTTATTAAAAACTTGATATTTCGATCATCAGTTCTGAACAACTGGATCAAGGCTTTTTTCTTGTTACTTTGGTATGGTGGAGGTATGCTGCAATGCAGCAACTGGCACAGAGTCGTGCCATGTGTGTGCTTTAACTCAGAGGATGCTAGCAACTGCAGTGCTGATGAGACGTCAGGTATGAACGTAAACTGGTTAGGGTTTATGAAATATAGATTGTCAGGAAAACCGAAAGAAGTAATGTGTGTCATGTTAAAAATTGTTTTAATGAGCCTGCATTCATCATTTCAATGAGCTGCTGTGTCTCATTGATGAGGTGTTGTGGCATTGATTATAAGAGAATTCTGTTAAGGAAACTACAAGGTAGTCTTTAGGGTTCACGCCTCGGGCGAATGCCGTGTAACGAGACACAGAAAAGCATGTAAGAAGCGTTTTCAGCTTAAAACACTTAAAATAAACGTTCTAACAAGTAAACAGTTAGACTTTTTTTCTGTTAGATAAAGGGTTTGCTGGATTTAAAGAAAAATAAATAAATAGAAAGGAGTCTGCATCAAAGTGAATTTGTTTCCATCACTTAGCTTAGCTTTGCTTTGCTTTGCTCTGGTGTTTGACAGACAGAAAAGTCTATTCAAGGTTGTGGAAAATGGACAAAAGATCAAAGGAAACATCACGCTCATAAAGAATAACAATAATTAGATTAAATAATTAAATAAATATCTTGTCTGGAACATTGTCATGTATAAAGTAAAATGTTTTGTTAAAAAAAAACAATGTTGTTGCATAATGAGGAAATAAAACACTTTATGTTCTTAATTTTTTATTTATTTCTTTTTATTTATTTATTTAATCATTTATTTTTCGTCCCCAAAAAGTATCGATAAGAGTATAATTAAAATACCGGATCGATGAGCAGTATCAATAAGAGTAATAGTATACCGTTAAAACCTTAACGATACCCATCCCTAGTGAGTACTTATAACACTTGCTGGCAGGAATTGTCTTTTCGGTGTTTTTAACATGTCCTTGTAGCATTTTTCTCACGATGAAACACGTAGATAAAATAATTTAAGATGAAAATTGTGTTTCTAAAGTAAATCTTTATCCAAATCATCATGGACCAGAAGCAGATGAAAAACCTGTTGTTTGAAAAAGCTTATATATGCAACTCAGCAACTGTCTCCCCAAGGTCCATATGATAAACTGGATTAGCTAGCAGTGCCAAGGCAGAGCCAGTACTTAGTTTTACACATGTTCTTTGTAACAACAGCTTTTCAGGAGGTAAAGCAGAAAGTCCCTCTAACAACAGGAGCCATGAGACTAAAAGGAGACCCACAAAAGCTGAGTGCCATGAACTGTCTAATCTAAGTTTAAAAAAAAAAAACATACATACTTACTCTTGTTTGGTGTCTACATCTGGCCATTCTTTTAAAGAAAAGATCAATTTGTTTGTGCAATCAGGTTTATGCTGTTCAGTGTTTAATTATAGCAATTAGTGTTGTAAACATAGTGCAATGTGCCAAATTGAAAGCCATTCACATCTGTTCATGACTCAGAAAATAGTCTTTGCACTTCCTTTGTGTAGAAAAAGCTATAGAAGTGCCATTAGCCTTTGAGGTCTCACTTACAGCAGGATTTTCAATGTCATTTTGCAATTCGTCAAGAAAATTAGTGGCAAAGAACACTGACTGGCAAGGAGCACTGTTTACCATATAAACACGGGCAATGGATACTGGCATGTTGCTGTGACGAGTGACTGAAAGAAACTTTGCCATGTAAGTGCAGATCTATCACCTTGCAGCCTCTGAGTAAGTTAGATAAGCCAGAGAAGTTTTGTTTAGATAACACCTTAAATAGTTAAAGGCAATTCAAAAGACTTTACATAAACTACAGAAAAGTTAAAACAGCATAAAAAGAAAGAAAATAAATTACAAGAAGAAATAAAAACAGAAATGTAGCAGTAAATTGCATGTGCCGCAGCTTCCTAAACAAAGACACTAGAAAAAAAAAAGAGCCATGACTCAACAGGGGGCTTTTTAAGCCTTTACAGTGTGAGCCATTCCAGGACTACATCATTAGGGATTCCAAATTCATAAAAATGCACAATAAAAACACAAGAACAAGGGTTTGGATAAGAGAAATTTCATGTTTTTTTTAGGGGTAACTTAAATTTTCTTTTCTCTACGTGCAACAGAGGCTTCAGTCAGATGAAACCTCTCTGAAACTGATGTTTTACCTGAGTTTATTGAAGTATTCTTGTTAAATGAAACTTCTGTGCTGCGGTGCTTCCCATACATACATACATACATACATACATACATACATACATACATACATACATACATACATACATACATACATACATACATACATACATACATACATACATACATACATACATACATACATACTGTATGTATAGAAAGCATATATGGACAGCATATATGAAAAGCGGCTGAAATATCATACAGGAACATTTGTGCAGAATATGGACTGGAAACACTAAAGTCAATATGGGAAACGCCTCCGAAAGTGCTAGAGAAAGAGTGAGTAAAGATCCAGTGGGACTTTTAGATCCAGAGTGACAGGATGGTAATGGCGAACCAACAAGACAATGGAGTTCTGCATAAAAAAACAGAGGAAACTCAAGAAAGAACTTGAGAAACTGGAGAAATTACAGAGACTCAGAGAAGAACTTGAGAAAGCATGGAAAGTGAAGGTGACAGTGTTGCCCGTGGTAATTAGATGCTGTGAGATGGAAGGAGGAAGAGGCTCCAAGGGAACAGAGATATTACAAAGACCAATATGGGGAAGGGGTGCATAATCTTGCAAACAAAGGAGACATTTTTTGTTTCAGCGGTTTGTTGGGGTTCTTGAGGACTATTGGTGATGGTAAGGGCTGCTGAATTTAAACAATTTAAAGGTTATTGGAGGATTTATGAAAAACTAAGCATAAGTGAATTATTCTTATCAATGAGGACTTGATGAGGCTGAAGACCAAAAGAAGCAGAACGGCAGGGAAGGGGCAGAGACAACAGATTTTGATAGATGGAAATATGCCGACAGGGTAAGATTAATAATGTGCTATTGTGTGATGGGTTGATAAATGGAGCTCAGTGTCGTGTGTAAAGCAATAAAAATTAATACAATAATAACAGAAGATATTGCTAAGGGGAAGAGGGTAGGAAATGAAGGGAAAAGGTCTCCAAAGAGAACCCTGGGGTTCACCCTGGGGAAGGTGTGAGAAAGTTGTTAAATTAACTGAGTCCAATATTATTGATGGTGTACATTGTGAATTGAAAAAGTAATAATACCCATAAAAGTTAAATTGTATTTATCTAAAAATTCAAAAACAATTAAAAAAAAATGTTTTAAGAATGATTTTTTAAAATTTTTTAAATTTAAATACTTCGATACACTTTTTCTTAATTTTATCTTTCAATCTTTCACTTTTACACACAAGAACGGATTTAATATGCTTAAAGTTAATTTAAAAAAATGTTTTATTTGAAATGGTTTATTTCAAGCAATCAAATAAGAATACATAAAAACAATACAATCATCAGTTATACATTCATACGACGACAAATCAAACTTTGGATAATTAGACATATTAATAAATATTGCTTAAAAGGGAGTGGAAGGAAGCGAATTTATATAATCCCACCCCTGTTCTACCGTAACCATTTTATAACATGGTTTATCAATATCCGGTTCCTAGCTTTTATCAGACAGAATTAAGAATCTTTAAATATCAATAAAGCACATGACAAAGTTGAATTACTTAACTATTATGTAAAAAATAACTTTTAGAAATCAACATGGCAAATGCAGATCCGTTTTTCAAAATATATACAGATTATGTTACTTATAATAGTCATTGATATAATAATAAAAAAAATAATACTATATCAGTAAAATAGACGTAACTGTTTCAGAAATTTTCTTAGCAAAATTTGATCAAGTATCAAAAGTTAAAAATATGTGTATTACTGTGAGTAATCAGGAGATCTCCCCTCAGTGCCCTACCCGCCAATTTTAACTGCACCCCCTTAGTACAAACACCTTTTTTACTCCTCAAAATATACATTCGAACACACACACATGCACACACACACCCTTACAAACACACGCACACACATTTTGCAAGGAAGGTGGGTCATAGGTCCATCTGTCCCCTACCCCATCCCTGGTGGGGGTTACTGGGCCCTTGGCAACGGCGGCCGTGTCCCCTGGGTGCCGGTTTCCTTTGCCCGGCGGTGCTCTCTCCACGCAGGGGGGGGTTCACATCACACCTGAGCTGTGGATGTCCGTGTCCCTGTGGGGTGGGTTCTGGTCCTTGCCCCCGGGTGCTGGGCCTCGCCAAATCTCCAACTGTGGCCGAGCCTGGTCGGGCCATGTTTACAACAACCCTCGTGGGCCCCCCTTTTCCCCGGGGTGCCCACCTCCTGGGTGGAGTCAGCTGTCCCCTTGCTCCTTCCTGGACCAACCGTAGGCCGGGTGGGTGGCTGCCTGGAGCGTGGAGCGGGTCTCCCTTGGGGGGTCCTGGCTCGTACCTGGGGTTGGGGCGGGGGGATGCCTAGAACTCCTGGGTGGTGATGAGGTGCTCGTCTGGGGCTGTGGGCGCCCTTCTCGGGTGGGGCCCTGCGCTGGGCCCTCCCGGCGCGGCGGGGGGGTTGCTCTTCTGGCCGGGGGGCGGTGGTTTTCTGCCTGCTGCCGTTTGGCGTTGGGGGGGTTCTGGCTGCCGCTGCTGTTGCAGTGGAGGTCTTGGTGTGGGGATGGCTGGGCACTCCCCCTTCTTCTTTTCATATTTCACCATCCATTTTAGAAGAACATAAACACTCACCTGAGCACAGGTGTTAGCTCACCTTTACACTAATAGTTTGCATGATTGAATGAATGAAATATTTCACACCAGTTAGCTTGAAGGCATGGGTGTGCGTGTGTGAACACTATTTGTTTTGTGTACATGTTGACAGGTGGACATTTCTGCAGCTAGCATGTGTGTTGATGACATTTGAGTGTGTGTGTGGACAGGCCCCGCCCTTTGAGATTTGTACTGCACTTGAACCTTACCGTAATGATAAACATCCAGTAAACTTGTTGCTTTATGCTGCTTCATGGTTCTCTCTCTTCTTCCGTCCTTTCCTTTTCCGTCCGGTCCAACATCAAAGATTTTCAAATATGATTGAAATGAATAAAGTTTGGCCTCAGTTACAAGGGGGGTTTATTCAGACAGTCCTCTGGTTTGTCTGAAGATTAATAACCCCTGTTGTTAAAGTAAAATATGTCCAACACAAGCGGCCTTCAGCTCTCATCTGTTTGCCTAGCTGTTGGACAGGACAAGTTTAAAAAAAAAAAAATAAATAAATAATAAACAGAGTTTATAGTTCTCTTCGCTGTTATGTCTGCAGACATTAGACAGAGGTCCATATCCTTCTTCAGCTGATATCAGCGGCGCCTAAGAGTTGAGGTCAACTTGTCTGCAGGTCAGAAGTTTGCTGTTAATCAGGTCACTTCAGACTTTTGGAGAAAATTATGAATCCAGGCGTCATATTTCTTGAAATGATTTGGCTCTTTGATTTATTTCTGCATGTTGTTTCAGACGACCGTGATCAAATACTTTTTAAAGTCCTTCATGGTGTTCACAACCAGAACCTTGGACCGGTCCGGTGGACCGAGTGGTTTGACGTAAATCCTGCAGCCTTTGACCCAAGTGTTCTCAATCTGCTTACGCTTCCTGAGAAGCCGTGCATGTTTGGTGATTTCATCATTCTTTCTGGTCAGATGGTCGTTCAGATAAGCAGCAGAACCCTTCAGGTTCTTCCTTTGATTCATCAGAGCTAGGTTGTGTTTATGATTCACAAACCAGATGAGGATCGCTGGTTTATCCGTCTCCTTTCTCCTGGGGAGCAGGTGGCAGGTCTCGATGGTGTTGAGATCCAGGGAAATCCCTTTAGACGTGAGAAATGATTCCACTTGCTGTTCCAGAGATTCTCCACCGCTCTCCGTTTGAGAGGGACTGCTAGCGCTATTAGCATTAGCATGTTCTACATCGTCCAGTCTTTTCTCCAGAATGTCGACCCGGTTTCCTCGTTGCTCGTTTTGAGCTGCGGAATCCTCGGAATTCTTCCATTAGATCCAAGATCGGAGTTAGCTTAACATTCACTTGTTCCATAAAGGGATATAACGCTGCTTGGATTTCATCAAGAGACTTTTTAGGTCTTCGTAGTCAGGGTTTTTCTTGCGGGCCATGGTCAACTTTTTAAGTCACTTGAAGATAGTTGTATAGACGCAGAGAGCCACACACACGTCCGTGCTGTAACCCGGAACCGGAAGTCAAGTCAAGTGCTGTGAAATTCATAATTCAAATTATGACAATGTTTTTACCGTAGAAACACACATAACATAGATGTCTACGTGTGTTTGACATGTATATGTGTTTATATACGCAGATTCCAAATGAAATGAAACTACAAAAATTCCATTCAAATTTATGAATTGATAAAAAGGTTTTTTTTTATATTCATGAATTTATAATCATTGGATAACAATGCATAATCCTGAGATAACCGGATATTTAGTTTTAATGATGATTTTAAACCTAAAATAGTAGCATAAATCCTTAAACAAGGTCAATTTAAAGCAATATCAGCAGTGTCATACTACATGCAAGGAACAAAATAAATAAATAAACAAAAACATTTTTAATAATACATGTAAAAAAATACATTAAAAATGAATAAATAATGAACAACTAATACATTTGAAAAAATACATTTAACAGACAGGGTTTCGGGAACAAGAAAATTAAATTTTGCTCATTATCCGAGATAACATTAGGAAATAAATCCTATGGAATAATTACATTTCCAAAAGAGCTGTGTTTTTTTTTTTTTTTATTTTTTTTATTGCAAGGTTACTAATTTATGTCAAAATAAAAGTATTTTCCTTTTGAGTTCTCATTTGTTTCTGTATTTTTGTGAGCCACATACTGACAAACAGCTGTCAGATTACCTCAAAAATCTAAAAATATATATGTTTTTCTTTTTAGTATTTAGGCCCTTGCACAGTCCCTTCTGTTGCCCCTGTCGCTTCTGTTGCCCCTGTTCATGCTGTTCATCCATGTGTGAGTTATAGCTGGATGCATTCATCCTTTTCTCTGATGCTCAGCAGTCCTTGTACCCCAAATCCCCCTTTCCCTCTCTCCTACCTGCTGTCACCAGTTGGCTCACCAGCTGCCTCTAACAGTTAGTGAAATTCCCAGTTCTCTTTCATGCCCAAAGGTAAGAACGGGTAAAAATTACCACTAACAAACACCCAAGCAAGACAAAGACAAATCAAGTCATATTTAAAAATTCTCTCATAAAAAAGTTGTAATTTTACAGGGAATAGTAAACTTTGGTTTATCATACCTTTAAAGGGTCTTAGACCAGGACAGGATAGTCTTTTGAGAACTAGTAGACGTTTTCACATTGGATACATTTCAACTTTTCTATTTTGAAACAAGTAATTAAAATTAACTTTCTGTTCCAACCCTCCAATGGCCCCTTTTCCTTTACGCCCATGCACAATTGTATTAAGTAGGGCCAATAGCAACAAAGGAGAGGCAGGGCCGAAGCTCCACCCCTCCCTGACTGCCTTCCTCAGAGCTAAAAACAAACCAACACTAGATCAACACTAAAAACAATTAGGAAGTACTGACTGTTCTTTTAGCATTTATTTTAATTTTAACTAACCCACACCCTATTTTTTTTTAAAAGTATATACATTTTTTAATAAAAATAGGTAGTCAGGATTTTTACGCCAGTATTTCTTCAGAGTAAAGTGTTATCATCATTCTCAACAGCATATCCCCCTCAATTACCGCAAACGCAAAATGGACGTTTATTAGAAACCTCAAAAGGCCTCAGTTCTGATAGCAACTTGATATAACCTTGAATTATTATAATGAAAAAAGGCAGTTGGCATTAGGGAACAAGCGTCCATTTTGAAGTATTGAATAATTCTTTCTCTGAAAGAAATTCCTTCATCACTTGATATCCCGTACCATTATTCAAGCAAGACAGATCCTAATGAAAGGTCAATTCTTTGTTTCGGAGAAGCGTATTGATCCTCAAACCTTAAAAAATGTCAGTTATAACATTTACAGACTCCCACTTAAAATAATGCATTCTATCATTGTGCACAACTACAGACACCCCCATGCAGCTAAGGTAATGATGGGTAAAGGATTGGAAATTTGTTAGAACTACAATCCCATGTCTGTGTACCTTAATGACAGTTATTATTTTGTCAAACTGTGACTCTCACTATGCAGATCCATAGCTGACTGCAAGATATTTCCTCCATACACCATAATTACGCATGACTGATTATGTGCGTGTATTCCTCCATGTGCAGGCAGTTCCCTAGTGGTGCTGATAATTATAGTGATGACTGACAGCTGTACAAAACAGAAACTTTACGATACCCACCAGATTCTGCAACTTTGTGCTGCCAGAAAAAAAAAAAAGAAGTGGCGAGTGTAATTTCTGTAACTTTATTTACCCTGTTGAGTCGGAGACAACAAAAGTAAGCAGTGGGTAAGCAGTGTAAGATAGCATGGCCTTAATCCTATTTACTAAGTTTGCTTCCATACCAGTCTGCTGATTATGAAAAAAAAAACAACAAAAAAACTTTCCTCTGAAAAAAGAATGCTTAATATATTGTTTTGTGTCCAAAATATATCCTGCACGTGAAAAAGTTGATTGCAAGGAGAGCAGAAGCAATGTCCAAACACATTATTATTTAGAAAAGCATGATATATTATCTCTAAATATTTAATATGAAGACTTGTATTTTCTTTTGTTGTTGAAAAAAGGCCTATCAATGTCTGCTTTATTTCCTATTATTTAATAAAATATTTTATTTGAAGTACATTGTATTACATAGCTCACCCACAAATAATAACAATTTAATTGGATATTTTTATGTGTTTATTAATGTAAATGTAAAAGCTTATTTTTAGGTTTTTAATTTCCATACAAAGACTAAAGGGTAGAAAACCTGACTTGTACAAAATATGTTTATATTGCATGTAAATATTATATTTGCTTAATACTACTGACACACACTTCTTTATCTGTTCCAGAATGATTGAAAACATAAAATGTCTATATGTCTAGATGATTTCATTGAGCTGTCATGGCGTGCGAGTGCTGCTACCGTACGATTTATTGTAATCGAACAGTGGCAGTGGGACGCTCTGGGGTCAGGACGGCGGCTGGAGGGTAGCAGTTGAAAATCAGACAATCATTAGAAGATCTTGGGGACTTTGGGGACCCTCCTGTCTGTAAATTATCACTTTGGATTTATCATTTGCCTTCCTGCCTGTCACTGGATGTCATGATCACGCGAGACTTGGCAGACCCAAATACTGGAACCCGGAGGGAGACTCAGGAAAACTGTAAGGTGAGTATAATGGTTTTAATTTACAGCCAGTGGAAGGATTATTGAGCACAATGGAAGTCCAGAGATCTTGAAGCAGCGCTGAGGTGTGGCTGGAGGGTCTTGACGGCAGCAATCGGAGGACAAGTCCTGAGCAGGATGCGAGGTAGAAGCGAGGAGCACGGATGGATGACGGCAACCAAGTGAGCACTCGTGGTGAATATTCCTGAAGGCGGGGGGACAGACAAGGAGTTAGTCAGACTAAGCACCATAGGAGTACAACGAACTGGCATCAGATACTGGTCCTGGATCTCCTTAACCCTTGTGCTATCCTATGATCCCACTCTTACATTGACGTGTTCTACCTACCATGACAAAGGTGGATAAAGGTGAAGAGGATTTCATGGAATCCATGGACACCAGTGAAGATCACAAATCATTGAAGAAAAAAGTTCGGCGCACTGTCTTGTGGGGTCTAGATGACCCAACTCTCGATGTTAAAGTGCCTAGGATAGCACAAGGGTTAAGAGGCTGCAGGCTGATGAGGTGAGTGACTTCACGCAAGGAGTGAGAGGGGGAGGGGGAGGAAACTGACAGGGGCACCATGACACTGGACTGCCACCACGCAACCTTGAAATGCACCCGGGTGGCCGACCGATGTCAAAAAGATGTTGGGTTGCTGTAAAATTATAATTTTTTTCTTAAAACCTCTACCAAACCCCTAACCAATGAGCAGTGTGTACAAATGCAACTTCTGCCTGCCAATTATGAATGCCACCGACTTCTTCTTTTTGTGAATTTCCAATAACTTTTCTTTGCAACCAGCACCAGAAAAAAACAAAAAAAAAAACTCACATCTTACAGTTTAATACCTGTTTTTTTTTTTTTCTTTTACTTTATCTAAACTATCTTAAAATGAACTGTCCCTTATTTGAATATGCTCAAATACTCGTTTGGTTTGATTATAATAGTGGAGTCCTCCTTTAAAATATGGCACGATGACAACATAAACAGTCACTGACACATCCATTAAGAAGTAAAATAGTGGGACTTATTGCAGGGAAATAAAAAAAAGCAAAATAAACAAACCCTCAATCATCTGTGCATCCATCACATACCTTTCCCTCTTATTTAGTCAGTGCCTTCTGATGGATATATGAAATATGATGTATTTTCAGATCTCATCTGAATAAATTTCATTGCAAAGTGATGTTATTAGTTATTGCTGTGTGCAAAAAGGATGGTACACAAACACACACCTAACTCTGACAGCAGATATTTTTTTCCCTTTACAGTAGAGAGTTAATAAAAAGAAACCCAGTTTTTTTCTGTTTCTTTGTTCTCTCATACAGACTGGTGATATTCATATCTCCACATGGTTTTAGAAAGTAAATGTACATGTTCGATCTGTTTTCTTTGCAACTATGCATGATGGCCTGCCTATGAATCTTTATAAAACCAACAGGCATGACTTATATATGTGGCATGAAAGAAAAATATTGTAGTGTTTTTGACACCTGCCTATAGCTTACAGGGGCCACATTTGTTTCCCAGTAATTGCAGGGACTGAATATTGTTTTTAAGATCTTCACAGTAAGGCAGGTGTGAGAAATAAAGTAAGAAGTTAAAGTGTGGGTGACATGGCCTATTTTAATAAGCCAAAATATAGTAAATAGTCTCTATTTCATGTTGCGATTGTTTTTAATATTTTTCGAAAAAGAATAAATAGCGAAAAACGCGATATAAACACCGAGGACGGCCGCCGGCTTCACGCATTCCGCCGAATTCGCGCCGCCCTGTTTGTGACGTAACGAAAGGCAGACAACATGGCTAGCACCGATAGCGAAGCACAGAGTGATGCTACCGTCTTCCAGCCAAGACCACTTAAATTTGTTTTTTTTAATCGTCTTCTCACAACTGAGGTCGTGACCACGCTCAATAATGACGATGCCCGCATTATTGATCGCAAACTCTTCAGATTTGTTTGTGAAAGTTTAGCGTGTGTCCCCAGTTTTGGTCTCTAGGGGATCCGTCACGCTGACCACGTGGTACAGACAGAGCCAATCAGAGCCGTCGACGCATCCGAAAGCAACTAAAACGTCCCGTCATTGGTCAATTAGGCCGGGTAGACGAGAGATAGCCGCGACCATAGAGGAAGCGATCCGCAGAGAAATATAGAAAATAAAGCTAAAATTCGCCGATTTCAGACAATTTTTTCATCCGGAAAGCGATTTGTCCATAGAGATCAGGTCTTTATTTCCAGGAAAGTACGTTCGGTTTGCTCGAGGGCTTCGGTTTCGCCCTCGTGCGTTGAACTTGTTTTGTCCATTGTTTCAGCAGCGTTTCTTGTTTTGGGAATTTATACACAGATACACTTTCACTAGATGTATTGCTACATCCAGCTGCCACACAACGACTTGGCATGTTGATGATTAACAGAGAATTAACGAATTAACGATGATTAACGAGAGAAACGAAGACTACCTGCTTTGTTTACCTGCTGTCCGAAGCGGAACTACGGAAGTCAATGCCTTTCGTGACGTCACAGGTCATTTCGGGGTCACTTCCAGCCTGCGCTCTTAGCGGCAAATTCAAATCTCTGATTCCTTCGAAAGATGTCTATTATTCATATGCTTCGGATTTTTTTCGACGCGAACTATTGGTATCAATAGAATCAGCGTTTAAAGGGCTTTTTTATTTGACAAAGTTGTTCAAAGCATGGCATCCACACTTTAAGGTAACATTTGTTTTTGTAGCAATATGTATTTTTTATATTTTATATATATATTTACATAATTTACCCTGAAAAGTGTTATAAAGACAACTAATTAGAGTATTTTGTTACAAGAGCTGAGTTGTGACCAGAGTATCCATAGATGCATCTTCTGCCGCTCATCCTGGACCCTGTCGTGGCGTGGGGGCAGCGGTCTAAGCAAAGATGCCCAGAATTCCCTCCTTCCTCTCTCACACCAAACCACCCGTCGATCTCATGCTCCGCTATCCTTTAAATTCCCATTATGTCATTTTATTTAATGTCTTCCTCTTCAAAAGTCAATCTAATCCACTCAAAATCTGAAAAATTATTATTGATAGGCCTATACTGCCTCAGGTATTTGTGCCATGAAAAATGCAACTAAAGTGACAATGGCTGAGTGTTGTGTAAAAGTGGGTATGTGCAGTTTTAGACACTGTAAAATATGCATGTTTTTTTGTCATCTATTTAAAATATGGTGTTCGGTAACAAGCAACTCTTAGTTGTTCATCAAGTGCCAAGAAGTTATCGTGGAAAAGCAGAGAACACTGCAGGGGAGGTTAATGTTTCATAAAGCATTTGGCTGTGATGTGCATGGAGACAGTTACTCCCACCTTTTGTGCTCAAAAGTTCCTGGACTACTAAAACAGTAGTTTATTCTAGTCTATTCTGCTTATCGTGTTAATTTTTTTTAATATTTTCCAAAGCCCTCTAGGTATATAGTATGTTGTGGTGTAATGATGGATGTGTGTGTGATAAAGAATACAAACTTGTTCTCAAACAACCTTTGAATTCTGCTTAAACCTTACTGACCTGCCTAATGGGACAGTGGAAAAATATGGGTAAAGGTTTTAAGATTTAAACCCTATTTAAACTTTATCTATGCTGTCGTGCAATATTTATCTATTACCATATTTGGGCATGTTGCTTTGGTGCAAAAGATGTGAGCCTACGTCAAATTTTAAAAAACACTTCCAAACTAAATGAAACTATAAAAACTAATTTTGAAAAACAATCATTTCCTATCACTCCACATGGCACAGCATCTCCCCTCCCTTAGGAATGTTAGTCATTGACAGAGGCTTAATAAGTTCAAGGCAATTTAGATCAAAAGAAAAAACAAAAACGATGTACCGTGATCGTCGTGTCCATCAACATCAGCATAAGCTATATGTAGCGGTGGTTTGTAGAGATCTTTAGTGATGGGCAGTCACTCACTCAAGATCCTATAATAACAAGACAAATTTAAACTAGGTTCATATTTGTGTTGGAAAACTTAGATTTGTATTTATTTATTTTATTTTCAATTTGTAAAATTAAAAAAATAAATTATATTCATTGAGGTCCAGAGATCTCATTGGTTTCTCTCTAAAATAGCAATAAATAAATAAACAAATGACTAAATAAAATAAAAAAGAAAATTGTTCCTAGCACTGCGCTTTTCTGGACTGAGAGGTCTGAGATCTTTCCAGGTATCTGTTGTAGCCACTCCTCCAGCTTGGGGGTTACTGCCCCGAGTGCTCCAATTACCACAGGCACCACTGTCACCTTCACTTTCCAGGCTTTCTCCAGTTCTTCTCTGAGTCCCTGGTATTTCTCCAGTTTCTCAAGTTCCTTTTTGATGTTACCATCACTTTGCACTGCCACGGCCTGAAGAAACGGCTTTCCTTTGTTCTTTATCCACCACTACAATGTCAGGATGGTAAAGGCAAACCAATCAATCAGTCTGGATCTGGAAGTCCCCCAGGATCTTTGCCCTTTCATTCTCTACCACCTTTAGAGGTGTTTCCCATTTTGACCTTGGGTTTTTCAGTTCACATTCTGCACACTTGATCCTGTATATTTTTCCAGCCAATGGTTATGGCACTCCATGTATGCTTTCCCTGCCAGCAACTTACACCATGCAGTTATGTGCTGGATTGTTTCCGTTGCCTCTTTCCCCTTTCTACTCCTTGGGTCTTGTCTGGTATGGTAGATCTGAGCCTCTATGGCTTTGGTGCTCAGGGCTTGTTCCTGAGCTGCCAGGATGAGAGCTTCAGTGCTGTTGTTTCCTAAATTTGGACTTTTTAACTTAGGGGTCAATAAGAAATTGCTCCATTCTGAAGCTTACCTCTAGTGGTCATTTGATCAATTGCAACATCTGTTGGCTTTAAATCAGAAAAGACAACAGAGCTTGATTTCAATTAGTCTGAGTTTCTAAATGAAGGGCCTTGCATGTGTTATGTACTACATTTATTTAATGTGTTTTCCTTTTTTTTTTCTTCTGAAAAGTAAGTACTGCTTGTTAATTTGATCAATTTTTCCTGAATTTGCCAATTTTGGCAGACTTTAAAAAATTACAGTACACCCTTCTGATGGTGGAGGCAAGGAAAGAAAAACAAGTTTTGCCCTATAAATACATTTGGTTAATGCTGTAGCAAAGCGTTTTCCATTTCATTGTTTTCTATTATCCACAAGTACACTAACAGTTCTAGACTACCAAGATTTTTTCTGGTCTTGAAGATGCTCAGATTGGAGGGTCATTGTTTACATTTACTCGTGATAGTTTTCTTAAAGACAGTAGAGATTATAAGGAAACTCTGGCCAATAATAAAAAAAGTGTTTATGTTGTGTAGTGATTGAAGCCAAATTGCCTATGCTTGGTTGTGAATGTGTGTGATAAAGCAAATCTAATTACATAAAATAAAGCCTCTTCTATCAAAAGTCTTTGATAATGTACTATCTTAGCACAAGTAAAACTGATTTACAGATTGTAAAGGATATCATTTGAAATAATGTATGCTTCTCAGCTGGACCTATCATGACTGAATTGATCCAGGTCCTTTAATTTCGTCTTCCCTTGTGTTCTTTGTGTGCACCTGTGAGTGCATGTGTGTGTGTGTGTGTGTGTGTGTGTGTGTTTTTTTTCTCACTGTGAATATGTTGGACCATGCTGGAGTGTTTGCATGACGGTGTCTGTAATTTGCTTGATGCAGCATGTCTATTTTAGCCCCTGGGAGGTATATTATTTGGCTTACCTCTGGTGTGACAACACTGAAGTAATCCAAAAGCCATTGGCTGCCACCAGCAACCGACTAACATTAAAGATTAAAGCAGTCACTTAGAACAAAGCAGACTTTGTTGCTACTGTCTCCTCTACCGGGGCCACTGAATTTGTTGTTTGTATTTATGTACGGTTGTGTAGTTTGCTGGGCAGACGTATGCCATTGGCTTTCAGAAAGTCATTCAGGTGACAAAAAAACATACAAAAACAAAAAAAACAAAATGGAAACACTTGTCCGCATTGAGGTGTGTTTTATTGATGCAGTCAAATAACAAGCTTTTATAATTTATGCAATTTTTACCTTGATTTTGGTGGAATGTATAATTATTTTCCCCCCGTTCTTTGCAGGTGCATGTTTTGTTTTCAAAGATGAAAGCTTTGCACATTAAAGCAGAAAGCATGCTGCTCTGCTTCATTTGGCATCATTTTGAGGACCACAGTGACTGACAAGGGTTGTGTGTGTGTCTGCGCATGTGATTCATGGAGGAGATGATTTGGCAGAGCTGAAGGCAAATAACATGTCCTTGTTGACTTAAAATCGTTCGCCTTGTTAACAGCATCTTCAGTCACCTTTCCTCCAAGAGGAAAGGTGACCGACAGCAACCCTCATGGGTGTCTTGTTAAAAAGGGACATCCATTTTTTTTTTAAATATACAAGTGTTGTTAGTTATTATGTGGAAATGTTTGTATACATAGTGGAGTCCTGCAGGGAAATTGTATGAGCAAACAAGAACATAAAATTAAACGATAAAACAAAAAGATAAGAGAAAACAGGCAAGGACCTAAAACACATTATATAGAATATTTCTCAATATTTTTGTGAATTTTTTGACCATTTTAATAAATGCTACTTATTTAATACTTCTAAGGGAACTTGGTCACTTATACTTATTACTGCAACTGCTTTTACACCGATTTGCGTGTCCAATACACTTCACGACGTTTCTCCAAAAATCTGTTTATAAACTAGATTTTCCAGACGCATATGGCAGGAGCTACTGTTAAAGGTTTTTATCCTGTTTGCTATAGAAGAAGCTTTATCTGTTTTTATTTACAGTGCACATAAAACATGGTTGAATTTGAGGGATCAGATTTATTTTAAAGAGCTTTACAAAAGCATCTGTAATCACATCTCCATGTCACAGTTCATGAGACCAATTCATAAGACTCTCCCAGTTGTGAGGTTCACTGTCCACTGCCAGAGCTGAGGGACAGCTGCTTTCAGCGGCACTTCCGTCTCTTTGTGACCCAATTTGTCGACTTGCTGTCCCACATTAGTTTGAGGAGGGAAGAAAAAAAGTTAAATTAAAGGACCTTTTTAAATTACAATAAATAAATAAATTTAAATATCATAAAGTTCAAGTGGAGAACCATCAGTTTCTTCAGGGATAATAACATCTAGTCCTATAAAACAGACCTCATGTTGGATTCGGACTGCTCCCACTGATCATGTCATCAACATGTCACGTGCCAAAACTGAGTCCCTGATTTGCTGACATGTTGTGTCTTCTTTGCAAAAGTTGCGATATTTTAATAATCAACCCAAAACACGCTGCTGCTAAACGATACACTGTGCCCAACAATTAATTCACGCCACAGGATCTCTGGTCTGTACATTGACTTAATATTGAAACTGGATGATCCTGACATGCAAATCCTGTTGGGCGTGAATGAAACTTTATTTAAATTCTTTGCCTGTTCCACATCTGCCTCCAATTGATGCTTATTCTCACGTCTGAGTTATGGATGCTGGTATTCTTTTCTATACATGCCACAATTGTTTAATTCAGGGTTGCACTGGCCAGAAGTGAGTGTTTTCAGCATAAGCCTTTTACGAATACTTGAAATTTCATCTCCACTGAAAGGTCCAACCTTGTCAAGTTTCCTAACAAATGCCAAGACATTTGATACACTTGATAGAAACCACAAGACAGTCTGCATACTCCTGGGGCATCTCATTTTATGGGTTACCAGAATCATTAAATTTGTTATGTAGTAGAGATCTTTATGTTGTAGTTAACCCTTGTGCTATCCTGGGCACTTTAACATTGGGAGTGAGGTTATCTAGACCCCACTAGACTGTGTGCTGAACTTTTTTCTTCAATGATTTGTGATCTTCACTGGTGTCCATGGATTACATGAAATCCTCTTCACCTTTATCGACCTTTGTCATGGTAGGGATAACATGTCAACGTAAGGGTGGGGTCACAGGATAGCACAAGGGTTAAGGCATTAAGCCCCTCAGAATGAAAATCCTAAATTCTTCCTTTGCTGCTTTTGATAGCAGATGGGAGGGTGGCTCCCTCTTCTACCAATTCCAATGGGTCCATTGTCACTATTCAATTAACAGTAAACTTTACTTTTATTTAAGGCGAACTCTATTGAAAGTGATCTCCCATTAACTCAGACATTGTTTTCCAACCCTGGTTCTCGGGGCACATTGTCCTGCATTTATCAGTCTAACTCTGCTCAAAGACATCTGCCTTTGATGACTGTCATTGTCAGGCTTCTGCAGAGCCTGATAATAAGCAGGGCAGCATGGAAAACATGCAGGGCAATGTGCCCCGAGGATCATGGTTGAGAAACACTGGGCTAGGACACCCTTTCACCTTCAGATGGGTTCACATTGGGACTTGCTCAAAGGGGGACAAACAAACACTTAACTCAGATTTAATCCCTCCAGCCCTACATCTTGAACCAGCAGCCCTCTCTCTGCAGGTCAATGCCATTAGGTTGCAATTGTTCCAAACTTTGTGTCATGATTGGGGCGAGAGTACAGAATGACCCAAAAGCTGGAACCCGGAAAGAGACTAGGACTCAATGGTAAGTTGAATTTAATCGTGAACGGAGGTTGACGGAGGGATCTTGAGGCAGATTTTCCAGAAGGAGGACTGCGGCGTCTGTGGACTGCGACCAGGTGAGTTTCCAACAGGTTTCTTTCCTGAAGCAGAGCGAGAGGTACAATGAGCAAAGAGTAACGAGACAGGAGTCAAAAACATGAGCTGACCAGACTATGCACCATAGGAGGAACAACGAACTGGCACCGGCTGATGATCCAGGAGGAGCTTAAGAAGGCAGAGGAGACGAGGTAAGTGGTTGCAGCTGGTCGCGTCCAACACAGGAGGGGGGGGGGGGGGGGAGTAGCTGACAGGCCATGACACTTTGCCTCCATATTTTCAGTAGTAAACTCAAATGCATTTGAGCTGTTTTCCATGTTTTAGCAATCTAAACATTATATGTACTGTAAATTACCTGTTTCTTGTAGAATATAGTGCAATCAAAGAAAAATGAATCAAGTTAATGTATTTTCAAAATTCATGGTGTTCAGTACTTTATTTGCAGTAACATTTAAGAGGAAAACTATAGATTTCTGATCAACATTTAGCTTTATTGTTGATCACATGGAAGGAACATTAGAAGGGAAATCGGTCCTCAGACTTTTACCATCAGTTATCAACAAATTTCAAACATTCATCTTAACTTTCTAAAAATGTTTTTCACCTTTTGGCATATCCCATCAGGGGTCACCAAAGCGAATCAACTTTCGCCAATTTGCACAGCTGGTTAGGGTTATAGGTGGGACACCCCTAGGAAGCAAATTCTAGTTTCCTGCACACAAGGCTTACACAAAACCAACTAAGCCATCCAGTTGCTTCTGAAGTTTCTAAAAAAGATACGATCACATCACACATTTTGTTTTCAAGTTTTTTTTGTTTTTTTCTGAAAAAGTCCTTCAAAACAAAGATTTTTTTTTTAAATATATTAAATAAGAAATTATTTACTATGAATAAAGAAGGGAGTCCTTATCGTTTTTTCTCCTCTTTGGCATTTTGGATGACCATCACTGCTGACAAAAATAAAAGATGCAAACACTATATTTTGTTGCTTGTAGTTGTTTACCATCCATCTAGAACACTTCTCTAAATGAGATTTGAAGCCCCAAGAGACTCCTTCTGGTAAAATAGTGCCTTTTGACTGCTCCCCATGATGGGGTCAATACAGTAAACTTATTTGCATTCAAGTAATTTTTGGAATTTGACAGTGTTTATGTTGGATGTTCTTCCAGGACTGTGACATAATTTGGTCTCATATGGAAGAACTCTGCAGGTCCAGTGGTTCTACTACTGTGCCATAGCCTTGACAAAGGCTCCTCCTCACAAAATAAAGGATAATATAAAAGAATAGACATATATTATTAAATATAGTGCAGAATTACTGACCAATTTAATTTTTAAAATACAGGTTGATCCTTTAGGTCCACTATAAATAAATTACAACAAGCAGCATTTGGAATATTTTAATATACCAGGTAAGTGGTCTCTGTTTTTTTAAAAGATGGATCTACTTGTCCAAAAATCTGACATAAATATCTTCCACTTTCCATGATTTTAGTGCAGCAAAATTATCAATATGTGTTTTTTTCCATAAAAAACATTAAAATGCATTCCTGCCATTGCTTGCCCTGATAAAGGTCAAATTGCAAAAGAGACCTAAAGCTAGAAAGTTTTCACACAAATACACCTCTTAACTTTTTGTGTTCTATCCCTACTAATTATTATTTATGCTTTACTGGTAGAAACATTGATGAAAAAAGGGGGAGCTATGGGTTATAGATTCATTTCAGTTAAGCTGGAGGTCCTAAGAGGTACGAATAAATGGAGGGAGATGGTAAGCTGGATACAAAGGAGTCTAAAGTGGGACTTTGCTGAAATAAATCAGAAACATACTTCTCAGTTTAAGTAGCCTGAGGCGCACTGATTAATGAAGAGGAATGTCCCTGCATCTCAGTCATTTATCTTCCATATTTTCTTGATTTGTGTTCATGACCTGTTCTGCTTCTTTTCATGTAGCCTGCTTTTTATCTAATGAGCCTTATATTGGAAAAGGTGAAGAGGTTTTACATAACTATAGATATATAGAACCACTGTCCACTGGGTAGTGTTGGTATTAGTGCATAACTAAAGTGATGCAATGTAGTAACATGCTACATTTTGCTGTATTGTTAAGGCATCCCATAAAGTTCATTAACTCTTGTATAACAACAGATATATGGCCGTAATGCTATTGTAAAAAGAAATATACTCTACAGGTAAAAAAAAGACTTTTGAGCATATATATTAATATTTCTGACTTCAATTACCAAGTTTTTGTTTAGGCTTGGACGACAAAAAAACTAAGATGGTGATTTTCAATGCCTAATGAGGATGTCTGGTCCAGTTATTAGCAATATTGTTATTATTACTGTTTTTTTTTTTTACAGTCTCTAAATGTGCTCAGGAAGGACATTAGGTCCTAAACCTCAGGTGCAGTTGAACCCCTATAAAAAGAAATGTTTTTAAATACCCAAGACTGGATGACCAATAGAACTATGAGCTAATTAAATATTTTCATATTTTCTATACCTGTGAGTTCAAATGGAAACTGGCTTGCTAAGACAACATGCATTATTTGTCTGAAATATCAAGGAAATTGAATACCTCCATTCAGTGTTCTACAAGTGCAGTAAAGTTTTGTTTGGAAAATCTTTCACCATATTGAGTGTTCATGCTTGGCTGCAATTTGGCTTCATGGTTTCCTGTACAGTCCCTACTGGGACTCCAGACAGGTGTGCATGTCCGTGTGTTTGCCCGTATTTGTGTGAACAAGAAAGCTCCGTAAAGGTTCAAAGCAGGTTTTCTTTTAGCCTTCTCTCTCTGTCAAAGGTTTGATTTTTGTATGAATGCAAAGGATTGATTTGTGGTTCTCTGCTGAAAAGCCTCTGCTTCAAGAAAGTCTCCAAATCCATAACCAGCAACCAGATAATACAAAAGTGTTAATGCTGTCAGTCGTTTTGGGTGAGTGTGTGTGCCTCTGTGAGCTTCGATCATGCTTATTTTAAGCACTGCCTCTATTGTCGGTCCTTTCATTGCCACACACAAACACACACAAATCAGCTGCTCAGGAACTCAAAGTCTCCAGATATCAGAATGCCAACAGACCTGTAACCATCAGCAAATGCTCTTGTTTACGCTGGAGATGAATGAGACAGATCGCTGCTCAACTTGGCTAAATAGTTCCCCAAACACCAAGACAGGTGGTGTGTTTGGGTCTGTGGTTTTGTGAGAACAATGTGTGTATGTGGATAGTGTGTGGTTGCATGTATGCTTTGTAGATCTAGTGGCAGGTGGCACCATTTGTTTGTTTTTGCCACCATACCCCTTAACTAACCCAGCATTTTCATTTTTCTCTATCATTTTCATCTATTTTACCTTTTTCTGCTCTCCTCCATTACACTTTATCTTGTTTTGACTTGGAACAAATGTCTTTTGGAGAACAAAACTAGGCAATGCGGTTCTTGACAATTTTCCCCTGGCATCATGTTTAACATTTTTCCCAAGTAAATATGCAAAACTGCATGGCCTCAACCCAGTCACTGTAATTGCAGCAAGATAGTTAAAGTTACAAATATGCTGATATGCAGATGACTGTTGACTGGATCTGTTGAGAAAAGGAGAACACGCTCCTGTTTTCTCAGATTAATGAAATATTAACAAAGTCAGTTTTGTGTGTGTCTGTGTGTTGGGGTGAGAAAAGTGTGACAATGTGTTTGCATATTTCACATGTTTGAACGAGTTCTTCAAAAATGCAACAATGAAAAATAATGATAAAAGAAAAAAAGCCAGATTTTACTAAAGGAAGAAGGAGAAAGTTTTCTTGAAAAGAAAAAAAAGATTTAAGTATAAATAAATGTCGTTGGCAGGCAACAAACTATGTAATTCTCCTTAGAAAAGAGGGGAAAATAACGTGTTTGAGACAAGTATATTTAGGTTAGACAAAGGTTGTTTAATAGAAATTTAAAGATCTTGAATGGGAGCAGGGAGGGAAAACAGGGACAGAAATAGATTTTTGAGACTGATACTCATCAGTCCTGTAAAGCAACAATGATTTATGGTTTGGAAAAGGTAATGACAGTCCTTCATGTTGTCTGTCAAGTCTTTTGAAAACCTGTGCCTGTATTTTTTCTTTGTTGGTTCACACTTTATAATAAGGGTCCCTTTATTAATGTTATTTAATGCATCATTAAGCATTAGTTAACTAATAAATTGTTAATTAATTCTTAATGAAGCATTAAGTAACATGAATATATAACAATTCTATAGTTAAATAATGTTTATTAATGCATTGACTCAGATGAATAAAGGGACCCTTATTGTAATGTGTTCCTGTTATATTTATTGTGTTTCCTTGTGTTTTTTTTTTAGTTATTTTGGTTGTTTTTAGGTTTCAGTCACTATACCCAGCAGGGGTTTTGAAACCCAAGGAGAGTCTATAAGCCCTAACTTGAAAATAGAAGTAAAATAAAGTAAGGAACAAACACCATGCTGTGTGATTAAAGCTAAAAACAGCAGATCCCGTCCCATTACATGAGTTCCATCAAGAAACGTGCAAGTTTTAAGTGTGTGCTTTCCCTAAAACCATTTATTCAGGTATAAAGTTAACCAACCATTCAGCTACATGCAAATTCACTTAAATAATAATATATCATTTTGTTTGACTAGACTTTTTCGTCTAATTTCGTCTAATACACAGGACCATTTGATGTATTTTACCAAATTTACATAAAACGAATATCCACTTTAACTTTACTGAAGAATTTTGATATGTGCCTTTCAACAACCCAAGTGGAAGCTGCATTTAACTGTCAGCACGCTCTACCAAAATAACACCTGTGAGGTATGAAAACCAGTATTTTGTCATATTTGTACAAGAGGATGAGAGAGTCTATGCAAGAGGAGCTTTAAACATAAGGAGGTCACATTTTGAGCTGTCAGTCTCAGTTCATCTAAATGTTTTCAAAGAAAAGTAAAATATTCACCCTAATTACAACAGGACCTCGTCAGCAAACATGCACACGCCTTACTCTCAGGGCCTCGAAAAGCCAAGTGAATAGATATTACAATTCCACCTAATCTCTTTTAGCTTTCAATTATGCAACCACCAATCAGTGTCAACTAGTGTTAGAGTTATAAAGAAGAAAGTGCTGTGAAGGATGTGTATTCTAAACACAAATAAAAAGGAAAGTGTATGTTACTTAAAATTTAATGCAAAGTTCTATGAAGGTCGACGTACTCCTTTTTCCATACCCTAGATTACAACTGGCTGCATCCATGTTGTTATGTATTTTAACTAAATGCAAAAATAAGATTAAAATTAATTGTAACCTCCATTTTAGCTAACCTTAAATGCTAAAAGAGCCATTTGGTCCAGTTTTTCTTACCAACCAAAATCTAGCTAGACCCGCAAAACCATTAGGCTTTTTATTCATACAATAGACCTTTTAAATATTTAAAACACTTGATTAATCTATAATTATTATAAAATATATAATTATTTTATAATTATAATATATAATTTTCCTTGTATAATAATTATACCTTTGAAAGCAGCACATCCAAGTTCCCTTCAAAATAAAATACCCATTATGCGAAAAAGGAACCTCCAATTGCAGATTATTTATTTCAATTTAAAAATAAGAATTTAAGAAAGCCAAATTACACATGACCTTTTGTATCCTCATGACTTTGGTACCCACCATGCTTTTCTTTTTTTATATAAGCATGGCAACATTGGCGTAGAATCCAAATTTTAAAATACATTTTCATGTGCTATAAGATTATTCTAATATATAACTAATGTTACCATTATTTTTCTCACTTTTCTGAAATCTATTTTCTATGAATGGCAAGACTTAATTAACTAAAATAAAGGAACAAACATTTATTACAAACATTTAAAAAGTTTTATGTATCGTTTTTCTTCATTGCCAAAGAGTCACAAAAGACGGATGAAGGAGCTGCATGAGGCTCCAGAACCTCAGGTTGCAGACCCCAAAGCTAAGATATGAGCTTGCAATGCATTTCTATTAGCCAATTTAAAGGGCCTTGTTTTAATCAGTTGATCTAATATCTGAAGGGGTTTCTTTTTAAACTAGTGGAGCAATTCAATTCAAACAAATAAATTACCTGGCTGCAAAAATATCAAGTTTTAAATGTTCTTTCCAATTGCAAAGTGATCCGAATATATGGCCAGGAAAAGGTCGAGGCAGTATTGAAAGGTAAATTATTTCTTTGAACTGTTTGTTTTAAATTGGACTAAAAGCACAATGTGCATTCTGATCTGTATAAAAAAACTTTTGTTCTTATTACCTATTTTTCTTAAAATGATCTAACCTCATTTTTAGACACCTTTAAAACAGCATTTACTTTCTGTATTTAATCCAATTATTTGAATATGTATTAAAGTGCTGCTCTTCATTGCATCCAAAAATTCACTTTTTGGAAATATTTCGTGTCAGGCAAAAACTTTAAATAAATGTTGTCAATAATGCTAAAACAACCAATCGGTTGCCAGTACCTCCAATATGAACAGTTTTTTTAAACAATACTATAAGCTTTTAAACAAACAGACAGTAAAGTAAGAGAAGATTGTTATAAATAGAAATCAATCACTGGCCACTTTATTAGGTGAACCTTGCTAGTACTGGGTTTGGCCTCTTTTGCCTTCAGAACTGCCTTACTCCTTGGTGGTATAGATTCAACAAGGTGCTGGAAACATTCCTCAGAGAGTTTGGTCCATATTGACATGATAGCATCACACAGATGCTGCAGATTTTGCGGCTGTACATTCATGATGCCAATCTCCTGTTCTACCACATCCAAAAGGTCATCTATTAGGTTAAGATCTGGTGATTGTGGAGGCCAGTTGAGTCCAGTGAACTCATTGTCATGTTCAAGAAACCAGTCTGAGGTTATTCCAGCTTTATGACACATTTTTCTGCTGGAAGTAGCCATCAGAAGATGGGTACACTGTGGTCATAAAGGGATGGACATGGTCAGCAACAATACTCAGGTGTTGTAATGATGCTAAATTGGTACTGAGGGGCCCAAAGTGTTCCAAGAAAATATCCCCTTCATCATTATACCACCACAAGCCTGAACTGTTGATTCAAGTAAGGATGGATCCATGTTTTTGTGTTATTGACAAAAAACTCTGACCCTATCGAGACTCGTCAAACCAGGCAACATTTTTTTTCAAATTCAATATTCAAATATTGTCCAATTTTGGTAAGTGTGTGTGAATTGTAGCCTCAGTTTTCTGTTCTTAGCTGACATGAGTGATACCCAGTGTGATCTTCTGCTGCTGCAGCCTGTCTGCCTCAAGGTTAGACGTTACTGTTATCTATCTATCAGCCGGAACCAGTCTGGACTAGAGGTAAGATCGGGCCTAAAAAATCCGGCCCGACCCGACACAGGCCCGCGGGCATTAAAGCCGAACTCGGACCGAACCCAACCAATTAACTTGATTTGCAGGACCGAGCCCGAAGCAAACCCGAAATTTCAATTTAACCCATAGAATTTTTGGCAGAAAAAAATCGCCAGATTTCTTTAAGGTAAAATAATCTATATATTTTTATGATCATGAAAGTTATGGTCTTTCAAACAGAGAGTGGTCGCTGCAGCCGCGCGCGTATAAGCTGCTGTTGTGGCATAGAGTTCAGCTGGAAGCTCTGCGCAAAGGTTCCTCCCTACATGACAAATGCATTTGATCAACGAAATAACGCTGGAACACAGAATAAGAGGCCAGACAGAGAGAGTGACAGAGAGATCTGGATGATAAGCACTCGCTTCATTACGCGGAGAAATGCTGCAGCCGCGGCGGTGCGCGTTTGCCTTTTCAGTTTCCCTGTCTGAAGTTTATCCTTGACTTCCTGCTGCTCCATATCGGGGATCCCTAAACAAAATAGATGCGGACTTGGGGAGGGAAGATTACGTTCACGACACGCTCGCAGAGCTGCGGGTGGCCGGCGCCCCCCTCGTTCTGCCAGTTGCTGGACCACAGTGTATGTCAATCAACGGTGGGCTGGTGACTGGTGGGAGGGGGCGGGGTCTACCTGTGTGTGTGTGTGTGTGTGTGTGTGTGTTTGTTACTATGGTTTGTAAGGACATTTTTCCAGTTTACACGCCACACAAATGGGACATTTTGTATTATGAGGACACAGCCCATGTCCTCATAATAAATGACATGAAAAAGCATTAGGAGGGTGTCTAGGTAGGTCTAAAAGGCATAAATCCAAAGTTTTAGGGGATGACCTTGTAATTCACAAAAAAACTGACTTTGTGTGTTTTTTGTGTATTGTGATAGCACCCCCTATTGATACGTCCCGGTAATGCACCACCTCATGAATAATTCACACGTGTGTTATTTGGGGGATTCTGATTGGTTAACACATGGAAGGACCCCATAATGATGGTTTTTGTAAAGGATGTGTTATAAAAAGATGCAACATTTTAAAAGAAATCAAAACAAATATATATATATATATATATATATATATATATATATATATATATATATATATATATATATATAATCTGCGTATTTATATATCTGCATATATATATATATATATCGACATATATATATATATATCTACATGTGTGTATATATATATATATATATGTGTGTGTATATATATATATATATATATATATATATATATATATATATATATATATATATAAACTTGCCCCTTTCACCCTCCGCGGGTGGTTTCTCCCTCAAGCTCGGATCTTCTGGGAGCTTGCGGGTTCTGCGCAGTATCTTAGCTGTTCCTAGCACTGCGCTTTTCTGGATTGAGATGTCTAAAATCCTTCCAGGTATCTTTTGTAGCCACTCCTCTAGCTTGGGGGTTACTGCCCCGAGTGCTCCAATTATATATATATATATATATATATATATATATATATATATATACACACACACATCTAAGCCAGTCTAAGGCACACCTGTGCAGTAATCATGCTGTCTAATCAGCATCTTGATATGGCACACCTGTGAGGTGGGATGGATTGTTGGCAAAGGAGAAGTGCTCACTATCACAGATTTAGACAGATTTGTGAACAATATTTCAGAGAACTGGTTATTTTGTGTATGTGGAAAATGTTTCACATCTTTGAGTTCATACCATAAAAATGGGAGCAATAACAGAACAGTCGCTCAAGACTGCAGGTCACGACACACCAACCTGTGCACAGCCTGGATTGATTACAAGAACGTCTATGACTCAATGCCACACACGTGGATCACTGAATGCTTGGAGCTGTACAACATCAACAGGACTCTAAGAGCCTTCATAGGAATATCACTGAAGCTGTGGAAAACCACCCTTGAAGTGTCCATCAAATGTGGGAAATACCAAGGTAATGCTCTGTCCCCACTGCTGTTCTGCATAGGTCTGAACCCTCTCAGCCAAATAATCAACAAGACTGGCTATGGATACCGACTCAGAAATGGGGCCAACATCAGTCACCTCCTCTACATGGATGACATCAAGCTATATGCTAAGAGCGAGCATGACATTGACTCCCTGATCCACACCACCAGGATCTACAGTACTGACATTGGGATGTCATTCAGGCTTGAAAAATGCAGCCGGATGGTGACAAAGAGAGGCAAGGTAGTCCACACAGGAGGGTTCTCACTCCCAGAAAGAACAATAGCAGACATCAAGGACAGTTACAAGTACCTTGGAATTCCGCAGACAAATGGCAACCTGGAGCAGGCAACAAGGAAAGCTGCAACAGCTAAATACCTCCAACGAGTAAGGCAAGTCCTGAGAAGCCAGCTCAATGGCAAAAATAAGACCCGGGCAATAAACAGCTACGCACTGCCAGTTATTAGATACCCTGCAGGAATAATAAGATGGCCAAAGGAAGAGGTACAGACCACGGATGTTAAGACACGAAAGCTCCTCACCATGCATGGAGGGTTCCATTCCAAATCCAGCACCCTGAGACTGTATGCTAGCCGCAAGGAAGGAGGCCGAGGACTAGTTAGCGTAGAAGCCACTATCCAGGATGAAACATCCAAGATGCATGAATACATCAAGCTCAAGGCCCCAACTGACAGTGTGCTCAGTGAATGTCTCAGGCAATGGAGAACAGAGGATACAGTGCTGGAGGACAGATCCTCATGGGAGGACAAACCCCTGCATGGGATGTACCACCGGACCATAACTGAAGTGGCTGATATCAAGAAGTCCTTCCAATGGCTAGAAAGGGCTGGCCTACAGGACAGCACTGAAGCACTCATCCTGGCAGCTCGGGAACAAGTCCTGAGCACCAGAGCAATAGAGGCTCAGATCTACCACACCAGACAAGACCCAAGGTGTAGATCTACCACACCAGACAAGACCCAAGGTGTAGGCTGTGCAAAGAGGCGCCTGAAACAATCCAGCACATAACTGCAGGGTGTAAGATGTTGGCAGGGAAAGCATACATGCAATCAAGTGGCTGGAATAATATACAGGAACATGTGTGCACAATATGAACTGGCAACCCCAAGGTCAAAATGGGAAACACCCCCGAAGGTGGTAGAGAATGAGAGGGCAAAGATCCTGTGGGACTTCCAGATCCAGACTGATAGGATGGTAATGGCGAACCAACCAGACATTATAGTGGTGGATAAAGAACAGAGGAAAGCCGTTGTGGTGGATGTGGCAGTGCCAAGCGATGGAAACATCAGGAAGAAGGAAGATGAGAAACTGGAGAAATACCAGGGACTCAGAGAAGAACTGGAGAAAGCCTGGAAAATGAAGGTGACAGTGGTGCCTGTGGTGATTCATGTAAAACTTATATCCATCTGGTCAGGATCCCCAGGGGACCAAAACATAAGATTGTTACTATTAAGATAAATCCTAAAGAATAGCGGCCTTTTTGTTTCAGTTTCTCTCATGCAGCTTTGACTAGCCTTGGTCAAAGGTGGGCGGCGAGGACGGCGATGGTGCAAAGAGACGGAAAGCGACATGGTCGGTGGCGCAGAGGCGGGCGGCGAGGGCGAGGGTGGGCAGCTTCTGCAGGCCATACAATGCCGCTCGCAGCTTCAATATTATTTTCAATTCTCTTAATGAAAAGGGAGCATATTTAAAACTTGTATTTAATTTTTTCTTATATTCAAACATGGGACCATGTTCATATTTGCCTGGTTCAACCCAAGCCTTGAACGCTCTTCTCGCATCATCATGAAGTTCCTCCAAATACTCATTCCAGCCTGGCTTGATTTTGTACATCTTGACCTCACAGAGTGGGTCACTTGAGGTCATGAGTGATTCCACAATGTTGTCATACAAAGAACATAACTCACCACCTTGATCAGAAATTAATATTTTGACATGTTGCAGCATCTTTTGGTATTTCGGCAATTCAGACTGAGCAAAATACCCATCAAGATATGTCTCAGTCAGGTCCGACCATTCTATTTTCCCTACATGGACATCATTACTCACGTACGAGAGACTAGGTATTTCATCCAGATCTATATAAATAAAATAAAATAAGAAATTGAAAATTCATAGTTTGTCTTCATGGTTTCTATTGAGTGATGTGCATCAACTGTGCAGATGCAATGATCTAAGCAGGAGCTTCTAAGTGTGTGTGTCATGCCTCACTGATGTAAGTGTAACTATTATCAGGCAGAAGTGCTTTACTAGAAGCCCATCAATTAAAATCCACAACTGTTTCTTTGTTTGTTATTGAAAAACATATTCATGTTAAGTTTGTAATAAATGTATAGCACTGCTATGAAACAATTTTGTTTATTTTCATATCCATTATTACAATGCTTATTTCAACATATATTTTTTTCACCGGCAAAGAAAAATTTCTGAACAGCTTTAAATATCAAACATCAACTCTGTTAAGAAAGCAGTGAAACTTTAAATGGTAAACCTGGAGCCACTAAAAAAACAAAATAAATATAACTGCACCAATACATTAAGAACAAAAAACACTAACTAAACATAGCTTTTCTAGCCTTCCTTGATGCAAACTCGTCAATAACGTCACCATATGAAATCTGCTCCACCACTGAATGATTGATACCAACAACGGCAACTTCAGTGAGTCGCTCCTTAGACATTGTTGACCTTAGGTATGAGTTGATCAACTTGAGTTTTGAAAAGCGCCTCCTTGCTTGAGTCACAGTGACTGGCAAGGTGAGTGCAATCCTGAGAGCAGTCCAAAAGTTGGGATATATTTCTGATAGATCCTTATCAGACATGAAAGTGATAAGCTCAAGGAGACTTAGAGTCGTTGAACAAGTCCTGAACAAGCTCTCTACTGTCCATATCACAGTTCCCTTCAAAATGCAGTACGTCATCTAGTGCCTTGCATTGCTCCATCAGCTCCTCATCTGCAATATAGGCTTTATAAAAAACATTTATGAATTGGAAATTTAAATCATCATGTTCTATATCGATCTTTACTTCAGAGAAGAAAAATTAGCTTGTTTGCTGTCTTCAATCCTTTGTGTGGTACATTTTTAGTTGTGACCTGTTAAAATAATTTTTGTCACCATAAAGTTGTAGTAAATGTTAAGTATTCATCTTTAAAACTACCAAAAGATTCATGAAAATTCTATTGACTACTAATATAACCCAACATTTGTAAATAAACAAAAAATATACTTCAAACATGCGGCCTCAAAATTGATCCCTAAATCCTCAGTTAACTGGTAAAAAACATTGCGAAAACGTTTAGGCTGCCACAAATTACTATTAAGGTAATGGCCCATCTGACGTTATTTGCTCCATTAGCATGTTATGGCAGCAGAAGCAGCAGCAGGGGCAGAAGCAGAAGCAGCAGCAGAGCAGCAGCAGCATCAGCAGCAGAAGCAGCAGCAGCAGCAGGAGCCGAAGCAGAAGCAGCAGCAGAAGCAGCAGGAGCAGAAGCAGCAGCAGCAGTAACAGCATCAGCAGCAGAGCAGCAGCAGCATCAGCATCAGCAGCAGAAGCAGCAGCAGCAGCAGGAGCCGAAGCAGCAGCAGAAGCAGCAGGAGCAGAAGCAGCAGCAGCAGCAGAGCAGCAGTAGCAGCAGGAGCAGAAGCAGCAGCAGCATCAGCAGCAGTAACAGCAGCAGCAGTAGCAGCAGAATCAGCAGAAGCAGCAGCAGCATCAGCAGCAGTAACAGCAGCAGCAGCAGAAGCAGTAGCAGCATCAGCAGCATCAGCAGCAGCCTCAGCAGCAGTAACAGAAGCAGCAGCAGAAGCAGCAAGAGCAGAAGCAGCAGCAGTAACAGCAGCAGAAGCAGCAGAGCAGCAGCAGCAGAAGCAGCATCAGCAGCATCAGCAGCAGTAACAGCAGCAGCAGCAGAGCAGCAGCAGCAGAAGCAGCATCAGCAGCAGTAGCAGCAGAGCAGCAGCAGCAGAAGCAGCATCAGCAGCAGTAACAGCAGCAGCAGCAGAAGCAGCAACAGCAGCACAGCTCATTTAACATTTATGAACTAATATACAACAACAAAACACAACAAAACCTTTGTGTTACAGCAGAGCAGACAGACATAAGAATCATAACTAATATCACAAGTTAAGACAGAGCAAATGTTTAAGAAGAAAATCTTAAAAATGAAATTATTTGCAATATTTGGGCCTACTTCAGTTTTAGTCATTGACCAAAAAACCTTTTAATCTGCAACGTGGTTGTTGTAGGGCTAGGTAGCTTTAGAAAACATGCATCTAGCTATGAGGACATACCCTTTTCTTTATCTCTTTTCTCCTCCTCTTCTTTTCTTTTCTTTCTATAGGCACCAGATGGCTTTTACCTTTTTTTGTTCATATTTCAGATGTTTTTGGCATTTAGCAATAAGTGTCCTCTCGCAGGCATCAAGTCCATCGACTAAACCAACTGTCACCTTAGTGACAACTTTGTTTTGTGCTCCCATTAAAAAAAAGCATTTTTTTCTAAAGAACCAGCAATTAAAAAACAGAGAAATTTTAGTTTTCTGAAATTTTGTTTTGTTTCTAAAATAATATACTGCTATTTAACTTTTATTTAAATTGTTGTGATTTTAAAAATGTTTTTGTATCGAGTGATTTGTTAAATGATTTGCACTTGAGGGCCACCATACCTCTCCTCTTTTCCTTCACACACATTAGCAGCACCTTTTCAAAGACAGGAGCGCACACGGGGTTAAAAAAACCTGACTTCTCATCAGCCAATGAGCTGATGAGATAGATATACCACACTTACTTCACGTGATCATTCGTAGAGGGCCATGAGGAGTAATGGATGGGTCTGGTGAAAAGGTAAGCTTTTTAACTTGCTTCGTTCATAGTACAGAAATTGTACCCAATAAAAGTCTGAAAATGTTCAGATCCCCTCCTTATTGTCCTTTGTTGGGGAGACTTGTTTTAGTTAAAGTTTTGCTTTAACTCACTGTAAAACATCAAGCTAGCAGTTTAGAAGCTAGCATGTTATTGCTGTCAGCTAGCATGTTATTGCTGTCAGCTAGCATTATATTGCTGTAGACACATATTTTTCCATAACATTTTTATTTGTATTAATAAGCGGCAGAAGGTCTCATTTTTAGAGAAGGGGGGGGGGGCATAAAAAGCAGGAAAGGTTAAACACATGTCTGCTTGCACTTTTCTCCGAGGACTTTGATGCATTTCTGGATGCTGATTGATGACTGAAAAGAAAAAAAATCACAACCAACTCAGTTTTGCTCCCGTTGCCTTTTTAAAACACACACTAGCATGCATGTTTTACTGGTATGTTTTAACGTGCCCGCACCCTAAAACCCATTGCACCTCATGGTCGTGAAAATATGTTAATTTCAGCAGGAAGCATGCTACTGCTGTAGGAGTTAAATACTTGGGAGGGCCTGGACTGCTCAAACCAGGATTAATTTATGCTTTAAATCGGGGGTGGCAAACCCTGGTCCTCAAGAGCCTCAACCCTGCCTGTTTTCCAGCTCTCCCTAACCAGCTTGCTGTTGATTAGCTGACTGAAGTGATTTCACATCCTGATTGAACACACCTGATTTAAGTTGTCAGCATCAAGCAGTCCAGAGAGAGCTGGAAAAAAGTCAGGGTTGAGACTCTGGAGGATCAGGGTTAGCCACCCCTGTGTTATAGAATTATTTTAACAGTGTTTGTCTGTTTGCTAAAATCAAAATATTTTAATAATAACAGAAAGGAGTCCAGAGGCCCCAAAGAATCAGAGTCAAACCCAAGGATGAAGCGGTATACTATGCATCCATGGGTAAGGACAGAGAAGGATTGGACGTGAAATTCATTAATTCTCTCAAAGGTGAGTTGCAGAGATTTCAAGATTTAAAAAGGTACTTCTTTTAAATACATAATGTGATTGACATTTTTACTTCTTCTCTTAGGTCGAGGAGTGTTTGCAAAGAGACACTTTGAACGTGGAGAATTTCTTGTTGAATACAGAGGGGATTTAATAGAAAAAAAGGAGTATGAAAGGAGAGTTAAACTATACCACAAAGGCTTAAAAGTCTTCATGTTTGAGTTTCGTTACAATGGAAAACAGCTATGGTATGTAAATCATGATATATTGATACACATATTTGTAAGTTTACTGGCACACAAAATGTAAAAAATGCTAGTCTTTTCTACTGAAATAAGAAATAGTCATTTCAGTTAAGCAATCTTCTACATTGGAATCTATCTCATTTTAGTATTGATGCAGCAAAAGAGGATGACTCATTGGGAAGACTTGTCAATGATGACCATATCAACCCAAATGGCAAAATCAAAACGGTCACAGTGAAAGGAAAACCTCATCTATGTGTTTTTGCAACAAGAGACATTAAACCGGAGGAAGAGATTACTTATAACTATGGGGACTCAGACTGGCCTTGGAGAATGAAGGTAAATATAAAATAGCACTTTACATAACACAAAAATAATAAAGCTGACAATACTATTAATATCTAATTAGTATTATTATAAATACTAATAACTAGTACTAGGGTGGATATTGACAGAGGTAGACGCACTACACAGGTCTGCTAATTAAGTTAAGTATTGTGGAATTGAGAAGACAGACATCCTGCTGATGACGATACACCAATGGCATCGACCTCACTCCCAGATGAGAAGCAGGTGATCATTAAAGTGCTTTGGTTGTTTTGACAACACATACAGAAAATGTTGTCTTTGTAATTTATAGTGACAGGAGTAGACACAGTCCCTGCAGAGTGGTGTAGTGTGACACAGACATTGTAGGGACTGTTTGGTGTCATCTGAATCCTGTGTCCATGTGTAAATGTAACAGTCCCTTGAATGTAGGTTACTGTCTGGTGTACATGTTAAACAGGACTCCGTAATGGTTTTGGTCATTGTTTATTTGGATCTTATCAACCAGTGTTTCTCTCAATACCTTTGCTTAACATTGCTCTGTGGAAGGCCCTTCCCATGAGTTATTTTTGTAAAAGTAGGTAAATTATTGTGGAATTGCTATTAATGTCTGTGTTTTTTCTGTTTACTCCAAGATTTCAGAAGACAGACATCCTGCTGATGACGATACACCAATGGCATCGACCTCACTCCCAGATGAGAAAGCAGGTGATCATTAAAGTGCTTTGGTTGTTTTGACAACACATACAGAAAATGTTGTCTTTGTAATTTATAGTGACAGGAGTAGACACAGTCCCTGCAGAGTGGTGTAGTGTGACACAGACATTGTAGGGACTGTTTGGTGTCATCTGAATCCTGTGTCCATGTGTAAATGTAACAGTCCCTTGAATGTAGGTTACTGTCTGGTGTACATGTTAAACAGGACTCTGTAATGGTTTTGGTCATTGTTTATTTGGATCTTATCAACCAGTGTTTCTCTCAATACCTTTGCTTAACATTGCTCTGTGGAAGGCCCTTCCCATGAGTTATTTTTGTAAAAGTAGGTAAATTATTGTGGAATTGCTATTAATGTCTGTGTTTTTTTTTGTTTACTCCAAGATTTCAGAAGACAGACATCCTGCTGATGACGATACACCAATGGCATCGACCTCACTCCCAGATGAGAAACAGGTGATCATTAAAGTGCTTTGGTTGTTTTGACAACACATACAGAAAATGTTGTCTTTGTAATTTATAGTGACAGGAGTAGACACAGTCCCTGCAGAGTGGTGTAGTGTGACACAGACATTGTAGGGACTGTTTGGTGTCATCTGAATCCTGTGTCCATGTGTAAATGTAACAGTCCCTTGAATGTAGGTTACTGTCTGGTGTACATGTTAAACAGGACTCTGTAATGGTTTTGGTCATTGTTTATTTGGATCTTATCAACCAGTGTTTCTCTCAATACCTTTGCTTAACATTGCTCTGTGGAAGGCCCCTCCCATGAGTTATTTTTGTAAAAGTAGGTAAATTATTGTGGAATTGCTATTAATGTCTGTGTTTTTTCTGTTTACTCCAAGATTTCAGAAGACAGACATCCTGCTGATGACGATACACCAATGGCATCGACCTCACTCCCAGATGAGAAGCAGGTGATCATTAAAGTGCTTTGGTTGTTTTGACAACACATACAGAAAATGTTGTCTTTGTAATTTATAGTGACAGGAGTAGACACAGTCCCTGCAGAGTGGTGTAGTGTGACACAGACATTGTAGGGACTGTTTGGTGTCATCTGAATCCTGTGTCCATGTGTAAATGTAACAGTCCCTTGAATGTAGGTTACTGTCTGGTGTACATGTTAAACAGGACTCTGTAATGGTTTTGGTCATTGTTTATTTGGATCTTATCAACCAGTGTTTCTCTCAATACCTTTGCTTAACATTGCTCTGTGGAAGGCCCCTCCCATGAGTTATTTTTGTAAAAGTAGGTAAATTATTGTGGAATTGCTATTAATGTCTGTGTTTTTTCTGTTTACTCCAAGATTTCAGAAGACAGACATCCTGCTGATGACGATACACCAATGGCATCGACCTCACTCCCAGATGAGAAACAGGTGATCATTAAAGTGCTTTGGTTGTTTTGACAACACATACAGAAAATGTTGTCTTTGTAATTTATAGTGACAGGAGTAGACACAGTCCCTGCAGAGTGGTGTAGTGTGACACAGACATTGTAGGGACTGTTTGGTGTCATCTGAATCCTGTGTCCATGTGTAAATGTAACAGTCCCTTGAATGTAGGTTACTGTCTGGTGTACATGTTAAACAGGACTCTGTAATGGTTTTGGTCATTGTTTATTTGGATCTTATCAACCAGTGTTTCTCTCAATACCTTTGCTTAACATTGCTCTGTGGAAGGCCCCTCCCATGAGTTATTTTTGTAAAAGTAGGTAAATTATTGTGGAATTGCTATTAATGTCTGTGTTTTTTCTGTTTACTCCAAGATTTCAGAAGACAGACTCCTGCTGATGACGATACACCAATGGCATCGACCTCACTCCAGATGAGAAGCAGGTGATCATTAAAGTGCTTTGGTTGTTTTGACAACAACATACAGAAAATGTTGTCTTTGTAATTTATAGTGACAGGAGTAGACACAGTCCCTGCAGAGTGGTGTAGTGTGACACAGACATTGTAGGGACTGTTTGGTGTCATCTGAATCCTGTGTCCATGTGTAAAATGTACCATTCCCTTGAATGTAGGTTACTGTCTGGTGTACATGTTAAACAGGACTCGTAATGTTTTGGTCATTGTTTATTTGGATCTTATCAACCAGTGTTTCTCTCAATACCTTTGCTTAACATGCTCTGTGGAAGGCCCTTCCCATGAGTTATTTTGTAAAAGTAGGTAAATTATTGTGGAATTGCTATTAAGGTCTGTGGTTTTTTTTTGTTTACTCCAAGATTTCAGAAGACAGACATCCTGGCTGATGACGATACACAATGGCATCGACCTCACTCCCAGATGAGAAGCAGGTGATCATTAAAGTGCTTTGGTTGTTTTGACAACACATACAGAAAATGTTGTCTTTGTAATTTATAGTGACAGGAGTAGACACAGTCCCTGCAGAGTGGTGTAGTGTGACACAGACATTGTAGGGACTGTTTGGTGTCATCTGAATCCTGTGTCCATGTGTAAATGTAACAGTCCCTTGAATGTAGGTTACTGTCTGGTGTACATGTTAAACAGGACTCTGTAATGGTTTTGGTCATTGTTTATTTGGATCTTATCAACCAGTGTTTCTCTCAATACCTTTGCTTAACATTGCTCTGTGGAAGGCCCCTCCCATGAGTTATTTTTGTAAAAGTAGGTAAATTATTGTGGAATTGCTATTAATGTCTGTGTTTTTTCTGTTTACTCCAAGATTTCAGAAGACAGACATCCTGCTGATGACGATACACCAATGGCATCGACCTCACTCCCAGATGAGAAGCAGGTGATCATTAAAGTGCTTTGGTTGTTTTGACAACACATACAGAAAATGTTGTCTTTGTAATTTATAGTGACAGGAGTAGACACAGTCCCTGCAGAGTGGTGTAGTGTGACACAGACATTGTAGGGACTGTTTGGTGTCATCTGAATCCTGTGTCCATGTGTAAATGTAACAGTCCCTTGAATGTAGGTTACTGTCTGGTGTACATGTTAAACAGGACTCTGTAATGGTTTTGGTCATTGTTTATTTGGATCTTATCAACCAGTGTTTCTCTCAATACCTTTGCTTAACATTGCTCTGTGGAAGGCCCCTCCCATGAGTTATTTTTGTAAAAGTAGGTAAATTATTGTGGAATTGCTATTAATGTCTGTGTTTTTTCTGTTTACTCCAAGATTTCAGAAGACAGACATCCTGCTGATGACGATACACCAATGGCATCGACCTCACTCCCAGATGAGAAGCAGGTGATCATTAAAGTGCTTTGGTTGTTTTGACAACACATACAGAAAATGTTGTCTTTGTAATTTATAGTGACAGGAGTAGACACAGTCCCTGCAGAGTGGTGTAGTGTGACACAGACATTGTAGGGACTGTTTGGTGTCATCTGAATCCTGTGTCCATGTGTAAATGTAACAGTCCCTTGAATGTAGGTTACTGTCTGGTGTACATGTTAAACAGGACTCTGTAATGGTTTTGGTCATTGTTTATTTGGATCTTATCAACCAGTGTTTCTCTCAATACCTTTGCTTAACATTGCTCTGTGGAAGGCCCCTCCCATGAGTTATTTTTGTAAAAGTAGGTAAATTATTGTGGAATTGCTATTAATGTCTGTGTTTTTTCTGTTTACTCCAAGATTTCAGAAGACAGACATCCTGCTGATGACGATACACCAATGGCATCGACCTCACTCCCAGATGAGAAGCAGGTGATCATTAAAGTGCTTTGGTTGTTTTGACAACACATACAGAAAATGTTGTCTTTGTAATTTATAGTGACAGGAGTAGACACAGTCCCTGCAGAGTGGTGTAGTGTGACACAGACATTGTAGGGACTGTTTGGTGTCATCTGAATCCTGTGTCCATGTGTAAATGTAACAGTCCCTTGAATGTAGGTTACTGTCTGGTGTACATGTTAAACAGGACTCCTGTAATGGTTTTGGTCATTGTTTATTTGGATCTTATCAACCAGTGTTTCTCTCAATACCTTTGCTTAACATTGCTCTGTGGAAGGCCCCTCCCATGAGTTATTTTTGTAAAAGTAGGTAAATTATTGTGGAATTGCTATTAATGTCTGTGTTTTTTCTGTTTACTCCAAGATTTCAGAAGACAGACATCCTGCTGATGACGATACACCAATGGCATCGACCTCACTCCCAGATGAGAAGCAGGTGATCATTAATGTGCTTTGGTTGTTTTGACAACACATACAGAAAATGTTGTCTTTGTAATTTATAGTGACAGGAGTAGACACAGTCCCTGCAGAGTGGTGTAGTGTGACACAGACATTGTAGGGACTGTTTGGTGTCATCTGAATCCTGTGTCCATGTGTAAATGTAACAGTCCCTTGAATGTAGGTTACTGTCTGGTGTACATGTTAAACAGGACTCCGTAATGGTTTTGGTCATTGTTTATTTGGATCTTATCAACCAGTGTTTCTCTCAATACCTTTGCTTAACATTGCTCTGTGGAAGGCCCCTCCCATGAGTTATTTTTGTAAAAGTAGGTAAATTATTGTGGAATTGCTATTAATGTCTGTGTTTTTTCTGTTTACTCCAAGATTTCAGAAGACAGACATCCTGCTGATGACGATACACCAATGGCATCGACCTCACTCCCAGATGAGAAGCAGGTGATCATTAAAGTGCTTTGGTTGTTTTGACAACACATACAGAAAATGTTGTCTTTGTAATTTATAGTGACAGGAGTAGACACAGTCCCTGCAGAGTGGTGTAGTGTGACACAGACATTGTAGGGACTGTTTGGTGTCATCTGAATCCTGTGTCCATGTGTAAATGTAACAGTCCCTTGAATGTAGGTTACTGTCTGGTGTACATGTTAAACAGGACTCCTGTAATGGTTTTGGTCATTGTTTATTTGGATCTTATCAACCAGTGTTTCTCTCAATACCTTTGCTTAACATTGCTCTGTGGAAGGCCCCTCCCATGAGTTATTTTTGTAAAAGTAGGTAAATTATTGTGGAATTGCTATTAATGTCTGTGTTTTTTCTGTTTACTCCAAGATTTCAGAAGACAGACATCCTGCTGATGACGATACACCAATGGCATCGACCTCACTCCCAGATGAGAAGCAGGTGATCATTAAAGTGCTTTGGTTGTTTTGACAACACATACAGAAAATGTTGTCTTTGTAATTTATAGTGACAGGAGTAGACACAGTCCCTGCAGAGTGGTGTAGTGTGACACAGACATTGTAGGGACTGTTTGGTGTCATCTGAATCCTGTGTCCATGTGTAAATGTAACAGTCCCTTGAATGTAGGTTACTGTCTGGTGTACATGTTAAACAGGACTCCGTAATGGTTTTGGTCATTGTTTATTTGGATCTTATCAACCAGTGTTTCTCTCAATACCTTTGCTTAACATTGCTCTGTGGAAGGCCCCTCCCATGAGTTATTTTTGTAAAAGTAGGTAAATTATTGTGGAATTGCTATTAATGTCTGTGTTTTTTCTGTTTACTCCAAGATTTCAGAAGACAGACATCCTGCTGATGACGATACACCAATGGCATCGACCTCACTCCCAGATGAGAAGCAGGTGATCATTAAAGTGCTTTGGTTGTTTTGACAACACATACAGAAAATGTTGTCTTTGTAATTTATAGTGACAGGAGTAGACACAGTCCCTGCAGAGTGGTGTAGTGTGACACAGACATTGTAGGGACTGTTTGGTGTCATCTGAATCCTGTGTCCATGTGTAAATGTAACAGTCCCTTGAATGTAGGTTACTGTCTGGTGTACATGTTAAACAGGACTCCTGTAATGGTTTTGGTCATTGTTTATTTGGATCTTATCAACCAGTGTTTCTCTCAATACCTTTGCTTAACATTGCTCTGTGGAAGGCCCCTCCCATGAGTTATTTTTGTAAAAGTAGGTAAATTATTGTGGAATTGCTATTAATGTCTGTGTTTTTTCTGTTTACTCCAAGATTTCAGAAGACAGACATCCTGCTGATGACGATACACCAATGGCATCGACCTCACTCCCAGATGAGAAGCAGGTGATCATTAAAGTGCTTTGGTTGTTTTGACAACACATACAGAAAATGTTGTCTTTGTAATTTATAGTGACAGGAGTAGACACAGTCCCTGCAGAGTGGTGTAGTGTGACACAGACATTGTAGGGACTGTTTGGTGTCATCTGAATCCTGTGTCCATGTGTAAATGTAACAGTCCCTTGAATGTAGGTTACTGTCTGGTGTACATGTTAAACAGGACTCCGTAATGGTTTTGGTCATTGTTTATTTGGATCTTATCAACCAGTGTTTCTCTCAATACCTTTGCTTAACATTGCTCTGTGGAAGGCCCCTCCCATGAGTTATTTTTGTAAAAGTAGGTAAATTATTGTGGAATTGCTATTAATGTCTGTGTTTTTTCTGTTTACTCCAAGATTTCAGAAGACAGACATCCTGCTGATGACGATACACCAATGGCATCGACCTCACTCCCAGATGAGAAGCAGGTGATCATTAAAGTGCTTTGGTTGTTTTGACAACACATACAGAAAATGTTGTCTTTGTAATTTATAGTGACAGGAGTAGACACAGTCCCTGCAGAGTGGTGTAGTGTGACACAGACATTGTAGGGACTGTTTGGTGTCATCTGAATCCTGTGTCCATGTGTAAATGTAACAGTCCCTTGAATGTAGGTTACTGTCTGGTGTACATGTTAAACAGGACTCTGTAATGGTTTTGGTCATTGTTTATTTGGATCTTATCAACCAGTGTTTCTCTCAATACCTTTGCTTAACATTGCTCTGTGGAAGGCCCCTCCCATGAGTTATTTTTGTAAAAGTAGGTAAATTATTGTGGAATTGCTATTAATGTCTGTGTTTTTTCTGTTTACTCCAAGATTTCAGAAGACAGACATCCTGCTGATAACGATACACCAATGGCATTGACCTCACTCCCAGATGAGAAACAGGTGATCATTAAAGTGTTTTGGTGGATGGATGGACGGACGGACGGACGTCAAATTTTTGAATTGTGCAGGGCAATATGGTTAAATCATCAGGTTCATTCATTCGTTTTTGCAAAACTTTCTACATCTGATAAAGTGTCAATCCACAGGTATTGCTCTTCATAAAGGAATGTCAAAACAAGAAAATAGGTTGTCAAAAAATGTAATCAAATTACAAAGCTGGCATGCTACACACAGATGTTACTTTTTGATATGAAGTTCTAGTATTTGTAGTAAATAACAAAATGTTTTATCGTCTTTGCAGAGCTGCCAACATAAAGTGGTGTCTTCATCAGCTTCATCATTTGAAAAATGTGCATTCTGTCATGGCCCCTTCTGTGCCAGGAAATGGATTTGTGTAAAATGTAAAGGTGAGTTTTTTTTTTTAAGTTGGACACCGTACATGGTCACTTTTTCTTTAATGGAGTTTTCTTTTTTAGGGGAACAGTTGAGAATACAATTATTACATGTCTGTAGATAATGTTCACAAAAACACAGGTCATTGTTAAACATGTCTAAAACATTTCTAGGTATTTAACCAAATGTTGCTCTATTTGTAATTCCTTATCTGCTCTACAATTAATAAGTTGGGCATTTCCTAGCTTTCTTAATTGTACTTAACAGAATGCAAATGAACAAGTTAGACAAGAGCCTTCATTGTTACAGAGCAAATTTTCTGCAAGTTGCTTGAAAACCAGAAGGCCATACATCTAGGATTCATGAATTTATATTAAGGAGTCTGTTTGGTTCACTGGGTGTGTTAAATAGAGATGTCTAAATCACAACTGTTTGTTTGTGCACTTTGTTCTTGCATCTTTGAAGATTACATTACTTTTTATGACATAATATTGAAAACCAGTCAAGTTTATGTGACTTTATACACTTGTTTTCCCCTCGTACATCCAAAATTCAAGTTTATGTATATACAAAAGCATTGTTTTTTTTTCTTTTATTTTTCTAGTATGCTCTTATATCTGGCACAAGACCTGTTATGACAAAATCACAGAGGTGAGCAGTGTATCCTCTTTACAGGTAAGTTTTAAGAATTTCCATGGTTACAGTTTGATACTAAAAGGTTTAGTGTTATGCTTAATGTCTTTTTTCTTTCTTTAAAGTTTTCTAAAGACACTAGTTCAAGTGAAGAGTCAGAGGAAGAATATGTGCCAGATTCCTGCAACTCTGCTAGTTCAGATGAAACTGGATCAGATGATTTAAAAATGTCAAAAAATGTTGTGAAGAAGTGCGGCAAACTATCATCAGAAATTCGGAAAAGCAGAGGCTGCACAGAAAGTCTGTCTACTGAAGAACAACAAAGTGAAATTGATGCCAATTCTGCAATGTACAAGAAGACTTGTGAGCAGATTGAGGAAGAGGCTGAATCAGAGGCTCAAACTGAAGATACATCAGTAGAGATAGGTACAGCAAATAAAAAAAATTTTTGCTTCATCTGTGGCAAACCCCAGTCAAAAATAGCCAGACACTTGGAAACTCATGCAAAAACTTCCTCTGAAGTTGCTGAGGTTTTAGCCCTACCAAAAACCTCTAAACGTCGAAAGAAAATGCTTACCAAACTAAGAAATAGTGGAAATTTTAAACACAACTTGAATGTTTTAGCCAGTGGTAGTGGACTTCTAAAAGTAAAGCGCAAGTCCAAGAAAAAATATAACAAGGAAAAGTATGTGCATTGCATGTATTGCCAAGGACTCTACCTGCGGAAAGACCTCTGGCGTCATGCTAAAAATTGTCTTTCAAAACCAGCTGAGACTGATGAACATCCAGGGAAAAAAAGGGTCTTATCTATGGCAACAATGATGGACTCTGCACAGTGTCAGCAGATATCCCAAGGTGTTTGGAAGTTGCTAACTGTATTGAGAGATGACGACATTGCTTCTGCAGTGCGAAGCGACTTTTACATCCTTCAGCTTGCCCAGTCATTTTTCAACAAACATGGTCAAGATCCCATGAAACATGAATACATTCGTCAGAAGATTCGGGAAGTTGGAAGACTTCTAATTCTTCTTCGCACACAGTATAACATATACAATCTTGAGGATGCTGTGAGGCCACAAAACTTCCATTTACTCATTCAAGCTGTAAAGAAAGTGTCTGGGTTTGATGAAGAAAAAAACTCCTACAAAACACCAAGCTTGGCTTTAAAGTTGGGTCACTCATTGTATAAAATAGCAGACATAATACTCTGCAGATCTCTGATTTCAGGAGATGATACAATGAAGAAGTCAATGCAGACTTTCAAACAACTCTACTCTTCACAGTGGTGTGAGCTGGTCTCGCACACAGCTTTAACCACCTTGAGTGATAAGCACTTCAACAAACCATCCACTCTGCCTTTCACAGAGGATGTGCAGCGACTTCACCGGTATCTGGAAAAAACTGCAGATTCAGCCACTGAGAGCTTGAAAACTCTCCCATCTTCCCAAACCTACAGAGATCTTTGCCAAGCTACATTGGCAAAAATAATTTTGTTCAACCGAAGACGAGGAGGAGAAGTTTCAAAGATACAGATGAAAGCGTTTCTTGAGAGGGACACTACTCCTCTGCATAGTGACGTTGCAGTCGGTCTTACAACATTCGAACAAAAACTGTGCGCTCATTTCAGCCGAGTTGAAATAAAGGGTAAGAGGGGCCGGAAAGTTGCAGTACTTCTATCACCAGAGATGGTTGAAGCAATAACACAGCTGATAAGCCTAAGACAGGAGTGTGGAGTACCTGCAGAAAACCCATACCTTTTTGCAAGACCGAAGTGTTTGACTCCTTACAGAGGACAGGACTGTCTACGTCTTTACGCTCATGAATGTGGCGCACAAAAACCTGAACTCCTTAGGTCAACTCAGCTACGCAAACATGTAGCAACTTTGTCACAAGTTCTCAACCTCAGAAATCACGAGCTGGACCAAGTTGCAGACTTTCTGGGTCATGATATCCGGGTTCACAGAGAGTTTTACAGGCTTCCAGAGGCTACAACTCAACTGGCAAAGATATCAAAGCTTCTTATCGCCATGGAAAAAGGAACCCTTGCAAGTCTTCAAGGCAAATCACTTGAAGAGATTCAAATTGAAGGTAATTCTTTTTAAAATAACATTTTCACTTTTTACATTTTCTTTTTATAGCATATAACTTTAGAATATTCACAACCTTCGGTCTTTCTATAGTGTAGCATCTGTAGGACTTTCATGATGTTCCAGTTAGCAATTGCAAACTGAAATTCTTCTGGTGCTCTTTCCCTCTTCTTGCCCAGATAAACTAGACCTAACAGACTCTGATCAGAGTGAAGACAGTGAGATTGAAGAGGGATCTCTTCCAGTGCAAACGGAAAAAGGTAAAACTTCCAATTCGAACAAAAAGTATGCATGTTGTGTCACCTTTAAAGAGAAAATTGTGTAAAATGTATTAAATGTTGGTGTTTATTTTTTTTAATGCTGTACTATAGGGACAACTTTGCCACATTCTGAAGACATTCCTGGAACTTCGTATGGTATGACCTTTCACTAACATGCCTGTTCATGTTTTCTTTTATAACTATGGGCTTATGTATTTTACTCATCAGATGCTGATTCAGCTGAGGAAGGCACAACAGAAGGTACCATAAAGTAAAAGTTTATAAATTTCAAGCTGTTTTCAAAGTGGTTGAAGTATGGCTTAAGTTTTAAATTCTGTTTATTCTTAGACATGAACAAGGAATAAATGTAATTTGACAATCATCTAATTTGCAACAATTTGCAGTTACTAACTGACTTGGTTCTTTTGTTATCAGACACGGATTTTGTTTAAACATACCTGACATGTTTTGATGGACGCGTCCCGTCTTCATCAGAGTTGTCATCACGTGGTTGTGTGTGACGTACTTAAAAAACAGCTGATTGTCACTGAGGCCCCTCCGCCTCTTGCTGTCTGTTCACTGATTGGACAGCAAGAAATCTTGAACTGACAGATTTCAGTGAGCAGGAGGGCCCCTTCATCCTGGTTCATGGCTGTGTGGGCTTCCTTTTGGATCTCCACCGCCTCCGTGATCCATCTGCGATGTCTATTCTCTTCAGGCCCTGTCCCAGTCCATGATATGGTTTTCCCACTTGCAGTGGTCTTCAATTGCTGATTTCATGTTTCTTGAGATGCAGGACGACAACAGACATAAATAATAAAAGTGGCGTCCGCACTGAAGAGAATAGACATCACAGTTGGATCACGGAGGCGGTGGAGATCCGAAAGGGAGCCCACACAGCCATGAACCAGGAAAAGTGGGCCTTCCTGCTCATCGATATCTGGAGCAACATCGGCAAATGGACAGCAAGAGGCGGATTTACCTGTCAAAGTCTGACAGGTGACTCTGGCTCAGTTACAATCAGCTGTTTTTCAAGTACGTCACATACAACCACCTGATGACAACTCTGAAGATGGGACGCTCTTGTAGCTGTTGTTTTTAGTTTAGCACAGTAAAACAGTGAAAAATGTATTAATTTAGTCTTGATCAATTAATTTCTGTCTCTCTCTTGCTCTCTCTCATATCCCCTAAACTCCTCCTTCTTTGTAGCCCTCCCTGAAAATGATGCTGAGATCGAAGATCCACGTAGAAAACAAAAACGTCCATGGTCTCCCAAAGAAATTGCAGCTGTGATGAGGCATTTCCAGAAACACATTGCTAATGGAAAGCTGGCTACTGTTGTTGAAATCAAACAGTGTATGAGTGGTGAGCACCCTACGCTAGCTAGTCGCTCGGTCCAAAACATAAGAGACTTTGTCAGAAATCGTGGCCTAATTCAAAAAAGGAGAAACAGCAAAAAGAAAACAGCTGTTGAATGAATAAGCATGTTTTGAAGATTATATGTTCCAAGTTTGTTGAAGAGAAGACAGGTGCAGAGCCAAAAAGTTAGGAAACATTTATGTTCTGTTTCCCCATTGTTCAAAATAAACTTGGCTGTTCAGTGCCAGATTGGGATTCTGTGTGTTCATTCATCTAGTATATATATATATATATAACTGTATTTACAATTTAAAGTAACAGAACTGAAAATAATCTTCAGAGCTCTCGTTCAGTTTCCTGCCAGACAGGGCTTGTGCGCGGTCAGCTCGTTGACCAGGAAAAAGACAAAGAGACATAGTTTGTGTCCTCTTTCAAAGTCTTATCTTTTCATGATCATCTGGTTGGATCCCACTTTGACCTGCCTCTGGGTTGGTAGAAACTTGGTGTGCAGGTGTGGCTATCCCATGGTGTTGTGTATCCATCATGTAGGATTGTGGATGCTGATTGGTCAAACTGTCCTTGCCTTTTTTTTGTGGCTCTTTCTGCAAAGACAACTAGAACCCCGGGTGGCACAAACATCTTTGGTTCCTGCATTTGTTTACAGCTCAGTGGATGGTGCTGTGCCCATCTGTTTCTGCTGTTGAGCATTCGCACAGGAAAATGTACTGACTTATAAGTAAGAACCTATGAAAACATATTTTTTATGAAACCAAGGAATTTTGAGCCTCATTATCCTTCATGATCTAATAGCCAGCAAGTTTCCTTTAGCTGTTTATGCACAACTTTGAAGTATTAATGAGTGCTATGTGACACTGAAGCACAAGAATGGAATTATCATGTTATTTACTAGAACAAAGTTTACAATAATGTGTTTAAAACTTTATCCCAACAACCAAAATAAGTTACACGTGTTTCAAGTCAGTTTTCTGATAATAAATAAATGTATATAGTGGATGTATATCAACAATAACTTCAATTTTCTTTACCAAAACCCTGGTATTTAAATTCACTCCAGTTGTGTCCTTGTTCTTTGCAGAATAGCTTGGGATAATGTGAATAGTATATCCCCCAAACAGAATGTTGAGATTGCAGTGTTTATATGATAAATGGCATCTGTGTTTGACTCCAGAATGGACTGGGGTGTATTCCTTTAGAGCATTAAAGCCATTGTCTTTACAATGTTCAGAGTCCTCGAAATGTCTGTTTTTGTCATAGGCGGGACTTAATAACCTAATTATACATGTCCTCATAAGTATCCATAAAGTCAGATAGCTACAGTTCTGGTTGTGTTGCGTGTAAACTAAATTTGAAGTGATTTCTCTGTTTTATGACCCAAAATAGATTTTTACAAGTATTTAATTTCTTGGTAGAAAAGACAGAAAGTGGGGTCCTCTTAATTAACCATCAGACTTGTTTCTGGAAAATGTCCTTACAATTCACAGTAACCAGTATAGGTGTGTGTGTGTGTGTGTGTGTGTGTGTGTGTGTGTGTGTGTGTGTGTGTGTGTGTGTGTGTGTGTGTGTGTGTGTGTGTGTGTGTGTGTGTGTGTGTGTGTGTGTGTGTGTGTGTGTGTGTGCGCGCGCGCGCGCGTTAAGTTACCTTGTTTTGCTGCATTTGCTATTTTTTTTTTTGGACTCCGTTATTTGCTTCAACGTTTGTTTTGTTCACCTGAGCTGATAATTTCCCCATGTGGTTTTCATGATAATCTTTATCTTGTCTTACAGATAGTTGTTTTTGATTTTTGGCAACAATTTTTTTTTTTTTTTTTTTTTTTGCAAAAAAAAAGAAAAAGCACAAACATTGTCTTGCCACATTTTTATTATTAAAGTAGTGGTGATTAATTAAATAATCAAAGAATAGTAGTGTGTCCACTAAGTTTGTTACAAGTGATTTATTTCCATCAGACCCCCCGTTGACCACACTCTTTTAGAATTAATGAACTTAATTTTTTTTTCCTCTAAAAATGGACCTAAATTTGCACAAGGGGTTTAGATTTCTGAAATATCCTGTGTCTGACATGTTCCAACTTTTAATTCATCCCACTTTTCTCAAATTTTAAAGTTTCTTTTATTTTTTAAGCAAAGGTTGTGTTTTAAAGATGGAATGGGAAAAAAGGCTTTTAGATTTGCTGCAGCACAGTTTTGGAATGAACTCCAGAAAGAGTTAAAATGGAAAGAATTGATTCTCCCTGGCCCTCTTTTAAAAAACTTTTAAATTAACATGTGACAAAGCTTTCAAAAACTGTAAATGCTTTATTTAAGACATTTTATGATATAGTGTGAGCCGTAAATAAGAGTTGTGTGCTATTGTTGTGCTGCTGCCTCTTGGCCAGGACGCTCTTGCAAAAGAGATTTTTAATTCCAATGAGTTTTTTATCCTGGTTAATAAAGGTGAAAAAAAAAGAATAAAGTCAAGTAAGAATTTTTCCTATTTTGAATGAAATGCAGGTCTGGTCACATAATCTACATGAAATCTTCCAGATGCGATTTTTTTTTTTTTTTTTCTTGTAGAGGTTTCATGAAAACATCACATGCCTCAAGTCAATGTTCAGTCCTGAATACAGATGGAAAAAGCAGAACAATCAATTGTAATGGAACGAACATGAGAGCCTTGAAGGACCCTCGACATTCACCCACGCAATGGGTCAGCCGGCTGCAGCTGCAACATGTCGCCTGCAGCTGACGTCCTTCAGGTTCTGTGACAGCAGCTCAGTCAGGGATGTTTCACTCTGCCTTTACAAGCACTTCAGCCACAAGACTTGCACTTCCTCTGTAATGTGTGTTACCTGCAGGCAAGCTGATGAACTTCTGTGAGGGATAAGGCGGTGAGATGTCCGAGGCAGACGCTATGTGGCCTCCCTGGACATCTGTGAGCACAGTGTCATTAACCTGCAGGAGGATGGGAAAAACTGAATCTGAGAGAAACTTTGAATTTCGTATTTCCTCCACGCCAACTTTGATGTATCTGCTGAAAGACGCTAATATCCTTTGTGGGTAAAAAGCATTCCCAGCTTAATTTTACAGCAGAAGAGTAACAATCAATTAATCTTAAGTTTCCTTAGCTATTGCAGGAAAAACAAGTGGAAAGTGACCTTACCAGCATCCAGCACCTTGGGCTTCCTGCATTTGTTCCACAGACATGAATGTGTCCATTTACTTTCTGAAGGACGGTGATGAAATTATCACACTCCAGCTGTTGAAGAAAAGACGCAAACATGAGGCAAAAGGAAAGGAACATGGGAAGATCTTGTGCTGAGAAGAAAGAAAATACACGGCTAGACATTAATACAAAGAAAAGGAAATGCATGCAAAATAGTGAAAATAAATAAAGGGGACAGACTGAGAAGTGTTCTGAAAAGCAAAAACAAAGATGGGGAGCAGAAGTGTTGGGAGGAAAGAAAAAACAAGAGCCCAACACAAAGAAGATTAGTGAGGAAAAAGAGTTTGTTCAGAGGAGACTGGAAACCATCCCATACTCTGAAGTCCTTTTGGCAAAGAAGGGCACTCTTGAGCTCAGACCTGCAGTAAAAAGATGCAGTGTTCCAAATGGATTGCTTATTTATGAAGTAAAATGAACTCCAACATGATACAAACTGCTAGAAAATGAACCCTAAGTGGTTTGACTTTTATGCAACATTCAGGTCTGCTGACAAAAAACAAAGTATTTTCTCAAATGAAATGAAACCACTTTTTGTTAATTTTAGATTTATTTCTTTTATTGGGAAATCAGTCCTAAAATCCTGTGCTGCAATCTGTCTAGGTGTGTGTAGGTGGATATGTGGGCAGTTGGGATAGGCGGTTGTGTGGGCTAGAATTTCATTTACCGGTATCGGTCTTCAAGCCTGCATTGGTTTGCATTTCTATTTATTTCAAGTAATATTTAAAGTCTGATCTTCTTTTGATTCCTTTCAAAAGTGTTTCCAGTATTCTCTAAATTAGGATTATGCCCGTTTTTATCCAAAAAAAAAAAGTGGTGTTTTCTAGGTCATAGTTTCTGCAGAGCAGCAATAGTTTTTTTTTTTTTTTTTTTTTTCTTAGAAATTCTCCTCTGAGGGACTGTTGACGTGGAGCAACCCCGCCCCCCTTTCTTGTCAATCATAACTGATAGCTCTCAGTTTACATACTCTCTTGCTGGCTTACAGCCCCTCTCACCCCCCCCAACCTAACATTACTGTTGCAACAAAAATGGGGAGCAATATAAGAGCTATCCAGGAGTACAGCCTTGATCCAGATTCCAGCTCAGACGAGGAAAGACAAGACATGCATGGATCTGGTGGTCCACAAGTGGATTCATCAGAATGGAGCAGGGAGCTTGTGGCCAGCAGACTGTAGCACCTACAAGCTTTTCAAGCAGCTCTTTGCATCTGCTCCAGATTTCCAACAATGTGAATCAAGACATACCCAGACTTGCTACTTTAAGCTTCATTTTCTTTATATTTGTGCTCAATAAAGTTAAAAAAAAAAAATGTTTGGGTTTTTTTTTTTTTTGGTGTAAAATTTCTGGTGTAAATAAAGAAGAGATATTTGATTCTGAATATTTATTTTTACCTGGAAAAAGTGTAAATGTTTGCAATACTTGAATTTAAAGCCTGGTTTTCCTCCAGATTATCCCGTATGCACCGATGTTTATATATATATATATGTTTATATATACATATATATATATATATATATATATATATATATATATATATATATATATATATATATATAAAAGCTCAAAACATGCTCTATATTCAAACACTGAAAGATCTTTGAAGCTGTTTGGTTTGGATGCAGAAGCTCTGTCTGCATCACATTTAGGGATCTTCACTTTCAGGCACACAGTTATGATTTATACTCAGTGCTTCTCTAACCTGCAGGCTGACGTGGACAAAGAGGAGGAGAAAAATAAACGTAGATGTGAAGCTGGTTGGATGTAATTGTCCCCAAAAAGATCTTGCAGTTATGGGAAAAGGGATAATATAAATGTACCATTGAGTTTAGTTGTATCTAAACATTTCTTTTTTTTTTTTCTAGAAAAGCTGAAAATATAAACTTTTTAAGTGATTTAATAAAAAAGGTAAATTATTCTGCTGACTCATCTGTGACTCATTCTTCATGGGAGTTTGTGTTGGAGTTCTTCCACTCAAAATTGCTCAGCCTGTGTGTTATCAGGGGATTTGCACGCCTCCTTCAAGCCTCTTTGGTTTTGCTTACTCGGAGAGTTCCTCTGGCTGATTGGTCCAAGACTCCATCTGCCCCTGAACACGTCATTTACATCAGAAACCCATTTGACATTGGTCTCAGGCTTGATACCGTGATTAGCTGGGAGGTTCACCTTTAAGTAATCAGAATTGTTTTTTTCTTTTGTGTTTTATCATAAAAAACAAGATTTGCTCTTTTTTTAGTTCTTCAAACAAGGCATTATTTAGTTTTAAAGTCTAGCTGCTTTATAAAATGAAAGTTTTAATCAAAAATTAGTCAATTGGAAGGATGAAAACGCATTGATCTTCCTAAAACGAGATCAAATCAAGTGGTCTACTTCAGATCCTGTCAACCAAGCCCCCCACATGTTGGGACACCATACTAAATGTATGAATTTGACAAGAAAAAAATGCCACTAGTACAGAACAGAACAAAAATGGCAGAACACCAAAACTAATTTTCTGGGGGTTAAAAATGGTTGCTGCTTTTGACAAAAAGATATGTCCAACCTGGAGATTGTGTTAAATTGCACAAATTTGCTCCAGTGTGTTTTTTTCCTCTGGGTATATCTTCCCAAAGGAAAATTAACTTTCAATGCACAATTTTAACAGATTTACTGCTTTTAGTTTAAAACAAAACCTTCAAATTTATGTGGGAAGATCCAAGAAGAATATTTATAGTGTCTGTTCTAACAACCACAGTTATGTCAGTTAATCACATTCCATAAGTTTTAATGTGATCAACTAAAAGTCAATAAAATAACCCAAAAAAGACTAACTTTAGCCATTTAGTCCCCATTTGTTAAAATGTTTTCCTCCTTCATTTCTACTTCTGCTTTGTTTTGAAAAACCCAACAAGCTTTAATGGATTTTCTGTTGATTTTAGTCTAAAACTTTTTCTTTAGACTGAGGACTGCAGTATAGCAGACAACATATTTCTACAGTGTAAAATAATCAAATGTTGATTTAAAATATCTTTTACTTTAGCTTATTATAGTTTAGAGACTGTGGTTGATTGTAACTCTGCCGCACTCTCTCTATGGATTTATTTTAATTGTTTATTCCAATTACCTGCTCACTGAACTGCAGTGCTTGGTTTATTAGTTGGAGGTGAAGTTTTCCCCTGAGTAATTGTATCTAATCTCTTTTACTCTTAAAATCCTTCAGAATGTAAATGAAGTTGCAGCTGTTTCTTGTGTAAGGTGGAAGCTGCAGCACAACAGAAGAGGGTGAGGAGGAGCAGCATGGTGCCGAAACAAAACCATTGAGTTTTGACAGAGAGGACGTTCTTACCTCTAGAGGTGCAGCCTTTGCCTTGCAGGTGTCAATCGCAGTTTGATCAGACGCCACAGGAATCTGTTGAGGTGGAAAAAAAAAAACTCTTTGGTTGGTTTCATTCTCTTTTTGCAAAAATGCAATTTTTAACAAACCAAATATATAATAAATCTGTGTTTTTCTCTACAACCTTTTCTCAAACCCTCCTACAATAAACTGCGTTATGTACAAAGGAGACACAGAAAGACCTGAAAGAAAATCTGTTAAGATCTCTGAAATGGGAATTACTGACAATTTTAATATCTTTTTAAATTGGATTTACTTTATTTCAAGCAATCACAATAAACAAAAATATTTCTGACAATGGAAACAAGATATTTCAAACTTAGTTAGGGTGACTGGTCATAAAATGCACCCTTCACTCTCCTCCTCTTCCTCTGTCATCTTGGTCAGAGCTGCACATGAAAGAAATAATCTTTTGTATTTTTTTCAAAATGGTAGATCTTTTAAATTGTTATTATTGGTTTTATCTCCATAGCAACCATATTAATACTGGAAGTGACAAACAGGTCAATGTGGTTTTTAGAAGAATTGCCAAAAGTAAACTTTTGGATTTCCGTAGCAACAGAGATTTCTTGTTAACTGCACCCACATACTGTGTTCACATCATGTCATTTTGTTTCATTCAACTTGAGCCAAGGATTCATGTATTGAGTTGTCACAATATTTCGGTAAAAGTAATGTGCGAGCAACAGGGGAACGTCATTTATGCAAGCTCGCCATGCTGACGCGTCAAAATCTGAAAACTTTAAACCATCAATGCTTTCCTAAATGGCTAGGAGTTATGAAACAATAGATGAAAATCCCCAGGAGGAGCTTTTGTTTTTTTTGTTTTTTTTGTGTGCAAAAATGTAAAAAAAGCCAAATATCACACTTTGTCACAAAATGCCACCAAGCCGTATAGGTCCAGTAGCCATCCCATAATTTCAGTACTTTCTATGAATATCCTAGACATGTGTTTTGGTTTTGTAACATGATTTTGAAATCTTTCTGGAGCCCCATGAAAGGTTTTGGTCTAATTTATCTTTTTTTGACGGTTCTCCCATTGTGTCATATATCACTTTGCCCAAAATAATTTTCAGTGGGTATTTGGTGTTTGCAAATTTTGATTTGGCAGGAGCAACATTTTTTACTAAAAAACGTTCTAGGAAAGAAACATTGCTAAATCAATCTGGTCCTTCCACTCCAGGTCTGCTGCAGGACAGAATTAAATGTAGGAGTTTAGTGAAAAACGTACAAGTCCTTCCCCGAGTGTAGGGTCAGTGCATACAGCTTTTCCTTTTTGTTCTGCTTTTTAACAGTGAAACTTGATCTTTCTCCTCTTTAAGCTCTTGTAAAATGAGCTGGGGGAAATATACCGCATCAAAACTGGTTCATAGTACCAAGACACATCCGTGGTTGCTGACTTTTCCATTTTGTTTGCGTCATCATCGAGATAACCCAGAGTGGATTCCACAAAACAGGATTTCCTCGCATGTCTGAAGCGGAGCCATCAGCTGCCCGCACAGTCTAATCTACATTGGCATTGTGATCTCAGGAGCACCTTCATTAATGCTTGCATGCTCCAAATTCCACAATCTGTCTTGGATCTCAGCTGCTGCTGTGGGTCAGCAGTGAGGCGTCCATCACGAGTCTCTGCCCTCTTTAACTCGCATGTCGCCCTCACAGCAAAGATGGCAGCTTGACTGTTACCGTTGCTCATGGCAACAGAAACAGCAGGGGGTTTTATTCACCGGCTTGTGTTTTATTTGCTGAACCTGTTTTCAAACCAAAAAATTAACTGGTTCATCTGCAGCTAAATGGATAGAAGCATTAATATACCAGTAGAATGGTCAAGGAAAATGCAATTACTTTCGTTTTAAATTAGATAAATCCAAATGGTGCTACTCTCATTGCATTTCTTTAAAAAAACAGCTTGTAAAATGTAAGAGTTAAGGACCAAATGCTACAGCGATAACTAAAAATAATGAAAGAATATTGCATAGTGTTTGCACTGACCTACAGGGTCATTTTAGATGTTCTCCATGTTTCAACGTAAGAGACTCCCTCCTTCAGGAATGGAAAAGGATTTGAAGCTTGGTCTGACTAATTCCTCTTACCTCGAAATGCCTAAAAATCTTTCTGAAAAGCTCTTAAAAGCAGAGACTGTGCACAACAAGGATTAAACATTGCTTTAGGGAAAAGATTAGAGGTTTAGAGCAAAGAAAGTTTTCAGAATATACAGGGCTGGTTTACTTTTTTAAAAACAAATGAGTGACAGTGTAAAAACAACAGCAATAATATTCATGAATATTGTTCTAGGTTTATTAAATGTTTTTGCAATAAAATGTCCAGTTGTCACTGTCTGCTTGATACCACTTTCAACTCTGGAACAAAAACATTTTTCTGAAGAGGCTTAAATTGAGACAGAAA